>BROE01000016.1:9384314-9984314 GCA_036571765.1 Plecoglossus altivelis | reverse complement strand
TCATGTTCATGGTTTGAGTTGTAGTATCGATGTTCATTTTTACTAGTCAGGTCCTCTGTGGCCTAAACTGGCCCCTAATATTCTGTCGCAGACACCTAGTCAATTAAATTTGCTCACCATTTGATAGATCTATTGGTCAAGTTTGTGTGAGAGCCCTGAGAAAACTCACATTTGACAGCAATCACAGTTGAAGCCCTACAGAGGGTAATGGCGGTCTGAAATTATCTCTTGATTGGCAGCAAAAGGAGAAAGCAAGTTATAATTAACCAAAGCTTATCAAGAGATTCAGATTGTACTGGTGTTCGGAGTGCAAGGCGTGGTGTACATTAACACAACACTGGCACACCGTTAAGAATGTAATGCTTTGTACTGTTTGAAATGGGTTTACAAAAGAGGCAGTACCTTTGACCAAGGATTGGGAATGAACTCTCTTGCTGGGTGATGCACCAGCAAACAATATAAGTGTAGCAGGCAGAGGAGCTCAGGGCTAGGGAACAAATGCACAACATTTAATTAATGGTGCACTGTTGAGCTGTGACCTAAACATCACCAGTTCTGCAACCATTACTCCTATCACCACGGCCCCAAAGATACAATCTCACCTGTTGCTGATTGTTGCTCTCTAAGTAAAGCAAGGCTGTCTTTTTAAGATAACAGTCATCACTGTAATAAACGACCAACAAGTACCCTCGTTGAGTACTAAAAGCTTGTCTGCTTGGCAAGCTGGCACTTAAGTGTGGCTTTAGAAGCCTTGCAATGATTCACTGGTTCTTAGGCATGCAATTAGATAGGATGAAAGATATTGGTTTCACCCAGCTTTGAATGCAGAGAGTAAATGAAACCTTAAAGAGGTCATAGACGCATCTAAATGACCTGGTTATGTACGCTTAAAAACACTTAGTATTTCACATTTATGACACTCTCACCAGTTTCTGGGGTTGTACGGACAGTAATAGACAACCAATGATTTTGATTATACACAAGAGAATACTGCTTCTCCCATTGGTCGACGCTCCATCACCAGCAGTCTCTTGGGCATCAGAAGATCATCGGATTGTAAGTACAGAGCACACAGTCCGGACACCTAATAAGAGACTGAACAGCAGTGCAATTGATTCTGAAGATTATGCTTTTTGGTAAGTGGCTGGGTTACTGTCTGGCACTATCTGTTCTCTCATCGCAGTTCCAGTTCATTTGAGCTAGTTAAGTCAAACACATACATGAGACTCAGCCACACAGGAAGATATGGATTTATCTTACAGAGTGGGCTTCTGGGGTTGAATACCTTTTAATTAAATAATTTGATGCAGGCATGGTGTAATTACTGAATGCCAAGGGATGAGGTTGTGCTGACAAAGCAGAAGCGTGCTGTTAGGGAAGGTATTGTGGTTGTGTCCTGCAGTATTGTGTTACATAAAATGGGGATTGATGACATTAAGGGAGATATTACTTCAATCGATGTTGGAGCTACATGTACGGTACACTATGTATGAAGTCTGTTCTACCAACACAGTACAAACACTCATTCACTCACCCACACACAAATACGGAAAATCACAGACTGGGGCCATATAGGTTTGCCTGTAGTGCTGATGCTGCTCTTGTAGCTGTACAGGTGGACAGTCACAGGGATCTGAAGGGTCAAAAGACAGCCCACCCGGTGCCACTTAAGATCACCAGAGCAGAACACATCCAGAACTGACACCCAGGGCCGGTGGACTGGAAAGTTCAAAGCAATGCCGGAAATGTCCCTCCTCTGTTTGAAGGCCCTACATTTAAAAGCCTGAGGCTTGTTTACTGCATGTCCAGAATGAGACAGCATTTATTTATTTTGACATCTAGTGTCACATCTCTGCTAGTGTCACCATTTTTACCCCTCAGCCCCTCGTTGGTCAGCAAAAAATGCTCACACATCAACAAAAGCAATAAACAGATTAGTGGAGTGTGAATACATACAGTGGTATTGTCATCTTACATTAATGTTGTGAATTTATCATTCAGTGATAGCAGGAAATCTCTTAACAGTTTTAGCAATCGGTATCATAGGGAGATGGTGAGGAACAAAACATAGAGCCTTGCTAACTGACAGCTGAGCTTACAGGGGTCAATGCAGAGACTAATGTGGGCAATAAACACCACCAATAAACAGTGCATGTTAATGGAAAGAAAACAGCCCTCAGCTCTGACTGGAGGCCTTAGGGAAGATTAGTATAAAGAATGACGAGCCTCATTAGCGGTCAATGTGCTAAATGTGCTTCCAGACAACAGTTAGAATGCCCAATCTCATAGACTCTTAAACATCCGTGATGCTTAGAATGGAGGAGAATGTTGGCTTGGTCAGGCCAGTGTCGTACTGAGGTATGTTACAAATAGAGTCATATTTAAAACTATGTCCAGATTGAAGTATAACCTGCAACAGCATTGATCTGTGAAAGATGACAGCAGTACGTGGGCAATATTAGGAATATCTCTTGATGGCATGCATCTTTACAAAATGATTCTGATCATTCTAATAGAAGTTATTTGTGTGGAGAAGCTAAGGCTTAAGTTACAGAGGTATGTGCGGTATGTAGTCCTTGATCAGTTATGTCTTTGTCTATTTTGTGTGCACCCAGCTGAAGGTTCTTTCATTTGATGATCCAGGTGTGTGTACACGTGTGTGTGTGTGTGCTTGTGCGTGAGTGCCTGTGTGTATGTGTGTGTGCTTGTGCGTGAGTGCCTGTGTGTTCATGTGTGTGTACTTGTGCGTGAGTGCCTGTGTGTATATGTGTGTGTGCTTGTGCGTGAGTGCCTGTGTGTACATGTGTGTGTGCTTCCCGAGGTCTTTCAAAGCTAATCTATCTACTGTTGCAGAGTGCTGACCTCCTAGTGTCACTTTAACCTCATTAGGATCACTAAACAACAGGGAACAGGATCAGTACTCCCCACATCTACAGGAGCCATAGCTTCATGTAATGTGCAGGCCATTGATCCTCAGTGACCATGTTCTTGGTCACTGGACTTAGTAAGAAAAACAAATGCATGTGTGGGTGATGTTGTGTCTAGACATTGTTCCGGTAAGGATCTGCACAGGCATGTCATCTTCCAATAAGAAACACATTTTGTGATTAAAACATATTGAACAAATTGCATTTCAGTCAGCATCTCTGATCTGAGAACACACAAGTGATTTGCATGCTAAATATCTGTCCAGGCACCAGCCATGCCATATGGGGTGGGTGAAAAATACAATTTATGTTTTGTTGCATTACTGCAAAAACAAAAATGTGTTTTTCTACAGATAGGGATACCTACAGTACCCCATCTTGACAGCTTGCAGAAAAACGAATTTCTTAATATTGCATGCTAAAAAGGTTATTGTAATCTGAAGTGCCATTTCAGTCCAAGACAAAATGTCCATTGGGTTATTAACTAGCTATTGTAGCTGGAATTAAATGAAGAGGAATAGAATGGAACCCATTATTGTGCTGCCTGACTGAATCAGTCTTAAGAGAAATCAGGTGTGCTTCAGAGGACAAGCACATGAGCATAGTCTGAGTCAACTAAAGGTTGGCGTGGTTGCATATTCATGCCTTAGATCCAGCCAACACTGGAGCTTTGAAAACATGTGGTTTGACTAAAGGTGTTCAATTTTCATACGTACAAAAAGAGAAGAGAATCCATGTTGTCCATGCTTCATTTACTTGGTGGTGATGTGGTGTGTTTTGAGTTCAGCCTTCCACACAAACAAAGTAATTTTGATATCGGTCCTTCTGTTCTGTTGCATGTCGTTTTAATACGCATACTAAACATGCAATAGACCACAAAAAACAGGCAAATGTAAGTACCACAGACACATTTCCATAAAAATCACAGCAGGAAAATAGTGACACACTGAATAAACATTCTATCGGAGACACGTTGCTTCTATTGATCTAGAAGAGAAAGCACCAAAAAGAGAAGCACACACAGAAACACAGAGAAAATCCTGTTGTCACTGCTTTTTAAAGGCGTTGTAACAGTAACTACCTTTGAGTTCTGGTGCCAGCATGTGGTATAAGGGGAGAACGTAAGAGAAAATATTACTGGCATTGTAATGTGCAGAGTAAAAGAAGGTTAGAAAATGCTGCCAAGATTCAGTATTCTTGTTTGTCAAAACGTTTTTCAGACTGTTCAAAACATGTCAAAGGAACATAGCGCAACATGTTCACAGATTCTGTCTGACCTGAGAGATCACAATTCAATTACAAACATTTAGTTGATGAAAAATGGCATTTTGAAACAATCAAGCAAAACGTAAATGAGATTACAACACTAAAAAGTTGCCTTTTGTACATTCATGTTCAACATAGACCTACTGTATATTAGATTATCGTCCCTATTTGACAATGTAGTTGAACACACATTTTATAAATTCACATGAGCTTTCTGTCTTCCACAGTAATACAGCATACAGTACTCAAAACAAAATATACCCCAGGCTCCTTTCCACACAAGAATGTACACAGTCTCTAACAGTAGACCAACATCAACTCAACTGTAAAGCAGTTAAGTATGAACAGTTTTATGTTTGCTGAATTGGGTGTTTACTTCAGACGAATACACTCCACCACCTCAGTTACAGGCACGTTCGAGGTTCTCAGCTCAGTCTCATCCACTGTCTTGCTGGGCGCGTAAGTGGACCTCCAGCGCAGCAGCACGATCCTCTTCAGGTATTTGACTGTGTTGTTCTTCACGCTCACAAAGCAGAAAGTGTTGATCATGCTGTTGCTCATGGCGATGCACTCGATGATGTAGAAGGCCACCAGCGAGTTCTTCTGGCGGGATATGAGCGTCGGGTGGAAGTCTCGCAGTATGGTGAAGCCGTAGTATGGAGCCCAGCATAGGATGTAGGCAGTGAGGATCCCGATCAGCACCATCACTGTCTTCCTGCGACAACGCAGCCTCTTCCTGATCTGCTCCGTCTGGAAGCCGGGCACGCTCTTGAACCACAGCTCCCGTGAGATCCGGGTGTAACACATGGCCATGACCACCACGGGCCCAACAAACTCCAAGGCAAAGATGAACAGGAAGTAGGAGCGGTAATAGGCCTGCTGGTCCACGGGCCAGATCTGGGCACAGAACACCTTGTGTGTGGTCTGGGCGTCAGCACCTCCGTGTGGGTACATGGTCTCAGAGGCGAAGTAGGCAGAGGGGATTGAGATAAGGATGGGGACTATCCACACTCCTGTGATCAGGCAGTAGGCTGTCTGGTACTTCATGCGAGGTCTAAGGGGGTGCACTATGGCCATGTACCTAATGAGGAAAGAATGGAACAGTCAGAGTTGGCTACAGCCATTCTGAACGCTTGTGATGTCAGCCTTTTCAGCTTCTTTCTTCATCTGCTTTTGGATCTTATCACTATTATTCACACAATGCCAAGAAAGGTCAGTTTGGGGTTTCAAAGCTTTACGGCACGCATCAAACAAATAAATGTCAGTACAACCTTCTCTCCTTTTAGAAGTAGGTAATTATAGCAAAGAAATATTTAGCCTGAAAGATTATGGTTTGTCAAAGTCAACAGTGAACTGAAGGTCAACCCATGATGAGTTAGCTCTCTGAAGGTTCTGGTGAGTACAAATGCAGATTAATACGATTACGTGTGATGGTGCACTGGGTATAGTTTAAAATAGATTAACAAAAATATGGCACGATTATATCTACATTACCCTGAAAAGGTCAAACTCCTTGATAAACATTGTCAGTTAATATCAATATTCTTTTCCAAAATGATCTTTGTGCACTACTGTGTGCTGCGAATGGTCCCTGACCTAGGAAAGACACCATGCGGTGAAAGAACATTCTTACAGTAGCTAGCTGTATAACATATATAACCCCCACAGCACATAGGCTCTTGTTTAAACACACAAACAGTCCCTAACACTGAAGTCACCAATATACTTCAGATGCTGGACTTTCATCTGAAGCACCTGTGGTGAGAATGATCCTGCCGTGGTTCTGCTTCGAAGTAACATTTGTCAGGAAAGAAATTAATTTCCCTTTTTCCTTTTGTGGGCTTCTGTCTGTGCAATTCAAATTATATTGAAAAAGGTTAGTCCTTTTCTCCAGCCAACGGCCACCCAATGTCCACAAAAAATATGAGAACCTCATGTTTATGAAAACAGCTCAAAATTGCATTATTACACCTACACTACACACATTTTCGTTCACCCACCCACTCTCTCTCTCTCTCTCTCTCTCTCTCTCTCTCTCTCTCGCTCTCTCTCTCACACACACACACACACACACACATACTCACCGACACACACATCTAACATAAAATGGCAGTCAGCTTGGATGCACCCACCTGTCCACAGCGATGGCCAGCAAGGCATTGGTAGACACGTACAGAGACACAGTCCTCAGATAGTTCACGGAGGCACACAGCACCAGACCATGATCCCAGGACAGCTGCTTGACCACGTAGTAATCCACCAGGAACGGGCAGCACACCACTGCCACAATGAAGTCCGAAATGGCCAGGTTGGCGATAAGTAGGTTGGTGAGGTTTCGCAGCTTCTTATAACGTGCCAGCGTGGCAATGAACAGGAAATTCCCAACACCACAGACTAGCATGATGCAGATGAGGACAACGCCGATGACAATGGTGGCCAGGAAGAATGCCTGGCCCTGTGTGGTGTCTGGTAACTCGTCATCAGAGACGGTGTAGTCCAGGTCGTACTGCTCCAGGATTGGGTCCTGCTCGCTCCCCAGGACGGTGCCCTGTGTTCCTGCCACATACACTGCAGCCAAATGACTGTTGTTGGAGTCTTCCATGTCTTACCAAGTTCCCAATATCCAGCTGCTTACTCGTGTTCAATTTGACTGACTGTTGTTTTGGGGCGTTTTCAATTTTCAATCTTTACCTATAAAGGAAGGATAAATCGTTGACTCAAATGACTGAAAGTGTGTAGCCAAGTGGGAAATGTGTTCCTTTCTGTCTGAGAGACAATGCTATATAAGAGATAAACAAATGTCTGTCATTATCAGGTAAATACATAGAGTTAGTGAATGCACAATTATTTGGTATGTTATCTTTTTGAAAACGAAGATGATGGTGATAACTATATCACGTGTGTGTATGTATGTGTGTGTGTGGGGGGGGGGGGGGATTTGGGTACGGTCTGACAGGAGAAGGGAAACACGTTTGATTGTTTGGAGTATGAAAAGTCTCTCATTTATATCGCCAAACAAGGATTAGCCAAATTGGAGCAATTGAATGACGTACAATTGATTACAATGCAATACAATTCAAATACTGTAGATTATGAAATCGATCGAACTGTCTAATTTGATATTTTGTCCAAATTAATATCATCGATGGGGACCTGCAGTGAAATCACATCCAGGATCCCTCTCCCAATCGTAGGTTACAACCAACATAAATCAAATCCGGTTTATCATTAAAAATACTACAACAATTGTGTACATAAGATTCAACTAATCTGTTTATTTGTTTATCTGATCGACGGATCAGTTATTTTAAGTAGCAAACAAGATTTCTCCTTTATCTAGTCCTCAACCAGCACAGTACAAGAAAAATAAAAGGACTAATAAATCCAGAAAATGTTCTAAAAGACAATTGAGTCGCTGTCGTTATTTATTAATGATGTCAGCTGGTATATTGTACTTACTTTTCAATGTCTGTCTCGGACTTCATAGATGAGTAAACCTCGAGAACGTACTACACCTTTCCCGTGGTTTAAAAAATAGCAGGATCTCTCCATCTCCCCAAGTAAATCTCTCTCTCTCTCTCTTTATCTCTCTCTCTCTCTCTCTCTCTCTCTCTCTCTCGCTCGCTCCTTCGTAATAGAAAAGTTATCTGTGTCCCATCCCTCTGGTGTATATGACGCGGAATTATGCTCCCAATCCCGTTGGAGAGGATGATTCCCATTTCTTTGGAAGGACCGTGCTCAGGTTGTAGGGCTAGAGACAGAATTGATCGTTGACACAGTCGTAGTATCACAGTATATTCAGAATGTATCCACAAATATTTCTTGTCTTTACTGAATTTGTATAGCCAAGCCATACACCTATAGCCTAGAATATATGATATGTAAATAATTATTTTCAACCCAGGTATTTATAAAAATCCTCATTAACATCTGCAACCCCCTATCTTCTGCAAAACAAGTTCAAAATTGCTTGCCTTATACCAGTGGATGACATATTATTATCAACATTCATTTATAACCAGTAGTAATTCAAATCAGACACATTTTCTGTCAGTTAGGTAGCCAGTAAAATAGCATTACTTTTGCTGGGGAAAAATAAAATTCAGCCACGTCCATTCAGGTACAATGATGGCTGTGTAGTGTGTAACGTTGAAACAAATCATTTCAAGCAAGTATCCATCAGCATTCATGATAGGGATGACTATAACAAGGTAACTTTCTCAGATCGTTGTCAGCAAAGTCACTTTCTATCAGCGCAGTCTATTCCATTTCTCATATGTCATGTTTTTTTATGTTGTGTGGTGCCAAACAAACAAGCTCTCTGGGGCAGAGCTTTCACCAAACACCAGAAAGGCTGTGTGAGATACATTATACGCTGTGGATATTTGTTCAAGGTAGGATATTGGCAAGATGGCAGCATTGGGATTTGAGATGCAGTCCTGAAAATGATGGAAAGTTGTTGTGGTCTCCATGCTCTCCATTCTCCAAGCAGTATTTCTACTCTAATGTATTTTTCCTTGTCAAATGTACAATGATTTTTCTGCTGGTCAAAATCCCTTTGTCAGTCCTGCAGCACATGCTATTTTCTGTCTATGTCTATCTGTTACAAGTCGTCTAGATACCACCTTTCAAAGCATTCCAAACATCCAACTTTGTGGTCATAACACACCATAACACTGTTTCCAGCCATCTTCACCTGTTTAGCATATCTTTATAAGAAAGATTGTAAATGGGATCAAAAATATTTCCAGGCATTCTATCCACATTCATCTTTTAGTTTTATCATCCTCTAAATGCACAAGGAACTGCTCCCCCCCAGAGCACACAACAACCTGCCCAGCAGGATTAACATAAAGCTTCCATCTCTACATTTGACAGTACTTTGATCTCACCAAACTTTAGGATTCACAACCCCTCGTAACAAATGAAGATGGAGGATGAGCGGGCTAGATCCATAGTTTTCGATCCACGGCAAAAGCATATGCAAAAGCAAAAACTCTATAGCTTTTGAGGAGGTCATGGCAGATTGAGAAGCAGCTTTATGGGCAATAGGGGGATAGAGATCAGTGATGATGGCAATATCCATACCGTTATATCTGGTCTTTAAATCTTAGCAGATTGCATTGCTGGCCTGTCTAATGTTTGTCTGCAATGCTGATTTTGCAATGTCCCTGTAATTAGATGATTCGTTTATGCCACAATAATTGTTCAGCATAAACATAACATCACATTAATCATGAACATTGTGTTGATACTCCCCTTTTTAGTTTTTGCATGTGTGTGTGCACATGTACATGTGTGTTTGTGTTCACTGATAATGTTGGTCATAAACACCTTGGAAGAAAGTTTTCCTCTTTTGTGATTTATGTGATGTAACCGTGATTACTTTGGCAGTTAATGCAGTAAATTGGTTTGTTCAATATTGCATATTGCAGATCCAACTTCCCTCTTCAGGAAGACACATTCTCCCCTCCACTGTACCTGTCTGGAAAAAAAACTGATTTATAGGGGAACCAGTACAGGTGCATTTTAACTGCATATGTGGATTGAGATAACCTAGGTAGGAATATGTAAAAGCATATTTCTAAAGGCTATTCTATGTACTCGCAAGCCAGTCTTTTCCCTTCAGCTCCCTGAAATAAAGTACACGATCTTCTTGATTTTCTTCCAGCAAGTACTTACATTTCTTTTTGCATACAGATGATTTAAACACAGAAGATCTCCAGGGCATTTGGAGTGGTCTTGGTCACATCTTCCTAGAACCCCCACTTTTCTAGGAACAGAAATGCTGACATAATGAAATGGAGCACGTGTCCCATTCAGCCTTTTGCAGAGAGCTCCCAGATCTGTCCAGAGCGATACTGTAACTGACTATCCACCACACGCCCCTGGCAGAGCACAGGGCAATGACTACACACCCACACACACGAGCACAGGGTAATGACTACACACCCACACACACAAGCACAGGGTAATGACTACACACTCAGACACACAAGCCTTCATGTGCTGACTCTTACCCTCTCTTTCTCTCCATCATTCTCTCTCTATTAGAAAAAACTAGATTTTGGTCATGAAAAAGACTTTACCCACTTACAGCATAATCCTTTCATATTTAATTACGACAGGTTTGTTAAATCCGAATTTGCAGTTACTGGTTCACTGACACAGATCTTGTGAAAGAGACAAAGGGATTTGTCCATTTATTTAAACATTTTGAGACACATTTGTACTTCCATCTTCACTTCCATCTTCATCCATGGTGACGCTTCACCCACCACACAAAAACACAATTATAACAAGGGAAAATATGATAGGCAATAATAGACTAGACCTTGGCAACAGCTATACTGGATTGAAAAACAAAACAAAAAAACCCATGTGATCTTTTTTAAGGTTATAAAGGTATCAGGTTGATTAAATGGGCTACTATTGCACCTTTCCATCAAATCATCAGTTGATTTGACAGTCAATCATCTCATTTAAAATGTATGCACTACCAATCAATATCTTTCATTTTGCTGGAGGCTAGCCAGTTTTCTGCCTGTTATTATAAACTCTGTATTTGTGTTTGTGTAGCTTCATTCATAGGCAATCCACTTATGTGTTGATGTAAGAGGCCTTGCCAGTTTGGCAGCATGTTCAGACCAACACAAAAGCATTGTTGTTGTTTTTTTTATAAATCAAACAGATCTAGAACTACAGCTGATTGAAAACAAAGGGGGCTCTTATAATAGTCTGTTTGACGCAGCAGTGTTCGCTTCTCGCCAAGCCTCTCGTTGTTTTGGTCTTTCTGCCATGTCATCATTCCCCCAGCTTTTGTAACGATAGTCACAAAGGCGTCAACAAAATCTGGAAGCCCCCACGCGCGTGGCTTGCGTGGTCACCGGCAGGTGGTAGATTTGGGGGGCTATTTCGCGGCCGGCAAGGGCCGGGCATCGTTTAGTCTAGCATGAGACTGTGGAGGGTGATCATCCGAGTTCTCACACGCTAAAGGTGCTGAAGGGGACCACGCACACCGGGGATAACATCAACCCAGGCAGCGGAACAGTGTCAACATCATGTTCAAGACCACCTACCGGCGCGAAGTGCGCAAGGAAAAGTATGAGAGCGCCGACGTCTTTGAGGACCCCTCCAGTTCGGACGCATCGGCTGGTGCCTCTGCTATCCAGGGATGGGAGAGCCTCCAGGAGCTTAACAGCCGTTTTGCCCGTTACATAAACCGGGCGCGGGTACTGGAGCAGCGTAACGCCGTGTTCCGTAAGCAGCTGGAGACATTACAGCGCATGGAGGAGGCCAGCGGTCTGGAAGAGGCCTTTACTGAGCAGATCAATCTCAACCGTCAGCGTATCCGCGAGCTCTCAGCAGACCATGCAAAACTCAACCGCGAGCTGAAAGATGCTTGCCGTATGCTGGATGAGTATACCAACAAGTAAATACGTGTGTCAATGTCCTGTAGCGATGCCTCGTTAATATGTAATTTCTGTTTAGTTGGTGGTTTTATGGCTGTGGCAAAAGCCACGGTATTCACCCTATGGATTTAGTAAGTTATAAATAATTTCTAGAGGTTTGCAAACACAAAAATGTCAGCGTTAAAACTTTAGACAAAAATACAGAAAGGGTGCATGAAGGTTGTTATTCGCCTGATAGACCACTGATGATAATGAAGAATAAACTGTATTTGTCAATCATCATCATAAACGTATGTCCAGAAGTGGGGACACTTAGGACATACACACACAGGAGCGGTGATGACATCAAGGTGGCCAAGGCCAAGTGCTCCACTCATGTTCTGGCCAGGGACATGAGCAAAAGAGAAACATAGGGGTTATTTGTGGAGGAAACCCATGTGAGTACCAGTATAACATGCAAACTCCACACGGTAAGGCCCGGAAGACCGTCCACCAGAGCACCAACCTGTACCACAAGAAGAGACCGAACCCAGGGTCTTGTTGCTGTTAGAGGACAGCGTGAGACGCTGTCACCATACAACATGAGACTGTTGAGTGCGGTGTTTGTGACATGCAATCTTTCAGACAAGACTAGGATAGAAAACCAGGGTGACATAATGCGAGATGTAGCTTTGTGAGAAGTAGGGACGATTAAAAACAAGAGCAGCGAGAAGAATTAGAAAGCAATCACAATGATTGCTGAATGAAAATGTCACAGAGGGTTTGAACAAGCTTCTCATCGGCAAGGCTAAACGTAATTTGCTCAAAGAAAAAAGCAGAAATCAATTTAAAAGTCTGCAAATCTTTGTTTTTTTTTTCTCTGTAGATATAAAAATGAATGTGACTATCAGGAGCAACTTAGAGGCACATTGGAACAACTCAACAAGGTATGCTTTTTAACTTACTAAGTATAGCTAAAGTATATTGATGCTTCACTGCTTCATTAAGTCAAACGCGAAAACAAAAGTGAGTGATTTTAGTAATGATGACAGCAATGAGTCAAAATATAGTGAAGTACCTCATTGTGTTTGTCTTCACACACCCATTGTGTAGGCCATTATCCATAATATATCCTATATAATAATAACATATTTGTATTTGCAGCATAATTCTTGGTTAATCTTTGATAATTGGTTTGGTTTGTAATTGCTACCCCATCTCCCTTCTCTTCTCCTTTCCAACAGGAAGCAGATTCTGCTCTGCTGATGAATCTGGAGTATCAGATTCAGTCTCAGTTTCTACAGGATGACATCAACTCAACCAAAGACAGGCATAAGAAGGTCAGTCAACCTTTAGGTTACCTCTAGCATTACTTCTCAGTTAAGCGAATAATTTTAAAGTTTGCGCAATCCTGATGAAACCTTAGGTTTACTCCATAGTACACACAAAACATACCAACAATATTGATTATACGAGAAGCCAGATAGCTCAGAAAGCCAGTGAATATGACCATGTTGACACCTGCCACTATAAACTATAACAATCCAATCATAGGATACTCAAAAGTAATTGACGTCTAATTGCTTTAATAATCCTACTTAGTGGAAGGATGTTTACTCAGAAAAGACACTTATTTGCCCACTTAATGGGCTATTAAATGTTTCATTGCACACATATTTATTGGTAATTTGTTTACACTGAAAAAGGCTCAGAAAAGACAACACAATGAAACAGATTTATATTGTATGATAGTGATTATGGACTCAGCCGCGGGCTATTCCATTTCACACCTCTTCTCTAATATGGCGATAGTGCTATTGAAGGGCATGTTTTCCCCACTTGACCCTGTGCAAAACAGACCGTTTCTAACACCAGCCTCCCCAAACCCCCAACAGCAGTACTTTGTTCAGATCGACCATTATGGCATGATTTACTCACACTGAGTCTCCTGCACGACAACATTTTAAAAGAGAGTATTTACTGTATATGGTAAACACAGTGTCTTTGCGATCTATCAACTTGTCTATTTCCATCAACTTGTAGGTGTAGATAAGGTCTCATGAAGAAAAATGAGATTATTGTTTAATTGCATTATGATGGTATCATGACAGTATATAACGAAACCTGAAGAAATCATGCAACCTATATTAACAACAACAAAGAGAAGGATAGCATTTTCTCTCCTCTCAACATAATTACTAGCCATTGATTGCTTTATGTAATGCAAATCAATGTGTCTTTGCTGTAGTTTACTGTCAAATTCGGATACACCAGGGTTAGTGGAGGATACACATCATCAAAAAGACAGTCGATAGATCGACCGTAACATTATGTTTCCCCTACATTGTTAGTATTTTATTTCAGATATAATTGTGAAGAAGATGCAGCCCAGGTAAATACATATGATGGACAATATAAAATGGTTAATATGATGGATTAAAGCACTTCTGTTATAAAACACCATTAAGGGCCATGTCTTGTAGTGTGCGGAGCTGTCTGGTGACGTTATAATGCAGTGAGCGTCTTTCCACTTGGTGAAATGTTCCAGTTAAAGAAGTCTGAAGAAGAGTATTTAATGTGTGTTGAGATGTACCTCTCTATGTACCTCTGCTGGAGTCTCCTTGGGTTCTCGTCGCTTGATGACTGATTCTGTTTGCTCATTAGAACCTGGCTGAGATCCAGACATATGTCAACATTCTGCACCAGATCAACCAGACCCTGCCCCTGATGCCCAACATGACAGTTGGCATCTCCGAGGTAAGGGAATATTAGCATTCCTGCATATGTGCTTCATATGTGTGTCTGCATGTATCTGTGCGTGTGTGCATGAGTTTGCGTGTGTGTTTTTGCATGTGTGTATGTCGTTCCATGTGTGTGTATTTGTGCATCTGTGTTTGTGTCTGTCTGCACCTCTGTGTGTTTACACAGATATGACGTGTTACATTTGATAATTCTTTTTTTATTTCATCAACTGCGCTGATCTCTGTGTGTGTGTGTTTCTGTGTGTGTGTGTGTGTGTGTGTGTGTGTGTGTAGGAGCAAGAGAGGCTACTGGCCCAGAGGAAGGTTCCAGGCCTACAGAGCCAGCTGGAGGAGTACAAGACTGCCCTCTGTCAGCTACAGTTCCAGAAGCAGCGACTTCAAACTGAGGTGAGTCACTCACTGTCACCATGACAACACACCATGACAATAGTCTCAAGCAATAGTGGTTCATAATTAATGAGTACACAGATGTGATAGGTCAAAGAGTTATTGGTAAGGTATGAGATTGGCTTGATTTGGACATTTGGACGTAGCATTATAGAGTGGCACATAGAAAGAGGCATCCACTTAAGACTATAGCGATAGGCCGATGATTGCTAGCTCACCATAGTCCTAAAGGCTATATCTTCAGCGCTGTTGCACAGATTCACCACTAGATGTCAGACAGTACCTGTACATGAAGATGTGGTCGTGGAACGAAGCTAGAAAAGAGAAATATATCTTATCAAACTGAGTCTATAATCAGTTAGGTTCACACACGCACAAACACACACATAGGTTTTTAGAAATGCTGCTCCAAATTGCCAGTCCTCCATAAATGTTCTTTTTAAAGACATATTAATGTACTTGTTGTAATTTCTACTTGAGAGAGAAATTAATTTATCAAAGGATTTTTCCAAAGGTTTTGTAATTCTCATCCAATGGTGAATACTAACGACACCTGGTCTTTTCTAAAGCCCTTACCTTCCTCAGCCAGCAGTCAAGGGATTTAGGTTCCAGAAATAATTATTCTTCAGACAGTGATTATAATCAGACAGCTGCTTCATGAATTTGAGTTGCCATGGCAATTTGAGAACTGACAGGAGATTTTGAGAGGACCGTAAGAAAAAGTAACCTTTACAAAGACCAAGTGAACATTTCCCTCACAGATTGTCATGCTTGCTAAATGATTAGAAACTCTGTCATCAAAAACATTTAAAGGGCCAATGTTTGAACACTGTTTTCCAACATCACATGAAAACATTTCACTCATTCTCTCTCGCTATTTCTCATTCTCACAATCTTTTTTCCTCTTTCAGACCACAGGTTTGGAGCAAAGCATAAAGAACACTCAGGAGAGCTATGATGATGAGATCCAGATGTACAACGAGAAGATTGACTCTCTGAGGAAGGAGATTGAGGAGGCCGAAAAGTCCCTGGAGAATTTAACCAACGAGTGTCGTCACCTGGCCATGTACCAGACCTCCCTGGAGAACGAGTTGGAGAGGTACAAGAGGATTATCGAGAATGAGGACAACAGGTAACATTCATCAACACACACACATACATGCTCATATCTTGTATCACATGAACCCTTTTCCATATGCACAGTACTTTCACTTTAGGAGTGTATTACTGAACAGCACACACATTTGTCTATGACATCCTGCTCGGCTTCAGGAGTAGTTGTATATCTATTGTCCTAATCCATTTCTCCTAAAATTAGCTGTATAAGATGACCTTTCATTCTTCTCAAAATCTTAATTAGAATTAATACCTTGAGATCGTATTAGTTTGAACGCATCATTTCTTACCTGCGTTGCTTACCAACATTAATGCACCTTTTCACGTGGTATTATGTTGCTGACATGCTGGCCCTGGTTCTCTGTTTACAGGTTGAATTCAGCGATAATTGGGACTCCCATTACCCTGTTCACTACCAATTACCGCTACACCCACACACCCAGCGCTCCGAGCAGGGGGAAAGGTGAGGACCACAGCCCCCATCACACCGTTGCTTCACACTCATCTCTATGGAGAAGACACTTAAGCTGCCATCACATACAGGAGCTGTCTGTGATAGCTATTGAGGGTTCTCATAGATTGAGCCACACAAAGGGTATAGGGATCCACCTACTCACAGTCAAGGGCCTTTTGCTGTCTGGAACAAAAGGCTTATACAACAAAACAATCAAACCAATAAATAAAGCCTCAAGTTTGAAGTCTATTTCTGGCTCTTGCTAATGATACCCTGCTAACGGGATGATGGCTAAGTGTTAGGGAAGGTTTTTGTCTTGTATATCTTGGTAGGCAGTTGGTGGCTTATCATAGAGGCTTTTGTTTGGTGTCTGTAACACATATCTGAGTGCTAGCATGTTGTTGTGTGACCTTGCTAATCATATGTCTGTTCTGTCTGCCTGTTTGTATTCATTTTGACCTCATGTTGGCAGACCTCACTCAAGCCATGCAGGACATTACCAGTATCAAACCGCGCCAGAAGAATCTGGCAAAAAAGGTAATGAAGAAGAGAGAAATTACACCCAAGGACGTGATGGACAGCGGCCAGGATGAGAAAACAGGGGAGGCCTCTGAGGACCAGAAGCGAGAGATAGCACTGCAGGAGGAGGGAGGCGAGGGAGTGAACAAGGTGGAGCACAGTACCCTGTTTACAGGCGTGTCTCCCCAGGATGTGCCCGATGGAGCGCAGATCAGCAAGGCCTTCGACACCCTCTGCAACATCGTCAGGGATCGCATGCGGAAGTACAAGAGCAAGCCGGAGCCTATCGCCGACTTCTACACCAAGGGGCGCTATGTGCTGGTGACAGGTGATGGAAGCTACCTGCACCCCTGCTTCTACACCTCCAGCCCCTCTGCTGGTCACGTCTTGGTCACCATCAGGGATAGCATGATGTTCCCCTATGAACCTTACAGCCCCTCCCCCACCCCACCTCAGCCTATGCCCATGCCTATGCCCATGCCTATGCCTATGCCCATGCCGAACCCAGGCCCCCTCGATCCCACCCTACCCTCAGATGGAGAGAGCGGCAAAGGTGGTAGAGGGAAGGGGAAGCACAGAAGTGGAGATCCTCATCCCACGCCTAAGGACCCTAGTCCTACCCCACAGCCCTACCCTGCTCCAGGCCCTGGCCCCAAAGATGGGAAGAATGATGATGGGCGCAGGGGTCACCCATCCATGCCTTCCCCGCTCAGCGCCAGCAGTATGCCTCCTGATTCCATGAGCTACGAGAAGGTGGAATTGGTGGAGTCTGTGGAGAAGTTGTCTGGCGACAAAAAGATGAAGGGATATGAGCAAACAGCCATGGTGGTGGAGACCATGATTGAGAAGACCAGCAAGAAGAAACACTGAAGATGAGGCCTTTACCTGACTAGAGATGTGGACGCAAATCTTCACCAACTTCATCAAAAAGGCTAAAGACTGATATGATATAGGACCCTCCTATTAAAAGAGTCTGAGAGTCCAGTTGTGTCAAATGCCGGTTCTTCAAGAGAGAACAACACAACTTCTAAAATCCGAACACATTCCTTAATCCTCCTCAGCCTGTTTGCTCTCTCTGGCTCCGCAGTGCTGCTGTTAATGTTCCTTCCTATGCCCATGCCTTATGCCTTAAGTGTCTTAAATCTTGGAACAGAAACTACATGCCATACTCCTTGTCACTTCAAAAGATGATAAACAAAATGATAGTACACATTTTAAAGCTATCACCTTGCCATACTTTGCCTATTCTTCCCATGAGAGTTAATTTGCTTAATTGGTTGCCCTGAACTGCCCTTAACACAGTTTTGCTGCTGTGTATAAAATTGTTCTGATATTGAATGAATAAAATATTCAATCTTTGAATGAACATGATGTCCCCTGTGTTTTGATTTTAAACCCTATATTTTTGGTGCCTGCTTTGTATACACACCACTCCCCCTGATCTCATTGTATCGTGTGCGGATGTGTGTCAGACGAGTTGAGAAATTCCCGATTTCCGTTGTCATCAAGTGTATTATTTCATTGCGTGGTGGACTATACAATCTTCCTCAACGTATAAGATGGTAGAACAGTAAACAACAATCACTTTAGTGTGTGACAAATTTGAGAAGAGCAAGATCATAAGAGCAGTACGCTTCTTGGTGGTGTACTAGTCTAGTGAGAACTAGTCTAGTACACGTCTTAGAATGCAGACGGCGCCTTTTCTCAACATGTCTCTCTCTTTCCATCGCACCCTGGAGCAGAAGCCGTTTTCAAGTGCAGTGTAGTGTCTGGAGGAGCCTCATCCATTTTTCATCAACATCACCTGAAGGAGCACACAGTGCCCCCTGTTTAATCCACTCTCCCTCCGAGAGAGCGGACGGAGGGAGCAGAGCGACAGACGGTTGAGACGTAGAATAAGAATTAGATTGAGAATAAGAGTGGAGGGTTAGAGTGGAAGTGAGCATATTCTCTATTATTGAAATGAGATGTTTTCTGTGTGACAGATTTCTAGGTCTGTGCCTGTATAAAGACATTTCATTATAGTGTTTCCTATTGCTCATGCAGGCCTGGAGGTCTAGAGTTGGGATCTGGGAAGGACAATGTTTTACCTGAGCAATAACTGGAACAGTGATAGCAGTACCGATAGATAAGCAGCTTAGTATTCTCAGCTACATTCAAATTTCACTCCTTCAATTTTTGAGATCTTCTGTCATCTGTTGCTGGCTGCCTGCCTTATTGTCCCAGAGTGGCGCAAATCACTCAAGTGCTTTAACAAACAGCTGAATAGATTTATTATTATAATATACCGTACGTCAAAGGATATGAAATATGCTGTTGAGACGAGACCACAGGCTGCAAAAGAAATCACAGGTTCCTTCTCTTGTTTATATAAACAGTGCTTGTCACAAAATATCAACAGAAAGAAGTATCACTGCTCTGCTTGCAAGATAATAAACTTTAAGTAGAATGACACGGAAAAATAATTTACAGTCACAAACTGTACATCAGTTGTCTGATCAGAGGTGGAGGGCAGGGAAAGCAAAAACATGATATACTGTATATACTGGTGTATATATTATGTTTATATACATTTTTCGTAAAGTGTAAAAAACATTGAAAGCTGGATGGGATCTTTGTTTTGTCTACATAGAACAGATTAATTGAAGGTACGTATCATCATGATTGGATAACTAGAAACATTCATAGAAGGTGGGGTGGCTAAGTCAAGTACAGAATAAACTCAAAGCAAAGGAAAGGCTGAAGAGGAGCGACAGAGAGGTAGAGAAACCGAAAGAAGGGGAAGGGGAGAAGAGGGTGAACAAGACGGGAGGGGAGAAGAGGGAAACAAGGTGAATGGAGGGGGCACGGCTGGAGGAGAGGCGTCCATCCGAGATGAAAGACAAAGGGGAGGAGGGAGAAACAGAGGGAGAATGGAAAGAGACTGGAAAGAGAGAGGAAGTGAGAGGTCAGGTCATGCAGACAGTGGTGAGCTAGTTTTTACTCAGCAGGCTCTTCAGACTCCGCTCCACAGCTTCATCCAGCTCCTCCTCCAGCTCCTCCTTTTTGGACATGGCCAGTTTAGACTGGTAGTCGCGCACTATCTGGTCTATGTACGGGGCACTTTGTGTTCCGTGCAGCATGAGAGTCCACTCCTTTAGGACGCCCTTCTGTGGCTCCTCCTCCCCGTGGAATCCCACTTCAAGGAGCCAGGTGCCGCGGGGGTCTTCCCCCCAGGTATGGGTGGTCATGAAGGGCCACTTGTCGAAGCCCACCTTGGCGTCATCATCTCGGGGCCGGCGACTCAGCAGGATGGATTTGGTGCCCATGGGGGAGGTCATGTTGATGTTGAGGTCGCCGCGGCGACTGGCGTTGACGGTAATCACGGCCTGGACGTGCTCAAGGTAACGGACAAAGTTGTCTTTTCCCTGGCAGGCGTCCGTGGTGATGGCCAAAACAACCTTGTCACCTGTCTGGATCTTACTGCAGAGACATGGGGAGAGAAAGAAGAGTTGAGAGAATACGAAGAGCCCAGCGAGGGGAGGAGGAAAGGTATGGCATGTGAGAGACGGTAGCACATGAAGATGAGAAGGGACAAACGCGCTTTGACGCGCTGTTGTTCGTAGAGCAGCTTGAGGTGTCACTGTGTCTGAGACTACCTGAGGGCGTCACATATTTACTGCAGCCTGCTCAGCCATCTCACTCTCTCTTTGTCGCCTCATTTCTCCCTTTCTGCGTGTCTCTCTTGCCCTCCCCTTCGCTGTCTGTCTTTCTCTCTCCCCCTGCTCAGTCTATTTTGCTTTCTCTCTGTATCTCTGTCTCTCTCTCACTCTCTCTCTCGGGAGCTCCAGCTATTACCTGACCTACTTACCGTAGGCCGAGTGCACACTAATGGAGCAGCAGACTTTCTCAGCACTCACTCCCCACTACACACGGGCAAAAAACTGTGACATATATACAGTACACTGTACTTGTCTAAACAGGAAAATGATCACACCACTGAAACCAGTGACTCGTACTGTTATAGGTTATTGTAAACATTCAGAGCTGTCTCTGATATCTTGCTGTGTGACCCAGGGAGAGAGGGAGACTCTCTTGTCACTGGCTTTGAGGCAAGGCTTCTGTGTTGCTAGCTCTGTTCATCATGTGGGAGAAGATAGCAGCGAATCCAGCCTTGACATCAAGACATCCTTTGAAGGTGTTTGCACCTTGTCTGTGTTATTCCTTCAGAGCTGCTCTTGCCAGTGGATCTCAGGATTACAGAAAATGTGAGTAAATCTACCAAGAAGAGTATCAAAGGATGTGCCGTGTGTTTCTGCAGAGCAAGGGTAGCTCGAGGGTGACTCTCCATAGAGCGGCCTGGAGGGTAGCCAGGGGCAGAGTAGCCATCTAGCACACAACCCTAGGAATATGGATGCAGTCCAATTTACAAACATATGGCTCATAGAAACAGAAATTCAAGTCTAAGAGGGAGTGGAGACTGTGACATGTAGGCCAAATCATGAACCGTATGTGTCATATAAATGCAAACGAGGCACACAAAAGCACAAACATATTACCCAACTACCTTCATAAGACAAAATTGCTTTGCCCTGCCAGGTTTCCAGGACCTAGCAACAGCACTCATATTGGACCACCGGGGATGTCCCTACATTTAAAATTCATGAAAGAGTAGTATGAAGAAATTGCCTTGTCCAGAAGAGGCTGGGTCAGAGAGAGAGAGAGAGAGAGAGAGAGAGAGAGAGAGAGAGAGAGAGAGAGAGAGAGACACACACACAAGAGAGATAGAAAGACAGAATCTGGGTGAACAGCTGTACCGTAAGTGGACCTAATGGCATTATTTGAGGCAGAGGCCACATCTCTGTATTATAACTGCTCCCCTCCGATAACAGAGTGAGATAAAGGGAGGGATCATGTGATGACGCAAGAGAGGGAGAGAGAGAATGAAGGAGAATGTGTCGTTTAAATGAGTAGTGTGCTGTTCCAAGCTGGAGAAGAGGGGTCGGGAGAAAGCAGGGGTTTTATGGCAAGGCATTTAGGCTTGATTTAGCAGCTCATTGTGATTCATGGCACAACGATAAATACTCTGTGGAGGAGTTTCACAGAAGCCCACAGGCGGTTAGTTAGTAGAACTTGGACAAACAGTACAGAACAGGCAGATTGTTCAGAAGTACGGAAATGTAGCTTCATCAATTAGATCAAGTCAGAGATCAACAATAATGAATGAATCATTACACTACTGCTTCTTTTTATTGGCAGTAATCTAACGTGTAGGATAGGTTAGAGGTTGCAGATGATGTAACCACTTCCTGTAGAGCGATAACCCAGAAGCCATCTGATCCGAGGAAACCGACTGGTAGGTTAATGAGGTAAACTGTGAACTTCATCTGCGACTCCCATTGCCCAGCAGACAATCAGCTGGCAACACATCCGGTGACAGTGGTCTCATGTTGTCATTCTGCACAGCCACTGGACTGGTGTCAGTCTGTGTATGTGTATGTGTGTGTCTGCGTGTTGGTTGGTTTGTATGTCAGTGCGTATGTATGTGCATGTGTGTACATCCACACTGGTATAAATCAGCCATATGTGAATATGTGTGTAAAGGCCTGCATGCGAACGTGTGCAAAAATCAATTCGTTCCTCCCAGCCGATTTTCCCGAGCACCAGGTGGAGGGATCCCATCAGATAATGTGGGATGAATAATTACAGGCTTCAGTCATAGAACAGTGAGCAGACTGACACAGCTGAGAGGAGCGATGAAACCCCACAGCTCCCAGCTGATAATGACAAGTAAGTTCTGACCCAGCTGGCCGGTCCCAAACACAATACAGCAGGCCCTGTTTGACTGATGTCCAGAAATAGGAAGCCTGCGTGTGCACGAGTGCGTGTGTGTGTGGACTGCCACATCTGTGTGTGTACATACGTTTGTGTGCCTGCATGAGTGTTTGTTTTGTTTGCGTGTGTGTGTGTGTGTGTTCAGTGTTGTAATATCCCTTCAGTCTGTATGGGAACTGATGTCCTGTGGAGTGGGGTTGACCAAAGACCTGACACTTCCCAATAACCTGCTGGAGCTCCTGTCGCTGTAGCAACCCCTTTAGACTGTCCTGCTGTTGTGCTCACAGCCTCAAACTGAAATAACATGTCACGGAGGATCCAAAGACGTACGTGGATATGAATTTAATGAAGGCTGTGAGCTGTTGGAGGTTTGCTTCAGGTATAGCTATTGTAGGTGTTCCTGGTACTTGAGGGGAAAGCATTTCTGGTCTAGTGAATGTTGCTGCTGTTGGTGATTCTGTTCCCAGGGTTTCAGAGAAGCTCTGCACCACGCTCCCCTTTCTTCTTACCCCAGATAGCTGTACCCTGGCTCGATAAAGGCATTCATGAGGATTTCTAACATACAGGCCTTATCACTATGTCACACACACACATACTATCTCTATTTCTTCCTGGTCATTGTGGGATAGGCTAATTGCCATTCTTCTGTGTTTTTGTGGTGGCCACCGCTGTAGCTCGCTGATTAGACCCAAACATGGAAGATATGGCATTCTGTTACACTCGCAGGCCACTCTCTCTCCCTTCTTTCTTTTTCTGTTTTTCCCTCGCTCACACACTCACACACAGAGAATGCCTCCACGCCTGTCAGTCTATCTAATTGACAGTGTTGCCAAGGCGCGTGATGGGGGACGATGCGAGGTGGTCTAATTATAGTGTGTGATAGAGGATGACGCTCATGATGCAGACACAAGAGGAGATGAGGACCTCAAGAGCCAAGGGCAGACAGACAGGCACACACATAGATGTGAAGGGGAACTGGGAGGCAAGGAAGGACTACCATCAGACTGGTGGAAGACTGAGGGAGCGAGGGAGACAAAACTGAGATGCCCCCTCCACCCTCTCTACCTAACACAGACCAGATGGCTGGACTGTAATTAGAGAGCTGCAATACCCAAAGGCCGGCTCTGCTGGCACTGGGGGGCTTCCAGCACATTTGATAAGAGGCCACAGAGTGGTAGCACTTGTGTTTGATGGGGTGCGCCTGGTGAATTGAACAACAATGACCAATAACAGGTCCAATCGTGTCCTCCTTCTTATCAGAGCCTTCATTGTTGCCTCCTTCACCACCACCTAAATTGTAATCACCATCATCATCATTCTCATCATCCTAATCATCATGGGCGTCGGTCCTACTCACTGGGTCTCCTGGATCGATCCGGCCACACAGTGGAAGCGTTCGGGGACCGTCTTCCATTCTTTGGCCATCTTAACCATGCCACCAGCATCCAGCACGCCATACCCAAACAGGTGGTTGAACTCCAGTCCCACGCCGTTCCTCCTCCACTGGTGCACCTCATCATGTAGCTGGTTTCTCTTGGAGGTCAGAACAGACAGGTGCTGCATGTCCCTCCACGTCAAGTCAGGGCTGGGTGGACGAGGGGAGAGAGGGATAGAGGAGGAACAGAGGGAAAGGAGAGGATGAGTGAAGCAGACAGACTGATGCTGGTGCATTAGAAGTGTTGGGTTTGATTCCCTCATCTTGCCAAGCTTCAGCCAATACAATTGGAAAAGGGAGAATCTGGGTGGCAAGAGAACATCTCTGTTAGACTAAACAAAAGCCTGGGAAAATAAAAAGACCTGTGCTGCTATAGAATAGGCTCTGGTACATTCATAAAGCAGATAACAGGAGGCCAGCCTGATCTGTCGATACCAAGTAATGGTAAAAAGTCTCAGATGTCTGAAGCTAAAAATGTGTGTGTGTTTGTGTGTGTGTGTGTGTGTGGGCGGGCAGGCAGGCGGGCAGACAGCTGGCTGGGGCTACCTTATCTAGCCTGTGTGTAATGACAGCTTTGTTCTGCTGTGACTCACACAGTCCTGTCACCACACACAGTTCAAGTGTCTGGTCAGTAAAAAGACTGCCCAGGTGCACAACATCATTGTTGTGTCTTAGACAAATACAGAGTCTTTGCTCAGCTATCTGGTTGGTTACTAATAGCACCTAAACTATTTGTCCAACACCTCTGTTGACAAAGGGGCATCTGTGAAAGGATCGTTTCATTTGATTGCCTTGGGGAGCAGAAAAACAGTAACCCAGAGTAAAAAGATTCTTGTTTGAGCAAGGCTGTGTACTTTAATAGCATGTGTCCTGCATTTTGTAGTCCATGACGGATAAACTAAACTGAATATTATTTACACTGACTGTAAGTTAAATGTTTCAAAATGCGTGATTCAATTCACGGGTAACACGGGTAAGCCTATCTTTGTAGGAATGCTAACGTTTTTCATGGTTCACATCACTCACTGATGGCCACATTGGGAGGTGTTTGTGTGGCTAACAGACACGTGCAGTAAGGTCATCAGGGGAACAGCCTTGCACGACACACATCATCCAGCCCACACTGGTTAACGGTCTTGAAGCACACAGGCCAAAGAATAATTAACAAAACTCTAACATGCCCTCTGAGTCTCCATGTAACCGTATAAACCTTGTGTTGCAGCCACGCAATGAGGTTTAAAGAGCATGAAACATGCCAAGACAGCTTTGTGTCTCTGGCAGGAAAACTGAGAGTTTGTAATCAGTGGGCGAGACAACAAACAGAGTTTGGTATTTTGCGAGAGTGATTGAGCAGCCCTAATGGCAGTTTGGGTAAATAAGAGATTTCTCTGAAGAGCAGAGATATGAAGTGGCTCTCTGAAGAGCAGGGAACTGAAGATAAGTAATTAGGAGAAATTCTCTGAGGGAGAGAGAGAGAGAGAGAGAGAGAGAGAGAGAACACACATGAGAGAGAGAGTGCTATATGGAGATGAAAATAGATAGGGAACATGGGGTGTGTACTGTTAACTGTGTGAGCACTTTAGAGGGTTGGACCAGCAGACCCTGGGCACTAATATAACACACATCTCTAAGTGGGAGATGTATTTCCTAAATGTGAGCTGACGAGTCAACCGTGAATATGTCCAGAGACACTGCACTGCTTTTATTTTCAACACACTGAAACTCTGAAAGGGAAACAAAAATGAAACTCGGAAATGGAAATGTTAAACGAACTCCTCATGGAGGTGGAACTATGCACAGTACTGAGAAGAACATGGTTGGTGAATGGAAGCCATGGATGGAACATACTTAGCCTCCAACGCCAGGGCAAAGACACCAGCAGCCTCAGGAGCAGCCGCTGATGTCCCAGAATGCCGCAGGGTACAATTGCCATACAGGTCTGTGGTGGCCTACCAAAACACAAGTCAGGAAAACAAAGAAGGCAGTCAGCAACAATGGCAGAGAACAACAACAAAGATAGAACAACTACAAAAACCACAAAAGTTGGGAGGAATTTAAAGCAGACGTGTCAAGATTGTAAACGGTGGCTGGTAAGGTAAATATGGAATTGGTAATATGCCGTTAATTTGTGATTACAAATCCAATATTCTCAGTGGGGTGGACACCCAGGGGAGAATTCAGATCTGATCTGGGTAACTAGGCTGATAGATCTGAAGCTATCTCCTCCTCAATGCTCTGAGCTCTGACAACATGACCACTTTTCAGCCTGTACAAATCTGTTAGGTAACACCTCTCACGTCAATGAAGTTGCTTCAAAATGTCGATTTTCTGACCTTGACGGTCAGGTTGGCTGTCAAAGCAAGACTATAGTTTCTCGAAAGCAAAGAGGATTACCTGACTCCACAAGTCTCTCCCCTCCTATGAACAGTGACATTTATCTTCAGCCCACCCTAGTGATTCACGCAATTTTCCAGGCATGCCTCAACCGTGGCATGCAGCTATTCCCGAGATGAAGGCTGAAATAAACGCCAGGCAGACTGTTGTGTCCTGCTGGTGTCTCTCCAAGTGACAGCTTTCGAGTGAATGCTGAATCTCTCACAGCACCAACTCTGCATGCCACATGACAATTGCAAACATTTATAGATTTCTTTCTAAAAAAAAAAGATTGGCCTCTCCCTCTTTTCGTCATCCCTGTCAGTTAAAGCAAAACATGCGAGGGCCCTAAATGAACAGCAGGACAGTCAAGGGGGGAGGGGAAGTGAGCTGTCTGTCTGATTGCCTGAGGGAAAAGCTGGCATTTTAGAAAAGCCCTGATCAACTTAGTCACAGGAGACAGATGTGGCGGAACTGAACGCCGTAGCCGTCCTCTCCCCAAACATCTCCTTGACATTTCAACGCTGCACAGCAATTACAAGGCTACAACCTTTCCCGTCTCCTTCACACTCCTCCTGCCAGGTTCTGTCTAGTCTTCTTAAATTAGGTGGAGAATATATGACTGTTTAGTAGATTGAATAGACAACAGTTTTGGCCTTTGTTCAAATGAAGGTGAATGGACCGGTATTCGTGAAACACTGCATGGAACAAACAAAATCAGTAAAATAAAATAAAAACTACAAAAAGCCAAACAGAAGTTCCAAGGAAAATCAATATTAAACTTACACAATAGAAACCATTTAACACAGCCACCCACCCATCCACCCCTCCACACACACATACACACTTACCACTCCAGCCTCAGGGTTTCGCTTGCGTCCATTGCTGAAGGTGGATGCTAGGGTGGAGGAGCAGCTCTCATCATAGAGCGCCGTGCGTCCATCGTTGATGGCTGAGTTGATGGAGATTGTCCACATGCTGGAGGCGTAACCGTCGCAGTTACAGTCGTCATAGCTACCGCCGTCTCCTGAGGCCCATACATAGATACTGCCTTTTCCCCCACGCCCCTACAAAGCAACCAAACAGAGAGGATCAAAAATAGAAAAGAAAGTGGCTTTAGGTACGTCCCAGGTCATCCTGATATCTATGTATGTGACACACTTGGAAGGTAGAGCGGGGTGAGAGGTCAAGATGGGCTTTTCCTCTCATCAGACCATAGAAGTTCTGATGGTGGTGTTTTCTGTTATGAGGAACTGGCTATCCAAACAGCTTGAACCTCTTGAATCAGCAGAGAATAAACAGCATCCTCAGACCACTATACTGCCTGGTGAGGACAAATGAGGCAACATGAAACATGAAGGCTCCAACATCAATTTATTTTTGCAACTCGCCAGACACCGTTGCAATCCCAAATCTTTACTCTCTCTTTCTCATTTGCTCTCTCTTTCCTTCTCTCTCTCTCTCTCTCTCTCCATCTCTCCCTTGAGCTGTTTTTGTGGAACACTGACATCACCTCATGCTTAGGCCCCAACACTCACAGACACGCCACACTCCCGGAACATTCCCTGTGATTTATTTTCATTATCCATGGCAATTTGCAAAACCAAGCCGCCACGCTCAAGATGCAACTAAGTGTCTCATTTAGACTGAAGTGATTGGAGCAGGGTGAAGGCGGCAAGTGTTTCTCGACTGGTAAGAAAACATACGTTGCTGCTTTATGGAAAATTATCTAATTGAATAATCTTTTTCTGTTGTAGGAAAGAAGTACTTTTTTCCCTATGAAATGTACATCTTTTATAGCCAATGCAACATGTTATGTAAGTGATCATTAGCAGTGTGGGCCTGAGTGGAACAGGGCTTGATGAGCTGCGTTTATATCATCGAGGATGACAGCACATTTGGAGCTGTTCAGCACCCCAGCCTCAGACAGGGTCATCCTGGACCACACACCACCTCCCTGCATGGGGCACTATGATTACTCAAGCTGGTAATTGGCACTGACATGATCAGCATGCTAACTCAGTGTGTCTGTGTGTGTGTGTGTGTGTGTGTGTGTGTGTGTGTGTGTGTGTGTGCGTGCGTGTGTGGTGTTTCCAATGGTAACTAGCTCTCTACCTTATTAACCCCATCAGCCATGGCCTGGAGGGTGAGCTCTCGAGGCCCGTCCACAGTCTTGCCGTCGTCAGTGGGGCCCCAGCTGGCGCTGTATATGTCAATGTCTTGGGGCATGTGACTAATGGAGGATGCCTCAATAATGTCAGTCATGAAGGGCTGATCCAGCATCCGAATTCCTGGAGGAATAAAAAGGAGAAAAATGAACTATTTTCTGTTTACATAATATATACATAGAGTACATACTGTACTGTATATATATGGTACATATAGTCTGTTTTAGGATGGATCTCTCTTTACAAAAATGAATGGAGAAAAACTAGTGGAGAAATAACTAAGCTCCAGGTAATGGCAGGACTAACTCCTCCCTGTTCACAATTTCCCCTCAAATAATATGAATGCCTCTGATTCATGTGTCTACAGGAACGGCTTGGTTTTGCAACCAGCATCTTCATCTTGCATCAGCTTTGCAATCAGCTTATCTCTCATATCGTCAGTCACATTTCTACACACGTTCTGTTGTTACTGTGACCTTTGAACACGTGAACACATGTTTATAGGTAAGATATTGACAGTGGTAATATAACATTTCTAGAAACAAAGCTATATTGCAACATTGGATGGTTATTTTCTTCTTCACTGATTCCAGAGCCATATCCATTCAGACAGAAAATCTATAAATAGTGGAAGTATGACATTACACATGCAAAAGGTAAGAAGGCTCTTGAAAAAGGTTCGGCGCTCAGTCCTTTTGAGATCAGAACTGTTTAAGGTTCTAATTCTTCCATTAAAACAATTCTAAACTGTGCCTATAAAAATGCATTTGGAGTTCAAAACATTACATTTGCGTTGCTATAAAAGGTTCGAACACAAAAACAGAGTTATAAATGGTTCATAAAAAAAAAAAACATTTAGAGTTCTAATATAAAAACAATGTTAATTTGATTCTACAGTACATTACAGTAAGACCAGTCTAAACACCCCATTTAGGATATTATGGCAGTGACGCAACAATAGCTGTGTCTATCCTGTCACATTGCCCTGGCCAGTAAGGAGTTACAACACAAATACACACATACCTGCCACCCTGGAATTATATGCCACTCCAACTCCACAGATATTGTTATTAGCTGCAGCGGACACCTCCCCTGCACACCTGGTCCCATGGCTGGACAAACACATAGACACAAACATGGATTTAATAGGGACTGTTGGAATGTATAGAGGACATGGGACATGTTTTTAGAAGTCAAATTGTTTTAATTTTGATCTTGATTGGGGACCCTATCTTGGTGTTGTCAGTATAAATCATCCAACGTCTACCTTCAAGGGGGAAATCTCAGGTTACAAGACAGGCATGGCATTTTGGGTCCGAAATCAATGGAGATTAGCCGTAGCAAATCCATCATTGTGACGTCTGGATAACATTAGCTTAAGGAGCATACTGAACACCTGACACATTCATCTAGTTAACACACAAATGATTCAATCCCCTATTTGGGCTCCTGGGTAATCTCCCCCCTGCGTAATGGGAGAGAGTTTCACTTAGATGGAACTTTCCTTACTAGAGTTATGGGGGGAACCACCAGTGGGAAGATGGTCAAGAATGATAACCTGCGGGTGGTCGTGACGAAAAATATGACAAAAATTCTACCTGCTCCAAACCAAACCTGCTTTGCACTATGTGTTGTGGAGGCCCCCCTTGCCTAGTCAGAGTTACGGAGGGAACCGCCGGTGGGCGGACGGTCTAGAACGATGACCCGCAAGGTGGTCGTGCCAAAAAATTTACCAAAATTCAACCTGGTCCAAACATAACATGCTTTGCATCACATGTTGGGGAGCCAAAAAACAAATGTTTTGGTTGGATGTGATAATATTTTGTAGGTTTTTGCAGATGTCAGTACATATACAGTGTAGAAAACAGCAAGAATGGTTGTGTGTTTGTGTTTATATGTCTTGTCTATACACAGCATGTAATGTTCGTTCCTTCCAGCCTTTCTGTGAGCTATCCCAGCATGCATTGCCACAGACAGGCAGCTATTTATAAACAACCAGCTGATTAGCCATCCGTGCGTGCTGAGACAGCATAGGCGACACTAACAAACTACCACACATACACATAAATACACACACCCATTCACACGCATACACACACACACAAATGCTTAAGCAAATGCACACATATACAGTCCACACACACAGACGCACCCAAACAAACACTCATTTTCCCTCATTCTCCTAGCTCACACACGCTGCCTGGACACAGGAAGCATGGAGGAGTGAGGACACAAGAAGAGGAAAGTTCTTTTTTTCTTGTTTAATTGCGGTGTCCTTGAGGTGCCCTGGCAAGGCAACAGTAGATCATGCAGTGTGTAATGGCGATGGGAGAGCGATAAGCCACTATCGAACCAAACATCTGATTAGCGAGCATCTCAACCAGGAGAGGAAGAGAGATGGAGGGAGAAAGAGAAACAAACGATGGCAATCTGAACCTCTGTGTTTTTAAGTGTCCTGCAGAGCCAGGGCCGATTTACATCACAACTGCAGCTGAAGGATGGAAACGTGAGAATCTGCAGCGGTGGACTAGCTGCAATGAGACCTTCATCATCCAATTCTGTTAGTTCCACTCTGTGACTAAAAGATATAACAGTGTTGCAAGGAGAATTGTTTTCATACGGCAGCAACGTTGTTATGGCAGTAGGAGCCATGTATACGTTCCATGATGGATAGGATGTCGGGGAAAATCAATATGAATACTAGGGGACCTGCCAAACCCTATAGCAGCCAAGAGAACAGATCATTCTTTTTATCTCTATCTCTACCTCACTTCACTCGCTCTACAGAAAACAAGCAAACGCACACACAAACGCACAGACTACCTGTTAAACCAGTCGTCCGTATAGCGAGGGTAAGGGTACGGGTCATTGCTGCTGAAGTCGTAGCTGGCTTCCGCGTTCTGCAACGACAAAACAGGAAACAGAGGAGAGGGAAGGAGATGAGAAAGAAAGAGAGAAGAGATGTAAACGGTCAGAGAACAGGGGAAGCGTTAGCGGTGCGTTGACCTTATCATGGCAAGTCTTGTCTAGAAAAGCTTGGGCTGTACCATCACAGGCATTGTTTACTCACGACTGGCTTGATCTGGTCTTTTTCACTTACAACTGAGGAAGCCCTCCTATCATTGGCCCTCCTACACTTCTACTCTACCACTTCTACTTACAGTTTGCAATTTTGCAGTCTTCGACTTTGCTCTCAGTGACTGAACAGAATGGCTGAATGATCATACCCATAATTTATTTGAGTGCAATACCAAGAGTACAAAAACATATATCCACTTATGCACATCTAAACAGAAGCACACATACATACGTACGTACGTACATATGTACACACACACACACACGCATACATACATACATACATACATACATACATACATACATACATACATACATACATACATACATACATACATACATACATGCATGCATGCATGCATACATACATACATGCATACATGCATACATGCATACATGCATACACATCCTGCATGTCTTGTTAATCCTGCCTAAGAGTGTTCATTCTGAGGTTATACTGAGGTAATACATAGCCACAACAGGAAGCCTACACTGAGACAACGACACCCCAATTACTCCCTCCATTTAATTCTACGTGGCCACAAGTAATAGAAGCGGAATTAACTGCAAGAAAGCAGGAGAAAACAGATGCAGGAGCCACACATATGTCATACAGTCATCAATCTAGCCTGCATAATCAGCAAATTACCTGCTCTGGGTGTGTGAGCGCACACATACCCTCACACACACACCATTACCCACACTCACAAACACACTGACACACACAGACATCTGAAGGGGTGCAGCCACAAAAAATCAGCCTAAATTGAGCAGTCAAAGTTATTACAGTCACTACTTTAAAACATTCTCTCGCCTCTTTCCCTGCATTGCTATTTCTCTCATTTTCTCTCTCTGTCATGGTCTTAGTTTCATATTAATGTATTATTTTCTCACATTAATTAACTGATTGGGATATTCATATCATTCTCTCCGTAACTGCTTTTTGTCCTCCTCCCTTATCCCAGAGAGATAAAAGCCATGAAGTGACATTCAACCTGTTCAATGCACTGCTGGACCTATCAGATGGATGACAGCTGGATCTATCCAATCACTGGCCAGGTTTGATGGGACGTCAGCTAGGGCGCTGACAGTTAGACATTTCAGATAGTTGGTAAAGTCCGGAGGAGGTCCTGTCGTAGACAGCTGGGCCTATCATATCACTGGCAGGGTCTTGGGGAGATCCTACACCAGACAGCTGAACCTATCAGATCGCTGCAGAAGGTTGGAGTTTGACAGGTTCAAGGGCAGACCGTCCGGGCTGTTTGACCGGCATCTCCAGGCTTGACTTAGTCAGGGACCGTGAGACTGAAAGATGCCAAGCAGCTGTGCCTGCTGGCGCTGGCATGCTGTGTAATTACCTCTGTGTGGAGCAGGTAACTGTGTGAGCAGCAGCACACCGAGCCACAACACTGCATGATGAAGTGTATTTTTGAGGGCATAATACCTTTGTAATACCTCTGGCTGGCAGTTAGTGTGCAAGCTGAAGAGGTGGATTCTGGGTTCCCTCTCTATCTTAGCACCACAGAATCCAACATTTACAATAGGGAATTAGAGGGGAAATAATGGACCTCAATTGCAAAGTAACTAATGATACCTGAATGCATCCAAACACTTTCCTCCTTGTCGCTCCCTTTATCATCTCCCACTAGCAGAGAGAATAATAGTATATCGAACAAGGTCTCTATTTCTAATTAGTGACAAAAGAACTTCTTTCTTTCACAAGAGAAACCCATAGACCCTGCCCAGACATGGAAAAAGCAGGAGTCATCTGAATGTTCGCTCATCAACCAAGGATTTCACTGCTGATGCCCTAAATACTGTTTATGTCCACCCACAATTTTGAATGGTTTCCTCTCTCTATGGCAGTACTGGTTGTATCAGCATGCTCTTAAGGTGAAACCCCGTCGTAATAAGGTGAAGCCATCAGTGAAATATAAAAAGACCTGATGAGGAGGAAGCCTCTAACACAGAGGCTTTCCTACATACCTATGGACACCACTTGGGTTAACCCTAATCACAAGACTCAATATACCATGAGTAGCTTATGGTACAAATCGCAACAGGTTTCTGGTACAGTAGGGTCATTTAACATGCAAAGGTCCTTCAGCCAGACTGTATTTATAATTATGTACAGAACATTCAGAATGCTGTTAAATTGTTGTGCAGAGAGTAAGATAGACGCTATACAGGCACACATCCTTGTTCAAATCATTGACGTAGTTTGCATCTTTGTGCTGCCATCTGCATCAAGCACTATGCAAAGCGTCACACTTAATGCCACTTGAATGCAAGAAAGACATGTACACACGATATGAAATTCACCTCTATCGCTGTGTGACATCACATGTTGTCATGGTTACTTCCCCACAGAGAATCTAAGGGCAGTAATATTTCAGGAGGAGAACAATATTGAGGGCTCAAAATCCAATAACAAAACAAGGGTCCCTGTACACACTTCAGACGGCTCTCCTCCTCTCTGCTCTCCTCACCCCACCTCTCCTCACCCCACCTCTCCTCAGCCTGCTTTGCTTCACCTCTTCCGACCTCTCGCTCCTTCACCTTTCCACTCCTCTCCCTCACCTCTCCCCATCTCTCCTCTCCTTTGCCTCTCCTCTCCCTCACCCCTCATCTCCTCACCCCTCCTCTCCTCATCCTACTTTGCTTCACCTCTCCCCATCTCTCCTCTCCTTTGCCTCTCTTCTCCCTCAACTCTCCTCTCCTCACCCCTCCTCTCCATCAGCTGGCTCTGCTTCACCTCTCCCCACCTACCCTCTCCTTCACCTCTCCTCTCCTTTGCCTCTCCTCTCCTTCAGCTGGCTCTGCTCTCTTCTGCCCTGTACTCCTGTCTCCTTGTCTTTCCTGACCTCTTGAAAACCCGATGTCAAAAAGGATTCATTTACAAAAGTGAATTTATTGTATGTGAGACATGTTTCACATTATGGATGTAGGCATAAAGCCCTTTTAATTGTTGGCCCTTGGGACAGGTGTCAGTCTAGTCAAGTGCAGTACGCTGGATTATCTACAACAATTAGAAGCGCAATAGAAAAAGAAATAAACACATTACTGTTGCACTTGCTTACCTTTCACAATGCCCTATGTCCTATCTATTTTTTTAAGTCTATGAAAAACCTCCTCAATAGTTTCATCACTGGCAACGCGGAACAAATATTTTAAAAAGTTATTTAGTGTCAATGGACTCTGAATGTATAATGCACCCTACTTTAAGAATGAATTCAATGATTTTTTTATTATTACTATTGTGCAGAATCCCATCAGAAACGAGGCCCACACAAACACACCCACACCCATGCAAATGTACAATTTCATGCATACTAATGTGAGACAGTCAATGGCAGCTGATTGTGTTTGTATTCTAGAAAAATCAGGAATTGAAGGGAGCACAGTAGTCTATAAAGGGAAGTGAACATGAGCAAGTTTTTGTAAGCCTCTTTGTCTCTCTCTCTCACACCCACCCAGCCATCCCCTCCCCACAGACACACAAAAATACATCTACCGACATACACACCCACTGATGGACACACCCACATATACACACAAAGACAGACACACACACTGTATGCTCAGTAGGATCACATGCACAACATTGATCTTCCTAACAGTAATTGAAAGACGGAGTCCATGGCGTCAATGTTTATAAGCTTTGCGGGGTTCTCTGTGCTGTCGCACTGAAAGAGCATGAACCGATCAGAGAAGAAACAATTATTCAGAAACCCAGTTACACACATGCAAACACACACCCAGGCAGGAAGTGTGGTGAACTGAGTTGAAGATGTGTTCACAACGGGATCCATCAGCCCAAAAGGACTGCTGCTGCTACTGCTGCTGCTGCTGCCGTTCCACCCTGGCTGAGATGCTGAGGTTATTTTTGGGACGGGACTCATTTCCGTTCACAGGCAAAAACAGTGCAGTGCACGCACACACACAGGCCCCTAAATACAACTGAACACTACATGTGAAAAAGCACTATATGCTTCCGATGCCTGAAAATTATGCATATTTTCACATTTGGAAATGGAACTTATTCCATTTCATATTTATCCATTTCAAAGTAGTATGCACATGTTTTCTTCATTTAAATGTCAAACTGCTTGTTGTTGAGTCTACTGGGCATAGACACAGACATAAGGTATTTGATTGGACGAACATTGCACAGAAACACCTACAACCGGAAGGTGGTTGTGTCCTATCTCCACTACATCTCCTACCTGTTTGTCACTGACTCAGACCAACACACAAGCCACAACTCATACAGATTAGTAGCACACTACAGCGCCCAAAAACACACGTTGGCATTTCAGGCATTTAGGCAGTCATCCACTAAGTATTCATGCTACTGAAAATGTATGTATGATCCTTTTGGTATACAGCATTTATTGGGAGTGGGACATTTGATGGTTATGGTTATGACTTGATAGATATCAGTCTTCCTTAATTCTCTCTTCCTTCTTTACCAGCGTTCAGGCTAACAACAACAGCTCCTGTTCTCCGAGGCTCCATTATCAGTATTCTGGAGTTGGCGTTTCACATTATGCAGTAGCAGCTACCCTGGCATTATCTGTGCCTGTGACAGATCACCCTGCCAAAGAGCAGTGCACATTAACATTAAACAGCTTGGCTGGCCTCCTGCCTGCCTGCCTAGCTGTCTCCACGTCCTCCAAGGAAACAAGGAGACTGGCCAGCCATGAAGGAGACTGAGAAGACACCTGTCATGGGCACCACACAACAACATATACAGGCTTCGAATCCCTCCCTCAATTCTGGCTCTTTCCACTTAAGTATGGTCAGTGGTAAGGATTGCCAGTTAAGTTCAGTAAAGTCAGAGAAAGTACTTACATAGTTGGAAGCAAGATCAGGGTGAAGATAATCAATTCCTGAAAGATTAATAAAACAGGAATGAGTTACAGTTAGTATATCAAAGCTAAAATAATTTAAACGTTAGACTGTAAGCAGGCAAAGTTAAATCCCTAAGTAATTTGTCCCTAATTCTTCCTTATAACTAAAGCTTTTCTTAAGTCTGAAAGTCAACTAAAAATAGTGGATCTTGACAAAGCTGTCAGGTGTGCTCACCATCATCCATGATGGCTATGGTGACCCCTCTCCCGGTGTAGCCCAGCTCCCAAGCTTCCGCCACGTTCAGGTCCAGCCCCGGGGTCCCATCCGCCTGGCCGGTGTTTATCTGGAACAAGAACCAGCCATCAACAAAAGCTATGGTTCACAAACTTCTCACAAACCCGTTGTGGCATGAAGATGTGTGCGTGTGGAGGTGTGCGGGGAAAGGGGGTGGATTCCGAGGGGTAAATGTCAGTGAGACGACGCACCCTGCTGCGGGTGGAGTGGGTGATGTGACAAAGCACATAAAGAATGTTCACTGAGAAAGTTACACTCCTCAGTCTAAGTAAACAGCAGGGGGGATGGGGGTGGGTGGGAAGGGGGTGGGGGGCAGCCCCCCGGTGGAGGTTCTGACATAGATGGAGCTTGGAAGTGGCACGGGCAATATTTGCTAGACTAATGAGAGAGTAAATTCAGGGGGACCGTGTTGGTGAATGTGTCTGGGCTCCGGAGTAATTATAGCGGTCTGATGTGGGCAGGTGTGAAAGGTCAGTCATCAGGCTAGCAGCCGAGTAGCTGCCGAAAGGATTACTTACCAGATACCACTGTTTGGTGAACAGAGGGTCGCTCATGTTCACTTCCAAATCATTGATGTTTCGGTAGCCTCGTTTCTGGCGTCCAAAGCCCTCCTGGTCAAAGACGTCCTTTACCTGTGGAGTGAAAGCTTGGTGAGTGTCCACTGAGGAGGAAGGAAGAGCCTGTCGTTTCACAGGCAGATTCTCCAAATGACCGAACATCCATTTCAATGGGATGTCACAAATGGACGCCAAAGCACATTTTGGTTAGATGCAAGTATATTGTCCTTGTACATTACTTTGACAAATATCCCTCCACCTCTCCGCCTCCTCTACGTCCTCCAGCTGTGTATGATGGAAAGAGGGGACATCCTATAAATTCCCACTCTAATTGTATTTTATCCCATTCTGAATCAGATGTACAATGACCACAGCTGGGGCCTCTGCTTTCCCCCCACTCTCTCCCTTCCTCCCTTCCTCGGCCTGGCACATAAGAGACAAAGCGTCCAAATTGTCTTTTGTGCTGAGAAGGTCTCAACAGACAAGAGAATCGCTCTAATTGCACTCAATCACCTTTTACATGTTTGTTCCCATCCTAAAAGAGACTTGTCTCTGAAGGATCCAAGGCATAGCCGAGATCCAAGGCTTTGTGGTACTAAAGAGCTCTTTAACAGTTTCCCCAGTGATACTCAGGCGTTTTGTTGATCACAGAGGGATATCCAAAAGATTAAATCGTGATCACAAATGAAATCAAGATCAACTGATTTCTTTTTGATATTTAAGAGTTTACTGTATGAGAACACAGTTTGGTCTAGCTAATTGTAAAGACTGTCACTTTGGTGATTGAGTATGAAGACATAAAAGGCCCACATTTGGGATGAGATACCCAGATTCAGTTTTAGGGAGACCAGTGTAACACTAAGGATCACCGAGGACAGTTAATAATAGAAATGCCTGTGACTTTGAGACTGTTTGCTAAGGGTAAAGGTAATTAGGCAACAATCTGACAGTGGACAGAAGGGTGACAAGCTCAGACAAGACAGCTTCATCCTCTCTCCGTTTGACAATGGGGGCCATGGCATCATTTCTGGTCTGAAGTAGGCTCTCTATCTGGAACTTATTAGGAGTACAAAAGACCTTGTACTACTTCCCATCAGCCACTCAAGGACACAGTCACTTGGTTTGAAGGCTTAGAACTCCTTGTACAGGATCCTTGTACAGAAACACAGTCGTAGAGGAGACTGAGAGGGAGAGAGAGATGAAGAGGAAAAGAGAAAGAGAGAGATGAAGAGGGAGAGAGAGAGAAATAGAGAAGGGGTGGCTGATGAGAGGAGTTTACAGGTTTTGCTTTCCAGCTAATATCCTCAGATGGAATTAACATTATTTTGCATAATGGTTGACTGAGATTTACAAATGAATTTTAAATCATTAAAACCCCTTTTCAGATTGTTTCAAAGGGACATTTTACATGCTGAACATTAAAGAGTGTAATTTAGGCAGCAGATTTCTATGTTACCTGCAGTATATCAGAAATTACAGAAATGTACTTTACCATTTGAACAGTCTGTGACTGATATAGGTAAATAGATACTATTCAAATGTCTTTCTATTAAATCGAGTAAAACAGTCTGTGAGTACTTTTAGTTTATCTTTAGCAAACACAACTAAGAGAGTGAAAGGAAAGGTCATTGTCCAGTGGTTTACCATGCTCGATAAGGGATCAGCACTTAAGCCAGAGGGGAGGACAGAGGGGTCTTATTGTTCGTTGTTTATTTTAACAGGCGCAGGCGTGTAAAAGCGGTTGTCCCTGTCACCGCATAAGTGCAAAACAAAGCAATAAAGCAATGGCAATCGTCAAGCACAGCAAACCAGGAAGAGGACATTTCTATTTAAAGGAGGTATGCATTATAGCCAGGGGTAAAATGATTTCAGTCTGACAGGTTTATGAAACTGTACACATATATATGAAATATTTTTATTTCATATATTAATTTCAACGTGAAGGCGAACTATGGCTGAACCTGCGTATACCAAACTGTCTTTCCACAGGGCCAATTTAAGATTCTGTGTTAGGTGACATGTCACAGTGGGAGAAAAACACTCTCCTTGCCAACCTTCCTCACTTGTCCTCCTCCATCTTCCTTTCTCTGACCATCTGCTCTCTTCATCTCATGGGAGCAACCACAGTGTTTACCTCTGAGCCAGCCGGCCAGCTAGCCGGACCAACAGACTGTCAAAGAGACAGACCAACAGACAGGCAGGCTCCGCAGAATGTCATAGCACCCACTCGCATCATCAGATGCAGATTGTGGCCTCTCCCTCACCCTCGTCCCTTGCCCCTGCCCGCAGCCTGCTGGAAACATCACCTTACTTCAAAGAGCTCATCCCCTCAGTCCTTTCACCCCATCGGCTCCCCCAAACATCCCATAGTCTCAATCATCTCTCTTTCAGATCACGAAGATGCACATGCACACACATTCAGCAGGATTTGTTCTCTTCTAACATGGCATTCTCTGTCAGTGGAAAGTATGTCCAAACGGCTGATGAGATCTAACATAAAAGACACAATATGTAGTGATTCTAACTGGGTCATTGAATATCAGAAAAATAAGATGACATTGTGTTGCTCAGTAGCTGATGATACAAACACAAAAAGTCCCCAAGTCACATTGACCATACTGAAATTCAAAATTACAGATCTGGCAGATGAACGTTTGAATTTAGGTACATGATGAACAGTCAGAATATTGTGGTTTCCTTTGGCAAGCTTGTTAGGTGAAAGTAAATTGCTGATGAAAAAGCAGGGGTCTACACCGCCGCCCCCCACCCCCCTCCTACACTCCTATAAGAAGCACAGAGAAGCTTAATAATAAAGGGACAGAACGTCAGCCCGTCGATGAGAAGTGACCGCCCCTTACAGGAAGTCAGTAAGGTCATGTTTTTTCTTCACCATCATTAGCCATATTAGTTCTCTGAAGTAGCTCGCATTTATTTTCATTAACACCTCTTACTGACTCGAAAACACAGCAGGATCCTTGTCTACAGCAGAACCAGCTGACTGTCCCCACACAAAACAAATTAGACACTTAATATATACAGATATACATATATATCTCTATCTCTAGATAGATAGATAGATAGATAGATAGATAGATAGATAGATAGATAGATAGATAGATAGATAGATAGATAGATAGATAGATAGATTATAAGTCAGATCATAGCTATTTATATATTTCTTCTAAATTGAAATGAATATTGAGTATTTATTGAAATAAAGCATGTGGTTCTGGAAGCAGATTTCGTAAACAATGGCCTGAAACACAATAACTTATGTACCTTGCTATCTGCACAACAGGGTCAATGACTCCTGACTCTAAATGCTGCGTGTCCTCGTCTGTTTAATGAATACTCTATAATCGTCTATTTTTCTGAGCTGGGTGGACAGAAACTATTGCCTTGTTTTCCTTGTTTTCTGAAGATATGGTGTGGTTGACCAGAATCACTCTGTACTTTATATCTGAACACATAAGTGGCATGATTAACTGCTTGCCTCAAATATAATAATTCATGTGGTCAGTCTATCGTAGAGTTGTTATAGTGTTGTAGCAGCTAGAGTAATCCATTGGCAACACAATCAATTATAGATACCTTTTCTCCTATGATGTCTAGGAACAGGCCGCTTTCAAATTAACAATTGTTTTGCCATGGAAGGGGAGGTGAATCGTTTCTATGGGAACCTGGCGCGCATGTGTGTTTGTGTGTGTGTGTGTGTGTGTGTGTGTGTGTGTGTGTGTGTGTGTGTGTGAGCGTGTATGTTTGTGTGTGTGTGTTTGAGTCAGTGTGAGTGTGTTTGAGAGTGTTCGTGTGTGTGTGTGTACCCTGCGGTCCTTCTGGAGTCGCTGTCGGTTGCGAGTGCTGCGTTTGCTCCGTCTCTGGGGGATGTCCTGGGGATAGAAATGAAAAAGCCCCTCTCCAAAGGGGACCTGGGAACGAAACAAAGAAAGCGTAGAGAAAGAGAAAGAGACAACAAGAAAGACAGGGATCTATTAAAAATATGGAGAGATGGAAAAATGAGCTCAGAGAGATATATATATATAGATAGATATAGAGACTGAGAAACATACAGATAATCATGGTTGTTTTTGTTGTATAGTTGTACGTTCCTTGGTCTATTTAAAGGCTGTTTAGTGCTCTTACTGGAGTCAGGCAGATGAGAATCCCAGTGGACAGAAAATAGATGCATAATAAGAAACATGCCTCTGGCATCATGCAGATTAAAAATCTCCTTATGCTTTAACAACAAGCAGGCTATCAGGTCACTGATCTGAATGAAATACTTTGATCTGTAGGATTTGCAGGATCAGCATTATCAAAATTGCAATGGATGAAGATCATCTATAATCATTTCTGCACTCCAGTGGACTTTACTATGAGATATTGATTTTATTTTGGGATTGTTTACAACTAAAATCATAAAAGGAACAATGCATCCAAGTAGAGTAAGATCAATAAAGACGGTTTACTGTTATCACTATACATTATACCTTAACATCAGTAATTTCACACAATTAGATAATAAATCCTTAGATACTATGTCACTCTCCTTCATATTCCCTATATCTACCAATCTCTCCTTTCCCCTTTTCTCCCTTGTATGCACAATCTCTGCCTTAACGTCAATGTATGTTTGAGCGTGTGTGTATGTGAGTGTGTGTTGGCCCAGTATGTTTCTCAGTTTAGCTAATTAAGCACGAGTAGCAGCTAATTCAAATTGCACAGATATTGTTTAATGATGCGTGTCCTAAGGAGACAAATATAGCCAGCGATTACATAACCTAGAGACTGTCTGAAGCAGAAAGGAGCGGGAGGAACGATGTTTACAGGAAACTACCATGAAAAGGAGAACCGAGGCATGAGACATCTTCATAAAAGTTTTGAGTCATATAAGTATGAATGTAGAATTTCATCCTAATTCCTGGCAACCTATTTATCTTCATCTCCTCTGATGCTCCTCATTGGCTAGCGCTCCAGCCAAATGCGCCCACGCTCCTATTTGGACATGTTACACGACGCCTACTGTCAGGGGATAATTTCCCTTGCTCCATCCTAACTGACTCGTTATGGTGCTTGACGCATGCCGACACACTCTGCATTTATTGGGCTAGGTAACGTAAGCTGTTGGCTGTGGAGAGAGGAGAATCATAACATGTTATCGTAATAGTATGCGAGCTAGACATCAACACAGACTTTCGGGCCTTTTTGCGAGTGAAGACATGCGTAAACATCACTTCACAAACAAACGAGCTGGCCCCACCACGCAAAGCATGACCTCTATAACACACATGCAGGTGAGACACAAGATCTTGAGATCGTTTCAAGGACAAGATGTCACAGTAGGCCGTCAGTGAAAAGAGCTCTTGTAGAAACAAATAATCTGTCAGAGGTTACTCTCTTCTCCAGCAGAATCAAAATTGCAATAGGCAGTGGTGATCAGATTACCATTCAAACACCTGTTCAGAAAACTAAAATGGAACAAGCCTCTCCTAAAAAAAATTAAGCAGAATAACCATCATGGAACACTTTCAGTGTTCCAGGTAACTAATTAGATTTCAATTATCCATGGAACGGGGATGTCCCCGAGGGTGGACGTTGTCTGAAACTGATGCCAGCCTTTAAGAGCTGGACATTAACCTTAACAATTAATTTCGTTTGAAGTTCAAGGACTGAAAATATGAAATTATTTTATAGTATTAAAACATTGTGTTAATTGACTAGTGGTAGCAAAGCATTCGTTAAAAAAGACCAAATTTGAAAAGATCAGTCTGATAAAGCAATGCATAGACTATGTGAAAATAAAAGACAAAATGTTATCCACATGGGTTTCTGGAGGCCTTTTTTATATTCAGAAAGACTGAGAAGTATGATAAGAAGACATAGGCTATTTAATAAAATAAACCAATAGGAATGGAGAGACCCAGGCTGTGTTTTTTCAGTAGACAAAGGCAATCCATCATCAAATGAAACACAATAAATATTATACCTTACGGACACTCTGGTACCCGTGTTCTGTGGCAAGTTGATGCGCTTCATCATGAGTGCCTTCATGCAGCTGAACCAAGAGATGATTTGTGAAGATTCCTTCCTCAGCAGTTTGCGTCGCAAGGAATAGCGCGTTTAATAACATCAATCCGACGGCTGTCCCATGTCCAAAAGATCCGCGCATCATGTAAGCCTTGAGAAGGTGTGCCTTTCGGAGTGAATGCCTCTGCCGGGATGCTCTTGTAAAGAGGTGGTTAAAATCAGAGATTCAGATACATCTCCTCCTCAGGTGCCGAAGCTAGCTGAACTTGAAGCGTCTCGTTGAAGCAATGTTTGGCTTGCTGTGGGCACTGTAAGTCGATGGGATCTGTTTGGGACCAAACCTGCATCCTCAGCTTTCTATCACCATCTATAATTCATCAGCTCCTCCGTTCGGGTCTTCTCCGCGTGACGTTCCACCAATCGGCTCCGGCGGGTGTGTCTCCAGTTTCTCTCAGAAAGTATCCGGCACGCGCGCATATGACGCGCTTGCCAGAGAAACCAGGGCACTTTCAGGACCCTCGAAAATACCCATTCACAGGACATGTAGCGCGATGTTGCTCCTGGTTAGTAGCCTAACAGTGTTAGGCTAATCATTGTAGGACAGTGGTCTGTAGAATTAGGATACCTTCACATTTTCATGCGCCCCTGCACCCTTCCGTTTTATTTAGGCTTTTCCAGGCATGCATTTAGCTATCAGAGTATATTACTTCTACTAATTTTAAGATCGTTTAAATTCCTTTGGCACAGCAACAATGTGTGTGTGTGTGTGTGTGTGTGTGTGTGTGTTTGTGTGTGTGTGTGTGTGTGTGTGTGTGTCTTTTACATGTACATGTAAATTTGAATTAGGTCTGCGTACGGAATGGACCACCACACTATTCTGGGGACGAATGATCATTATGGAAACATATCCCTCTGAAATCAAGTCATTGGAGATACAGTATTATGCAGATATTAACAGATTTAGAAAGGACCACTGAAGGTCTCCGACTAGTCGTTGTCTTTCTGGCACCACAGTCACGCTAACTGAAGCTAGCCTCCAGATTTGTCCTTTCTTTTGAAGCAGACAGCATTCAAGATCTGATGTGGCCTTGTATGAGAACAAACACCTGTCTGGTTGACTCCCAGTCAAAGCAATCTCATCTTTTCACATATATGTCAGCAATGCAACATGGATCAGGTCATTTCCAAAGAGCTATATCTGAAAATATCTCTTGATGGCTTGTCCGCAACAGGAAATATCTGCTTGCTCAAAGAATTATCTTCTGCAAACGTTTTGAGGATATTGGGATGAGAAACAATTGGTTTTCATGCTCTGCAAGCTTATCAGATGATTATTCCTGTCATTACATCTCACAGACAAAAGCTTTGATAAGCATGTGTGGGGTGCTTGTCAATTTAATCATCTTCTTAACATCCTTGTCTGTATTCTTTCAGGTAAAGACTCGGTTTCTCATAAGGGAAACTGAGCAAACGAAGAAAAAGGTTTGGTTGAGTCACCACAGCTCATACACATACTTACTTTATTAGTTTTGACATTTACGTTACAGAGGTACCATTTACGGTACTTTTGCTGTTACTCATACAGTGGTTTTTTTTTACATACTGCCATTATGTGGAATCATATCACATGGACCCTCTTAGAGAGAAAAAGGATCCAAATAGGGGAGGGGCTCTGAGAGGATCTGCTTTAGTGATCCATGTGTTTCCGTCCTCCCTGCTGACTCCCTCCCACACACCTGTTCCTCTGCAGCAGCTAGACTCTGATTTATTTAGCTGAGAAAGGTGAGGCTCCCTTCCTCTGTTCACCTGCGCCCCCGGTCATGCACTGCCAGTTTGATCTCCGAAATGAAAGCCAGTTTCAGGAGTTACTAGAAATCAGCATACAACAAAATGAAAGGACTTTCTGCTCTGTTGTTCCTGATTTTGTGTCTCGAATGACAAAATGTTTTTATTTCGAATATACACGGTGCCTTATTATTTAAGCCTAAAATGACCGTAATTGTGCCGTGAATAGATGACTCCTGTCCTGGATGGGATATGGTTTCCACACATCATTAGTGCAAAAATGTTTGTAGGCAGTCACTACGGAGACTATGTTTTGTTGTTCACATCATGGACCAAATGTTCTACGTAGGTGGAGTGGTTCAATCGTGAGCATTTCAGCAGAAACATCTGGGCCTCGTTCTGAGAAACTGGCTCTGTCCTCGTGGTGTGTCATATTACAAGAACGAGTCTGGAACCAAAGGCTAATTGAGTGTCTCTGTCAAGCGTATATAGTCATTTTCTGACTATGTCTTTGCTGGAAAACACCAGTAACACACAGATTTCATTATGTGAAGAAAGGGATAGTGGAACATGACAGGTCCTTGTGTCTGAGTCATCACCTTGTTATTGGAATGGACAGATCAGTGTCTAAATGACACAGGTGTGGTTGAATTCAGGAATTTCTTGTGTGCTTATTTTAATCCCAATTGGTAGATCAGCCATCTGTGATTTAGTCCGCCTCATTGAATAACAAAAACTGTCTGTATATTATCTTTGTTTTACTCTTTCCACTATACATTCTGACCTCAGATCCTTAATGCCTAAAGAAACATTGCTTGTACCACTGTAAGCCTGAACTGGTCCTTATTATGTCAAAAGGTTTCTTAAACTCGCACCAGTCAGGTAGCTGTTCATACTTAGAAACATTCTTCTGGAGATGGACAGAGGTTTCTTCCACCATTTCATGAGTTGTATTTTCAGCTCATACAATGGGTGTAGTCTGGGCCACAACCCTTCTCATTTTAGATAATGATCATTAAATGTGTATTAGGTCATTTAAATGCATGACTTGGCTTGGTTGGCAACATGTTTTGGATGGAGCTGAGAAAGACAGGTTTCTCATCTCACTGTGCTAGCCTGGGGGAAACACTACACATGGTTGAGACTAGGAAGGGTAAAACTCCACCTAACCAATCATGGCCATCGATTGGAACAATGCTGCTGTGGGAACTAACACAACACACTCATGCTTGCACTCACATACAGAGACATGAATATGCACACACCCCTGCACAGGCTCCCTGCTATTTTGGGGAGGGGACCACTTGTAGCACTGACCTTTCAAGCAAAGCGACAGACTCTGAAGTCTCCCTGGCTTCGGAAGGGAGGAATATTGATCCGTCACACCAGGCTGGTGGTCTTTGATGTGGAGGTCAGCATGGCAATATTACAAGAGTACTTTAACAAATTAAAGCAGACCCTCTTATACCCTCTATTTCCAAATCATTCATGTCCTGTATGCAAACAGAATAATTCCACAATTCATATCAAATTTAGAGTATAACAAAAAAAATGTTGGTCTTTAAAACACGTGCTCCTGTCTGTACACCTCTTGCAACAGTGACTTAACTCACGAGAACAACTGACCACAATTTTTAGCTGGACTTAGCTATTCTCCTCGGTGAAGGAGATAGTGAGGCGTAAATACCAAAGAGACCTGAAGGTGGCAAGAGGAAGCTAGCGATTCCCCTTCTGTTGCCTGGGAAACCACAAGTACTCCCCAAGTGCCCAGACCCTGTTAAGAAACGGAATCTTAACCAGAGAGATGGTAGGAATGAGAGGGGGGGGGAGATGTTGTTAAGCTGTCAGTGTCAGCAGCACTACTTGTCCTGTCTGGCAGTCTGGAAGTAAGGAGAGACAACAGGGCTGGCTAGCTGGCTAGGTTACTGGCTGGCTGGCTGACTAGATGGCTGTCTTGGTCCCTAGCTGCATGGCTGACTGGGTGTCTTTCTGGGTGACTGGATGACTGGTTGACTGACAAATTATAGGTATTACATCCTCATTGATTGGAAGACAGCTGGTGTCTCTAAGTGCATTCCTGATGGCGTCTCATATTACCTCTCTCCCTCTATCTTCCATAGGAAGCTGCTTGTCTTTTTATATATATATATATATATCAATAACTTTGGTGTGGGTGCCTGTCTGGGTGTGACACAACCGACCAGCTATCACTGGTAGGTGTGGTAGAGTAGAGCAGAGGGACTCCTGGTTGTGTTGCTACTACAATGCCATAAACACACATCCACATCAACAGGCCAACTCTGTTGAAAACATGAGGATTTGTGATGAAGCACATCACTGCATCATCAGTTTCAACCCGACCCATCAGAAGACCAGATTTTATATGTCAGTCTGTTTTATTCGCTCTCGCATTCTCTGATTGTGTGTGCGTGTGTTGTCTGTAGGCGTGGAGGTGAGAAGTCCAGTGAGATGTTTTCACTGCCTGCTGGGGTCTCATTTGTAATGTTCAGCACTGCTGTGCAGTTTTGATTCGCCCCACTGTGAGAGTTGAAAGTGTTTATAATCATGTCAGAAAGCTCAGAAACAGGTTGGCAGCAGAATATGTTGCAAGTTTGTTGTCATTATATCACTGGTGAACCTCATGTGTATACACTTGCTCACACCATGAAACTGTAATGGAAGTAGTGTTACTTGTTGTTGCTTTCCTGTAGAACAATGGCGCCTTCACTTTTTTGTTTTTGTAAGGACAGAAGGACAAACGACCTGTTATTCTGTTTCCTTTCAGGGAGGGAAAAATCCACCGTCGTTTTTCTTTCTCCGTTACATCCTAATTCAGTCCTATCAATCAGGATGTAAATGAAACGTAAAGTCACTTGGCTTGTGCTAGGGCTTAGCATCAATAGGGAATGAAATCCTCCTCCGTCTCACTTGTAATCTACATTATTAATGATCTCCGGAAAACAAACCGCCAACGCAACCCAGCAGCCACGTTGTTCACACCCAGCTTTGCCTCCCGACAGCTGAGGATGGAGGGCGAGAGAGGGAGGGAGAGAGAGAGACAGCAATAAAGGATGAAAGGGGGATGAAAGGATGAGAGAAGAGGTGCTAAGTCGGAGAGCTGGAGAGAGAGACGGAGCGTGCGAGAGGGAGAGGACGAGACAGCGATAGAAGAAACGCTGAAAAAGCGGAGGCGTGAGAGAGAGAAATAAAAGATAGATAGACAATTTAGAGGAAAATAAGACTGCCATTGTTATTCTGCAAGCACTCACAATGTGCATTTAAGAGTAATTGGAAAGGGTAAAACAACAGCGCAACTGGAAGATGAGGCATGATCACACTAAATCCTTCCTCTCTCTTTATTACTTATTTATGTCGGAGTACTTTTGGCTCCATAATGAACTGCTCAAGAAACAGAATCTTGATGTGCAAATTAAGGTAATGAATCAGAACCATTTGGAAAGAGTGGAACGTTGATGTATACAGTATACAGAGAAGAGAGTGAGAATGGGGGGAAGAGAGAGGGAGGTATGGATGGGGGCTAGTGAGGAATTAAAGATAATTCACCTCATGAAAGGTAAATTACCTTTCACAAAATCCCTCTCCTGAATGGCTTTGACCAGTCGTAACTTGGTAATCAGTTACTATTTCAAGAAGGTCCATCAAGCATTCACATGTTCAGTCATTAAATGGCCTAATGAACTCACAAATCCAACAGCAAGTACACTGAAAGTTTAAAGGAGAGAGTCATCTTTCTCCTTTACAAAATCAGAGAGAAAACATGCAGGTAGTCGATAAAACCGTGTAGGAGGCCCCGTTCACAGCTAAATATCCTAAAGATCAGCATCTTTTTGTTTCCATCTGCTCCGACATGGCTGCTGTACTTCTTAACTGTTGTCATTTTCCAACCAAACAGATTCTGTACTTAATTGACTGTGACTGTAAGAGGCTTTACTCACTTTAAAACAAATGAGTGCTGAGTAGGATCATCTATAGTGCACCATAAAACAGCTAAGATATAACCCTTTCCTGCTCCTTTGGGGGCTGATGGGAATCCTCCAGGAAACTGATATTTCTGACCTTAAAATGGCTTCTGTATGAAACTTTTCCAATGTAGAAAGTCGATTTTTGAATTTTTCATGAGCGTGTTCTATGTGGTTCTGCAAATTAGCTGTTTTGAGTGTGTCCACCGCAGAGGTAATGTCCCAGTCCAACCAAGGAGCTGATGAGATACATACAGTAGCTGCCTCACTGCATGTCTGAAATGGAACGAATCCTATTCCCTGTCGGAAACCAAGATGCCAGTGTATTGATGAACAGAACATGCAAAGCAATCCACACAATGAAAATACAATTCAAACAAGGTCTTAGCCTTACATAAAACATGACTATTTGACTTACCATGACAAGAGGGTCGTGACCCTTATTGCAAGGCGGTAAGTGCTACTATTTCGCTATAGCACCTGGTCAGAGGCTTTGTCCACTCTCTAACCTCTCTCTCTCTTTCACCAGCATTCTTATTGTCTGCACTATGGTATAATGCTGTGCACATCTGCCCTCCCTTTTTCTGTGTTTTTCACAAACTCATGAAACAGAATGAAACCATTCTCCTTAACATGAAAGAAACGCACTCTTGGGTAGAAAAGGTAATTTGATTGAGAATGTAATGAAATACTTTTATTTGTGTATTTTCTGGCAAGATTGACTGGTAACAGGCTTCAGAGGATTAACTGCAGATCACCAATGGGTGCAGGGTTGTAGGGCTATGGCAACACAATCAAAAGGCCTCTTACGCAGGAGGACCTCATTGTTATGTGTGTGTGTGTGTGTGTGTGTGTGTGTGTGTGTGTGTGTGTGTGTGTGTGTGTGTGTGTGTGTGTGAGGGTGGGCATGTGCGAGTGCACGTGTGTATGTGTGTCTTTGAGAGTGTTTCCACCTAAGCCACAAAGCAAGCATTTTGACACCTGCCTCTACTTAGTCCACAAATAAATATTATTCTGTGGGCTAATCAAATAATTAAATATCTAAACAAAGAAAAATAAATAATAGGGTCTGGAAATACTACTTATATGACCTAAAACCTCCTCATTAGCTAGGATACACAGCCACCATTGCGCTAACAGGCTAATTGCTAATGTGGGAGAGCTGTGACGAAGGCAGAGCACTGTGGAGCTGACCCTGGTAGAATGAGATGACGATTGTGGAGGATCACGCTGAGGGCATAAAGCAGCCCACACGTCTGTGCGTGATGAGGGGGGGAGAGACGGGGAGACGAGGCCTGATGCTCTTTCCATTTTAAAAGGACATTAGGGCTGATGGTAATGGTATCACAGAGCTTTTCAGCCTCTTTCCAGAAGACCTTCATACAGCAGGCAGCTGGAGAGGGCAGTCCATTAATAAAGTAAACAGCAGCTATTTTTTGAAGGCAAGGGTAGGAGGTAAACATGGCCTAGGTACTCAGGAGCCAGAGACATAGAACGCTTTTTCCTTTGATGGCACTGTTCGTGTGACAATAGCACATTCTGTTTGTCTCATGAATGGAGGGGTTTATTAGAAACCACAGCCGTTGATAAGGAAAGCCAAGGTTGGATGCTGGACAGAGAAACATTGTCAACATGCCTCTTGCACGAGGGACTCCTCTGAAATTTTCAGATGTTGTTGACGTGTTGTGTGTCTGAACGTGTGTGTGCACGCATATATGTGAGCGTGTTTGTCGGTTGGCTGTTCCACAGCATGGTGTTCTCATTTGAAACATCACTCCCTGATTCTCCACAGTTCCGCTGTATGGTCCGTCTTGGCTTGTGAGCGCTGATGGAAACCTGGGAAAGGGAGCGGAGTCTTAGCATGGAGGTGACAACCTGGAGTGCCTGATCCCAGGATTAGTGCCGCTGGTCACTGTCTCTCACTGACTCACAGCCACTAAACCAGCACTGACAGTCAGGCAGTCCAACTCGATGAGCTCTCCCTATCACAGACACAAGACTTGGCTTGCTTTTCTGTGTTGTTTTTCTTTCTTACCACAGCTACTGCCTACAAATGTCAAAAGGTTTTGGTTCATCCAATTGTTTATTCAAGACTTTTCGGCCCACACAAAAATCATCGGCAAGACTATGCTTCTACATTTTCCAAACAGTCCTGCCATCGCACATGGGTAAATGCAGCCAAAACCGATAATGGACCTGGTTCAGATATCATTTCTACACAGATGATAATAGGGAAGTAATAGCACAGATAATGGTCCATTTAAGATCAATCATGAACTTGTCAAAAGGAAACCAAGACAAATCAACCCTGAACTAGCCGTAACATGAGGGCCAATAAAACTGGAGACTGAAGTATACCTACGGATACTGAGTGAGAGTGCCATTGCTCTCCCTGTGCCTACAACGGATAAGGATGCATAACCAATCAATACAAGGACCATTAGGCTTAACAAACTCAGCTTGTCCATAAACCGCTAGTAGTCCTCGGTAAATGAATAACAGGCAGTTCCTGCGAGACACTGTGGATGCTGTCCATAGATACCTGTGAGAGTAATTTGTATCTACAGCAGGTTGTCAAAAAGGGCTTTCAGTATGACTTTTTAGCACCTGAATCATTGAAAAGTGTGACTATTGTGTGTGACTAAAGGTGTAAGCTGTTTGCAATTTTATGACTCCAAAAACAAGATGAAAATGTACACTTTGCGTAAGCGTGTGTCTGTGTGTGTTGTGTGTTTGTGTTCGGGCTTGGGAGTGTGCTTTAGTGCGTGCCGAGCTGTTGATGATTTGACACATCTGACTCTTTGGATGGCTGATTCCATGTTCTTCTTAATGAGAACCAGAGCATTATCAGTGCCTGTCACTCACTGACTCTCTGACGGCAGGTTACAGTAGCTGCAGGAGAGAGATATGCTCCATGTCCCTCATGTGATTGGATGAAGACAGAATTGAATACGAGAAAACTTCCATAGCATCAGGATGTCATCACTGGAAAGCAGACACGCAAGAGTGCAAAATAATGATCTTAACAGCTGATTCTTGTGTATTACAAAACTGTGTGGACAGATTGTTCTTCCCCCTTTCGGTATGTGGTCAGATGAAACAGTAGAAGGACATGGTGCATCACTCTCTCTTTCTCTCTTTCTCACACACACATACACACACCTTTTCTTTCTTTTATTGGCTGCTACTCATACTTTCTTTTGCACTACTCTCTTTCACCACTTCCATAATTACCCTACTTAGCTATGCTGCTGTTGCAATGGGTAATTGGTTGTCATGACAAACACTAGGCCCACACGACGTGTGCTGAAAATGTCGCTGCAAATAGCCCCTGGCCGAAAAGGAACAATGTTTCCGACGGAAACATGCCACATCACCCACTGCTGAGTGGACAGAAATAAGCGGTTGCTTGCTGCTCGCCATAGTAATCTGGAAATCCACCTGAGGAGTGGTGTTGTGAGCTGGCAAGATGGAGTATTACTATTGTTATTTGAATATATATATAGTTATACTTTCGAAGCACACAAGGACATTTTTACAACAAATACACCACAATGGCCATGGAACACATTTAGATCCGGTGACTGCAGAATCTCTGTACGGAAGAAAATTGCTATGGGATATTTGTGGAAAATTGTCTGTTTTTTCTGAGACAAAATCCAAAAATATATGTAGACTAGTTCTTGGATTTTAGGTATGTTAACTCCACACACCTACACTTCTTACTGTTATAACAATGTACACTGATAGTTTATACATGGTTCTGATGTTGATTCTTGTGTAGTTGATTTGTGGTCATGAACACATCTTTGAAAACAGCTCCAAGCACCTAGGACAACAGAGACCCAGAGGTGTGAAATATAGGCCTGTACATCAAGTCATTTATCTGGACTCTCACACACGTCATTGGGGAGCAGACAAACAGGCTGGAGGGATGGAAGGGGCGGACCGGAATCTTCCACAGCAACTAATCAATGTGGTGGCGTCATGCAAGAGGTTTGGAAAGGGTACCTCCTTTGCGGTCCACAAAACGTGTGACGCATGACTCCTCTTATCCCAGGACTGCTCCTCAGGGACAGACAGGCTGTGTCCCATCACCTGTCACACACCTTGTCCCTGTTCATCTCCTCCTACATACAGTAGCTCTGGGAGTTAGCTTGGCTTGTTCAGTGGAACGTTTAACCAGTTTGTCTATTCGGACTTTCTGTGGCACTCGAATGTAGATTTAAGCATGTCAATGCTGATTGTATATTTATATTCTGTCGGTGCCTTTCCTTTAATTGCGCTAAGTTCAATCGGCTGGTATCATTCATCTATCTTTATCCCTAGCCTCAAGGATCCCAAAGGACATTACATACACTGGCTAGCAGTGCTGCTGCTGCTGCTGTTATATCTGGGTGAATGACTAAAAGACTAGGATTGTTAATGGTGCTGAATGAATGGCTGGAAAGGCTTTCATTATTGGTCTCTTGCCCATTTCCTCTCCAACAAAGCACTTACCTTTAAACCACACCCCTATATGCCAAGTGTATGAATCAGTACTGTAACCACGGGGATGTCCATAACAGAGAAAAAAGGAAGTATGCTCGAATGTAGCTTATTCAGGTGAGACTGTGTGACACACCAATGAAACAAGTAATTATGAAAATACTTGTGATGGGTGAGTAAGAAAGGTAAGGATCATATTATCAAAACAGGAATCACTTTTAAATAAAAACTTAGAATGCTCTTTCTCTTTCTGTTTCTCGCTCTCTATCTCTTTCTTTCTCTCGCTCGTCCTCTCACTATTTCTTTCAGAAAGCTTCAGTAGGCAATTTATTTCAACAGTGAATTGAGCAAATCTGTGTTGATGATACATGATAACATGTTGCAGTTCTTACAGCTTACTCATACACGTGTTCAGTCGGTAATTTCCTCAAAGAGTTTCTGTCCCTTTTTTATCAACAGCATAGTCCTGGAGCCTCTACTTATCCACAACATGATTTCTGTTTTCAACAGTGAAGCATGAACGTACACACAACAGTCCAATAAATGGTCGTGAACATTGCCTTGTGTACTCTTCACCCAGAATGTTGTCATCATGCTGGTCGCTTCCATTGAAGGAACAGGCAGGTGTTTGTGCTTGCCAGAGGACATCCTTGAAGGAGAACTGTTTCGACAGGTCTGACCATCCATATAGGTGAGAGCTGATTAAACCGGGCAATCTGTGACGGCTGCAGCACACACACGTGCACAAACAAACACATGTACACAGCCACAGACACACAAACAGAAAGCAAATGATTCAGCCTAACACTAGTGTAGCATTGTGCCGTTGTTCCGAGTAAATTATAGTTCTACTGGAACAACGGCTAAGATGTTGGCTTGTTGGGAGAAATTAGGCTTTCACTCCACAATGGCACTCATTACAGTTACTCTGGGTACCTGGGTGTTTTTACTTCAAATGTTTTGACCCACTAATTTAATCTTTTTCTCATTTCAACCTCAATACTCTCCAATCTGCAGTGGACAAGGTTTCATTGTGGCTTCATTCTGCTTCATTTTTAGGCTTTCAATATGTTTCAGTGTTTCCTTTTTATTTTCTATTCATTGAGGTTTACTTTACATTTGTCAAGATACTGAAAGTTCAGTAAACAACTGTTTACAATTGAAAGAAAAAGCATTTGTCCAAGTGTAACCAAAGTAGATTGATTGAACTCACTCCTCAAGTATAAATACAGAGCTCCTGTACCCACAAAAGCTAACTGAGCTAGTTGGTGTTGCACGCTAGTGGTTGCACTTGCAAGGCAGAGGTCCCAGGTTTGAGTACCATGAGGGAAAAAGATTGGAAGGACTGACAAATTGAGCACCTAGGACCTGTTACAGAAGGTTATTGTGAAAGAACAAATCATCTCTTGGTGATAATGGATGAAGGTGTGCGTGTTTAGGGAGGTGGGGAAATCTTTTTTTTCTCAGCTGCCCCCTTTACACACAAACATACACACAAACTCTCTCTATCCTAGTTTCTCTATCACTCTCTGTCACGGCAGCCTTGCCTGTCACCATGGCAACCTCCCTAAGAATATTTTTTCTGACTAGAGCCTGAGTAGGTCTGACTAGGTCTTGAGGAGTTAGGAGCTGTGCCCAAATTTGATGCCAGTTAAACATTTTATTGGTCTTAAACATTAAATGCAAACAACAGCCAAATATCTGTGACTTGATAAATAGCAAAGGGTCATTGTAATACACAACCAGATACAATATATTAAGCTGGAGACTCCATATGAATGCACAGAATGAGGATTTAAATCTAGTTGTCACTTCAACGTTTAGTCCAGAATTTAGGGGAACAATCTATAGACACCATTAACAGGTTGGGAAATGGGAAAGAGCACCATGGGAGGTTAATTGTGTGAACCATGAGGTAAGTGCATCCCATTTCTAACAAATGAATCCTCAGTCGATACATTATGATGGAACAAGATGTGTTAATTAAAGATTCTCCCTATACAGTCACTAGTGGCAACAATTTGTGTTTTAGACTTTTTGGTTAGGGAACCTCTCTGAGAGGCTAGGAATATTTTTACTCGCTGACATTTTGCGGGAGAGGAGAACATAAACAAGGTTTGTATTGATCTTGACGGAGGACAAGCGAGAGAGCATTGATTTTTGTTTGAGACAGCCCTCTTTTCTCAACTGGGTACACTTCAGTATCTGTGATGCCCTGGTGAAACAGATATAGGAATAATGTATTGAAGAACATTGGACCGCTCTTCCTTACTAAATTGACTGCCACATACATAATCACTTGTGGTTGAAAAACCCAAACAGGCTGTTGTGATTTCAAGCAAATACATTCAGATTTGTATCTTACTTTTGGGATGACCCAGAAAGTGACAGAAAGCAAGAGAGCGAGAGGGAGAGAGAGACAGACAGACAGACAGACTCTCAGACAGCTAGACAGACAGACAGACAGGCAGACAGGCAGACAGACAGACAGACAGACAGACAGACAGACAGACAGACAGACAGACAGACAGACAGACAGACAGACAGAGAAAGGGAGAGAGGCAGGGATAGAGATGGAGAGAGACGGAGTGAGGAGAGAGGGAAATGGTGGATTTTGAGCCAGTCTGGGAAGACAGATGATAGTGTCTGAAACATCCTGTGCAAAGAGTCTTAACTGAGAAAGGAAATGTCATGTCAGGTTTAATCATTAGAGGAGAGAGTCTGAACAAGCATGTTTCCTCTGGGCTGTGTGTGTGTATGCGTGCATGTGTGTGTGTGTGTGTGTGTGTGTGTGCATGTAAGGCACATGCGTGTGTGAGCGGATTGTGAGTCACACTTTGCTACTTTTTCCTCAATATCATAACCAAAGCAGTGATAGATCTCTTCACATTTCCCTCACCTTGTCTAAATCTATCTGCTATTATTATTGGTATCATGATGTTCATGATCATTAATATAATAAGAGATGAGAGCCTCTTTGCAAGAAAGAATTTGATAGTTCTAAGCCAGTTCACACCAGGTCATTGAACAAAAGACAGACAAAACAGCTTGAGGCCTCTTGTGGAGCTGTTAGATACAGTAATTAGCCTATTTTCACATCAAGGTTCAAGGTTATATTTGTCCCAAAAGCGGAAGATTTCAGTTTTCAGACAGGGTTCACATATGAACAGGATATAAAGAACAGCACAAATAACAAAGGTAACACAATAGAATCACAGAGCAAGTACGGGAAGATGGTAAGTGCAAGAAATAGAGCCAAAGTGCTATCTGCCAACAAGCGTAGCAATAACGCTTGGGATGAAAGAAAATGACCACAGACAGCGACCCTGAAACGACAATCTGAAGGCGATGGCTGAAAATCTTGCAGGTGTGTATGGTCCTGGCAGTCTAGTTTCGCATTTGCTTGGAAAGAACCTGCTGGTTATAACAGGTTATAAATGTGCAAGATTGACACAAATCTCTTCATCTGATGTTGTGCTACTTTTTTCCGTCACTAAAGACCCAAATGTAACGTTCTCTACTTCATTCAGTTGAGGCGTGGGTGAGAGGCTAGGCAGCAGATGGTTCATTAGCATACCTCAGCATCTCACCTCGACTGCTGACCGCCCTCACAACCTCACACGCCTAAGGTAATCAAGAAAGAGAAGTGATTTCGTAAATATTCCTGCATATATACATATATGTATGCATTTATATATCAAATACATTTATCGTTATGATTAGCAATGTCTTAGCAAGCTTTTAGATAAGAAGTTACTTCAGTAGGATGTGGTTGCCAAAACATATTTGGTAGTCAAGATATGAACAAGGTCATCCTCAAGGTCAAATTCATCCATCAAGCACTTGGAAATAAACTGGATTCTGATTCGGATTATTACCTCTGAATACTGAGATGTAAAAAGAAAAAGTCAATTTACGAGACAGTTCTATGCATGGAATAAAAATAATGCTTTATTAAAAACGTAGCAATTTCAGTACACCAGTCTAAATATTGTTTGTAGAAAATAACAACTTGAATATTTTAGTTTTTTATCTGTTCTTGTTTATAATAGCTGAGACAAGACTGTGCAAGTTCAAACACACTGGAAGTCCATGTCCTAAAAGAAAAAGAATCATACCAAGATTATAACAATTATATATGCTACTTTTTAAATAAACGGAGACAGACATTTTGATTCCTTTAGCATACATTACAAAATGTCAAAGCAGTAAACTTGCACTCACACTGGTGGGGATCTGAACCGGGTCCTTCTGGAATATGTACGTCTCATTTACCAGGTTGCTGGGGAAATAGCCAATGATTCCCATCTGGTCCATATAACGCTCACTATAAACCTGTCAGAACACAGGGACCCGCACCTTGCTGGTTTAGTATTCACAGGACACCTTGTGGCCCTTAATAGAAAACAGATACACTGCTGTTATTGAGTAGTGGTCAAGCGTTGTTTGACTCATTCTAACACCCCTGAGAATGTATTGCACATATTCCACCTCCTACCTGGTTTCCCACCCTCAAATACATACATTTGTTAAGGTACACAATTAGACAACTTGTACGGTATTTCTTCTGTGAATATGGCTCACTTGATAACACACTTGATATTACACACAATCGTTTCAGATCCTGCTCAGTGGGAAATCCTCGTAAGTAAACAACCTACACTGCCGGACCAGAAGACTCCAGCACCCTCTGCTGGTGTTAGTTTGGAGTACACATAGATCATCTGCCCCCTCCTAACATTGATGAATCTGCAGTCAGGAGCTGTGAAGTCATCTAAAGCCAGGGCCATGGACAGAGCATCTTAAAATAACCAAGACAACAGAAAAAATATAACATTTTTAGAAAAGACAAGCTTTAGACTTCAGACGACAATTACTCTTGATGGTCCAAAGAGTACATATAAGTCTTGTTATGTCCCCATACTTACATGAACACTCCTTCTCTGCACAGAGTTTACTGTCTGCCAGTTTCTCCATAAGAACATAACTTGTGGTCCATTCCAATGGTCCCAAATAGAGGACCAGAAGAGTGAGATAAACTGGAAGGTACATCTTGGAAGGAAAGACAGAGATAGAACGAAACTGAATGTATTGGTACTCGAGAGTGCATGCGAAAGCACTGCTGTAAAATTCTTTTCTCAACAAAAATGAATGGGGCAGAACCCCTACATCACAGCCTTTCTGACCAATCAGATTTAGCATACTCCACCTTCTAGAACTATTCCAGTGGAGAAAAAAACAGGGGCAGTTGGCTGCAAATTTTCTTCGGTACATAAGACAAAAATGTGGTGGGAAAACAGTGCAAAAGGCACATGTCATGCTTATATATTGACTTGGTTTGCAAAAATTCCATAGATGTGTCAGGTTGTTGATACTTGTTTTAATGAGCGTCCCATTAACTTTACACGTTGTAATTTATATATTATATATATGTATATATATATATATATATATATATATAATATATATATATAATATATATGTATGTATATATATATATAATATATATATATATATAATATATATATATTATATATATGTATGTATATATTTTTGCGTGCGCAAGCAAGGGGGTATTTTTCAGAGCAAAGGGGCATCTGGGGCCACAATTCTGGCCACTTCACAATTTGCCATATATAAATTACGTGATATTACTATATATATTACTATATTATATTAATATAAAGTATTAATGTATACATGGGTGAAGTCAGGATGAGATATAGATTATGCGACTTCACTCATTCCTCATAATATTACTCACTACTCACACGCGAATAGAATTATATATATATGATATATATTATATATATATATAAATATATTTATATATATTTATATATATATATATATATAGATATTATAGATATATTATATCTATATATATATATCACGTAATTTATATATGGCAAATTGTGAAGTGGCCAGAATTGTGGCCCCAGATGCCCCTTTGCTCTGAAAAATACCCCCTTGCTTGCGCACGCAAAAGGAAACTCGAATCAAAAGTGAAGGATTGCATCTTGATATTACAGCCAAACTGAGGAGAGACAGCTGTCTATGTTGCTTAAGAGAATAAGAGAGAAGAACGTTGGGTATTGGCGTATCTGACTGGTTTTGAATTTGATGGTGCAGTGTCTAAAGTGGACACTTGAGGGTACTATTGAGGCTGATCAGAATCGACAGCTTGTAACAAACAAAAAATGCGGTAACTAATGGATTAGGCTACTTGATGTTGTCAATGTAACGCATATCCATACTATTTCCTATTAATTCAATATTCTATACGATGGAATGATATATTCGACATACTGATTGCATCTATTAAGTGATTGCAATTTGCAACAACAGAATTGCTTCCCAGTTTTACTATGCTAACAGTCAAGTCAGTGAGGACAGTATGTCAAGGCAAACTGATGCAAGTGTTCGCAACCAATGAGTGAAACCAAAACATTGACGTAGCACACATTTGTTTGACGTATTTCCGCTGTCAACTCGGACGATAGTCGTCCCTCGTCCGTTGTTTTTATTCAGTCAGATTGTAGTGGGGGGTTGGTCTGGGTCCAGACCTTGGATGTTTTTATTACTATTTTCAATATTAAATTGAAATTATACGGGCGCATGTTACGGCGGGTTGAGAAGTTATTCAGCCAAACCGTCGGTACAGCGATAGCAAACTAGTTGTAATGGAAACATTGGTATCCGAGCTCTTTGGTTCAGGTTCCGGACAGAAGTCTGGTTCTCAAGGAGTTGGATCTTGCTCAGGATCTGGCTTCGGAAATGTTTCCAAAAAACATTATGCCAAGAACTGCAAAAAAGCAAAGGGTCGGTCTTTTCGAAACTTAAAAACAAGCAATAATCCCCCATATCTACCTCCAGAGGTAAGCAGGACGATCTCAATCCGACCATCTACTGTATTGAGGCTTCCGCGTAGCACTTAATAAGTCGTTTGCCGATCGTCCATTCTGGTTTTGCTCGGTTCTAACCCATTCTTGATAGCCACGATAGACCTATATCCCCGATAAAATTATTTGAAGGGAGCCAGTTCAGTGATTACATTGCATCGTAGAATCTAGCATTAGTCTGGTTTGAGTTAGTCAAATGTTTCAACTCTGGATGATCTTCTGTACCTGTTTTATATCTTAGCAATAGTTGTGTCAACATCTATTGTAAAGTAAAATGCATGTTGTTTAATGACATAATTAAAGTTCAGTTCAACTGACTGCTGTGGCACTTCGAAAAAGCTCGACCAGTTTTTCGTCAGCTGTCCCGTCAATGACACGTTGCATTTGAGCTGGTTAGAGAGAAACTTTCTAAAGCTAACTGAATAAACAGTGTTTTTAATTGAGAAAGCAATGTAGATCATTACTTTTCACTTCAACGAGAGACGAGAGGGGATTTGAAAACATGTCGACATGATCAGCTGTGTTTGTAAATATTAGTGCTTAGTTCGGAGAGGGGGCGGGCCGAATTTGACTTCATGTAGATTTTTAACCTCTGCCGAACATTAACCTCTGCCATGTACCAAAAAATTAACTAAGACGTAAAACTCAACCGAGACTGCCTCTGTCAGTATTCATTCCTTTAAAATGCTACAATGACTCCTAAACTTGTTTTCCTTTCTTAAAGGTTGAGAATGTGTAATAAGAGTCACAATAACGGAATGCGCTCAATACCTAATTAATTATGTAGTCGCTAACCAACCCTCTCAGTCCGACGTGTTCTGCAATGATTCCCTTTACATGTCTGAACATGCCAGAACACCCTGTTACCAAGCTGCGTTCAAAGTTGCATCACTTTAAGAGAGCATTTACAACCAAATGAAACAATGAATGCTATCAACCATTCATCCCATTCACAGGCATAGCTATCGTTTTCGCTTTCAGTCTGATTGTGCCTTTTTTGTACCTATTTACAGAACAATAGGGTTCATTGTCTCAGTTGTATTTAAATGCTATCCTTTCTCTCCTTCTGGTTCAGGCTGAAGAGGGAAATATAGAGTACAAGGTAAGCAAAAAGTCAATAGCATTAACTGTCCTTTCCTTATAAAGCTTAATCTATCTATCACTCGGAATCACTCAATGGCCTATTCTCTCACTTTTGGTGAAAACTGAAGCTACTCTGAAAAACCTCCCTGAAGATAAACATTTGCAGAAGCTCTGAAAGGTTCCCCCTGTCCAGAAACACAATTGAGAGATCATTGTCTTTACAACCATTATGAGAAAAGAGTAAAAGTATTGACCTGCCCACCAATACCAGTGTGGACAAGCACTATCATTTTTAGGAGCGTAGCAGTTGTAGCCTTCAAATCACAAATAAAAACACTGAAGTCCCATTTAGCATTTCACTTTATCATAATTGGCCTACAATAATACACTACAAATAATTCTCAGTTCCACCAAAGTGACAGAGCATTAGCCAATATTATGTGCTTGTCCTGCTCAGGGTGTCCTATCTCCTCTCTGGACTCAGTCAGTGTCCCAGTGCATCTACCTCCTGCACTGTATTCTGACTTGTCTCTCCCGGCGCTGTAGCTGAAGCTGGTGAGCCCCACGCAATATCGCTTTGAACACCTGGCCACGCAAATGAAATGGCGCTTGCAAGAGGGCCGGGGTGAGGCCGTCTATCAGATCGGTGTGGAGGATAACGGAATGCTCGTGGGCCTATCGGAGGAGGACATGAGGGCGTCCCTCAATACCTTGCGAAGGATGGCTGAAAAGTAAGGCCCTCACATCGCCATTTCTCACTCAGACACACGTTGTCTTTATTTGTTTGCCATTCAAATACATGGGGATGGTGTGATTTAGACAGACAATGCGCTTCATGAATGGTGTTCCCTCAGGGTTGGAGCTGACATTACTGTTCTCAGGGAGCGAGAGGTGGACTACGACTCTGAGATCCCTCGGAAGATCGCTGAGGTGCTCATACGTAAAGTGCCTGACGACCAACAGGTGGGGGAACAAGGAGCACAGAAATCTGAGCTGGCTTAGATCTGCACCTGCCGTGTCAGTCTTGCATTTGCAGACCATCTGTAAGGACTGTAGGAGTGGATGCAAATGTGTCCTCTCCGGCATGTGTTGATTTAGTTCCTGGACCTGCGAGTGGCAGTGCTTGGGAATGTGGACTCGGGGAAGTCCACCCTGCTCGGCGTGCTCACGCAAGGGGAGCTGGATAACGGGCGAGGGCGCGCCAGGCTCAACCTCTTCAGACACCTTCACGAGATCCAGACAGGACGCACATCCAGCATCAGCTTTGAGATCCTGGGCTTCACCAGCAAAGGAGAGGTGAGGAGGGAGAACGTGTCATTTATTTAGGCAGATGCTTTTAGATTTGTGCGAGTCTGTCCTGCTGGTGTTGGATGATGAGTTCGTAGCGAACAATAGTCTCCTTGTTTCCTGTCCACCAGGTGGTAAACTACAGCGAGTCTCGGACAGCAGAGGAGATCTGCGAGAGCGCATCGAAGATGATCACCTTCATCGACCTGGCTGGACACCACAAGTACTTGAAAACCACCATATTTGGGCTGACCAGCTACTGTCCAGATTTTGCCATGCTGGTGGTCAGTGCAAACACAGGCATTGGTGAGCCATCTGAACAATTTCCTTTTTCCATAGGCTTTGTGAATAGATTCATTAGCCCTGGTGATGTTCATTGAGGCAAGACATTTTTTTGATAATTCAGATAAACGGTTTTATTTTTGCTAGGTCATAGCCCTTTAATGAAGGTCTTAATAAATGTTGACAAACTGATGTGGAAAAAAGGTCTGACTGAAGGTTTTACAGGTCCTGTTAAGCTAATTTGAAAAAGTACCTGGAATGTAGTCTAATATAAAAACTATGCAGTCCCATTAAGGGCAATCTGACCCCGTGGATAAACTGGCAGGGTACGAGGCTACAGCTATACTGTTAAAACACAGACTATATCTGGGCTGACGTAGGAGGCAGGTCCTGAACCCTATCAGAATCCAACCTGCCCCTCAGCTTCTGTCCCAGAATATCAGACAATCTTGCCCCCTGCAGCCTGGCTCAGGTCTGTGCTTGTCCCAGTGAAACTGAGACCAGCTGGTTTAGTAAGCTGAGCTTTACTAAGGCTTGTCAGTAATGCTGACACTGCAGAAGACACTAAGACAAGTCAAGTTTACCAGGAGACACTAGTCTAACCAGTCTCTCTACTACACTAGTGGACATTGAGCTTTCAATCAAACACTTTTTCTAGGCATCAACGTTGTACTTCGAAACTGAAAAGAATATGGCTACTTCCTGACTTGTTGGAGCACAGACTGCCAGATCAGTTTAGTTGTAAAGTGACTGTACTTTTGTCATGGACATAACTAGTCTCAAAGTAAGCAGAAAAGTATGTGCGGTTCCTCATTTAGTTCTCTGATGCTTGGATTGATAAAAATTCACTGTCAGAAGTGGGATTCGAACCCACGCCTCCAGAGGAGACTGCGACCTGAACGCAGCGCCTTAGACCGCTCGGCCATCCTGACATGCTTGATGACAGTTGCCGGGTCAGATTCCTCAGCTGTGACACCCTGTCAGGCGGCACAGATGAGATTACTGCTCTGGCACCAGTCTCTGTGTGTACACTAGGCTGAACTCTTTACTGTTTGATAGTGAGAGCTACTTAAGGGACATCAGTACATAATTACCGATTATAAAAGATGAAAATAATTGTAATAACCGCACTTTATTACTAGGCCATTTATATTTCAAAATAGCTGATCCATACAAACTTGTTGAAAAGAGCAGGGTAACCCACTTTAGATATCCAGTCTGGCAGATGTCCTAGTTTGAACATACACTGTCCTTGCCAGTAGGGGTTGCCGTAGCACAAAAACCAATGGCAGGTTAGTTGCAGTAGCACAAAAAAGACTGTGTGCATGTACGTGTTTCTAAGTGCTGCTGGAACTCCCATCTTCATCTTAGACAAAGTGGGTCAGGAATGAGGTCCATCTTAACCACGAAGCACACAGGAAGATAACACCGTCTACGCAAGCGGTGAACCTAGGCATTCATTATGTAACACGGTAAATTGATCTGTGTAAACAATAGGCTTGGTCTGTGTCTGATGAGCCTAAAGGAGTCTGGAGTCATCTGTAGACCTCTGTAGAAGGTTGCCTAACCCCAAACAGCTGCTCTTACTGTTAACATTCGATAAGAGAGGAACTTTGATCCACATTGCATACTTTATTGCTGCATACTGTAGGCAATATCCATGAGCTCACACATGGACACAGACACACACACACAACACTCAACACTTCGTGGATCAGCAGCTACAATGTTATCTAAGGTATGTCCCTTTAGCAAGTGCTTGTTTACACACAGATACACACGTTTAATTCAGGAGGGGGACATTGACGTGGCAACAGCTGATACACTGCACAGACGATGCATTAAATGAAGGGGTGTTGTGTTTTATTTACGCGCTGGTAAAACGATCCGCAGCCCAGCTGATCAGGAATAGGTCTATTTGTGGGCTTCCATCCCAGCAGAGTAATGAGTTTCACTGCTCAGTACCCTTGACCCTGCATGTTCGGCGGATCACAGACCCCAGGTCCAGGGCTGTATCTGTGTACTGTGTTCTCCCCCAGCCCTCCCTCTCTTCCTTCCTCCCTCCCTCCCTTCCTAGCTTCTGTTTACAAGTGCTCCAGAACAGCCAGTGCAGCCAACACCAGAGAAAGGCACATTAGTGCGACTCAACCAACAGCCATATGACCTTCTTAGTCAAAGTCTTAGCATTCATTAAGTCCACACTCAAGACACGTTGGGACAGTACGTCCCAAAACAGGAAGCTGTGTTTGGTTATGGCACCCTCCTCTCGTCTGGTCGGTGGCGGCTCAGCCTGGCTGTTTCTGGTCAAAGATGTTTCTAAAGCGGGATGGTATTCTGGCTTTAGCATGTTGTGCAGTCCTCCCTTCACCTCAGTTTCTGTCTAGTCATGACATAAGATCATGGCTTCTTTCCTTTATCTGTTTGACACCATGCCCCACTGAGCACACCTCTCCTTGGATCTGCTGCCCCAGATAAGCAGTTCCTTTCTGCCCTCCGCCTGCTATGCTCACTGCAACCTCCGTCATCAAAGTGCTCCCTTTGACCTGCGCCCTTCTCTGTCTCCCCCCATTAACCATTCAGCCGGAACGACACGAGAGCACCTTGGCCTGGCCATGGCTCTGAAGGTGCCCATCTTCATCGTGGTGAGCAAGGTGGACCTGTGCACCCGGGCCACGGTAGAGCGCACCGTCAAGCAGCTGGAGCGCGTCCTCAAGCAGCCGGGCTGCAACAAGGTCCCACTGGTGGTCTCTAACTCGGATGACGCCGTCACAGCGGCACAGCAGTTTGCCCAGTCGCCAAGGTAACGGACACACGCCAAGTGTTGGGGCGCTGTTTCCTCTCCCCCAGGGAGACAGTCTAATCGACCCTGCACGCTCCTTGCTGCAAACGCTAACGTAGACATGCTTCCTAATCCTGGGTGTGTTCCTTTGCAGCGTAACACCCATCTTCACAGCGTCCAGCGTGTCGGGGGAGAGCCTGGACCTGCTTAAGGTCTTCTTCAACATCATCCCTCCCCTCAGCAACAGCAAGGAGCAGGAAGAGCTCATGCAGCAGCTCACCGAGTTCCAGGTCCAAACATCTTGAGCACCTTGACCACACCCACACATCCACACTGACATTTGTGTTGTCACAAAAAACACGCAGACTCTAATCCAAACTCTTATCTCTGGGTGTGGTTTCCAGGTGGATGAGATTTACACAGTGCCTGATGTAGGGACTGTGGTGGGAGGAACTCTTTACAGGTCAGTTTGGTGCTACACTCTAATTCATCTTCGTTTCTCTTCTGCTCTCTGCTCTATCTTCCCCCTCCACCTCCTTTTTGGGGCAGGAATCCTAACCGGTCCTTCTCTCCTCTCTGTTGCCCTGCAGTGGTATCTGTCGCGAGGGGGAGCAGTTAGTGGTGGGGCCAACCGACTCAGGCCACTTCCGTCAGCTGTCGGTATGCAGCATCCAGAGGAACCGCTCGGCATGCAGGGTGCTCAGAGCAGGCCAGGCTGCCACGCTGGCTCTGGGAGACTTCGACCGCTCGCTGCTGCGCAAGGTGAGCGCAGCGCTCGCCATGACTCCTGCTGTGGCTGTGTGCGACTGCCCAGGAGTGTGGAGATGTTTCGTACTCTTTTGTTCACGCCTCTGTGTTCGACAGAAGCCATTGCCGGTCGCTGACTCAAGAGCACTCTTCATCTGTACCTAAAGTGTGTGTAATGTGTCCTCTGCCAGGGCATGGTGATGGTGAGCCCAGAGATGAACCCCACCATCTGTTCGCTGTTTGAGGCTGAGATTGTGCTGCTGTTCCACACCAAGACCTTCCACAAGGGCTTCCAGGTCACCGTGCATGTAGGCAACGTTCGCCAGACTGCCACGGTGGAGGCTGTGCACGGCAAGGTGAGTCCTCCCTTAAGGCCATAATCCCTGATGTTCTGCAGACCGGTATATCGATGGACCTGGGGGGGTTGTGATCGCATGCATTTAGGTTGTCAAATGTCAAAGCAAGCAGTCTCATCAGGGCCTTGATCACAGATCAAAGGGTTGTAGTAATGCAGTCGGTCTTCAAACCAAGCCTTCTTGACTCTTCCGAGGGCTAGCCAAATAAACTGAAGTGTCAACCTCATAAAAGTATGGAACTGCTGTCCTCTGACTCACCATCCATCCATCCTTTTAGGACGAGTTGAGAACAGGAGAGAAGGCAGTGGTGTGCTTCCGTTTCATCAAGTATCCAGAGTACCTCAAAGTGGGGGCCAAGCTGTTCTTCAGGGAGGGTGTGACCAAGGGCATCGGCCAGGTCACCAAGCTGCAGCCTGTCTCGCAGTACCAGCCCCCCCACAGCGAAGACGAGGAGGCCTAGAGCCCCAGGCCGACCTCAGGACTAGCCTGCGGACGCAGTACACCAAAGGTCCCATCTAGAATCACACTGAAGAACATGACGGAGAGAGCCAGCCATCCTCAACCTCTGGTCTTCATCCAAAGGCCGGTCTCAACACAACAGACTTGAGCTAACTTCATTTTTTGTTCTGTCTTTTCATTTTTTGTTCATGATTGATTCTCCAAAGCCTTGTTGTCGCACCAAATGTCTCACTCAAATCTCTCCAGCCTTTAAAAAATGAGACGCTTTCTTTTAATAACTCACCTTCCGTTTCAAGTGTTCAGGTAGGTCCCCCTAAGTTGCCTTAGAGTCACGGTGTTGATCAGCAAGGATTTGTTCATCTGGCATCTATATGTGGTAACCATGGAAACATGAGTGTAAACAAGCTGTCGCTGATTCACACATCCAATGAAGTGCTTCATACACATACGTTGAAGAAATGTACATTGGCACCTGAATGCCAGGATGTCACTTCACAAGAACGTATACACACTGAAACAACTGCCTATATTTGTATCACCTGAAAGGGCACTGAGCCTTTTTTAACACGTCTGTTTTTAAGACATGTTTACAACCATTCGAAGTAGAGAACAGCTCTATGTGCAATAGACTTTGCTTCAACTGCAGCTGCCAGTGATTTGGGGTTTCTGAGGTAGGTCATCACCACCAACACAACACCTCGTCTTAGTGACCAGCTGAGTGCCTGACCAGAGCATAAACCTTTTGGACCTTTGAAATCCTCCTGTGATGCTTCCGTAATCTTTATTTAATCTGATCGCATCAATTTTAAGACTTTTATTCGCTGATTTGGTTTTGTGATGAAGCAGCACACGCCCCTCTCTCACTGAACATGCTGTTGCCAGTGGGGCTTTAAAAAGACAGGGTATTCTGGCGTGTGGACATGAACCTGACATCATTGGTATCAACGTGCATTGACTATGGTAACATCTTCCTCAAGTGCACTGTTTGAAAATTAGGATTTTGACAAGTGGTAATGCCTGTTGATAACTCATTGAACTAATGGTGTGGTTGTCCACTTTAAGTACTTGCAATGCTTGGGTCAGTAGTAGATCTTGACTTCACTACACCAGGGGTCAATGGACAAGGTCTCTATATAAACACTTTTTAGGAATCTGTTTTCCACCAATAATTTCCAAAAAGGTGTTTGATTATGTTTGTCAAATGCTAAGCTGGCGTTGTTTAACTTTCTGTGTTCGGCAAATGTTTTAATTGAGTCTTTTCCAGAGTTACTGAGATCACTCTGCTTTTGTTAGGATAGAACACAGTGCCTGGTGGAACTCTCTGAGAACCCATCCCTCATCACCTTCCATCAGGGTTTGAATACTTCTTTACAATCAGCCAGATTCTGCGCTTTTAAGTGACACCATATTTGATATCTGAAGTCACGTTTGTTACTCATTGTTGAAGGCTAATATTGGCCTCATTGGCTAGCTATCTAATGTCATTGTATGTTCACGTGAATGATCCAACAGATTGCTGCCTCCAAAACTATGGTGTGGAGACAGTAGAAATGTGTACCTTGTTTGTTACAATAATGTTGTTGTTGTTGTTGTTGTTATGTAGGGTTTGTGTGCACAGTTAGAGGGGGGGGGGGAAACATGTCTTTTAACCAAACTACTTTAGTCTTGAAAAAGAAGTCTATTGAATGTTTCAAATAGATTTTTACATCTGAAGAATGTTTTTGTTTTATAGATTTATAGTGGTTTGTATTTTCCTTCTTAGATCACCTGTTTTCACACACCGCACATATTATCAAATCCTCTACTACGGATGCAATGACTGTTTTCTTTCCAAAAATGATGTACTGTATTTTAATCCTCTTTTTTAGGGTGAAGTACCATATGTATTTATGTACAGATCCTGTTTGTATATTATGGTGTACATAAATCAATAAAATAATGGAACTATGTTTTCATATGTGAAAGAACATTGATAGTGACACCCTGAAAAATGGCCTAATGTACCTAATGAGTCAGTCTTCCTCTGCTGACCCTAAAGTTACAACACAAACTCTTGATTCCACTGAGGGCATTTTTACATCATGTGCTACACCTTCAAATGGTGTAATAATAGCTGTCATAGACCTAATCCTGGCCTGTGGACTCTGGGAACAGGGGGCATCAATGTAGTTTAAGTAGCTCCCTGCTGTTGGGTAGTCTTATAGCTCAGGGTCTCCTATAAGCTCCGCTGTCCAGAAGTTACAATTCAAAGACAAACACAGTTTGATACTCATACTTATATTTAGGGAACAAAGTGTCACTTTGTTATTTATTGGTGTTTGTAGTCAAATCAACTTTGACCACTTGTTCTCTCTCCACATGATGTTTTAGTGATGATATGGGGACATCTAGTGGTATAAAAGTGCAGCATGTGAAATACATAAGCATAAAAATGCAGCATTTTGTATACAAAGACCACATACACCAGTAGGATTTATAAAGAGATCCCAGCCTCAAAATGTTTTATACATATATCTCTCCATCTATTTCTTCCTTAGTTCCTCTTGAAGAAGGCATCCAAGGTTCCGGTGCTGGCTCCTTGGGGGCGAGACCTCTTGGCCTGGGGCCCCGACTGCCCCCTCGCCCTCGTCTTTCCCCGGGAAGACTTGGGGGTACCTGCTCCTACCCGTGGAGGTGGGAGAGATGTCGCCGCAGCAAGCGAGGAGACAGAAGGGGAGGATGTAGAAGAGAACGAGTCCTGGAGGTCCCGAGCAAAGTGATAGTCGCAGTGTTCAGGCATCTCCCAGGCCAGGACGTCTTGGCCGCAGCGCTCGCAGGTGAGCAGGTCTTCAGACATGCAGCTGGAGGGATGCTGAGGGGGAGTGCTGGGAGGGGAGATGGGGCAGGACGCAGGGGAGCCTGGTCTCCTATGGAGGTTGCCTGACAGCTGACCCTGATCCAGACCCTGAACGCTTTCGTCGCTTACAGCTAGACCACTCTTTGAAAGTGACCCAAGTTCCAGCTTGTCTCTGTCATTTTCTGTCACGTCCTGTCCTGCCGTCTCAAGGCCACTAACGTGCTCGTCTGTCCCAGAGTTGTTTTTCTCCAGCGTCTTTCTCCGGAAGAAGGAAGTGATCGAGGCAGAAGGGGTAGGAGGTATGGCAGAGGACGACCTGGAGGAGGAAATAGTAGACGTGGAGGATGACTGGCCAGACACACAGCCCTCAACCCCAGAGGAAGGCATGAAGGATGATTGGAGAGAAGTCCCAATGTCTCCACCCTCCTCCTCCACGTTCCCCTCTTCCTCCTTTTCTTCCTCCTTTTCTTCCTCCCTCTTCCTTTGTTTCTCTGCAGCTCTTTGGAAGAAGGCTTGGATGGCACCTGGTCTACCAGGGCTGGAGTCCGAAGCGGCCTGGGTGGTTTGAGTGGAGGACAACTTGCTCTGCGTGGATGTGACGTCACTAGACAGGAAACCAGCGATTCCCCCAGACCCTGCAGAGGGGGCGTCGTTAAACTTACTGGCGGAGAGGTGAAGCAAGGTGAGGGGCGGAGTCCTTATGATGGAGGAAGACAGAATGGAAGGAGAAGAGGGTGGTGTCAAAAACAAGAGAGCTAAAAACTGGGTTTTGCTTTACAGCACAGAGGGAGAGAGTTCACGAGTTACCATGCTGCTTGTTGATTTCCCGCCGTGTTCAGACTCTTGATGATGGCAAAGCTGTCTGTTGAGATCTTGGTAGCATCGTAGCGTGCTAACGCACAGCAGCGGGAGAAGCTGCTTGGCCTTTTGTCTCCCAGCTGCCGGACACCCACCGTCAACTGTTTGGCCACTCGACCATTCTGTCATGAGACACAGAGACAGAGTTCATTCGTCAGTTGTTCTGAGAGAGGACAAGAACGCAGGGAGAGTTATAGATAAAAGATAAGCGGTAGAAGTTCTCACCATGTCTTTATCCTTGGTCAGCCTCTCCTCCAACTCCAGAGCTAGCTGGTACAGCCAGTGCTGAACCTGAACACATGGATCAAGATAATCAGCTGCGGACATCCAACACGTTTGCCAGGAAATAAAAAAGACCAGGAGAGGCATGATGGGATGTGGGATGTATCCATGTACCTGCTCTTTGGTGGCAAGAGACGTCCTCCCAGGAAAGTTCTTACTGCAGCCAATAGACTTAGGAAGCTGCCTGGGCTTGACTGCCTCAAAATCAATCCCTCGACACATGTCATACAGCCACGGTCTGCACAAAGGACACTTCTCATTAGACTAGGGGGTGATGATGGGTGTTGGGTGTTGGTGTGGGTCAAGAGGGAAGAGGCTGGAAGTATGAGAGACTGGGGTTGTGAGGGAGCGGTTCCTACCCGGTCTTGTCCCCGAAGCTCTGTCCAAGCTGGGCCGCAGAAAAGCGGGTCAGATCCCCCATGTTTTCCACCTTTAGGGTTTCGGAGATGGAGGCCCCCAGTTTTCCTCCCAGACTACGACTGCACATAAACAACAGCACATGCTACCGGTATCCTTTCAACAACATACTACAACACAGTACAACACCATACAACAACTCACATCTTGCCAATGGGGAGAGAATTGAAGAGCTCAGGTACCGAGTCTAGAGGCAAGACAGTCTGGCGGTTGGGCTTGTTGAGGCCACAGGCAAGTTTAGCCAGCACCTGGACAGGGACAAGATGGTGAAGAGAAACAAAAGGACCCACTGAATGACTGTTCCTGACTACAAACAAGGCTTCCGTAAGTGGAGTGGCAGAAGGTGCACTAACCTTGTTGTGGGAAATGCCAGCAGAACAGCGGAAGCCTGTATGCTGCTCCACAGCTGCTCTCATTTCCTCCACGATCACAGCCCCCACAGCCAGCTGCAGCTCAGCACAGGGCAGCCCCTGGGCCCCAGCCGGAGGGCCTGGGAGGGAGCCAAGCCACTGCTGCAGCCCTCTGGACCTCTGCGTCTCTGTCAACGAGCACCAGAGCGTATTCAGTCAGTTTCCAGCTAGGTCATCTACTGTATGGGTGGGCATTGGTTGTCCCAGTTTGGGTCTATCCCAGCACAGCTACAAGCACCACATTGCAACCTCCTATTTACCACCTCTCTGCTAGCAAGTTGAAGATAGGTTTCCTGTCCAGTGATGTCACATCCCCCAAAATAGATTCTTCATCAGTGCCAATCAGACAGTCATTAGCACCAATAAATATTGTGTTTATCCAACCCACCCTTATCTGTGGCAACGTCGTCTGGGGCCCCCTCCTGGTCTGAGGGATCCTGTTGATCCTGTGGATAGCCCTGGACATGGGTGGCCTTCAGCAGGCCAGAATCTACATGCACATCTGTCATGTCTTTCAGCCTCTGCTGCACAGCAGCTGTGAGGTCCATGTAGGCTTCGTCTATGCTGGCCCTCTCGACCACAGCAAAACGGGACATCACCTCGATCACTTCCACACTAGCCTCACGGTAACTACGCAGAGAAAAACAGTTCTGAAGCACAACTGAACATGCTTTCGGGTCATTTGATGGCAGGCGATAAGAGGATGTTCAAATGAAGGGGTCTGTTCTGTTGGTTTCATTCACTAAACAAGCTACATGTAATGAAACCCATGTTCTGATCCACGTATGAGCATGGATTGGTGGGTTTCAGGCAACTTACTGAGTGAGGTCTGCTTTGCCATGAGACTCCCTAACTCGCGCCACCTGGAGATCTGGACACAGTGTTTTAGCGTCATCAGCCCACATATTCCTTGTCACCCCATGAGCCCTGGCCTCGTAACTCACAGCTATAATACTGGAGGAAAGAAACAGAAACATCATGGCAAAAATGTAAAATTTCAGGACAAATAAGAAACGTGCTCCTTTTAGTTGGCTAATACTAGCTAGAGAGTAGAGAAGGTGGGTGAGTTTCCAACACAGAGATGCTGAATTGAATGGTCAATGCGACTTAGAGTAATGCTTTTAGCTATGCCTATGTATAACATGTCCCTTGGTCCTGAGCACAGAGCAGTGGTTCTCATTGTAGTCCTTGTACTCCCCTGCCCTGCATGTTGTGGATGTTTCTCCTCTTCCAACATATCTGATTCAAATGAATGGGTCAATCAGGTATTTAGGGGCAGAGACACATCAAAAACAAAAAAGGAAGGGAGCACAAGGACCAGGTTTGAGAATAACTCAGAGTAACATTAGAGGGAGAGGTGACCAAACTGCTTGTCTGCTAATAATCGCATCACTCCAAACCGCAGTGGCCATAGAAATAGCATCTTTGTGTCAGAAACTCACCTGCCTCCCTTATAGGTCTTGTATTGGGCAACCACACATGGGGTGTTCTTCAGGGCTGGATTCAACTTCTGCTCCACCTGAACGTAGAAGCAGTCCATGTCTACCAGCGCCACAACCCTTTCCTTCCCGTACTCCATCCTTATTGCTATGGGACCATGAGCTTGTACAGACTGCAACTAAACAATGTGAGGTCAGCTAGCTAAATCTCGGTCTACTAGCATCGCTACTATCGTTAATTGAAAAAAGCAAGTAGAGCTAACTCTAGTAGCTTGAGTTGCGAAACTCAGATGGAAAAAAGCCCATTATCTAGCTTTATAGTTGGCGTCACACGCCAACTTCGTTTCACCAGATTTTGGATTATGTTATTCTATCGGTTAACTAAATCATATGTAAATTCCACTCGGATACGGTGAAAACGATTGCCTCCGTCGGTTTAGGTAACTTTCGCGCAAAAATTAATAAATCAAACATCTATACGTCATCAGTAATCGACTCAGACTGTTGTGGGTTGGTCCTATCCGTCCTATCCCAACGACTGTAAAAACGGTCGGTCTCATTGGTCGGTGCCCCATGTCAAGGCGCAATGATATGACGACGTAGCAAACGCTAAAGATTGGTCAGCGATTGACAGTTGAGTGTACAAAATATCGACGATGCTGGGAAGTGTACGATCTCTGCAAAGTACTAAAGGAACAACCGGCTTATGTAGAAAATTGCGCATTTAAAATAGTATCCCTTGTCAGTAGAGTTTAACTTAGAGGTGTAAATCCAACATGAATGAACCAGAAGGACTACGATTCAGGAGGCTGAACAGACCACAAATAATCACCGACGAGCTACAGGAACCTCTCTACAAGGGCACCAGGTATGCTCTCTAGATGCATATAGCTATGTTTAAAAAACATACTTCAGACGCACATGAAAGCACTCATTCTGGTCTAGCAAGACGCCACTTAATCAGACAGGAAAGCCAATTCGTGCGTGTAATAGTGTGCGCGGTACATTCCAGTAATATTCCGTGTATCTAGGTCAGGTTTGTTTTGGCAATGACGCGTCATATATCCGAACATTCTTGAAAAGAAAGTATATAAATTCATTTAAGTTTTTTTCTGAATTCACGTTGTTGGAAATGATTGCTTAACCGTAAAGAACACGTCGTTTCCTTTTGTGCGGTAGCCCTTGTGAAATCACTATGTAAACTATTATATAATATTTCAACTAAATGCATACATGATTAGTATTTTATCGAGCTCGTGAGGCACATAGCCGAATCACTAATTAATTGGAGCAAATCGCCGATTTGTTTTCCCACAGCACCTACAGTGGGAAAGTCTTTCGTGTGACATTGCTGAGTCTTGGAGCGTTCCTGCTACTCCCACTGTTAGCAGTCATTCTTCTCCTAGAGTCCCCTATCCAACCAGAGTTACTCAGGTGAGAAATGCGTAGATGTCGGTAGCTACTATGCCATCTTTCCAAAATGTATTGAATGTAAACAGTTGGTTTGAGCTTGCTTTACCGCAGGATTTACTCATCTACTACCTAATGCATGAAACATGTGCTTCTGATTAGCAGCGAAGGCCCACTGGTGGTTTCTGCTGAAGATGACCCTTGAAGGAAATTGCTGGATTTGATCAGTTGTTAATGTGTCTCATTTACATACCATCGTTTGAAATAGTTTTGATTATAATGTCCTAATACAGGCCGATTATAAACACCATGCATAAACTAAATCTCAATTTGATACATTGTATCTGTTACCTTTCATCTGACCTGACTACTCATGTTCTAGCATAACCCTTTCCCTCCATTGATGCGTTCTGTTTTAGCAGAACACATGACTCATACAAGATCCTCAACTCTGTCTCAGACAAAAATTATTTCATATGATTCTATCCAGTACGCAGTAGTAGAATGTGCATCTTCCCTTCCTCATTTAAATTCATTTCTCAGAGCTGCATCCCCAAGCCGAATGATCCATTTTGATGTCCTTACTCGAAGCGACCCTTTCATATTTCTCTCCTGCCCCAGGTATCTGAGCTTGGGCAGCCCAGGACAGGGATTTAGTCTACTCAATGTCTGCGTGTTTAAGATTTTTTTTAAGGTTTATTAGAAGTTTCCACTAAGCTAGCTTTCCTATCAAGGAAAACACAGAATAAAACATTGTAGGGTTTAAACACACAACATGCATATTGCTCAAGTTAGCACAAATGAAAATGTCACACTGGACAAAACACAAACAGTGCAAAATTAAATACACATACATATTTGAAACCCCAAATAGGATCTGCAAAACTCATTGTATCTACCCCTTGCCTGGCCTATCCTGGGATAATTGTCTTGAATGACTGCCAAGTCATTCCCTGAGCAGTGATGGTCCTGCATTTTAAATACAATAAAATATGCTAACACTTTGCTGTTCTTTTCCTGTTTTCCTTAGCCTTAGTGAGCCACCCCTCATGGTGGGATGTTACGAGCCGAACTTTAAACTGAGAGAGGCCCAACGGCTGTTTGAGGACCAGATCGTTGGCCCAGAGTCCATCGCTAACATTGGAGGTCAGTGTGCTTGTGATCTCACGAGAGGCTGGCCTCTTTCCCCTAGTTTGTTCTTGGCAAGAGCCGTGACATATCTCAAAAGCTAAAGTTGACCAGGCTGGACTGTCTGAGTAGTTGGCATGCTTTGTTTGACTTTTTACACATTTCTTCTATCAATGCCTAAACTAGGTATGCCAGCACTCTACAGCAGTGTTGCAGCTGCTACTTAGACACTCAGGCTTCAAAGTAAACCACCGTTTTATCCACCAGCAGATCTGAAGATGGCTGTTTTGTATTTGAAGGTTAAAAATATAATCATCGAACATTTTTGTTTGCCCCAATCTAAATTTGCTTAGTACATTATCCCTAAGGATTCATCTGATTCAAGGATTCTTTTTATACTTCCATGGCAATAGTCAATTTATCAGCCTTTAATCGTAAAATATGGCTTGTGAGTGTGATTGTCGTTGTGTCTGTCTCTAGATGTTCTGTACACTGGTACGTCTGATGGGAAGATACTAAAACTGGATGGGAAACGAAGCCATGTTGTGGCCCGGCTCGGCAACCCCCCCTGCGGTGAGTAACGCCTCAAATGAACCCTCACTCTGTATGGCTTGGATTCCATTTCAAAAGGATTTCATTTCACAACCTTGTCTACTTGTTGCAGACAGTGACATGCTTTCAGAGCAATATGACCCCATAGTTCTTGTTGCCTAAGACTGGAATTTCAAATAGAAAGTAATGGGGAAGTGTCAACACATTTACCCTCCTTTTGGCAGCGATGAGTCAGTGTTAAGCAGATGAACTTGTGTCACATGATCAGTCATAATTAAGGACTGGATGAGAACAAATGAGTAATTTCTTCACTGATGTATGTGTCAACTGTGCTTTGCACTACTTTACTAGCCTGAAAAGGCTAATGAATTCATACTTTTGTTGTCCAATGTTAGGTTCCCGTGAAGAGGAACCCACCTGTGGAAGGCCTCTGGGTATACGAGTGGGTCCAAATGGGACCCTGTTTGTAGCGGATGCCTACCTGGGGCTGTTTGAGGTCAACCCAGTCACAGGTCAGTGGGGCCATCTTTTATTCCGAGTGTCATCATCACTGTACTGGGATACAGTATTAACATGGTTCAGTAAAAAATTTAATTATAATGGGAAAGTATTTCAGAATGTAAAAAATCATTCAAAATTATTTCCATTTGTTTCCCTGTCAATGATGTGTTTGCATGACAAATGCAGTGTAGTTTCCATGCACAGATCTCAGTTGATTGTACTTACCAACGGCAGTCTTTGTTTTATCTGTATCTGAAAAGGTGAGGTAACTACCTTGGTGCCGACCGGTCACATGGTCGGCGGTCGGAGGCTCTCATTTGTCAATGACCTAGATGTCACCCAAGATGGGAGGAAGGTGTACTTCACTGACTCCAGCAGCAAGTGGCAGCGTAGGGACTACCTCTACCTCATCATGGAGGCCACCGCTGATGGACGGTAAACGATTTGCTGAACGATTGCATTGTTTTGCCAAGTCGTGTCAAATGCAACCATACAATCCTTTCACACGCACACGAGTGTTTTGATTCTTTTCACAGAAGCTCTTATGTAATTCAGTAAACGAGACCTTTTGTCTTGCTCTCCAGTGTGCTGGAGTATGACACAGAGACTAAGGAGGTGACTGTGCTGATGGAGAACCTTCGTTTCCCCAATGGCCTTCAGCTGCTCCCTGATGAGGAGTCTGTTCTGGTGGCTGAGACTACCATGGCAAGAATACGCAGGTACAGCACAGTCTATACACTATCGTGGAAAGACCTCGTCTGCAGTGTGTAGATTGGATGCTTGGTTTTGAAAGCATTCCAGCTGCCTTTTATTACGGTTTTTGAGTCAAGGTTTAACTTCTGCTACTTTCATTTACTAGCTAAATCAAGGACAGCCCATGTAATGTATGGTATTTAAAAGCCTTTAAGTGTTTGAGTCAGGTCAGATCGAGGAGGAGGTAGTCATAGGAACTGTTTGAAGAATCACCCCTCTTCATCTCAACTCGTTTTAAATGTTAGGCCCCAAACACACCCACCTTATCTGAGATGATCCAACATCTGCTTGCTCCGCTCCTGCTGTACTAGATTCAAACACGGGGATTTCAGATGGAGCAATGGGGGTTCTGGGTTCTGGTTCTGGGGGGAGGAGGGATCTCTTTGGCTCTTTCTGTCTGTTGACAAACTCTGGTAGTCATCTCATGTTGCATCAGAGCGTCTGCTGTTGTTATGCATCCTGTATGATCTCCATGTGCCGCCTGCGGGCGTTGTAGTTCTTCTCTTCAGTTTTGGTATGACTTCTCTACCCATGTGACAACATTTCACAAATACATTTAGCTTCTTGTGATATTACACCTTTCCAAATCGGTAGGGGAGCACTGTCAATCCTCCCCGCCTCACCTGCATGGATGATGCAAAGGCAGCGTTGCCAGGGCAACAGGGCTCTTAGCACACCGTTGAATGAGACAGATAAATTGCCTTGTTTTCTAATAGCGATGTCGCTAGAGGGAGGAATATCAGATCTGCGTGTGGAATGTGGAAGCTGTTAACTGAGTGGGAGGTGTTTAATTCTTTGTTCATTTCAAGGCTGTTTGGCTGTGAAACAGTTTGGGATTGTTTTCTGTTCACTGACAGTGCTAAATGGAAGTTGATAAAATATTGATCATTGAGATACAGAGCTTTAGATAAGCAATGGGCCTTTAGCTTCTTGCAGCAAGCACTAATTCCTCCCCTTCAGAACTGGCCTGGTACAGTGGGAACACCCCTGGTGTTTCAGGTTCTCCAAAATACTTAGGAACTAATCAGCATGTTAGACAGTTGAAGTTGGCTATAACATGTGCTGGCTTGCCAGTTAGACATTTAACTCATGATCTCCACCCCTTCTTCCAGGGTCCATGTGTCAGGCTTGAATAAAGGAGGCATGGACACCTTCATTGACAACCTTCCTGGTTTCCCTGACAACATCCGACGTAGTTCGTCTGGAGGTTACTGGGTTGCCATGTCAGCAGTGCGGCCCAATCCTGGATTCTCCATGTTGGACTTCCTCTCTCAAAGGCCCTGGATTAAGAAGCTTGTCTTCAAGGTAGATCTGAAAATGATGCATTGTGACACTCTTATTGTCCAATTAGGTTGGATTTTAATTTTGTGTTGTGATACTTTAGTCACAGGAAGATGTTAGTCACATGGGTGCATATGTGAAGAATAATATTGGTCAGCGATTTGAGATAGCAAATGGAAACATATCTTGTAGAACGAAAAGTGTCATCCGCTTTTGTTTCCGATAGATTCTCTTTCCAGATCTTGTTAACTACGTCTGACATTTCCCTTCCCCTTTACTCTCATCAGATCTTGAGTCAGGACGTGATGATGAAGTTCGTTCCACGCTACAGCCTGGTGCTGGAGCTGAAGGACGGGGGCACGTGCGTCCGCAGCTTCCATGACCCCCATGGCCTGGTGGCAGCCTACATCAGCGAGGTGCATGAGCACGATGGACACCTCTACCTGGGCTCCTTCCGCTCGCCGTACATCTGCAAGCTAGACCTCAGCAAAGTGTGACCAACCGATTAGTGTCTGAGAAATGGGGCCCAATGCTGTATGTATTCAAAACATCCACCAAGACTGCTCTATGCCTACCTAGACCCTCCTACTGTCCCAAAGGAGAGGTTTTACCTAATCAACAACCAGTAATCAAATCAAGTCTCAATGGCTTCATGCTAGATATGCAATGTTGTATTGCTTCACACCTGCTTGTGCCACACAGGTGCTGGTGATCATTAATGCACCCAGGAGGTTGGGTGGAAAGGAGGCATATCTCACCACTCATTTCCGTTAGATATTTTCCATGGCCTATCAACCCCTCTCTCCCAGTTGAAAAGGAACTCTTTTTAACTGGTGTAACTACTGTGTGGGCTAAATATTTAACCCGGAGATTTTTGTGATTATCGTTCAAGTAGGGTTCATGCTCTTGTTTTGAGTTTGTGTCACAAGATGCCAAAGTGAGCTCGTGTTTGTTTTTGTTATTCATCTTATTTGCACTATGAGTTGTTTTGCACAGACCTGTCCATCTGACCTTTTAACTGACAGCATTCTCATACATGTCAGGTTTTTTTAGATCTAATTTTATCCGTTGAAAGGTGAGGTTTTAAAGAACGTTCAAACCACTTATTTCAAGAGCCTCACTGAACAAATGTATAGTTAGATTTTCTTTTTTGTTTGACCCTCACATTGCTTGTTCTACATGTAATGAAAAGTGTGAATATGTGAATGCTTCCATTTGATAACTGAGGTCTGGCTTTGTATATATTGTCAGCTGTTTTTTGTCTCACTGTTGAATGCTTCCGAACCTCTGCTAAACAATGTGATCTTCCTGAGCTTACTTTGAATAAAAATAGCTCTGTTTTAGACTAATATCCATTCTGAAACGAACCAATCGTGTGTTACGAAGATCAGCTTCTTGTAAGTGAACTGACAATCCAGTTTGAGAAATAAAGATCTAACATATCTCATTCTTCTATGTTACACGAATATCAAACTAGATCGTATCTCTCTCCCTGTAGGTGAATTGCTCCTTTGTATCAGTGCCTCCCATCACATTGACAGTGCCTTGAAGGGTGTATACAGTATAGAGCTGCTTCAAAGAGCCTGCTGTGTGGAGCAGGAATGAAAGTGCCGGCTCCAAATCAGGGCCTCTTGGTGGAGCTGCAGGGGAAGGCTCCCTCCCTCTCTCCACTTGCTGCAGTGCCAGTCTCCCTGCCTCTCCCTGAGATCACACATTGCCCGCTGAACTGGTTGTATAAGATTCTATTAATTATTAAGGCCCTTGTATCACAGACGATTACATACAAGCCCAGGCTTTTCAAAAGGTTCAGTTCACGAAGTGCTAGAAAGATAATCCAGGAAATTGGAAAGATTCAAGGGAGCACATATCTGCATGCTATGTCAGAGCAGTGAGCAGACGTTTTGTCTGTTGTGTAGTAGCTGGACAGACACAGGCTTAAGCTATTTCTTGGGCAGCCAATGTGACAATACTGAAAGTCCGGACAACATTTTGAAGTGGTGATATTTTGTTTTAACATGCATACATGGCATTTCAAAAGTACACGTGAAACAGCAGATGAGATTCGGTTTGGATTTCTCTTTCTTTTTATGATGGTTCAAGCCCAGTCAGGTTGGTCTTTCCATGGGTCTGCACATGAAATAGGTGGTCTTCATCAGGTGCAGCCAGGGTGCAACCCAAACCTCAAAATGGCAGGCAAAGGTCTAAGAAAAAAGCAATGATCACTTAACAATATCATCTGCCCTAATCTTTCAAATCATTGGTATTGACACAGTTGCCAAGATACACTGCTGTTAAGTATCAAATGAATCCTGTACCTGATGTAATGAGCCATCTGGTTGGAAGTCACAGTTGACTAGATTCTCGTCATGTCCATTTTTGCGGCACACAGTGCGGGTGACCTCTACATCCGCAATGTACCGGATCCCTTTCACGATCTACAACAGGCGGGCCAGTTTGTAGAGTATAAAGTGTAAAAATACAGAACTGTATGCAGTGAATCTGGTATCAGAAAACAATCATCCCATACCTGTCTTTGTGCAGCATCGATAGCAGAAGGCTTGAAGAGGAACAGGTCATTGGACTGGTTGTTAAATGCAGAGGCCCCAACAAGTACAGCCTTCTGAAGTCCTGGATCGTTCTTACTGATGTTACAGGGCTGGCCGGGCACGGGTCGAGTTGTGTGACTGAAGCTTACACTTTCTAATAAGAAAAGAAAGTTGTAAATAATATGCCGGATATGTTCAGTGTTAGATGTCAGTAAGCATGTCGACGGTGCGCATGTAAAATTACTTTACTTTCTGCAAGGTTTGTGTCTCTTAATAAAATCTAAAAGCTATGCTGTATTTTCGTGAATGTGAAAAACAGCCAAATATGTTCTAGTCACTGAGAAGTGTAGATTTGACCACCTATGAGACACACAGATATTTGACTCTCCATCTACCAAGCTTGAAGTGCTGTCGTTCAGAAATTGAAACTGAGCAATAAATGCCAACTAGAAATTCAGCCAGCAGCAGATAATAAGTATTTGATTAGAGTAAAGAAAAAAGATTCAAGTCAAATGTGTCAAATACTTACTACATGGAATAAAAGCATGTTCACTATCACATATGATTCCACCATAATACCCTATCAGATTAAGTTGCAAACTAGTTAAAACTGACTTGACAACCAACTGACCAATACCAAACCAAAGGTCATACTCAAACTGAATAGGATTTAAACAAAATTTGCATAAAATATCACCAGTTCCATCTTATTCAGGTCAGTCTGGAAGCAGAACTTACCCAGCATATGCAAGCCAGAAAAGAAGAAGATGAGCAACATGTCTCTAAACCCCATCACTCTTCAAGTTGCCTCTGCACTGCTGACTGACTTCCTGTAAGGCAACACTTTAGCCACACCAACAGGCCATCTAAAACGTGGTAGCAGAACCTCCCACCCACATACAGGCGCATACACACAGGAACAATGCTTGGTGGTCTCAACCAATTAACTTGCAGGTGCAACCAATAAAGTTCACTAGACAAAGAAGTCAGTTTGGAACTTCCAAAATGTTGGAAATAATCTTGCGTAGGAAGTTGTGTCAGACCTTCCCAGCTGACTTCCTTGTTTATATAGATATTGTTCTTGGTAAGTGAAATTAAGACATGTTAGCAGTTAGCTCCAGCCGCGACATTCAGGTTATTTGAAAAAAACATGAAGAGCATACACCAAAGACAATTTAGTGTGTGGTTATTGAGGCTACTTTGACAGTAATGTTTGACTGATAGAGTTGAGAGGCTGCATCAAGGGGACTCTGCTGCGAGGGGACTCTGCTGCGAGGGGACTCTGCAGCGAGGAGACTCTGCAGCGAGGCGAGGCTGCAGCGAGGCGAGGCTGCAGCGAGGCGAGGCTGCAGCGAGGCGAGGCTGCACCGAGGCGAGGCTGCACCGAGGCGAGGCTGCACCGAGGCGAGGCTGCACCGAGGCGAGGCTGCACCGAGGCAGACTCAGGAGCAACTAATTTCATCCTACCTAAATTAGCATGATAGTTAAAATGTGTTGAAATGCATCATTTATCTTTGTGAATATCTAAATACCCAGGCTGTGGTTTCTTCACACCACTTCCTCTGTTCAACTGAAAACCACAAAGTTCTTTCAGTATTGAGACCAGTTCAAGACACCACGTCAGCTTTCAGTTTCTTTCAAGTGCCCTTTAAAATAAGTACATTATCTCTCTCATTTAAAAAAATGAGATAGGTATATCTGGACACTGCAGTATAAAACACATAGTATACATTTCAATTCTAAAACAGACTTACATTTACTACAAGGCCTAAATTGTGTTGAAATAAAATGATAGCTTGAAGAGCTTGAAGATGATTTCCTGTTGATAATGTCTGCTTTTCTGGTTTGTTCTAGTAACATCGATCAGATATTGAAGCATCTGTAGGTTCACTGTTTGAAGTACCGCTAATGGCCAACAGGTGGTACTAGTTTATCTCTAGGAGAAGCTCTGCAGCCAACTGGTTTGAATATCTGCATTGATATTGTCTTGTGGAAATGCAACTAATGCATACTCTGCTTGCATTGATTCAATCTGGACATTTGTAGACCAAACATATTCGCTTTGTTCAGACATATTACCCTATAATAACCCATGTTCAATGATTGTCCAATCTTGTACATTGACTGGAAAGTTCTTGTAACCTCTGAATATGAGTGTATTCTTTCCTACATCACCAGCTATACTTAGTGTATATATAGAGGTCAAAGTCTTCAATGGGAAAATTAAGACGTTGGCCTAATTCAACTCTTAACAATTCATCTCCTCCGCAGAGATGTAGATGCTGCCAGATGTAGAATCCAGAGGTTGTTAATAATGGATTATGTTTACGGAAATTGCATCCGGTAAAATTATTTTGCAGTGGGGGGTACAGTAGACTCAGGAGGAACATATACGACCCTTCCAATCTTAACATGATTGTTAAAATGTGATGAAATACATCATTTATCTTTGTGAATATCTAAATACTTCCACAACGTTATGTAATGAAGAAACTCTCAATTGTCTAAATAGAGAAAAATAATAATCTTCAAAGCCATGTTTCGTGTCACTAACGAATCCTCTCTGAACTTGGTGTTGCAGTTTCCTCTTCAAGTGGCCTTTAGCTGTATTGAATTTTCATGGACTCAAACTAGCACTTTTTTTCTTTGACAAACTGCATTTCCCCACACTCACATTTTCCTGCCAAATGAGGAACAATGAAGACCTCAAACAAACCCTTCACTGAGCTAATGACCCGGTCTCTAGGTTCAGGACAGGAGAGTGAAAAAGGTTTGAAGGACTCTTTGCTCCGTAGTAAACAGCTATGCTGTGGTAAAAGCTTATCTACATCATTCTGGTGTTGGTCAGTCGGGGGAGGATGGCTGATGTTTTGCTGGTGCACTTATGTTGAACCCCTGTCATCACAGTCCCTGCCCATCTGTTGTTGCGTATACACTGACTTGAACTTTGTCTTATTTTGTTTTTCACAGCTGCCCCCTCCTGGGAAAATCTAGGGTTTGGAGCCACACACTGCCTGAAACTGGTTACAACTGTGCAAGAGCAGCCACGGAGCATTATTCACATGCTGTACTGCCTGTGGATTAAAATCCGTATCCCAAGTACTTACTACAATATTCAGCCCCACAACAGATATCCTTCTGTGACAAAATTGCGGTCTGAACTGAAAATTGAGAAGTTACCTGAAATAACCCATGACGCAGTGCTGTCATGAATTGATTATCTTGATGGATTGGCCCATGTCCTGTTACTGCTGAGCATATAGAAATGCTTTGGTCCTGATGAAGAATTCTGGGAAAGGTGCTTGAAATGTTGATTACTACACCATTATGCACATCATGTTGTCACAGATGTGTTTGGGACTCGGAGCATTGGCCTGTCCTTACTAGTGGGTAGAGGCTGAGGTGAGTGGGAAGGCGTGGCACCTCTCAGTGGTAGAGAGCATGTACAGGAGCGTGTGACAGGTGAGGGAGGCAGCAGAGTGATGGGATTCTGGAAATGTGTGTGATTAGTTCCAAGGTCATACTATACACTTGAAGACCTGCCAGACCCTCTCAGTTACTGCTCGGATGATTGGTCACAGTTTAAACTGAGTGTCTCAAAATGTTCTACACTGTCACCAAATGCACTCAAGATACAAAATATTTAGGATGAGCAACTGCATGTTGTGTTACATTTGCTCTGAGTCAACAGGAGTCACCTGACAAGGGGAGGATTGATGTCACACCTCTATAAATAAGGGCTTCTCACCAATATGCTTGTAATAGCTTATTTTAAAACCTCTAAGCCATTTATTTTACAGAGTAAGTCTCAGGAAGGAACAACATAATATACTAAATATTAAAATATTTTGTGTTTTTGCTCAGATTGTGGGAAAAAAGAAAGGAAAACAGCCTTTCTTCTGCATCTACTTCATTATTCAAGTTGACTTCAGACAATGGTTGAATCAAATCTCTTCAAGCCACGTTAATTCATGTCCAGTGGTCCCTGGTTAGCAAAATACCATTATCAAATCCCTTTGTTTTTCTTCTCTCGACCACAGCTTTAACCTCTAGTTATGAGACCTCATCCCAAACGTCATAAATAACTGTGTGCCCTTTGAAGGCCACATCATAGTGTGAGTCTTTTTGCTTTGTTTTCTTTTAAAATCATCATGCTGCATTTAAGGCTGTTGGCATTTCTGTTATTGTTTAAAAAAAAGGCTTTCGTGTACCCTGTGATTCCTGATACTCTGAGTACCATTGATGTCTGTGTTACGCTCATTCAAGATGCTTCTGTTTTTATCAATAATTTCGTGCAAGGTGAATGAGGAGAATCAAATTACCCAGACATTAAGGATTTGGCATTTTGTAAACTCTACCTGCAGGGTCTTTGTCAACGTCACAGTTAGAATGTCCCCAGAAAATTATCAGTGGTGTCTAGACAACAGCTTTTAGTGTGAAGTGAATTATGACTTGTTGAACATAATTCAACAACTGCTGACATGTTCCCCTTTTCTAAAGCTCCACAAACATGATGTACACTGTCAGCATGTCTGTGGTGCATTGTTGCACTTGACTATACATTTGAAGACTAGTAGAAAAGGGTTGTGGACTAGGACCAAAACATCATAAATTGTGTTCTGTTTCTTGAGGTGCAAATTATGTACGTCAATGGAGCTTTCATGGCTTTCTGGAGTGTTCTTGACTGACTGGTGTGTGTGCGAGTGTTGAGTTTGTCATTGACATTTCTGGATAACGGCAAATTAAATCCCATCTATAATATAATTCCATGACAATGCCCCTTAGTCATTTCTCCGTATTAAATAAAATGTTAATTTAATGTGATAATTCGTTATTTATTACAGGCTTCATTTACAAATACAGGACGTTAAAACCAACGTCAATGACCGAGCTTCAACAGTCTGATTTGACGGCTATCAAATACAAGCCTCCCCTTCAATTCACCCAATCTCAATGTCATATAGAGGTTCCTCCCCCATTCTGAAACTGTCCTTCACATTGGCCGACGACAAGAAATGCTGAGGTGCGTGTCATCCCTGCCTGTCAGAGATACGTCCACACAGCTCTCTGTATCTCTCACTCACTCAACCTTTCATAAACATGCGGTGTATAATTGCTCAGAATTCTAATTTTGCTGTCTACTGATTCAAGCAGATTGTCACTGTGGGGTTGGACTGTGGAGTGCATTTCAGGCTTTCTATAATGTCCCATAAAATCCTTCATTGGAACTAAAAGAACATTTTCAATTGACATCTTACATAATAAAGTGTTTTTTGGAAGTTGAAAGATGATAAGGCTTGTTGTGAGACAATGTGTGTCAGTCTCCCCTCTTTGCTTAAAAATGAAATGGACTGCTACCCACCAAGCCCAGGCAAACATGAAAGCACTTGCACCCTGCCTGATGCACCCTTTCCTTCTTACTTCTATTTTTACCACCCAAAGCACCTGAGTCACAGGCCTTGGTTAAGGGGTGGTTTACATGGGCACACTGCCAGACAGGACTGCTACTTGGTTAACAATTGCTCCCCTGTGGCTGAATGTTTGCTGTATTTTGAACCCTCAACCTATAGATCATCGTTAAATGATCATATTAATACATATTGTGTGTCATATCCCTATTTCTTCAGAGTTGTTTGCCCATTCCTCTTCACTGTGTTCATCCTCTGAGCAGTCCCTTGAGACGTTGACAGCATTGTTATGTCAGTGCAACACGGAGCTGTTGTGCACATGAGTAAACACGGTAAACAATGTTTTATTACTGTGTGGAGGGAGGCCATCTGCGATCACACTGAGGGATTACCATATCGTTCCTACGCACACACAAGCACACACATGCACACATGCACACGCACACTATGTATACCCTGCTGTGAAATATGCGAAAACACAATGGAAATAATATGTTCATCGTTCACCAAATTGACTTTTGATTGCTGCCAGGTTGATTAGCACAAGTGGATCAGCCATAATGGCAGTTTAACTCATTTGAACATCTCTTGGCAGGTAAATTATGAGTCATCTCAAGAAAATAATGTTTCTCCCAAGTGTCTGTGTAGTTTGACAAACATGACGTTACAGTACACTTAGCACTTGCAAGACAATCTTGTGAATAAGATGTCAAATGCAGTTCAATCTTCACTCTGACATTTTAATATAATGTCATCTTTCCCCTGCAGATATAATCATTTCCATTTAGACAGCCTTTCGGATTTTGTGCTTCAGTTACAGGATACCTGTGTAATTTGAATGGAACACACTTGACCATCAAATGCCATCTTCCAGACACTCACCAGCGCATGCGACCCCCTTCTGCGGGACTTCATGTGTTCTGCCCCAAGCCCGATTGAATCCAAGACTAGCATCTTGATTTACCTCTGCAGATTACTTACAAAGCATCCAGCGTTGATTAGTTGATAAAGAAAGATGGGGCTGATCTGCGATTTACTACATCTATTCGACATTTTTCTTGACATTGTCAACATAATGTTATAAAAGACTCGAGTGTGCTGGTGAGTCACTGTCTTTCCCCAAAGAGGTTTTGTGTTTGCGTTTTTCAGACGTAGACGTAGTACACTCAGCCAGGATTTGAGAGACATCTTGTTCTGATATCCCTTCTTGCTTCTGACACGGCAAGGTCATTTGTCAACAGGTTACTACGCGATGCTCAGTGAAAAGATAATGCTTTCTCAGATAAACCTGGGCCATATCTCCCCATGTGCCGTGCCTGTTGGGAACTTCACATGCATCCAAATCCAACCAAGCTGGAATGACACTACTCTTGTCCTACAGTATCTGCAGAGCATTCATCAAACAGAACTGTCTTGTTTTGCCGTTCATTTAAAAGGATTTATGTGTTGTGGCATGTGCTTGAGCCACGTCCAGCCAGTGACCCTCTAAAAAGGATTTTGAAAAGGATAAAGCTGAAGCGCTTTTCTCACCAGTTTAAACAAGGACATACTGCATTCTGTTACCTGGATGTAACCTAGCAACAGCACCCAAGCAAGCAAAACTAGATACTTAAAAACAACTGGTAGTGGTCTCCAAATACAAACCTGCTTATCATTTTACAGCCATTAATAATAGGAGTATGCCTTCTTTGAATGCTTCATTGTGTTTCAGAAAGCAATGCACAGAGGAATAATATTAGATCTAGCAATGGTTCAGCTGAGAGTAGAATTCCTTCCTTGTTCGTCTAGAAGGAGAAGGTTGTGACTGGTGACTTCTATGCGTTCATCTTGGGTCTCCGTTCTGCCTCCTCAGCCCCTCATCAACTTTATGAGTGATTTCCAAAACAGATGATCTGTGTTGATCATATCATCAATTCACATGTTCAATTTAGACTTCCTCAACTGCTTTCAAGCTGTTTGTGGTGGATACACACAACACAAATATGACTATAATTACACTCACTCTACGACAGCATCAAGGTAGGCAGGTGGAAATAACTGCCGTCCAACTGCTGTTTAAGCAATTTGCTTGAAGCAAACTGTAGAGGAAACAGCGTCTCACCTGCAGGTGATTGCTGAGGGAAGTCTAACCTGGTTGTTTAGAATGAATGTGCATGGGCTTTTAAAGGCAGCCATGTTGGTGATGATAAGGTCAGTAAATGTCATTCTGTGGCTGAGGGCTTCTGGGTCAGTCCCTCACACAGAGCTGCGATCTTACTGCTGAGTAACTAGTGACTTGCTGCAGTGATTCTATCGATCCATATACTTGCCATTATCTGGCAAGGCTATAAATGATCTGCTTTAATTTATGCATAGTCTATCATTCCCTATATGTTGTAAGGTGCATACTGCAAGCTGATGCCTTTGTGTAGATTGTGCACTGAACATCCATGAATCAATGCAACCGTTATGAGAAGACAAAGGGGATGTGGCAACGACAGCAGTAGCTTCCAAGATGTCTATGCTTTTGAATGGCACAATTTGCTCACGCTGTTCTGCAATTGGACATTTTAAAGGGGTGGCGCATGTGGCCAACAATCTGGAATGTCAATGTGCAGTTATAGATCTTCACCGGTGTTTGGTCGCTTCCTGGGGGATTTTTCAAAAAACACAATAAACAGAAACTGTCTGAGACATGACGTTAGCTTGACATGGTTCCAAGCGAGGCTGGATGTCATGAGACAAGGTTCATTTGATCATTTTTCTGGGATCACTTCCGACCCATTACACAAAAGGGAAACCATGCTCCTCAAAAAGCAATAAACTGCGCAACGTACCAAATGCATTTCCGCTCTCAGACGATGTTATCTGATCTCTAAGTATACTGTTTTACTGTTTTAATGCTCTTATAAAAGCTGCCCTTAAACTGTGCTCTGCTGTTTAGTGCACTGTGTTTCCTGCGGGCGGTGAGGCATGGGACGTTGTCAGGATTATGTCATTACTTCAGAGTCTTTCAGACGTTGGTGACTCCAGTCAAGGAATGGAGATGGTGTCTGCTGGAGTTTGTTGATTGGAACAAAGCAAAACAGAGGCCACATATGGTAGCGAGCCGTGGGAGATGTGTCCCTCCCGGAGCACCTAGCATTTGCATAGCAATTAAAACGTCATTGTATTTCCATTTGACTGCATTAAATGCTCTTCCCTCCTCTGCCGAAAAGAAGCACCTTGCTTTCTCTTTTTTCTTGCACTCCTCTAACCCCAGTGGCTCCAGTGGGTAATATGAGCTAATGAAAGTAGCCGGTAAGCAGAGCGAGGCAGTGCCCCCCTTTACCAGGTGGACGTTGTGTGTCTGCATCATTTGGCTAACTTCCTCATTAGTGTTTTCTCAGGAAGCTACTGTCTGACCCAGTCTGTGGTCTGTTTCATTCAGTGCAATGTTTGGATAATGCTGGAAGACATCACGCAACAACTTCTATCAAACGACTGAGTCATCCTATTCCAAAAGCAATTTAAAAGATATGTGTAACTCTCGTCTAGAAATTCTGCACTAGAAGAATTTGTGATGATACTATAGCTTTTTGAGTGCATTTAAAAAGAATGGGTGACATACCCTATCTCACAAATTACCCAATAACTGAGAGTCATCATATTCTGTAAGCGTATAGTCTGACAGGTCTGCTGTCTCACAAGCCCACAGTAAAACCCACCTGGGTCTTCAGCTGTGATCGCAAGGCTTGGACAGAATTGTCTTTTTAGTATTACTTTGGTTCTCTCTCTCTGTCTCTCTCTCTCTCATTTGATAACAAATCAAGCCTACAAGATCCCCGTGAGTGAGTAAAACTGATGAGTAAGATGACCAGTGATAACTTGTTGATTTCACATTTCACATTGCAGATTGTCTGGCTGGCTTTGTGTAGCTGTAACGTCCAGTAGTCTGTGATGCCCACTGGTTCCTGTTTATCTGGGATCACCATTGAAAAGACACAAGGGATATTCTAGGATCAGCATGTCCTCCTGTCTCCTGTTGACCTAGCTCAGCACTTCTCCACAACACTCACCCATCCAGAGAGTTGTTGGCCTCTGAGAGGGAAGATTAATTAATTATTCAGAGATGAGAGAGCGAGAAAGATAGAGAGTGGGTTGAGTCATCATGGCTCCATGCTCCAGCTGTGGGCTCATACATTGATGCCCCACTTACACATTAATTAACATTTAAAGCACAAAGAGATAGCCATTGAATTGGGCAAGGCCAAAGCATTGTTACCATTGCCATTATGACAGGCCAGAACTTGATCCGATTTGATCTGAAAAAATAAAGATTGAGTTTTAGATGGAACATTGAAGTGGGTTGTTAAAATGTGCTACATGGTCATCGGATGTGGCCTTTGTCTTCTTTGATTATTTTGTGACGTTGTGAAACACTACACGATGCGTCCCCGCACACAGAACACACGGTACCCATCTTTTCCAAAACCTCAAAACCTTGTCTATCTCCTGTTTCCGTTTCAATCATCTTCCACTCTCAAAGCTCTCAAAGCAAAAATACTTCTTCAATCTGTTTGCGTGATATCTATGCAGCAGAGCCAGCACCAGTGTTTCTGTGGATAGAAACTCAATTACTGTTCATTTCTAATGAATGGACTTGGGTGAAAAACAGCTGCCGCGATGAATCAGGTCTGATGCCTCTTGGCCAGACCATACCCAGGCAGAACCTACAACAACTGTTAGCACCTTTCTATTTATTTTGCTTGTTTTGGTTGACTAACCAGGTATTTCTTTGTCACGCCATTTGAACAAGTCTCTTTTATAAAAAGATCTGGAAGTGTCGAGCATGACAATCTCGATTAACTCTTCGACTTTGAGACTTTGACATGAAAGACAGCAGGGTCGTGCTAATCGATCTTGTGAATGCCTTATCTGCCTTCACATTGTGCCCTGCCAAGTCTGATAAGAAGGACAACAATGATGGGATTCTTTGTTGGGAAAGGAGGTTTGGAAGCTGACAACTCAACAATCGTACGTTGCTGAGGCAGGCCTCAGGGGGAAGACGACTACAGCAACAATGATCTATGATCCTCCTCTCATGCAATTGCCTTAGGAGGATACTGATGACAATAATGCATCCAAATGGACTGCTCAATCCTTATCTCCCCAACATCAGATGTGTGCCAGGGAATATAAGCATGGTTGCCACAGAGCATTAGGTTAATTACCCATCACCCCCGACTGGTCTCCAGCCATCAAACACCCACCACCATTTAACCTCTGTCAGATGTGGATGTGGACATAAGCGGTGGACTTACCGCAGCTGTGGTTTGTGTTCTGTTTGTATTAGGGACAAGGGAAGCAGCTAGCCCTGTAGAGGACCATCAAGAGCACACTGCGCTGCATGGGAATTAAGAGAACTCGGGATTGTCGATATGTTAAAGGCCAAGACTTCTCTCTGGTGATGGAGTGCAAGATGGCATTCCACGATCCTGGCTGTGAAAGACAGTCCCCTTAGAGTTTGTTATGGCAACAGCCTGGTGCTACCTACACAGTAAAGCAGTTGGAGTATCAGACTACAGGTTGCTGGGCTGTTCAGATCAGTTTCTTTGTGTCAGCCTCTCCACCGCGCTGCCAGAGGAGTGCTTCTTTGTTGTCATTTCTCTTAACAGCTTGGCTTTAGCTGCCTTGGCCGAGTCCTCTGCCCAGTGACTCACTGTGAGTCTTTCAGCTGATCACTCTTGTATGACTCAGGATGGAATACATGGCCTTCAGGATTCACTTAGCGGGTGTGCTTAGGCCAGTTCCTCACGCTGCATGGCCGTCTCACAGAGTGTAAAAAAAACAAAACAGAGGGAAGGCATTCATCCTCGCGTGCCTGCGGTGTGCCACGGAGGAAGATGTGATACAATGCACCCCACCTTCACCCCCCATTGAAAGACACAAACACAAACGCGCGCGCGTACCCTAATACCCTTTATACCAGCCCCCTACTCCCTCCTCGACATGGAAGTCTTGGCGAGCACTTCAGGGCTTCATTAATTACCTCCGACTGAACATCCGACCAAGGCTGAATGTCTCATTAGCTAGAGAGCAACCCAGTTCTCTCTCTTGGTCTTTCTCTCTCCCTCTCTGATCACCTGCATAGGGCCGTCACTCAGCCATGTGCTCATATTGGAAGACAGAGAAGGAAGGAATGGATGCAGAGCGCCATTACGGCACCAGCCGCATCATGTTAAATAGATGAATCATCTCAGCTGGCAGCAAAGCTAATATTCCTGACAGGCTGTGAGTTGCTAGTGCTATGAAATATGCACAAGGTGCACTAAAGGTAATTAGTCATTTTGGGTGGAGTGGATGGGCAGGCAGGCAGAGTGGAGGGGAGCCACATGCTTGAGTGAGGTCTATAATTAAGCTGACTCCCATAAGCCCTCAGTTCTTTGTTTCTGTTCTTTGGGTGTTTGTGTGAGTTTGTGCAGGTACAACATTTCTGTCAGTGGAAAAAGCGACATTCTTGAAGTTAATATTACATATTGGTGGATCAAACAAAAGATACAACGTACGCTAAAAGCTCCAGCTACAACTTACAGCTATTACTGACACATACATTACAGTTAGGGGTCATGTTAAACCCTTATTGGTATCACTGACATAAAAGTATAGTCATGTTGGATATTGTTTGAATGAAATACAACATTTAATTGGCAAATCGAAAAAACACAGAAGTCTTAAAACTGTGACACAGCAATATACAGCAGCAACATAGATCTATACATCGGTTTCAACATAGCATGTCTTCCCTTCCTCTGTGTCTGTGTAAACAAAAATAATCACAAGGTATATACAGCTATGGCTCCTGCAGCCCTCAAGGACTCTGTCTCCTATTGATTTGTGCATATCAACACCAGAGTATCTCTGTGTAAGCAGTTTCTGTCAGAGGAGATGCAACCAGGTGCATTTCTTCCAACTGACAGAACTAAAACTTTGACATATACTGAATGTGATACTGTTGTGCTGTGGCGATGCTCCCAAGCTCCCATTATAAAACTGACAAGGAGACAACACAAGCAAGGCAGCCTCCCACACCAAGGCCTATTGCCCATACATGGAACTCAAAACAGTACGTTTCAACAACCCAGTGTGAGCAGACTATGTACACACAGATTTGCACAACCAACAAAGTCTGATATGCTACAGAAGTGTTCAGTAGCAGTGTAAATGAAAGTGTACTGGTTGTGTAAATAACTGACAGCATTAGCAGCCCTTTAATCCACTCTCATAATACTTGACAGGAGCTGCCAAACATGAGTGATAGGGTGGTGGATATAGCAGGCCATAAAACACCCAGCTCCACATCTCACTGGTCGAGTTTTAGAGAGAACATCCTGTAAACATATGCTCTTAGGATGGATACATTGTCAACATGTGCAGTTTGATGGCAAAGCCTGAACTTAGACATGGCTAAAACAGAACCATCTGTTATCAGGAGTAGAAATAGCTGGAAATGGCTAAAACAGTTTACAGTTCAAGTGGTGGTTTGTCAAAATAAGAAAAGAACTTGACAGTTATCAGATGGTTATCGCCCATGTGACATCCCCTCTTGTGTTACACGCACTGAGTATGTCGTTCTTCATCGTATCGTGGCAGAACTCCATTGTCCTGTGATTTGCAGTCAAGTTTCTGATTGCCTGTGGGGAGCCACACCCCCTGGCCCAACCAGCCAACAGTGCAGGGCAGGGGGTGTGGGTTGGGCAGTGCAAGGTTACAAGTGGTGGTTTTTGGAGAGGTAGGCAATGAGGGCCACTGCCACACCCACGTAGATGCCTGTCCCGATGGTGATGGACAGAACAGCCAGGAAGAGAGCTCGTCTGGAGCTGGAGCTGGCCAGGTGGAAGTCCCCTTTTGACACCGCCTTGTTCGTCTGAGAGAGAAAGCAGGAGATAAGAGGGAAGGAGGGAGGGAGACGGTCAAATAAAGAGGAGAGGAAGAGACGGAATCACTTAACTAATGGTCGTCAATTAGAAAGTCAATAGACATATTTTCAGGCAGATGGCAGGGAAGGGTGGATATTTCAGGGAAGCTGCGCCAAAACATGGCATCCCGCGAATGGCTCATGAAACAAAATGACTCAACGCCTCCAGAGCCTCAGAGCCTTTGATGTCCAGGAGATGATATCAAGATAATATGGAGACACTCTGATGAGAGTATTTCAGTCTCAAAGCCCCATAGGGATCTGTTATCCTTCCTTCTCTTTGCATCTGTGAACTGGAAGGATAGTTTTCCGTACTACCTTGCATGGGGAACAGATGAATTCTATAATGTAATAGGAAGTTGGACTGTTAGTCAGCAGCCCTTGGTTCTTTCATCTTCTGCCTCTGGACAGCCCTCCTAACAATGTTAAGCATGCCTGTTTGAACTCAAATATTAGTTTCTGATCCACCGCTCCTAGTTTAGAGATTCCGGGCTAGGTTCATAACAAGGTAGAGGCTAGGTCTCCTGTTGTGCAGTCCAGTGGGGACTAACAAGATGGGATATGTTGAGGCGTATTCATGTATTCTGGACCTACCCTGGTGTTCAGAACAGAATGTAAGGATGAAAAACACATTTCCAGTACTGTAGTGCTTCTCTAACGTGATCGCCATTAATGTTATTCTTCTAATCTATCTCAGACTGTTGGTCAGAGATGGGGGGAGTTATGAGCACAGCACAAACCACACGGTGCCCTCATTTGCTAGTCCAATTACATCTGATTGTCAGGCAGTTTTTTTTTCTCTCACCACAACTCTCTTCCTACCAGAAAGAAATATTTATTTTCTCTAACTGTGGCACCAGGGAGAAGGTGAGTCAGAGAAAGAGTGTGGTTGAAAGACAGACTGAGAACGAGAGGTGGAGGATAAAAGACTGAAAAAGGAGAGTGATAGAAAGGAGAGTTAGAAGGACATTTGAGACCATCGACTGCTCTACCACAACAGTTCTGGCAAAGATTATTCATATTCAACAGCATTGAGTTCCGTCACTAAAACAAAATAATAAAATAGCCAGTTGGTGTGAACGTGGTTTGTGACAGGCCGGCTGAAATATTAATGCATGTAGCCAAGCTCTGAACTCTGGGGAGTGGGACCCAAACGTCCACTTGCTTGGCAGCAGCACATCACCTCATAGAGACAAGCTGGTGACTGTTGGCGGAAAATATTTAGGGAGAAAAGAGGGGTACAGAGTGGGCAGCCAATTAAAATCCAAACGAACGTCCAAAAGAGCCTTTGAAAATATTTCTACATAAGACCAGATTCCACAAATTATAAAATAATAAATTATTTAAAAAAGGATCAATTATTTAAAAAAATCATATTCTTTGGACACTTAGGGAAGCTCATCCGTATGAAAACTACAGTTAACTAATAGGCACATCATGAAAATCTGGAGTCATTCTGGTCAGCTACCATAGAGCTGTAAATTGTTCAAGGTCACACGGTTGGGGCTAATTGCGGTCCTGGCTGTTTGGAAGTCGTTTGGTGCAACAGTCCCTAGTTTTACATGAGAATGGGCCGATCATGTGTGTTCTTCAGACTCAGAGCCAGAAGAGGAGCGGTCGGGCTACTCAACATGCAACCTCATTCTGCCGAATCTATTTTTATACCAGCTTGAACCAATGACGCTCAATTGCAGGGAATGACGTCAAAGAGCTATGCTTCGGCCGTCTGTAACGTTAGCGAAGTTCCCTTTCAAAAGCTGTAAATCTTACATTTGAAAGATACACTTTATTTTGTCACCAACACCCAAAATGTTCTAGGGGTGCATTTATTCTAGTGCTGTACACCAACCTCAGCCATTTCAATGTGAACATTGAAATTAACATGAAATGTGAACATTGCACCTTTTTCTTTCCTTTATGTTGAGAGGGAAACTTCTCAAAACAAAAAGGGTTCAATTTAAGACAGTTGAATCCTTCCGATTCTCATTCAAAATGTTCCATATCTAATTGTTTGGAAAATAAATTTAAAAGTACAGTGGTCTTTTTCCAGAACTATATGCGGCTTATCTGTTTGCTGTCTGTGGTTCAGCAAAACTGCATCCAAACCTCTGTCCACAGATGAGTCTAAATAGAAAGCTATTTTCATATGTTAATGGTTTTAGAACCTTTCCCATACTTGAAATGCAGTTTGGTGGGAATAAGAGCACTGCGGTATTTGAAAACAGTATCTAATTTTGGGCTTGCGGCTTGGTTGCTGAGAAGTTCAGGTACACTAAATCTGTGCACTTAAATGTAAACAGCTTTCCATTGATGTTGCTGAGTGCTTCTATGCCCACATTCATCTGTGGCGTATAAAATGACACAAGTGAAGACCATGAAGACAGCAATAATAAGGATCCCACTTCAACAAGGGGCTGTGTCTGTTTTAATCCCTTCATTTTCAGATATCCCAAAATGCCTCATACTTTGTGAGATGAAAAATAGGCATTATGTCTAAATCCTAAACCAGAAAGGGATAATGAATTTCTCACATCTGTAAAAACATTCAGTTTCTCTGCTGTCTTAGAAGATGGGATCAAGGTAATTCTGACAATTATTATATTGTTGTTGTATCAACTGTCTCTCTCTTCTTTCTCTCTCTTCTTTCTCTCTTGTCTCTTGTGCGCGCACACACACATATACACACATACATAACCCTGCCACCACCACCACCCCCTCCCACACACACACAAAAACTCCATCCAACTGTCCAGCTCTGGAACAATGCAACCACAATTCAAAAGGCATCGTTCCTTGCGTCTGAATGCCTGGCCCACAGTTAATCTGAGTTTGATCGCATTATTTCATAAAGAGATCAATCCCACCATCCAAAATGCAAGCCTCTGTGGAGACCATGTTGATCAATAGCAGAGCTGACAAGCCAGACTGCTGAATGCGTTACAGATTTACTGAAAGGCACAACTACTCATTCCATTCTAGACTGTCGGAGATGGGTCTTGGCTGCCGAATGAGCAAAGTTTCTGATCTCCTGTAAAACTGTCAGCTAAAACCTGCATCTACTGTGATTAATGACACATGTGTTCAACATGTCAGGCGCTTAACTTGAGCAGCGGGGTCAGAGGACCCTGTCAGAAGAAACACTAATGATCTCGAATGCACCACCGTAGCAGGAAGATGCATACTGAGCACATCATTCATGCAGTGATACATTCACTCATTCACTCGAGTGATCTGAAAAGATAGATTTGGATCTTTAAAACGTGTACATGAATCATGCCTTCGTTAGACAAGGAGCATCTTCAAGTTGATTACTTCAGATCTGATACAGTCAGACCTGATCCCAATCTCCACGCCTAATTATTCTGCTTTAACCACAAGAAGCTGTTCCATTCGAAACCCTTGCTTCCCTGCAGCTAATGAGCATACTGAGTATGCAAATACAATTAACAAGCCTATTGTTCTGCGCAGGAGAGAAAGCTGTTCTTTGTAATTACTGGTTCAGTTTAAGTCTGCATAATTAATAACAATCAAACCCGAGCGCAAACTAATTAACCGTACTGTAGTTCCTCTGATGACGAGAGGAAAGATATCCTGAGAGTGCTTGAACGGTGATTAGAACACACATACACTGTCCAGTTATTGTATTTGACACAGATCTTTCTTAGTAAACAAATTCCTGAACTTCTTGTAGCGCAAACACAACTACCGTCCACAGCAGTTACATCTCCTTCACGTACATGGAACTGTAGAGAAATAGGTCATTGTGGATATCTAGGGGGCGGCGTAAGAGCAGAGAACATGAAAGGGAGCAAAGGAACAACACAGGAAAAGCACATCCATGGTAAGTAATAGAAAAAAACGGTATTTAGTGGAACATGTCCATCTCTTGCCTACAGGAAGGTATTTGATGCGGCTTATTGCATACAAGGAATACTCTGACACTCTATTGAGCCAAAATATTATGTAAAGAGCTTACCCCGTTTGTGTTGGAGCATGCTCTAAAAGCAGTGAATCAGATTATACACACTGGTTTAGCAAAAACAGATTGTCACAGTTCAGTATAGGAAAATTGAAGAACCACTTCTTGAGAAGCCTTTAACTGTCCATGTGTTAGCAGGGTTAGGCATAGCTAGAGTTATCCAGAAAATAACAAATGAAGTAATTCACTCTCAGAGGGAACTTTCCAACAGTAGGTAAAATCCTTTCTTCCATATCCAAATTATTTCTAAGAAAAGCAATGAACCAGAATGCCTGACAGAACTGATGAATAAGAAATGCAATTTGGTTTGAGGTTTTCAGGCATGGTCACTTTACCAGACGGAATTTGGACACTTGCATTATTTATATCCCTGTCATCAAGGAACACCTAAAAACCATTACAAAAATTGCTACATGTCATTTTTCATGTCAAAACCTGTTATTTCTGGTTTGTTTTTAAACGAACCTTCTTCAGAGTGTCTGTTCAGATTACGACGCCGTTCTAATGATCTCTGGAAAAGGAGCAACAAGGACAAATCTTATGGAGCTGTTCCAGTGAACAAAAGCAATCTGTCACTCAATGCCTAAATGCCCAGTTTGTGCAATTTAGCATCCAGCTGATTGGATTGTGCTTCTTTGTTTGTGCAGTTCAATCTGTGTTTGACCAGCACTCTCACAGCTTCATGAATCTGGGAGTTGGCGAATGGGCTTTTGCATAGAGATGAAGCTGCCCAACCAACAAGCAAAAATCTCCCAGCATTATTTGCTGACAGTATGTGTACTATAAAGCTGCAAAGATAAAGACATCCCCACATTTGTTTAATCTGGCTGAGTAGCAGTCGAACCAAGAAATGATGTTGATCATTACGGTATGCTGCAGAAGGTTGTGATTGAAATAAGATTTGTAGAGTATTTCTTTACAATCAATTTCCCATTTAAACTAACCATTTCGAAATATGCTCAGTTCATGTATGTTTAAATGTCGCACAAATTATGCATGCAGGTGTGCCAATTAATTGTTAACAGACAAGTTATGGAAATATCAAGTTTTACATACTCGCTTCTCCTCATTTGAGACATAACAGCTTGCATATGAATGTCACAGTATAATCTCGTATTGGTTCTCTCTGGGTCTTGAGTAGTGCAGTAGTAGATGCATTATGCATGACTAATGAAGCTGCCTGACAGTAGCATGGGACTACAGGGTCCTCAGAGAGGAGTGATCATCCACTGTTCTCCCTACAGGAGCTGGACTCAAGGGATAGGACTCGGCTTAGATATGTTGCTATCCAGACTGAAGGTCAATTCAGGACATCTCCATGCCTTTTCTTTGAGATGAGATGCAGGGACAGGAGCTTGAAAGGAAGTATGAAGCTAATCCTTGTGCTCTGTCTTTTTGAGTGACGTTGTAATGCCATTCATATGGAGGAGAATGGTGGCAAGGATGGACTGCGTTTATATACCGCTTTTCTACCTTTGAGGCACTGCAATGCAAGTTCCATTTTTTGCCTCTCATTCACCCGTTCACAGCTGGATGAGTTGGTGATTGTGTTTGACTAACCTGGCGATTAGTGTTTGACCCGATCTACCCCCTGAGCCATGGCCACCCATTAAGATAAAGGTTACAAGGTCTGGCGTGAAAGTGAATCACCCTGTGAAAAAACCCAGAGAAACAGCAATCTTCTTCTGTCTCTGGTAGGTTCACAGATTCGAGATTCACCCAGCAACTTTGAAGCTGCTAGATTGTTTATCCAATAGAGAGGATGGGGGGTCCCTTGCAATCTAGCCGTGTAAAATCTAGATTTGTCACGCTTTTTATCCCACCCCCTGTCACCCCCACTGAGCTGTATTGATTGCTTGGTTCCTCCTCAAACGAGGAAATTAATTGGAGTCCTGAGCAGTACAAAAGGTAAAAGGGAACCAATTAAAATGTTAGTGGCCTTTAAAGTCTCTCTATATATGCATAAACCAAAGTGCACAATTGTAGAACTACTCCTGTATCAAGACTGAGTTGATGCTTTCTGCTAAGCATGGAGAGTGTGGAGCAAATCTCAACAGGTCCAAAAGCAGCAAGTACCTGATTGATTAAAGTGCCTTTGGTGATTCATGTCTGAAATATAAACCCTGGAGGGATCTGCTGACAGGCAACATATTAAGCAGCACATGTTGTGAGTGTGTGTGGGTGTGGGAGGTTATCTTTAGCATGCACATGAACACAGACATACTGTACTATGTCAGAAAAAAAGATATACTGTTGTGTGTTTTGGCTGTGGTAAGTAATCTACCTTGAGTGTCTTATCACTCCACCATTATAGTCACACATTTTCAATTCTTGCGTTATATTTAGTAAATCTCTGACAGGTTTTTACATATGAGTCAACTAACATGGTTTAGCAATTGTTTGTGTCAGCCAACATTTTTGTTTTGAGGTATTTTATGAGATTCCTTATAGTGGTGGCTTTGTCCACATGAGATATTAAAAAGGTGTTTTATCTAATGCACATGATTACCAATTCAATGTGACACGGAGCTTCTCAGGGGATTGCTAAATCTTTGAATAGCCTGGCTGAATTGCTTATCAGTAGCTTGAAGCTTCTCCAAAACCTCCCACGATGACAATGTGGGTTTCTGTTGTTTTAATTCCAAGCCTGCGACATGTTTTTCTTCCTCTCCATGGCTGCTTTGTAGTTGGATTTTTTGGGGAATTGATTTTAGCGTAGGCAGTGTTGCCCATGCCAACCAAGCCCAGTTTTATAAAGATGGAGAATAAGAGAGGGAGAGAGGAAGAGAGCGAGATGTCTGTGTGTAGTCGTGACTTGCAGACAGTCTACAGTGGCGCAGAGTGGGTAGACAGCTGCTGTTGAAATCGCTCCCATGAAGAAAGCTGAGGCTTAGACTAAGAGACAGCATCATTGCAATATACAGAAACAAGGAGGGAAAACACCTGTCAACAAATCAGAATCAAGCCTGCAGCTATCTGAGTTAAATTTACCAGTGTAAAGACACGATGAAGTGGTAAAAATAACTTGCATACAACAATCAGGATGGAATGTTGTAAATGTGCTTTGAACGCTTCAGTAAAGTACAGGAGAATAACCACAATGGGGTTTTTTTTATTGAAATGCATGCCAATATCCCTCTTATGAACGCTTCACTGAAACTGATAAGAATCTGATCTCATGGCCACATTGAAAAATACTATAACACTGTCAAGAGGCACACGTCTTCTGTGAAAAATTCGCCAGTGGTCTGCAACACAGTTTAAAATTCGAAGCACATCCACCCTTGCCTCGATTTCACTGCCTTTTGGTTTTCATAGTTTTTATGAAGGCTTCTACCACTCATCACCATGGATGACCTGTGATGTGAGCTGCTAAAAGCCAGTGCTCATGCAGATCTCGCCTTCACTGTTCTCTACCTACCAGGGGGCAGCCCATTGGGACTCATCTGAGAGCTGTCCTATTTTCTCAAATGCTACACTGGAATGTGGAATTCAGGCAGCACATAAATAACAACAAGAGCACACGTCTTCTTTGTGTCAGACACGCAATGATAAAGGAATGCTTTTCAATTCAAATCTCTGTATCTACGATAACTGGTTTCTGTGTCAAAGTCGCAACTATGGCCATGAGTATCGTAGACAGAGTTGCTAGTTCTCTCCAAGCAGCATAAATGAATTAAGGATATGCTATGTTGCAACCTTTCCTTTTCTTGAAATAAGCTCCCCAAACACTGGTATTATGTACAATTATACATTTTGTGATACCTTTCCCCCCAGTCTCGGTTAGGTTATGTAACCTGAACAACCCTTACACTGTGACCCCCGATGTAAGGATGGTGTGACCCAGTGACCCAGAGCAGGTTTGCTCACCTCATGAGACAGGTAAAAGGCAGCGATCCCCAGGGGCCAGAAGCAGCAGAGCATAGAGAAGACACTCAGGCCAAGGTGGTCCCTGGGTGGCATCATGAGGAAGTTGTCCTCACTTTCCGTGTCGCTCGAGTAGTCGCTCTATAAAAAGCACAGACACACTGAGAATTGGGACAAGAGGTGGTAGGTAAACAATAAAGGGTTCCTCAACATGCAAAACTTTTCACATTCACTGGAAATGGCCTGAGGGTAACTGAGTTAAAAGGTGTGATCGTTGATACTGCACAGACCCTCCAGGTTGTTACATAGTGCAGATGGCTCAAGTTTTTTTCCCATCCTCATAGGTCAAGAAAAGGCACTGACAGCTTGCACAGCTGGGCTCTCTAACAGTCAAGAAGGCCCAGTACATATGTTGTGGTCCATAAAGGCCCAAAAGAAATCATGCCAGCTGGAGGATGATGAGGCATGATCCCTTCCTTCTCACTCTCCCTCCATCTCTCTTTTTCTTTCTTCCTCTCCATTCCCAGCTGGACAATGACAAGGAGCAACACTCTCTCTTTTTCTCTTTCCTCTTTTGCTCTCCCTCTAAACTCTATCTCTATAGCCAGATGGACAGCCAATACAAACCTTCTTCTACATCACCGTTTCTCTCAGTCTACCCCCCCCCCAGCACCACCACCACCATCACCACAACATATCATTCATGGAGGTTAGCAGGAACTCATCAAATCATTGCACATCTTCGGCCCACCAGCTACTTAACTTCCAATGGCTTGGAAGCAAGATGGGGAATACATAATTCTCTAATCTTATTTCACACAGTGCCTAAATTGGACTGTGATTCTGGAACAGAATTAGACATTTCTCGGTATAGTTAAATTAAGATCTCAAGAGCCTAATAGGTTGGATTTCAAAACAGAGCTGATTGGCAATTTTGTTTCAAAATTTAGGAATACCCAGAAAAGATCATTGTGATAGAAGTCACAATTGTGCAATTATTTTAAGTAATGTTTAGTTTATTGCAGAAAAATGTCATTTGTCCACAGGTGAAGTATATGCATTCAGCTCTCTTAGATCTACAACAAGGAGTTTTGTTGCATAGGGAATATTCTATGGCAGTTAAGATTCTGTTACATTTTAACAAAAAAGCAGCACATTATCATACGTAGCTGTATCTAATATGAAAGTTATACTGTCATATATTAACTTACTAGTGTAATAAAAGTCTGGTATCTCCACAATAAATGACCAGTTCTGGATCAAACACCCACAACATTCATGACAACCACACAGAGCAAACTATATTGTTTACATTAGAGCTGTGAGTAGATCACATTAGGTGCCTAACGAAGTAAGAATTGAAGGTCATCTGCTAGATAGATCCAGGGAGATATGCTGGTGAAGCACCCCCCCACATGGCACCACCTGGCCCCATGAAGAACTCTGTACCCCTGGGCCAGTCCCGCAGTCTCCTGAGGAGGGATTCACATGGGCCGAGCAGCTTCATCAGAGCAGGTGGAAGAGGCAGTTGAGCACCACAGGGAACCAATCGTCCAGACTGTCCCTTTCTTTTCAATTCTTTCTACATTTTCTTCCTGTAGCATCTCCTGTCATTTCCTTCCCCTCTTTCTCTTTTTAACCCCTGAATCAAAACAAGCCTCTATCTCTCCCCTGTGCTTTCTATACTGTCCTGGCCTCTCGATTTTCTGTACAGAGCATTTCCTCTTGTGGAGCCAGATTTAGAACAGTCTGATAACCCACCTCAAATAGTCTGACATATTATCTTGTTTACTAAAGAGATTTTAAGCAAAAAACATAGAACTAAGACACACAGTAGTTTGAATTCACAAATAGTCACATAATCTGATTGGCATCATTTGAATTAGGTTCTAGTGCAATGCATAACATAAACTATACAGATGCAAATCCAGTCTTAAAGGTAATTATGAAGAATAATCCCCAATTGTATAATCTTACCTCCAGTTCCTGGAACTCATCATCATCATCAATGTCATATGAGAGCGTGTGTATCTTGGCATCCTCCACAGACAGATCCAGAAACTTCCCATCTGTAAACATGAGAGCGTCCTTGGCAACTGAGGTGGAGGAGGAGCCTGAGGCCAGGTCCTCAATGAAGGTAGTCTCACAGCAGTCTCCACCCTCTCCCCAGGCCCGCAACATGTTCTCAGAGTACAGGATGAGGTTAGGTCTGAAGCGGGGGTCCATGCTCTGGGGCAGAGTGCTGGGGTTTAGCAACTGTGGTGGAGCCCGTCCTCCTCCGCTACCATTCTGCTCCTGCTGGGGCGATAGGTTGACCACGACGTGGCCTTGGTAATTAGGGGCAGAGTAGACAGACATCAGTCCCTCCTTAGTCTCCACCATCAGGCTGTGGGTGTTGATGAGTCCATTGCGCTTGCAGGGTCCTGCCTCTCTTTCCCCGGTTGGTGACGTCTTCCCTGGGTTGAGGGACTCGGCCTCTTCAGCCTGGGTAGAGCCCAGTGCCTCGGTCTGTGTACCCTCCATCCTCTGCTTAAAGAGCTGGATTGTCTGAGAAAATCCCCTCTTCTATAGAGGCCTTTCTCATAGGGGCCTTTGAGAAGGCATAGGATGGCAGGCTTCACTCTCCTGTGGGAGGTTAGATTTGAAATGGTTGAAGAGTCAAATAGGGAATTTGAATTGTTTTGCCTTCACAAGCAGCATAAACACAAAGCCTAAACCTCACCAGGGCTTCATATTTTCGTAATCATGCCAAAAAATAGATAACAAAAACACAGTGTCTGGCTCCATGTCCCATATTTTCTACCTTTTTTTTTTACAATTAGTTGGGTTGCAATTTGTTTGGTAAATTCAGATCATTTATGGGCAAGGTCAGGTTAGAAAAAATGTTTTAATGGACAGGTTTGTTTTTTTAATTAACCTCTGTAATTTCTATGAAGATGTAATGGCAGAGATGACAGAAAAACGTCAACTCAGCCAGGGAGTTTTTCAGGGTTTTTCGTACATGCCTTTCAGCCTGTATTACTTACTATTTCATAGACGCATAGCTAACCAAGTATACGTATGCCAACACACACACATGTGTACTTATTAAAAGATAAGCACACACACATACACCACTTTGTCTATCCGTCGTCTGTCTCTCTCTCCTCACTGTCACAAACATAATACTTATTTTACGATGAAAAACATACACAAAAACATGTCCTTTCTTAAGACCTCTTAAATGTTAAGCACAGTGTGTGTGCCTAAGCAAGAGAAATACATGTCAAACGTCATTTAATCTGTGCTGTCTTCCTTGCCAAGAGCCAAAGTGGACAGGGTGGCTTTGCTGTGTTCAGCAGGAAGGTCTGTTTTAGGGATGAGAGATGGCTGACTGCAGGGAGCTCTAATGCATATGGTGGCGTCCTGGTCAGCTCTTGAGTGGATTGCCACTGACTGCTAGAGTGGCTCTACATCGCTTGACCAATTAGATGCCTTAAATAAACGTATGAGCTACTTGGACTTTTCTTGACATCGTTTTAAGCTTTCGTTCCTAACCCTTTTTCACACAGGAATTTGACTTGCTGCTTAGAATTCATGGCCTTGGGGGAAAGTTATCCACTGGCTTTAAAGCTAATGTTATCAGCACCATCCTGCGCTAATGAGCCAATTAGAGGTTATTGGAATGCATTGTTTTTTTCTCACAATCTCTAAATGCAAGAAAGATGGTAAATGAAAAGGCGATAATGTCTCATCTATTTAATACTACCAAATTATAATTTTCTTAGGTGAAAGAAGTCTACCTAGTTCATTAAGTAATGTCTGAGCAGCGGTAATAGCTTTGTGCTATCTATGAACATATGACCATAATTGGCCATTACACAATTCAAGATTTTAAAGTCTTAATTTAGCACTGGGCTGTCGTAAGCATTTGAGTACATAACTAGTGTAAGAACATCCTTTGGCAACTCTGTATAGCTGAAGGATAAAAACGATTGTGAACAGACCGTTCTGTTATCAATACCAAAGTCCATAAGCTTTTACAGTGAAGATATATATTTTCCTAATTAAATGACAAATGGTGGCCTGTCAGCGGGAGAAGAATATAGATCTCGAGAGTGCTCGTACTGTGGGGAATAGGCACAGATTATTCCACGGCATTGTCATTATGCTTTCTCTTGTCTTTCATGGCAAAACCATTTAATTTGGAGATAAAAATGGCTACCTTAACTGAGCAATTGTAACTTTTGCAGTACATAAACGAGCTTTTGTGTGAAATGTTTTCCCAATAAAACATGCTACATAAAATACATATATACGTAATCAAGAAGAGTTTATCTGTGTGTCCTTGCCCGTTGAAGAATACTTTCAGGACACAAAAAACGTGATCCAGGCTAGATCATAAGAAAAGAAAAAGAAAAACAAGATATTGTTGCTGTCCGTGGTACTGACCCCTCCACTCACAGTCATTATTTATTAAATAATTATGTAGCCATGCAATGTAGTTGTAGGCGCTCCTCTTTTCCTCTTTTTCCCCCGTAAAGACATATAAAGCATATGCTTTGGAAGCTTCAAGTTTTAGTCTGAAGTTTCCATTTCAAAAACCTCAATATGTTATGCAGTCTTCATTCAACCCTCTTGAGAAAGTGGATGACACGGTTGTGATCTCCGCAGTCCCCTGTCATCGTGAATTTATATTAAGAAATTAAAGAAAATGTTCCCATCCACAGAGTGGACTATGAGATGTTCGGTATTCTTTGCATGTCAAATTCATAGCTATATCGACCATAAACTCATCGTGATAGCCTTCTTGATTTAATATTGGTGCAATAATTTCTTGTTAAAGCTTAACATAGACTACAAGTTCGTGATCTGACTGGCAACACTTACCTTCCAAGGTGAAAGAGCGTTCTGCGGTGTAGACCCCGTGCAAAACATCAGCGGACGCATGCAGGTACCGATCATTTACTGGTACTTCCTTCGCGTTAGAAATCTGTATCCTCTTCGGATCCTATACTAGACTCTACCTTGTCAACAAAAAAGTATTTGACAGAATTATCAAGTGTCCTGTGTAGGCTATGAGCTATTTTCTTCCACTTTTTGTATAGCGCTAATTGAAGGTGGGAAACAATTAGTTTGGAGGGTGATTATAACCTCCGTTTCTGGAATTGTGCGCATTTTTGCCCGTTCATGTGAAACAATTTAAGAAAACCATAAGGGCTATTAAAGAAACCGACCAGTGTATCCGATTTGAGGACTGCAGCAGCGCCACTGAGCGATACTGTCACATGTAGCTGGGTAGTGTAGAGTGCAGTAGCGATGAAGTAGCGTCACATGAAGTAGATATCCCCATGGTCCTAAAGAACGGTTTGAATACGGTTGGACGCATTTCAAAAACACGAGTAGCGGCAAGGCTGTGATAATCTGTGTAAGTATCCATGAGATTTAACACTTTGATCACAACAAAGTGTTATTTTGAAGGATAAAGGACATAATACTACTGTGCATACAACACTTTGGTTTAACACCTTTCTAAATAGGCTATAAGTAGTCTACTACTGTACAGGAATAAATGGCACAATATGTGAGCACTGTTTTGTAGTATAGGTGACGTGAATCTGTAAATTCATTGGAAGTTCAAATAAAATTCAAGTTGGCAAATGCATTTCGAAAAAAAATCAGTTGTCCTTGCCATGGTAACATTTACCCGTACAATAAACTATACTTAACACATTCTACAGAAAATAGATGATGATACATAAATAAGATTACCGTGGTTTCGTTTTTAAATAGGCCTAATGGAATACTGCCCTTGGGTTTAGCACATACTTCAGTCAGACTGATATGACTAAAACAGCTCAGGCCGACAATGAGCGTGTAATTCTTGTTCAAAAACACGAGAAGCATTGCAATTTTATACGCTTTCTAAAGGAAGATACTTAACACATTTGGTCTAATGTATGTCCACCTGACAATAATGTATTTCAGCATAGGCCTACTCTTGCGGAATTTTTTTTTAAGTGCATTTGTAGTGAAGACCTTGTCCGGTTGGTGGCAGTAAACATTTGGGAAACTACGTCACCACATGGCAGAAGAAGAAACCAAAATTCCTGCTGTTACCTGTCATCGTGCGCACTCAACAGTACCGAACGTTGGCGAAAAATACCAGGCAGGCTGGGAAACGATACATTACAACGGAGAAGAAAGCTCCATCGACTGAGGAGGGAGAAATTGGAGAGGAAGGGGAAGCCCTGTGACATTTCAAGTAATGCAGCTGGCTTGCCCTTTTCTTTGTGTTATTCCTAATGCTGATGTTTTTTAGGCCGCACTGTTTCAGTTTCCATAGCATAGCCTGTTAGCTAATGCCAGGTAATACGTTACAGTAGTCAGCCAGCAAATGAGCAAGTTAGCTACTTATTATTATAGCTAGCCGTTAGCTATGCTATTGCTAGCAAGCTTGTAAGTTCTACTCAGTCACTGGTCCACTCTTCGGCTTCCAAGGACAGGCCCTATCGGGGATGGTGACTAGTCAGTCTGCTTAGAATAAGTAGGCTGGCTAGCAACATGTTATCAGCAGTTTAGTGTTTCTCAAGGGCTGACGCCCCAAATGTTGTTATGACTAGTTGCTAATTAAATAGTATATAACTTAGCTCGCAAGCCATGGATTGTACGAAGTACAACAGCATTGAGTGAAGAAACGCCTACCTCATCATGCAGCGTTCCACGTTTACCAATTGTTGGCAAAATTACGCCCCACTTGCTCAGTGATTTAATGGAGTTATTTAGCTAATTATTCGCTAAGTTGTTGCTATTAGTACGGATCTTTGTCATTCTGTTAAAAAAGTAGCAAAGAAGTCGCAAACTCTCAAATCCAGCAAGTAGACCTATCTCAAATAGTTTGCATGTGCACTTTGACGGGTATTTGGACATTGTATTGTAAATGAGACGATTGTTTTCGTTCTCTTTCGAACTTAAGTAGCTTGAAGTTGACCAAATTTTCGAGATTTTGCATAATTCGATAGCTAGCCAAGTTAGCACTAACTGTATTACCTCTAAAGTAAGACGACAGCGTTACCATCTCTGCCCATATGGTTTGCACTTGACCAGACTTGGGTAGCTCATTAGGTAGCTCTAGTCTAAATACAGGAAATAGCCTTGGGCTGAAACGAGGGAAAGTATTAACAATTGTAGTAACTTTAAAAGGATTTCTTATCCATGTTAGCTAGCTGACGTCTGTGTCGTTGCCGCCACCGTTAGCTACAAACTTGAGGGCCTCAGCAAAAAATCAGCAAGTAGCTGGTAAGCTACCTACCATTCATATAAAGAGGAAACGAATGTTGGAGATGACAGTTTATGTAACTGCAATGTGCGTTGGCTTTACAGTCGACAGATTCTTAGATTCTTAGAAACGAGGCTGTTTTGTATTGTTTGAAGTTATACATTTATGTGACAATCAATTGTTTTCTTAATTAGCCTGCCGTGGGTATGGTACATAGTCACACAAAAGTCTCTGTTGTTTTATCTGGTCATTTTGCTTGTAATGAATATTTCAATTGGCTAGAGCTTGCAGGTTAATCAGGCTTCACATAATCTACAGAAAAAGTAAATTATCATTAGGTGTCTGGTGCTGAATGTCTCAAGGTAAAAACATCTCGTCCTAGGTACCATGGTGCGTGAACGGCGTAATGGGAACCTGGTTGTCCAGCTGGGGCCGAAGCAGCAGGCCTACCCTGAGGAGCTGATCAGGCAGCGGCGAACGCATGAGGGTCTAACAGAGTACCTGATTCGCTGGTGCCTGCAGGCTATAGATGATGGCAGTGGCTCCAGTGGAGGCACCAACGAAGCCGGCGGGGGAGGAGGGAGCAGCTCCGGTGTGGGGGGCTCCAGCGTCTCGAACTCGGGCGAAAGCAAGACGGAGAACATCCTGATGTGGATGTCCACAGAAGACGTGTACGCCAACTGCCCGTCGCTTCTGGGCAAGCGCAAGGCTGACGCCAAGCGGCCACTTCTGGAGGAAGAGGACAGGCCCAGTGGCCAGTTCCCCACAGATGTCACGTTCGACGAGGTGGAGCTCTCCGACATGAAGGATGATGTGAAGAATCTCGTCTGCAGAGCTCGCAAACAAATGGCCAAGAAGAGCGACTTTGCCATCAGTATCACACACACCATCCACGTGCTCAGTGCCTACGCCAGCATTGGCTCCCTGGTGGGGGTGTTCAAGGAGACAGGAGCCCTGGACCTCCTCATGGAGCTGCTTTGCAACAAAGAGCGCCAGACCCGCCGCAGTGCTGGGAAGATGCTCCGGGCCCTGGCCTCGCACGATGCAGGTACGCAAGCTTTTGCATAATTTGAAGCACTTCTTCTTGAACTATATTTGAGCATACAGTCTTGCATACATTACTGGTTGAACGGATTGTCGTCATCTGTAATATATGAGGCACTCTTGATTCCCAAGCCCAGACTTGGCGTGTTGATGAATCATCAACTGCTTGAGTGGTGTTCCCTTGACTCACACTCCAGAGTGCTTCCTTCCAACTCAATACTAAGATCATCAGGATGAGTTTGGAGGTGATACGCCGGCCTACTTGCCTTGTGTTACAGTGTTTATATAGCTACAGCTAAATGGATTCTTGGGTTCTGCTATAAATGAAGCTATCACCCTTGCTTTTATTGTGCAATAGTCTAGCTAACTGTAAGGGCCCGGTGTTATCTGTTTGATTTTTCTTTAGCTATAAGACAAGGCTATTCCAGTGACGCGCCTCCTGTTTGGACAGTGTATGGCCATAATAAGGTCTTGCTTTAAATCTTGTTGAGAAGAGGGTATTCTCATCAGCTCTTCATCTTGCTTGCTGATGGCAGATCATTGTTTAACTGTATACTTAAAAATTAAACCAAAATTGTTGTTCACTAATCAAAGCTTTTTTGGTCAAATGTGATCTCTCACACTTCTGGTTGGTGTTTGGATAGCTATCAAATCTGCATTGGCTGTACTTGGCTATACTGAATGCATACAGAAAATGACATTGTGCCATTTTCCTGACCCTCTAAATGCTGTATGTGGTGCATTTTCTCTTGTTTTGGCTGACAGTATGATAGGGTATTGCATCTGATGTAGTGTCCTTGAGCTGCCAAGTATTTGAAATAGTTTTCTTCAAGAGTGCTTGTCCTTTGCCCTTGTGGTATAACCACATCCTCCAAAGTGAGACGCTTACTGTGTTTTCCAGCTAGGATTGTCAACTAAATTGCTCACTGAGGAGTCACAAGACAGGGTTAACATATCACTTGGTAAAGTTCCTGGTTTCTTCATTAGATGAAAGTTGTCCTCTTGGGAAAAGGAGTTAGATTGTAGCGTAGATGGAGCCTGCTACCTTTCCTATTTAGCTTTTTCGCCTGTAGCGTGTGCATTTCATTTAGCAGATGTTATTACCCAGAACGATGAGCAGCAAGCTAGATTTTTACCTGCAATGTCTTGATCTCTTGTGGCGTTCTTATGAAATTGCCTGTTTCTCTCCCACTGCCAACAGGGAGTCGTGCGTATGTGCTGCTGTCGCTAAGCCAGCAGGATGGCATTGAGCAGCACATGGACTTTGACAATCGCTATACTCTTCTGGAGCTGTTTGCAGAAACCACCTCTTCTGAGGAGCATGGCATCTCCTTTGAAGGGATCCACCTCCCCCAGGTAGGCCCCCATCTAACAGTTGGCCAGTTCACCGCTTATCTTGGCCAAACGTATTGGTCCAGCTAATCTTTTCTTTTTTGGGGGCTAATTGTGTGACAACTGGCCAGTGCTGCTACAGGGTTTAAAAATCAGTTTTTCCATTCTTCAGATCCCAGGGAAGCTGCTGTTTTCCCTGGTGAAGCGCTACCTATGCGTCACATCCCTCATGGACAAGCTGAACACGGCAGGCGTGGAGTCGAGCTTGGAGCGGCAGGACGCTGGCCCCTCCTCCTCCTCCAGCAGCCACCAGACAGAGCAGCTGCGGGTGCAGCGGGAGTTTGAGTTCACGATGGCCATGGCCAACCTCATATCCGAGCTGGTGCGGGTCATGGGTTGGGACCGCAACCGGCAGGTGCCCCACTTGGCCGAGGACCCGGCTCAGGGAGGAGCCTGCGGGGAGGACCAGGAGGACGAGCCGCCGCGCCGCACACTGCGCTCCATCTTCCAGCCTCGCTTCTCCGCCTTGCCCGTCACCACCATCTCGTCTGCGGCAGCTGTGGTTGCCACGCCTCCCAAGAAAAAGACAGGCAACGGCTTCAAGACGCGCACTGACTTCGCCAGCCGCTCGGCTTACGTGGAATATGTGCAGGACAACCTGAAGAGCGGGATGCTGGTCCGCATGCTGGAGGACTACGAGGAGGTCAGCGCCGGTGACGAGGGGGGCTTCCGCTATAGCAACGATGGATCTCCGCCGGTACAGGTAAGAAACTACAGCCTAACTGTCCTATAGCAGACATCGGCATGGGCTGGTAATGCTTATATCTAGATGGTGTGCTATATAGAGAGTATGTGTGCTATTCCTGTTGCCTAGTACGTTTCACTTTCACTTCTGGCTTCAAATAACCGTTGGCAGATAAGACGTACATCCTAGTGGCTCTGTGCCAAGCCATCTATTCTGATTAGATTGCAGAAGATTCTGGGAAATGTAGTTATGGCAATTCGTTGTGGTCTGTTTGAATGAGTTTGTGTTATTTCTGTATTGTTCACTGCAAAAGCATTCATGTGAAAGTTATGGGATTTGCGGAAACTTTGTGTGAAGGCAAACCTGTGTTGTCAGAGATTATGTAATTGGATGATATCTGTTTATGACTGCTGTGTTTGTTGTTGCTGCTACAGGTGTACTGGAACTCTCTGTCGAGAACCTACTGGGTGCATTGGCACATGGTGGAGATTCTGGGCAGTGACACCAGTGGGCAGTCTGAGAAGGAGACCCAGGAGAAGGCTTCCTCTCTAACTGAGACCTTGAAACTCACCACAGGTAGGTTGAAACGACAAGGACATCAACACGACTGCAGAGAAATTTCAAATGCTGCCTATTGCATGAACAGGAATCAGGGTGAATTTCTCACTGTTGTTATGGTTTGGTTTTGGTTAAACATGACAGTGTAAAGGGTGTGTTCAGTGGCTTTGTGTGGCTGAATTACAAAAGAAAATGTTGCGGTTGATATCCCTTTAAAACCAAAGGATCTGGATGTGAACTCATATCTGAACTGCTATCTGTGCTTGAGCGTTCAAGCACATGAACTTTGAGCTCTGATGGATGTGCGTGTTAGGATGTAAAGAAAAAAATTGACTCTGATTTTGAGATTTTTACAACACGGTTTTGTGCACCCTAAGGAGTTTTAGTCTGTGGTTAAAGTTAAATCCGTCTTTTCCCTTACTTTGACCAGTGAGCCAGACTTTCTTCTCCAAACCTCCTGGCGGGCTGTATTCATTGCCTTACCTGGCTGAGGGGCTGCGGGTGGACAGGACCTGCCTGAGCCGGGCTGAGTGGTGGGAGGTGTTGTTCTTCATCAAGAAGCTGGAACCAAAACAGCAGCAGGAAGTCAACAATATCCTGCGGCAGAATCTGGACGACCAGGCAAGTGTTTTTTTGTGTCTTTTTTACACCAACCCTCAAGAAAGTAGCACTGGGTTCTTTATTGTGTTGGAAAGTAGGTACAAGCAAGACCAGTATGAAGTTGATGTATTCAATCTGTTCTTAGACATCGATTCTGACCTCTTTCTCTTACATTCTACTGCCCTTTTAAAAAAGTTTTTTTTACATTGTTCTTACTCTTTATGGAACACACTTGGATTGATTTTGACTTGGCCCTCAGCCCAACCTCCTGTCCCTCTCCTCTCTGTCTCACCTCCTGTCCTCCTACCTACCCCAGATATCAGACCTGGATGAAGTGACTCTCATCCAGCTGCTGGTGCCAGGTGAAGTGGCCAAGAAGTTGCTCCTCTACCTGAAGCAGACGCTGCAGGCCTCCTGCCTGGGGGATCTTCTCTGCTCCCACACCTTCTCCAAATACTACCGGCGCCGAGGAGGGGGAGAGCTGGAGGATGAGGAGATGCTGGCCAACGGTTCCCTGGGCTCCTCAGGCCTTGGAGGACAGGGCACGTCCTGTTCCTCCTCCACCAGCGTGTCATCCTCTTCATCTTCTTCGTCATCCGCCATGGGCTCCGTGTCTAAGAAGCCTAAGAAGGAGATCCCTGCAGACTCGGGTTTTGCCAGCTACGACACGGAGAGTGAACTGCCTGATGATGAGACCAAGTACCCTGAAGACCTGGAGGAGAAGATGAAAGGTCTGTGTGTGTGTGTGAATGGCCGATATGATCACACAACAGCATTTTTTTGCGTTAGGTCACCCAACTCAGTTTCACCCCCCCCCCCCTATCCCTTTCCAGTGTTCAACAATCCCAAGGTGCAAGGGAAGAAGACAACCCTGGAGAAGCTGGGCGAAGTGGTGGACATCATGAAGAAGGGTGGCTCCGAACCAGGTCAGCAGCTGGCCGGCATGAAATTTATTGCCAAGGTCCTGGAGGAGGAAGGGCCCCAGGAAAGAGGGGGCCTCCGGGCTGACGCCCAGACCATACGGTGAGACGTTGCATGCGTTGATGAATTTAACACTTACTCATTCAACTTCTTCTGATTAATCTTTATATTTAGTTTGAAAGTGCCTATGGTGTTTAGAATATCAAGGGGAATGTACTGTTAATCTTCTCCTTCTCCACCTCAGGGACAAAGTCCTGAAGTTGCTGGTAGAGATGCTGAGCGGCCAGCCCAAGGAGATTGTGGTTAGCAGCCTGCGACTCACCCGCGCCCTTATGCTCAAGTACGAGTGGAGAGTGTCCTTTGCCACCGAAGGGGGCATCAAAGCCATCCTGTCCTGCATGCAGGAGCACCCCACCGTCACACAGGTCCAGCAAGTCGCCCTGGCGGTAAGTCTCACCTTCCATCTCAATCCAACGCTCTTTTTAGATTTCAGAATGTTCCCGGTCTAAGAGAGAGGAACGCGTTGCGTTCAGCATGTTGCATGTCATCTTCAGATGAGGATGTTTATTTAATCCACCCTGAACACCCCTTCTGCCTTCTCCAGACTCTGAAGGTCATCACAGGTGCCAGTAAGCATGACTTGAGTAGCATGGGCAGCTGCGTGCCACTCTCAGAGTCTGGAACCCAGATGATGCTGGAGATCTTCGCCAGCATCGGCTCGGCAACACCACAGGGGTCCAAGGGACTGCTGGGTGCCATCCCCGCCGCCGTTGAACTGATGCTCAATACGCCTGGGTATTTATCTAGATCACCTCCATCCTCAAGTTGAGCGTTCACCCCAACCTCAACCATTTATTGGCTTCAGTAAAGAATAAATAGCAACAATTTGAAAACAAAACTTGATTTTATAAGGAATAAATTCTTGAGTAGATATTAAAGTGTAAACATCTGAAAAAGGATTCAATGCTAAAATAAAAAGTTGTGTGTCCACTCTTAGGTGTATGTTATCGGTGAGGAACGGCCTATTGGTGATCATAATGCTGATCTCGAGTCACAAGAGCTTGGCTGAGCAGCTTGTGGCATGCGACGTCAGCACCGTGCTCAAGAAGTGCTTGTCAGCCCCGCGGCCCGAGACCATGCTGGCCATCATAGCACTCAATCACATCTCTATGGTCCACAAGCTGGAGAAGAAAGGTTGGGACGTTGCCCTCTCTTTCAGTTCTGCTGTTGCAGGTTCCACACCAAAGAAAAGTTGTTCTTGATTCCTCCTCCTCCTGTTTCTGGTGTTCCAGAGTCCAAGGAGGAGCTGGATTTCAAGGACACGGAGCTGAAGATGCTGGTGGTGAGCTTGAAGGACATGACAGCCACCAAGGAGGTGATCCTGACACTGGAGCAGCTTCTCTGTGACTGCACGTCGCAGCTGGAGGAGGAGCGCAACCAGGTGACCCGCAGCAGGGACACCTACCAGGACCTGGTCCGCCTCATGGACCAGCACAGGGCCGACCGCGCTGCTCAGCTCTCCATCCTCAGGTACCTACCGGACCCTGGTTCTGGAAGATACGAGAAGGCTGGGTTTGTCTGTTTCGAGGATTCCTTTTTTTGTCTTATCATGGACCATCTTTGTTTATCTAGGATACTGAATAAGTTCTTGGACAACTACCAAGAAGATCTGCTTCCATGGCACGAGAGTATTGAGCCTTGTCTGTCCTCCATGACAGCCTTTATCAACGACCGGGAGGTAGAGGAGAACCTCCACTATCATAGCAGCGGAAATAATCTCTGTCACAGTTGAGAAAGAGCATCGATTAAGGCTAACGATGCTTTATTTCTTTCAGGTGGTGCAGCTATTCATCCGGTTCCTCTACCGGCTAGCTTCTCTGAACAAAGACTATGCTGTGGTGATGTGTCGCCTTGGGACCAAAGATGCCCTGGTCAAGGCCCTGGACAAGCACAGCACCAACCTGCTCATGGTCACAGAGCTCAGGGACCTGATCAATGACTGTGAGAAGTACGCCAGTCTCTACAAGAAGATGACGACCAGCGTCCTGGCTGGATGCATTCAGGTTCCGTTAGATTTTTTTAACCTGTAATATAGATTTTGTTGCTGTCTTTTTTGCTAGGCAATATAGTTGTGGTTTTGTGCCACCTGTGCAATTATGGTATGCCACCAATGCATTATATTTGCATATATCCTTCATGCTGTTGAATCCTTCACAGATGGTCCTTGGTCAAATTGAAGAACACCGGCGCAGCCATCAGCCCATCAACATCCCCTTCTTTGACGTGTTCCTTCGAAATCTGTGCCAAGGTAAGGCCCCTCCTAATCGACCCTCAGAAGAACTTCAAAGTTTTCCTGTGTCTGAACACGTTGTCTATTCATGCGTTTAGGAAGTTGTTACTTCGTCCTCCAAGTTATCCTTAAGTCTGTAAACTGTTGTTGCATCATCATGATGATCACCTCCAGGGTCCAGTGTGGAACTTAAGGAAGACAAATGCTGGGAGAAGTTGGAGGTGTCCTCTAACCACCATCGAGCCAACAAGCTCACTGACAAAAACCCCAAAACCTACTGGGAGTCCAATGGCTGCACAGGTTCCCATTTTATCAACATCTACATGCACAAGGGGGTGGTTATTAGGTACGTCCCAGTCTCACTTTTGGTTCAACTAACCAAAACCCAACAAATGATCTTATCTTTGAAGGCATGCATGGGTTTAAACTAAAGCACAGCTTTTCCAACTGGGTTGTAATAACTTGGCGGTTATCCTTTAAAGCAGAAAAGTTGATGGATCGTAAAATCATCTGTTTGATAAAAAATAATGAATTACGGTAATGACTGAATAATAAAGATCCACGCTTTGTCCTTCTTTAACCCAGGCAACTGGCAGTGATAGTGGCCAGTGAAGACTCCAGTTATATGCCGGCACGGATTGTAGTGTTGGGTGGCGATGACCCCACCAACATCAATACGGAGCTTAACACAGTGCGTTTCCACAGGAGGATGTTGGTTTGTTTTAGTACACACATTTCTGGGTTGTGGCAGTAGCTGAAGATCCTTTGTGGTTACAGGTCAACGTGCCCCCATCCGCCAGTCGTATTGTGCTGCTGGAGAACATGACTCGCTTCTGGTCCATCGTGCAGATCAGGGTGAAGAGGTGTCAGCAGGCAAGACACATTTATTTGACTATGAAAACAGTGCCAGCTGAGCTCACAACGTAATGGATCTCTTCAGATATTAGCCGCACCTTCTTAAAGCTCTCTCCAATGGGGCCTAACAGGCGTGTTTCTCTCCACCAGGGTGGCATTGACACGCGGGTCCACGGTTTTGAGGTGCTCGGTCCCAAACCCACCTTCTGGCCTGTGTTTAAAGAGCAGCTGTGCTGCAGGACCTACCTCTTCTACACCACCAAGGCCTACACCTGGTGCCAGGAGATCCTGGGAGACAAGGCCCACCTGCTGCAACTCTTCAACAAGTAAGAGCCGTCCCACCCACCCACCCACCCTGCCTCCCACCCTGCCTGCCCTGCCCACACCACGTCCTGGTGCGTATGACCAATACCACCAGAAAGCCTAGAAGCGTGCTAAGATCTGACGCGCCGCGTCTCCACGCAGACTGAACAGCGCTCTCCGACACGAGCAGATGTTCGCCGACCGCTTCCTGCCCGACGCCGAGGCTGCTGAGGCTCTGGGACGCACCTGCTGGGAGGCGCTGATCACCCCCATCGTACAGAGCATCACCTCCACCCGTACGGCAACTCTCTCTCCTTACAGTGCCTACCTCACACGCCCTGCGTTAACAACACATTGCTTATCATAACCGAGAACCATGGGTTCTTCCTCTTATGTGCTGATGTGCAACAGGAACCACGGCGGTCAGCCCACTCTCCTGGCTACTCAGCGAGTACCTGGACAACGCCGAGTCGGCGCGGCGCTGCAAGAGCCGGGCGGCCATCTTCAACTCGCGGGTCCGCCGCCTCACCCACCTGCTGGTCCACGTGGACACCAGCCGAGTGGACACGGAGGAGCTCAAGCCGCCCATCAAGTCCAGTGAGTCCCCCTGTCATATCCTCCCGGAATCACCCTGTTAAGTCAACTTGATTTGTTAAGTCAACTTGAGTCTGGCATGCGTTTAGACGCAGTGCCAACCTGTACTGTGTGCCTCAATAACTGGCATGACATCGAGTCTTGAGTCAACTTAAGTTACCTGTAGTTCGTCCATAGTGAAACAGAAAGGGATTTTAGTACAATCCTCTGGTTGCACACGAAGAGACATTTAAGGCATGTTATATAGTTGGAATGTGCTAACGATAATCGTAGACACCACCTTACGTCTTCCATTTTAAGGCCTGTCTTTTGTTTTCAGAAGGTATCAACCGAAGCAAAGATTTGAAGAGTAAGTAAGAATAAGAGGCTGATGTACTGCATTGTAATTTTTTTATTTCCCCCCCTCCCCCTTCAGCTCAGTGTGATTCCCATATTGTACTACTAATGACCTGAGCATTGCGCTTTTTTTCCTGCACACGCAACCCACCTGTTTGACCTTTTCACATGTAATATCGGGAGGTTTTCATTTATCTTTTTTTCTTTCAGTTTTTTTTGGGGCTGCTGTTTCTGTTCATCACCCAGACAATACTATTAGTAGCTTTGTTTGGGACGCAGGATTCGATGACGGTCGTCTTTCTCTTTCAGATGGCAAAGAAGGTAAAAACAAAGACGCGGCGGCCGCCTCTTCCACCTCCTCCTCTTCCTCGGTCAAGCCCAGACTGAAGAACACCAGCAGCATGGCAGGAATAGCACTGTGCTGGCAGGGGGTGGTACAGCACCAGGTCAGTCAACATCAGGACCTCTTCCCTACCAAGCTGGATTCTTTGTTAGAAAAATATATTAAACAAGCAAACAGAAAAATCCATATAATGCTACAGTTGGCTTTTTTCCAACTGTGATGTGCTTTGCATTTGTTTATGTCCTTAATATAAAATCATGAACATATCACAACAAAATGGGATCGTATTAAGAATGCATGCCATGGTAGAATATTGCTGACAAAATCTCCTGGACTTGTGTCTAATAATGTAAACAGGTAAAGAAGTTCCTGGACTCCACATGCAGCCTCCCTGACTTTGTGGAGCGCTACAGGAACATGTACCTCCGACTGAAAAACGCCATGGAGGAACTGTTTGGCCAGCAGACAGCATTTGCGCTGGCTCTCCGCCACGGCTTCTCTGCCGCCCTCCTCCAGCTCTCCATCCTCACTGCCATGCATGTAAGTCCCTAAACTGTTGACCAACAATCCTGCTTCTTTCCCAGCATACGCTTTCTCCTAAGCGCTTCCACAACCTCCCCCCCCCCCACACACACACATCTATTTCTAACCCTAAGGGGATATGTCCCCAGTTGACATACCTTGTTAACCAGATCCCCTCGGTCATGTAGGTGAGTGAGAGGTTTGCCCAGTACATTGACCTGATGATCCAGGACAGTGGAGTCGACTCAGGCAACGTGGAGACACTCAACAAGCTCCAGCAGTTCCTGGAGCCTATGCTCTTCCTGTCAGGCCTCGAACTGGCAAACACCTTTGAGCACTTCTACAGGTTTGTAAGGGGGGAAAAATATTGACACTGTTACCATCGGAGGAAATACAAAAACGCAACATGCACGATAAGGCATCTGTTGTTGCTTCCCCCGTTTCATCCGCAGGTACTACCTGGGGGACCGCTTGCTGGGCCAGGCCAAGGTGTGGCTGGAACACGCCGTCATCGAGCACATCGGTACCTGCTTCCCCAACCGCTTCCCCCAGCAGATGCTGAAGAACCTGAGCGAGTCAGAGGAGCTGCAGCAGGAGTTCCACCTGTACCGCCTGCAGCAGCTGGACAAGACCCTGCAGGACACGGATGAGGAGGTGAGCCCTGAGGGGGTAGGGGGGGGAGGTGGGCTCGGTCCAGCCAGGTGATCCCAAGCCACACGAATCACACACATGTTCTTCATAGACCGTCGGATTTGCCTACTGTGTTGATTTGTTGCCCGTACGCTCTGTCCACGGTGGTTGTGGACGCTGTCCCCCATGGCGGCCGTGCAGATGATGGAGGATCAGGCGTCGGAGCCAGAGGAGGAGAGCGAGGTCAAGGTGCTCGTTCTGTCTCCTCGCTGCTGGGCCGTCTCCTCGCCCTGTTACCTGGACAACCCCGCAAGGCACCTCCCCCAGCAGCTGTGCAGCTACCTGGCAGAGTTCACAGACTTCTACGCCAACAGTTAGTCCCTTCTTCAGCAAGCGTCATTTCATTTCCGTACAGCTGCAGTTCTCTCTCTCTCTCGGTGTCCATATTCTTTTTCCATGAAGATGATCGAATCCTCTGTGCACGCAGGTCAGTGCATGTATGAAATGGCCCACACTAAGCCTCGACGTCTGCAGTGGACATGGCTGGGCCATGCAGAGATGCAGTACGGCCCCTGCACCATCTACGTGTCCACTCTGCAAATGTACATCCTGCTGCAGTTTAACCACCAAGAGGTAACCTGGCACGCCGCTGGCAGCCCACGCTCCGGCGTGTTTGGTCTGTGGTGAAGTGAGAGCTGGCTGGGTTTGTGACCTCCCTGTGTGTTGCTCAGGATGTGTCCGTGGAGGCTTTGCTGCAGGCCACAGGGCTGTCATCCACCGTCCTGCTCCATGCCCTGGCCCCCCTGACCGCTGACAAGGGCATCCTCACCCACGACCATCCCGACAGGGACTTCTCTAAGGGTACATCTTTAAGATTGTCTAAATAATCGCTAACATATTCATCAGTGTGATATCTATAAACAAGACTTATACCCCACACATTTCTGGCCATTCCAAAAAATCAATAGAACTGAGTGGTGTTGATTCAGCATGTCTTTTTCTATCTCCAATCACAGGTGTTCTGAAGTTGAACCATGCTCTAACCCAGGGCAAGGACAGCCACAGTTTCTGCTACTTGCTGCCCAAGCAGACCTACTTGAACGTAGATGAGGATGCGGCTCGCACGCTGGAGAGGAAGAGGAACTTCATCTACTGCCTCATCGTCCAGATTATGAAGGCTGAGAAGGAGATGCACATAGACAACCTTGTGTTCAAAGTAAGATCTGCCTTCTTGCCTTTTCGCACGTCACCTTTACTTACTCTAGTTTCCATGTAGGGTTGTTGGTAGGCAGCAGTGTTTCTATTTCAAAACAGCCGACCAACCTATGCCTGTGTGTCCTGATGTTCCTAGGTGCTGGACACGTGTCAGAAGCAGGAGGCGGGGCGTTCCCCGGGCGCCATGCGCTTCAGCTGCAGCACCACGGACGTGCTGGGCTGTGTCATGCACGTCATCAGCAAGGGTTACGTCAGGCGCAACGAGGACAGTCCCCATATTGTGGAGTTTGTTCCTGAGGACCCCTCCACACCGCAGAAGGGCCAGGCCCACTTCTCCTTCAGCAAGACGGATCTGAAGAAGGCCCCTGGCAGCGGCGGCAGCAGCAAGGCTGACTTCAGGTGTGCTGATGACCCTTGACCCTAGGGGGGGGAGGCTGGGCGTTTTTTTAATTTATGTGGACGACCTCTGAATCGGTGTAGGATAAAACTGGCCATTGGGTCCAGCCTTGTATTTCATTGGGAGGACAGGACGACTGCCAAAATATCACCCAAGAATATTCGATATACTAACAGGCTTTCTTTTCCTCGTCTTCATTTGTTTGTCATTTGTAGTCCTCCTACTATGCTTTGATCACTTCTAGAGCGAGCCAGTGGTTGTTTTTCCCCCCAGCCCTGGTGTTGACACACTGTGCCATATGTTCTGTACTTAGCTTTTAATTGCACTTTGACCCACACTGTGGTTGCATGGCTATGCCTTAATATCAGTCTGGATTTTTGCGTTCAGGGTTATCTTGCACTACACTTTTAATTTTCATCTTTCTCAAGTAAACCGATACTGACAATATCAACAGTTACCTACAATTTGCACACAGCGAGATGCAGGCATAATGCAACTTAAATGTTTTATAACCTAAACAAAGAAAATAAAGAACACTTAAAACTTTGATCCATGTTTGTTGCTCTCTTATTTTCGTGTGGTTAGAATGTTGGTTAGATTCCCGAAGTTCTCACTATTACCAGAGCCTATATTCATTTGGAAGCATTCAGTCCAATCCCAATCAGAACTAACAAAATAGATACTTTCCGTAGTCCTAATGAAGCCTATGTGCACTTGAATACTTGTTAAATGTTTTCGGAAAGATACGTTTCCCCACATTCAACCTTCCAAGGAAGGTTTTAGCGTCATAAAAATGTCTGTTTCCTTATTGTCTGTTGTGACAGTTGTGTTTGCTCCTCCTCAGCCTGGGCGGCCTGGCTGTAGCTCCCCAGCGGGCTGAGGACGGGGTCCTGGAGGCCGTCCTGTTCTCCATGGGCCGGACCATGACCCAGGAGGAGGTCAGGCAGCTTATGCAGCGCACCGTCCAGCAGGTGTCCGGAACCCTGAGTCTGGACCTGGACCGGGCCGAGCACCTGCTGGTGCACTGCAAGTGGAACGTGGATCTGCTGATCCAGCGCTACTCGGACGACCCTGACAGCGTGGTCATGGCTGCTGGCCTGAAGGGGAGGAACCCACAGCCGCCTCCCGCCCCTGTGTCCAGCTGCCCTGTCTGCCTCATAGCCCAGACAGGGGAGGCTGAGCCTGCCCCCACGCTCTGCTGCATGCACTACTGCTGCAAGGTGAGCTCCCTCTCTTCAATGTCTTCAGCCCTGTGATGGATTGATCATAAGAATTGCATACCATGTTTGTAGACATGTTTTATATCTCATTGTGTGCAGCTGAGAGCAGAATATCCTTTTTTTCCCCCCCGCCTCCACTCATAGTCCTGCTGGCAGGAGTATCTCACAGCAAGGATCGAGCAGAACCTGGTGATGAACTGCAACTGTCCGATCACAGACTGTCGAGCGCAGCCTACCTCTCAGTTCTTCTTTAGCATCCTAACAGACAAGGATACCATCTCCAAGGTAGGAGGATCAATCTAGTTCAGTCTCCAGTCTGACTTAGTCAGTGAAAGAAAAGAAAGGTTCTGTCACCCTATAACCATGTTGTGCAAGCTAGTGAGGCCCTCGCATTTATTTAGCACCCGTACATTTATATATTTTGGAGAGAGCCGCTACTTTCCATCCAATTTTCCATCCAATTTATCAGAGAATTGGATGGAAAGTAGTGGCTCCTTGTCTGATTTGGTGACATCACTTTCAGTCAATTGAAGCACAAACGAAAGCGTGGTAGTTCAGACAACAGTATTGTGAATGTATTTTCCAATGTTGCATATTACGCGACAAACCTTTTAACCGCACACATCTTCTGTCCTCGTGTCCCCCATCAGTATGAGAACGCTCTCCTGCGTGGGTACGTGGAGTGCTGCTCCAACCTGACGTGGTGCACCAACCCCCAGGGCTGTGACCAGATCCTGTGCAAGGAGAACATCGGGAGCATGGGGACCTGCTCCAAGTGCTGCTGGTCCTCCTGCTTCAGCTGCAACTTCCCAGAGGTAAGAAAAGCCAATGTTGGCTTCCAAACGATTAGGTACCGATGGCTTGCAACTGGTTAATGGGAGAGCAGAGTATTCCAGCATCTTGAGGGCTATCTTGGGTTCTACTCTCTCCCCAGGCGCATTACCCAGCCAGCTGCAGCCACATGTCCCAGTGGATGGACGATGGGGGCTACTATGAGGGGATGAGCATGGAGGCCCAGAGCAAGCACCTCGCCAAACTCATCTCCAAACGTTGCCCCAGTTGCCAGGCTCAGATAGAGAAGAATGAAGGCTGCCTACAGTAAGGAAACAACCTCCATTAGGGCAGATTGATCATAGTATAAGTTTCAACTGATGGACACCTCATTTCATGTCTTCTTTGAACTTCTCCAACTTCCTAGCATGACTTGTGCCAAATGTAACCATGGATTTTGCTGGAGGTGTCTGAAGCCATGGAAACCAACTCACAAAGATTACTACAACTGCTCAGCCATGGTGAGTTATACAGGTTTGAAAGAGCTCTAATAACTGTACTGCATGTTGTCACTGGCTTTATCACCTGATCAATCTTTCGACACATTTCCTAATGTGTTCCTTAAGGCTGAAGCACTGTAGCTCTTTAAAACACATTGTTAAAAAAAAAAAAGGCAGCTCTGCCTTTTTTGATGAGGAAATAACTCTGACTTGCTTGTGAAACATTTTCAGGTGAGTAAAGCTGCCAGGCAAGAGAAGAAGTTTCAAGATTACAATGAGAGATGCACTTTCCACAATCAGGCCAAGGTACACCCACTTTCAGGAGCATGTTCTTCTATACAGAAAGGTGGCTGTCGTGAATGATACCATAATAACTTCACATTTGCTGATTCGATTAAGGACTTTGCTATCAATCTGGAGAACAAAGTGTCAGCCATCAATGAAGCCTTGCAGATGAAATCCTTGACGTTCGTCATCGATGCCTGCAAGGTCCTTGCTCAGGCTCGGAAGGTAAGCATCAAGTCACAATTAGCAAAAATACACATGTTCATGAATGCCTTTGATTTTGAATGAGAGGTGTAACAACCAGGTGTCTGTATAATGAGAAGCATCCACATAATAGCCTAATATTTATCACATAATGCTCTCTCATATAGTTGCATCATTGATTCATTCTGATGGTTCTACCTTTTTACTAGGTGCTGGCCTACTCGTGTGTGTACAGCTACTACAACCAGGACACAGAGAAGATGGATGTGATGGAACAGCAGATGGAAGCACTAGACCTTCACACCAACGCCCTACAGATCTTGCTGGGTAAGACCTCCTTGAATCATTTCTGCAGGCCCCTGCTATGTATGGGATAACATTGCTACATTAAGATTGATGACATTTTAGGATTTCAGTTACATGACATACATGATATAAAATGTCAACAAGATGGTATCATGCTACTTCTTTAAGCCTTCCTGATTTGTTTGGCCCTTCAGAGGAGACCCTGCTGCAGTGTACTGATCTGGCCTCCTGCGTCCGCCTGCTGAAGCCTGAGCACCTCAACACTGGACTGGAGCTCATCCGCCGGATCCAGGAGCGCCTGGTGGCCATCCTGCAACACTCTACCCAGGTAGGTCTCCATCAGGCCTCCATGCTGCCTCACACGCTCTCTGACCTGCAGTTATCGCTTTTGCAACTCATTGGATGCTTTGTCGCTCAATCAACAGCAAGTCTTGAGGGTTTCCTGTCTGGTCTCTCCAAACACAGGACTTTCGGGTGGGGTACCAGTCCAAAACAGGACAAGACCAGGAATCTGCTCAAGCTTCAAATCTGTCTAATCACACAGACACCAACAAAACGTAAGGAATGGAGGAAGGACTTCCTCATTTATAATTCCTCATACTAATTCTCCTTAAGTGTGACACTGGCGATATGACAAAGCTCTCCCTCTCTTACTCTACTCAGGGCCAAGTCTGACAGGGCCTCGGACTCCGGGGATTCGGACAACAACAACAACACAGGCGAGGACGTGGGGGACGAGGCGGAGGAGGACGATGAGTATGATGATGAGTACGTCCCCGAGTGGCACGAAGACTATGACGAGGACGACATCGATGAGGACGACTTCTTTTCTGACGACGACGAGTCGGAGAACCTTGAGAGGGATTTCAGTCCCTTTGACTAGGCCCCTAAACACACGCTTATACCAAGAAGCAGACAAGAGTCAGTCCCAACAACCTGTACAGGCACTGTAACACCACATGACTATATTAGATATATAAGAATCTAACTGTACAACAATTATATAAGACATGGAGATACATGTTTGAGAAGATAGGCTGTGCTGACCTTTACCAGCTGCACAAACATTTGACACTTTCTGTACTTTAATCTGTCAATTCCATTTCATTTCTCATGAAGCCTTTCTTTGTGTTCCTTTTGAAACAGTTGTGTCGCTGATAATGGCGTAATCACTTGCATTGATGAAGGATTGTCATATGTGAAAACATTATGTGAATATGCTTGGGAACAAAGCCCATACTTTGTGTTTAATGCAGATGTTGCTGCTTTTTGATTTACTTTGGCAACTGACTGAGGGGGTTTATAATCCAGGGTCGGGCAGAATGGTAGTCATGGGTAAAAATTGATTATTTCATCATACTGGCATATTGATTTGGCTCAGATATTTTTGTCTTGCACCACATACAGGTTTGCCTTTTCTTTTTTTAATACGTGGGTATGCCTTTATTACGAACAATAAAGAACACTTAATCGCTATAATTCGTCCATGATACGTGAAATACGTAAAATACTGTATTCTGTTCTTCATCTTGATTTGTGTTTAGCATTCTGGTAAGACGTTGCAGAATACATTGTTTTAAGAGTGTAACTTTTTCATGCAACTGTGTTAAAGGGCTACGAGGGATAAGACCTAATTGTAACATTACTAAATTAAAATATGGTCTGGACTTGAACAGGGAAGTTCTGGAATGTTATCTGGCTCTAGAATGTCTGCAATAACAGTTTGAAAGTATGAGGTCATTGTGGTGTTCTTTGCTAAGCAAAATTTGTGTAACATGCTGTTTTGGGGGTGGGTCATTAAATAGTTTTTGGACATGGCAGTGTTCATCTCTGTATAGGCTGAGGCGTTGAGGTATCTGATATTTCAACACCTCATTTTGCTGTAAGTGGGAAAAACCTTATATTCATGTTCTAAAATGTTATATCTTTCTGATCTTATCGTTGAGTTTGTTCGAGTTCAACTAACGAAATAAAAGCTTTTTTCCGCTGTGACGTGTGAATGCATTGGTTTGCATACAATTATCAGTGCTGCTTCTCCTCAATATTTGTATTCTGTGCAGATGTCATCAATGTCGGTTTATATTGACAAACTTGTCTCACTGGTATTTCCGGTTTTGTTAAATTGCCTTCATAATAAGAGCATGGTCTCAAAAGTAGAACCAATTTTAAAAGCTTACTTTAATAAGAATTAACGAGAAAACCCAGTTAAGTATAGTCTGGTTATTTGTGCTACGAAACTAATTAGCTGTAACTTATGTACATTAGCACTTAAGTTACATTAAAGCTCTCCAGGCTTCTGATTCCCTCACATGCATTCTGATAGGTTGAAGTATATCCTGAATTCCGTTTGTTTTTAATAAATAGAGCCTTCTATTTCATATTTACTTAATTGGGAAAATAATGTTTAGATTTGACATCAAAATAATAAAAGGGACCGTTTGTTTCCTTGCCTTTATTTTGAAGAAATCAATCGGAAATGTGATTCTTCGTTGAGGCTGGCTTCAGTCTTCTCCTTAGAGCTAGTCAATAGCTGACGCTAGCGAGCTAACCCAGCAAGAATTGGTAGCTTTTAAGTTGATAATAGTTCGAGCCCTGAAATAAACCCATAAAGCGATCTATAACTATTACTGTAACTAGTCGAATTGAAACGATACATGCTTTTGATTCACATGTTCCTTGGTCTTTTGCTGTGGAGCTATTAGTTAGCTATTACAAGAGACTGCTCGTGTTTTTCAAGTGTCTCCTCATATTGGATATTATGACGCGAGGAGGGCAGAAGAAACGCAAGAAAAACGATGAAGATGAATCTCCTTTCGGGATGGGTCCAGGACCATGTCCGCCATGGATGGGCCCAGGACCTCCGCCGCCCGGAGGCTGGGGGTATGATGCACCTCCACCGCCGGGAGGTTGGGGTCCGGGTGGTCCTCCTCCGCCAGGAGGTTGGGGACCAGAGGGACCACCACCGCCAGGGGGTTGGGGACCTGGTGGGCCTCCACTTCCGGGAGGTTGGGGACCTGGTAGACCACCTCCGGGGGGTTGGGGACCGGGCGGACCACCTCTGGGGGGTTGGGGACCTGATGGACCAACCCCAGGGGGTTGGGGATTAGGTAGGCCACCACCAGGAGGTTGGGGACCAGGGGGACTACCACCATCGGATGGTTGGGGACCCGGTGGACCACCACCAGGGGGTTGGGGACCTAGTGGACCACCACCAGGGGGTTGGGGGCCGGGTGGACCACCACCAGGGGGTTGGGGACCGGGGGGACCACCACCAGGGGGTTGGGAACCAGGCGGACCACCAGCACCAGACGGCTGGGGGCCTGGTGGACCACCGCCAGGAGGGTGGGGACCAGGCAGACCACCACCAGGGGGGTGGGTGCCAGGAGGACCTCCACCACCAGGTGGCTGGGGACCGGGTTCGCTGCCACCAGATGGATTCTATGGTGGTCCAGATCCAAATTATGTTGGTAATCTTCAAATACCCCCCATGGGTTATGGACCCATGCCATGCCCACCAGATCCGCAAGGATTTGCACCAATGCCCATGATGCCAGGCTATGGACCAGTGGGTGAATATGGAGCAGTGGCCAACTATGCCGCTATCCCTCCTCCAACATGGCCAAATGAGGTAACAACTATTCTGTTACGGTTTCGTCATCTTCAATGGTGTACGCTGCAAAGTTCCTAACAATGTGTTTACACTAATTGCATGTTCTTGTACTCTATGTAACTTTTCAATGCAACCCTCATGTACTACTGCGTTTAGCTATTTGTTAGTACATTATATACATATTCTGAAATGTTAACCAAGCGTAACCATCTTGTCTTCCTTAGGCCAGCACTGGTGTTCCATCAAACCAAGAAGTGATTGTCAACCCTGCCCCAGACCAGCCAGCATGGGTATGCACCACAACTTGACCTGATAGTGACTATTTACATGAATGAATGTGATGGAAATCTCAACTCAATTGTAATGTTTGTCTTTAAAGATTAAAGCCTTGATTTCTGGCCCGGAAAACATTGAGAAAACCACCGAGTCCACATCTCTGAAATCGTCAAACCAGCCCACGGATGAGTCAAAGCAGCTCAAGGGTGAGTCCAAGCAGCCCAAGGATGAGTCTAAGCAGTCCAAGGATGAATCCAAGGCCAGCACCAAGAAGGCTAAACCACATGGACTACTTGGGACAAGAACCTTTGACAAGTAATGTTTTAAAATTATTATTCAATCTATCACTAGTGTATTCGTGTCAGTACACCTACTTACATAGGAACAAGCACATTGAGCTTAGGCAAGATCGTAGACGTCTAGGAGGGTGTACTTGGGACAGCACGTTTTATGCCACTGTCTTTAATGACTTATAAACGTTTCAGGCCTCCTCCTGGAAGATCCACTGGGATCATTTCATTTATTGGGGTAAGATATTATTTCATATATTTCATATATTCATTATTTAAATGACAATATGTATAATATCTTTCATAGTGGTCACAATTAAAACAGAATTTTTGTTTATTCTTGTCACTGACTGGCCTTGAATGCATCAATTTATGTTTCCAGTTGTCAGTAATAGTTCATTACAGATATTTAAAGCTCATAAAGTTTTATTGTCGTGAAACATCTCTTCCATTCTACAGCCAACCTATGGTTTCATTGAAAGAGAGGACCTTAAGAAATTCACCTTTAGCTTTGATGCCTTTTTTGGGAGTCGAAAGGCGTTGGCCCCAGGTGTCAGAGTTCACTTTACAGCATGCAAAGAGATGGTGGGTCAATATCTGCACCTCTTTAACAAATGTTTAAATCTCAATCTACACAATACGAATATGAATATCTGAATGTACATGTTACCACATTTCAGTATTACGTGATCAGATTTATTTACACTGCTTCTTTTTAAATTCCAACTAGTCTAACGAGATTGCCACTGATGTGAAAGTTGCCCCAGGTGGAACTGAGAATGTTGACACTGAGATATATGAAGGAGTTGTCATCGAAAGGTATACTGAAGCACAGGTGAGGTGCAATGAAAAGCTTGTTTGTTTGGTTTGCTACGCCTACACAAATACAACACATGTGACCTGGTTTTCTGTAGTGAAGCTGACCTATAATACCTGAACCCTTCGTATTGCTTTGTTGTTTGTCCGTATAGATTGGTGTTAGGCAGAAACCCGGATATGTAGAAGTCAATGTTGGTCCTGAGAAATCCAAGTTGCCTTATGAGAAACGGGACTGCACGGTCACTCTGCTGACAGGGGACCATGTTCTGATCAATCTCTTGACTGACATAGTGACCCAGAACAAGAGAGCCACCAACATCAAGCCAAAGATTCCTGCCACATTTAAGCACACAGAGGAGAAAAGAGAAAAGGTACAATGAAGGATTAGCATTACCTGTTATAATGCCGAACAAAGCTAAACCAGGCATACTTGGCTAGATACTGTAAGTGGAACATGCTTCTTGTTACAGGGTGCTATATTGAACATAAAAGAGACAGAAGGTACAATTGTGTCAGAGGACCACCCTAACTTGCCCTTTGACCTGACTGAAAACCTGGGTGACACAGAGCTCAGCCCCACAGATGAAGTGGAGTTCACTGTCATCACAGTGAGTGCCATAGACCATCTCATTATTTAAAGGGTCATTACCTAATCAGCTCAAGGATTACAATGATTAGAACCATGTGTGATAAAAGTGAGGGTTTGGAAGGTTCAACGTTTTGTTTATTATTCAGGTTAAGGAGAAAAAGAAGGCTATTAGAGTCCGAAAGCTGAAGGGAGGATCTGTAAAATTTGACTCTGAGACCCAGAGTGTGCTGGAGGAGGTGAAGGAAAAGGAGGAGTTCAAGAAGAAAGAAGAGGTGGCTCTAGCCAAAGACAAGGTAAGGCATTATGCCCTCTGGCCTGGGATTCCAATGAAAAGGTATCCAGTTCATACACTACGCAATGAACCATATCGCAAATGATGATGTTCTAGCGTTGCTTTCAAATAGGTTGCTTTTCAACAAGATCATTTCTTTCCACTCATGACCATTAGCAGTACTCACTTAGCCTTCCCACGGTGATACTACAGTGTCTATGTCAAACTGGATTGTGTCGCTTGTGTTTTTAGTGGAAGCCAGTGAGCTCAGAGGTGCCACCTGTGATGACTGATGTTGAGGAGGACATCAGTAATGAACAGTACGAGGGAACGGTCCTTAAAGCCATCCTAAAGAATTCTCAGCAGCTGCCGGTAAGGCATGGGGCTTGTACTTGCAATGATTGCTTTGCATAACAACACCTTAAATATGCCCTCTGTTTTAGCGGACCACATATTCCCATTAAACATGAATGCAAATGCAGTGTTTGTCTGCATCAGCGTTATCACACGCGTCACACTTTTGTTGCTTGATCGTTAACTATAGAAGTACGTAACATTTGATACGATTGACATTCTTGTCATTTAGGCAAAGGGACAAGAGTCTGAAAGGGGCAGGTTGGTGATGACGATGGCAGGTGAACAGAAGCAGTTGACATTTGAGCCACAGGATATTCGAACCACTGCCACCATGTTGGATGGAGATAAGATCAAGTTCAACATCTCGACCCACAGAGAAACCAAGAAAGAGCGGGCTGTCAACATAAAGATTTCACCAGAAACATTTGCAGAATCAACTGAGCAACGCCGAACAGTAAGTCAAGAAGTGGTTCTGTTGGACCTCGCAGTTATAAAGAAAGGAAGCTTAACTACATTTAAGGAGTTGCCTCTGTTAGAAAATTGCTGCATATACAACAACTCTTTTGTACACCATCACAGGGTATGGTGGTGGAGATCGAGGATCTGTCTGGGGTGATTAAATGCCAGCAAAACCCTCAGCTATTTTTCCATATGTCGGAAGTGATGGAGTTTAAAAAACTGGAGCTCAACGAAAAGGTGGAGTTCAGCGTCATCCCAGTAAGTCCTGCTCATACTGCATCTATCATTCTCAGGGTAGGTTTCACTTCCTTTTTGGCTAAATGCGATGGCGGTTTTTGTCTTGTTTTTTTTACCAAGCATGAAACAGCGGAAGGTGGGAATCAGGCCATCAGGATTAAACGTCTGACTGAGAGAGTCTTCCTTCCTGTGCCCAAGCTAGGGGGCATGGCTAACCAAAAAATAAAGGTATGGTAGGAAAATTGTTAGGTTGGATTTATCTGGTATTTGTGATGCTAACTGAAAACATATACAATACCACTTACAATTCTAACTGTCTGTTTCCTGTGTGTAGAAGCAGATGACTATCAAGCTGATGAAGGATTCTACCACCTATCTCGATAAGTAAGTAAGGTATATTCTAGTTTGAAAACCTTAGTGTCCTGGTTCGTGTATTTCGTGTGTGAGACCCGAAAAATGAAGACAATCAGTTCCCTCCCCAATTTATTATTTTCCAGCAAGGACAAACCAGAGGATGTGCAAACAAAACTTACAACAGAGTCTAACAAACTGAAAGCGGTTGTCAAAACCCTGAGGTCAAAGGACACTAAGCCCAGCATGGTACGCAAAGACAGCGACAGCAGCCGGCGACGAAATGAACGCAGCAAGAGCCACAGCAGGAGTCCTGTCAAAGACGTGTTTGGCCGCCACCGGAGACCGCAGAGCTTGAGCCGGGAGCAAGATAGACACAGTAGGTCCAGGCGCAGTCGGAGCAGGGAGAGGTCCCGCAGACGTAGCCGGAGTCGAAGCCGGAGCCTGAGTAGGAGTAGGAGTAGGAGCCGGGACAGAATGGGCTCCAAGAGCCACAGCAGTAGGGAGTATGAGGGCAGCAGTCAGAGGAGCAGACGGGACTCCAGCTTGCCTCTGGGGGAACCCAGGCACAGCGCAGGAGTGGACCATGAGCTAGCCATGAAGAAAAGAGAGCTTGAGGAACTCAACGATATTATTGCTCGCCGTAAAGCCATGGTAACCATGACGCCAAGGGGAGGCATGATGGATATGAGGCCGATGGAAAAGACTTGCATAGACTACGACCATGGCAGGATTGCTGTCCCAATCACAGAATTCAAGCCAGTGAAATCCATTCTGAAGAAACGCACTGAAAGTATTTCTGGGCCCTTGTTCCCAATTAAGGTTTGTTGCGCCTCTCATTCTTTATCTAGATGATCTTGTTGACTGGTGTATGTCAAGGCTGTAATCTATTAGATATTTGAAGTTTAAATGGTTTAGACATTAATATCACTTTATTGTTTTCATGGATGAATCATTGAGTCTTTGAGACACTATATGTATTATCTCAACTAAATGATTCTATTGTGAATGATATTATTTCATGTACCTACAGAATGAACCGCCTGATCCTGACCAGTACCACTACAACCCACCTACTCTTGACCATATTCAGTCATTTGATTCACCAGAGCAAAGCCATCTTTTGTATACCCAGAGATCCAGTAAAATGTCATATTATGACGATTCCCCATATGAACAAACACCAGCACAGGATCACTTTTACCAAAGCCAGTCCCTTCCAGAACATTCTGCTCCTGTCAACATGCACTCTGCTTTTCAGTCTCCCCCAGATCAACCTAATCCCAGTCAACCCCCTCCAAATCAACTGTCACCTCAGCAAACTCCACCTAGCCAATCTCCTCCATGCCAATTTCTGCCTGGTCAGCCTTTTTCCAAACAAACTCCACAAAGCCTCCTTTCCAGCCAGTCCACCCTCCATCCCGTCATCCCTGCACAACCTTCCCTTGGCCTGTCTTCGTCGAGAAATGGTTCCTCTCCTCCGAGCCAAAAGTCATCCCCTGAGGGAAAGCATAACTTGACCACCCAGATCAGCAGGTTTCTTAACATCCTTAACAAAGGCGTGGACGCCAGTCTTTTCTCAACAGTAGTTAAGGAGGCTCAAGATGAGATTGCAGTCTTGGCTGATAACATTCAGCTATATCCACAGAACCACCGTGAGCTAAATACTGGGAAATACAACCCCCACAGAGTTAGAGAGTTAGACCCCGAGAAGACATTTGGTAGTTTCAGCCGTGACGTATTAAAAACTCCTGATGAACATGACAGCTGCAAAACTACTGACCACAGTCAGGATGATCTGTTGCCACACGAGAGAGCCATCCAAGACGGTAGCGGATTTTCACGAATACTGAGCATGGCACAGGAGAAATATTCTCCCGGTGCCTACCAGAAGGCAACCAACATGGATGAAGATAAGTTCCTCTACCTTGGTAAAGGCACGGCAGCTGATGATGAACACTACAAATGTTCCTCGGGGTCAAGGGAAAGGCAGAAACCAGAGAGGGAAGCCAGGAAATTGAGTCCAACTAGACAGACCAGAGAGGGTAGTAACAGCAAGTCTGAGCATTTTGATAAGATCCAGAGCCTTCTCCGCACCATCGGCCTGAATCTGGACACAGGAGAGGTGTCCAAGCTGGCAGACAGAACCCAGGAGAGACTCTATGGAAGAACAGATAAATCGTCTTCAGATAGAGAGCAGGAACACTCGTCATCGAGGAGAGAGGAGCGACGTCGGAGTCGCACAGGCTCCGCTGATTCGGAACACCACCACTCCATCTCCCCGGCAAGGGTGTCTAGTCGGACACCATACTCCAGCTACGAGCCTCCGTCAGAATACAGTGGCTTCCTTGACCAGGAAGAGGAGGAAGCCTTGGAGAAGGCTAGACAGATGCAGAGCCTCACCAAGACTGTGAGGAACACACCTGAGCAGACAATGCCTATCACCCCTTCCTCTAACCCCACCCCTGTCACATCCTCTGCATCACTGTACCAACATCAACTTCCTGGCTATTCTTATTCCATCACAGAGTATGGCTGGCACCAGGGGGCAAGCACACAGTACACCATACCACCAAGCTCTGCTGCTCCCTCCTCATGTCAACAGGCACCTGGGGTGTACCAGCAGGCACAATACTCTTCCTATGCTGCCCCTCTGCCTACCCATTATTATGGACAGCCTTCAGCTAGTCCTCCCCCCATATCTCCTTATTCAATACATTCTTTAACTCCCATAGTTCAGTCTACTTCCCTTGCCAAACCTCAACAAGTAAATACGTTGATACAGGTTACACCCTCGACTCCTACGAGTGACGACTCCAAGCAAACAGTTGTAGCTACGTCCGTCTCCAGGTGCCTTAAGGTGATTGAAACGGTAAAAACCGAGACTGTACAGAAAGAGGCGCCTAATCAAGCAAAGATTGTCCAGTTCAATTTGCAGTCATCTGAGGCAGCACAGCTATATGCTGCATCAAACGTGGGTAAACAAGGCTCGTCTGGAACAGAGGATGATATTGAGGCTAAACAAAAAAAACGGGTATGTTACTGTTATCTAATTGTATTTGGAGCCAAGTCCCAATTCATGAACATGACGCATGCTTGTAGGATGATGAGGATGACCTGAGTAGATGCTTAGCTGAATGTGTGAACTGATGCCTCAAATCAATAACTGGAATCTGTTTGTGTTTTGTTATGACCATATAGCTGGAACAATTTAACCAGAGGATGATGGAGAAGAGTAAGCAGCAGTTCACTCAGAGGATGATTGATAAGCAGCAGATGAAGGATTTGCGGACTCGGAACAAGAACCACAACAACCATCCAGGTATGAAACTGTAAATCTAGAATGTTCCATACTCTTGAGCTGAAAGTACCTCTTTGGGCAGACATTGTTCTTTACATTGTTGCTCTTATTTCGTAATATTCTGGTCGGTACTTTCAAGAATGATGTAGACAGTCACTATCTGTAGCCAGGTTGAATTAATCAATATACATTTTAGGGCAAATCAAGTTAACAGATAGAGTATAAGTCAATAAGGTAAAAAAAAAAGATTAATATGATCTTGTGACTTCAGTGACACAGTTCAACTGGAACCTTTTTCAACCACCGCATCATCGTCAAAATGATCATAGATTTGATCATTATTTTATTGTGCATGTCATCAACACATACTGTATCTCTGATTTTGTATGAACAATATACGTAGTGCAATGTTAGACAAGCTTTGATCAGTGTTGACTTATCTTGAATCATCAATTTCCACAAGACAAACTTAGACATATTTCAAGCTAGACTTCAGTTAGAATGTTGAGTTCAGTTTGTGTGTTGTGTGCTAAAGTCAGTTTCTTAGCAAAGAATAGCAGTTCATTTCAGCTATCAAGATTGGAGTCAAGGGAAAAAGGCCAAGAAAGGAAGACAACTTGTAACAGCCGGTCATCGCAAAGTAAACTTTTTTTCTTGGCTTAGAAAGCCATGCTACTCTATCAATGACTAGCATTGTTAAATAGCTAGGCATACTAGATACATAGTTCCCTTTATACATGTAGTATTTTGGGAAGTCTATCGTAATGTGTAACGTCTTATTGCGCAACCCTGGGGACTTTTTTCAATCTTATGTAGTTAGGTTTTGTATTTTAAATTAGCTAGTTTGGGGATTGCACTTTCACCTTTGTTAGCATGACATTTAAATGGAATTAGTTTGTCGAAGAGTACATATTTTTCCTACACATTAAAAGATGAGCTATATGTAGATTGCAGAATATTTAGCAAGTACTGTCAAAGGAAATGTTGCCGGCGCTCAAGAGAAACCCGGGGTTGCCAAGTTTTACTAATGTTTTGAGATCCAGTTAGATTGTCTAGCATTTCTAAATATTTGAGTATTCACGATGACATGCATTTAAAATGAACAGAAAAGAAGAAGGTCTGATCATAGAGATGTATGAAGGGAGGTCGATATTTTGGTTTGATCTCATTTTACAATAATTAACCACTAGGTAATCAATTCAAGTATGGTACAAATGCATTCTGAATGCAGTTACAGTTCAGGCTTCAGACCAGGTTCTGAATGTTCAAAAAGATGTATAGCACACTGTACCCTGAGTATGGTTAAATAAGGAAAGGGTCTTTTGTTTGCAGTCATTACTTAACATTTTCAACAGGCTACTTCAGAACATTGATCTTTAACAAGACATTGAAAATATATTTTATGAAGATGATCTCTTTTTTTTGTCTTCAGGTATATTTTCAACTAGGTGTCCGCTGTTATTGTAATGTCGTCTTCCGCGCGTAGCATTTTAGCAGTCTTCTGTAGCGGTCCATTTCACCCAACAAGAAAGGAGGGAAACAGGCAACCCAACAGAGGAAGACATCTTTAACTTGATCTGGCTGGTCAATGTAAACTCTAATCTTTATAAAGTCCTTTGACAGACATAGCACAGGGAAGAACAGTACCAGGACAGTTGCATAATCGTAGTTGTACGTATGTAGAAAAGAAAATGATACGCAAGCCATTAGGAATTGTTGAATGCTCACATTAATAGACTATAATACACACCTTTTCTTGTTCGGTGTTCGTGTTAGCTAGTTTCATTTTAAGAAGTTAGTTTAGGAAGTGTCTAGCATTTTAACCATCCATAAGGTGTGTGCAAAGTAATTGAATGGCATTTTGATCTAGTGATGATACATATTGCACCTGTCCTGTTGATAGTGTTGGCAAGGGCTTTTAGATGATAGGTAGCTGTCACCCATATGGTAACATATATGTATTGTTGTGTAATGTACAACAATAGGCAATGTTGATATGTAAATAGTGTATATTATTTGCAATCTTGCTTCATTTTTACTAAGCACAGTAGTATTCATTTCATGGCATTAGTAAGTGTAGAATAGATAAAGATGTAACATTCTATGATCAAGGTAGGTTGATATTTTGGTCTCTTCACTGACATATCTAGTTAGTAAAACCTCCCTCGCACTAAAATATTGCAGATTACCACAGGAAACTATTATTTATTTGAGATTTCAATGACTGATTTATAGACAACACAATCCAAATAGCTGGGAGTTCATACGAGTTAATTAGAGATATTGACTTACATGGCCTAACAACCTAAATAGTTAACTAGGACTTCATTAGAGAAGATCAAGTTTTGTTATTTGCAACCATAATCAAGTTACGTATCTTAAATTATTCATGAAATTCAAGAAACAGATCAGCAGTCTATGAGTAGTCATCACACTATCAGTGCTCAAATAATATGTCAATAAGAGGCTACTAACCTAACAGGTATCCTGTGTTGTTGAATCTCTGCAGGCAAAGTTATCAGCACCGAGCCTAAGAACATATGGATTTGTGGTCACTCACTTATTTATTGGGCAGAAATGAGGGCAAAGTCACCCGAGGTAGGTATGCAGCTGGGCATGGACCCCAGAAGTGTGGTTGTGTGGTGGAAGGGCATGCAGGGCATGACGTGGCCACAGCTGCTGCCACAGCTGCTCCAGCTGAAGATCAAGTGGCCAAACCCAGATGTGATCATCATGCACCTGGGTGGCAATGATCTTGGCACTGATAGCCCTACTGACCTTCTAGCCTCTGTGAAAAAAGACCTGACCTCCATGAGAAGTATTTTCCCACAATGCCTGTTGGTCTGGTCAGATATCCTTCCCCGGAGGATCTGGAGGCATTCTGAGGACAGTCTTGAAGTGGACCTGGTCAGAGCCACCATCAACCGCAGGGTTCACAGTATTATAGCTGAGCTAGGTGGCACTGCTCTTACCCATGACAATATCAGGTGCGGTACTGATACAGGCCTGTACAGGCCTGATGGAGTTCATTTGTCTGGGAAAGGTATTGATACCTACAACCTGAACCTGCAGGACTTTCTGGAGAAGTGGGAGATGGAGGCCAATAATGCCACTGAGTAAAGCTAAGATTTGTTCTTCAATGTGATCATTTTTGTTATTTCTTTTAATTCAGTGGTTAGTTCCATGATGACCTGAACACTCGCACACATTTGTGTATCTGTGATGATTTGATTTGATCTGTGAACTGGTGAGCAAGTTTGGTCTAGGAGAAATGTGCTTAAAACTGAATTCAGCTGACAACTATTGACTACCATGGACACCAATTTCAGTAAATGCATTTATGGTTGTGTTTAAGGTCATCAACATTTCTGCAGTGTTGTAATTCAACGTTGCTACAGATGCATTGTAATCCAGCAAAATATCAACGTAAATGTAGATTAGAATGTAATAATAAACTCAGTTCTCAGTTGGTTCACTTTACTCAACTATAAATATTTTCCCTACTATTTGTTTCTGGTTAATGACTGGTATTTAGCATATTTAGATTTGAGCACACTAGTTTGTTTGCCAAGAAAATAAACTAGATGATTGGGAAGTTGTGTTCGCGTGATGTTTTATTGCCTCAGTCTAGTGCAAGGTAAGTTTCTTCCTAATAATGTGAATTTTTTGGGAATAAACTGTAGACTATGTAGATCAACATGGAGCGTCAGTGCGTGCCACGAAGATGTCAGGAGAACTAGGTAAAGTGTTTCCTTCACAGTACTGAGATCTATCATCTTATTTAACCCTCTGCAATTAAATGCAAAATTTATTAATTTATTAGTTTTGCTCAGAAAAATTTTGTTCACTTCATCTGATTGTCATAAGGTTTCATTACTTTATCCAAATAGGACATCTAAACACAAAATAAAGTTTGATCTTTTTCATTAAGCATCGGGTGATATTCATTTTTGTGCACTTGTGATGTGTTTGGGCATTGAGGATTGGTGAGATGCTAAGTGTATAATTTCAGGCACATGCCCATTCATCTTATGGTCACACATGGAACATGTTTCATTTGAATTTTTGTTAACATTCAAATGGTCCATACGGACGGAATCCACAATATTTCTGTACATAGTGTTATAATAGACTACTTTTTGACTTGGGTCATTAAAACGAAAACTGCTTGATTCTTGCATTTTTTAGTCTTTATGCGAGGACCAATAGAGTTTGAGAATTTCAGTCCTAGGGCGAATACGTTCGAATACGAACGCCTGTTCCCTCATCCGTCCACGTCACGCTCGGTGCTGAGTTTACGTCAAGCGTTTTGTTAGAGTAGATTCAGACGTTAACCATACATTTTTATAAGTTTCAATTATAGTTAAAACTTAAAGCTGAAAATAGCCTCCGATTTGTCATAAGAACCACTCAAACTGGAGAATCACTGAAGGAAACAATCACCGAGGACGCATAACAGGAACCAACTAATCGAAATTGAATAGATCCATCGTTTCACGTATTCACGCGCTTACTTGGATTGTGCCCTGCAAAGGGGAAAGCGTATGTACGAGAGGAACAGGAATACATCCTACCTGGCTTAATGTGGATTCATTCGAAATAGTCATACGCTAACAGTGAATTTGCCATATTGTAATTTGCTACATGTTACAGTAAGTCAATCACCACCAAAAGTTAAATAGCTAGCTAGCTAGCTAAAATGTACGGAGGTCGGCCTCCACCTCGAGATGAATATCCTCCGTACAAAGGCCGTGGTCCCTCGCCCCGAGGTTCGCATACTGGACCCGGGCGGCCCTACACTCGACCCATTACAAGAGATGACAGAGGTAGGCCGCGGGCACCGGTACATCACGGATACCATGACCATGGATCTGCCGACACATACAGACGTTCTCCGCCGCGCAGGAGATACCCTTCCCCGGATCCAGGAAGTGATAGACGCTCAGGCGGTGAATATTGGGGCAGCGTTCCTTCTAGAGAAGTGAGTGACTTGCTAACTTTCGTGTTGATGATTGTTGACGGGGTCATGAATTAGTGTTACCTAGTTCTCATTCAGAAAATGCTGACATAGCTTCATAGAACAAGCCATTGAGCCATCTAGCTACATTTTGTATTGCGCGCGCACGATGGGAAAGTGTTGACTCACTGTTATCTGGTACTAGTAGTAAATATAACGGGTTCTCAGCTCAAGTTTGTTTTCAGGTTAGCTGTGGCTCGATCGGATGTAGTGCGCTCCAAATTTCAGTCATTACAGTTACTCCGTTAGAAATTTTCTGAAACGTGTATATATGCGCTATTACTCACTTGAAAATAAATTTGAAGAACCACGATTATCCTTCAGGATGTTTTTTTGTTTGTTACAATTTAATTTACATGTTGTGATCCTAATCGTCCATTTGACCAAAAGACTTCTCTTCGGGGGTCAGAATGACCCTAAACTGTGTTTAATGCACACGCACGGACACAACGAGACGTGTAGATTGCACGTGCTTGGTTTAACTCAGACAAAACGAAATCTTTCTGATTTATGTTACATTTAATTAACCTGCTTTATTTCAAGGTTGAAAGAGGGCCCTTTTTGACCCTTAGGACAGGGGTAGTTGCAGAATACGAAGAGAGCACAAGGGTTAAAATTGCACACGTAGTGAGATGTCTCAGTATCAACAGATAGTAATGGATGAGTAAAATGCTCCCCCCCAACTTCGCCGTAACTTCAGGGTGTATGTTCACATGGCTGATGTCATATTTCTGCCTGCAGAGATCCCCATCACCTCCCCGTGGTAGGATCCCCATAGACCACAGTCTGGTTATAACGGTGGGCAATGATCGGACTGGATCTGGAACTGGGCCTCCTCGGAATTCCATACCTTATGAAAGGTATTGAAGACAATTCTGTTGCGCAGTCATTATAGTCCTTTATACACAGTATTATATATCCTGAAATGAAATATTTTAAAATAACCTGTTCAGTAAAGGTAGTACCACTGTTTTCAGTAATGGATCAGAATTTCCGTATCAAGAAAAGAATTGTGACAAGTATAACTTTTCTTTCCATTTATTGGATATTATTATATTTGTACTTAGTTTTCCCCCTTGATCTGTTACACCTCTAGTTATCAATAACTATATTTACTCTCCAGAGATTACGCTTCGAGACCTGCTTACGATGGGCCTGATGACCATGGACAAAGAAGGCGAAGTCCGAGCAGAGGGAGAAGCCGACCGCACAGTCGCAGCCCAGTTGCTGGGCGGAGCAAGAGTCGTCCTCACAGTCACAGCAGGAGCCCTGATAGAAGTAGAGCAAGAAGCCGAGCGAGGAGCAAGAGTCGTCCTCGCAGTCACAGCAGGAGCCCTGATCGTAGCAGAGCCAGGAGCCGTGGCAGGAGCAGGAGCCGGCCACTATCCAGGTCCAGATCTAGGTCTCGGTCCCGGAGCATGAGTCTTGAAAAGACCCAAGGTCGTAGCGTGAGTCGAGCCCACAGTACGAGCAGGGCCCGCAGCAGAGGGAGGAGTGCCGGCAGAAAAAGGAGTAGCAGTCGCAGTGTCAGTACCAGCAGCACCAGCAGTAGTCGGAGTTCCAGTTTAGCCAAGAAGCCTGACGAGTTCAAGGAGCTGGATATGGCACGACGCCGTAAGGAGTTAGAGGCTCTGCTTAGCAGGCCCACCAAATCCATACTGAAGAAACGTGTTGACTCTGAGGACTCCCCTGTATCAGTGCAGGTGAGAGGGATCTACTTCTTTAGCAGTATTATGGTTGTGTATGTTTTACTTGTTCATTTTTTAAACTTGCTTTTCAATATTTTTCTCGACAGAACATCGAGTCTCCTAGAGTACCATTAGATGCGACTATGTCCAGAGAAGCTGAGCGCTTCCTGACTGCAGTTAAAGGCATGGAGCCCAGCATGTTAGCCTCTATGTTGGGAGAGTTGAGAGATGACCCTCACATGGTCCAGGGTGCTGGTCTTAACCCTGCACTCTCCGGGATCCTTGGCCTGCTGGAAGGAGTTGCTGGACAGCAAGATGAGAAGAAGAACACCGACATTGAAGATGAGGAGAAATTCCTGTACGGAGATGAGGATGATTTAACAGAGCGATCCAAACCTCCAGTAGAAGCTTCCGGAGAGCAGAGCGTGTCAGAGATCTATGGTAGCACAGAGAATGCACTCTATGAGGATTCTACATCACATCATGATGTGTTGAATAAAACATGCTGTGCTCCGGGAGTGGCCCAGCCACACCTACTGGTCCAGGTTGCTGGTGGAGAACATGTGTCCTGTGGCCTTCAGCAACAGCAGGCGGACGTGAGGTATCACAGCAGATCTTCTATTACCCCAGACCAAAACATCAGGATTGAAGTTCCTAACCTTAACTACCCACCAGGAACTGGCCCATTGGAAGAGAGTGAGAGACATGAAGTGGAAGAGTATGAGAAGATCCAGGACTTGCTCAAAACCATTGGATTGGACCTTGGCGTGACTGAGATCAGCAAAATGGCCGCCAGGACGCAGGAACGTCTGCATGGAAAGAAACCCCCGCCCAAGGCCCCTGCCCGTCGCCCTGAGAAGAGGCGCCGCCATGACTCCCCAGACAGTTCAGACAGTGACGGGTATCACCGTAGGCGCAAGACCCATAGTCGGAGCGGAAGTTCCAGTAGCAGCAGCCGAAGCTTGAGCAGTGACTCCGGATGTAAGAGGCGAAACAAGTCCCCCCCATCTATCAGGGGGCGTGGCCTTGGAAAGGCTCAAAGCTCCAAAGAGAAATCTGCATCTGAATCTGTGTCTCAGTCTTCTGATCCGAAGGCAATGATGGCTCAACCTGCTCATGGCATGTCTGCCTACCCACAAGCTCAGCAACATGGTCTGATTGCTCCAAACTATCCACCCCCTGGATATGGTCAGTACAACTACATGTCTTACATGCCTCAGCAGTGGCCACTGTACCCCCCTCCGTCTATGAGTATTCCACCTCAGTCTCCTAATGAAGACGTCTTAAGTGCCCCGTCATTTGAAAGGACATACCTTCAATCTGTCCTGACCTCAGAGTCTGACATAAAAGGTGGGAGCCAAAGTTTTTGATTGTTGTAAAATAACCATCTTCATGCAGGACCAGTTAGATTTATTCTAGTGTACCATTTATAAAGTGATTTTTTTATTTTTTTATTCAAAGCATTTACTGAATCCTCTTTTTCCCCACTCCCAGGGAATGGAAAGGGAAACTCCAGAAGAGGCAGCAGCCATGAGCGGAGATTTTCAGAGGAGAAAAACAATGAAAGTCAAAAACAAAAGGTGCAACAGCAACTTTCTGAGCAAGCTAAATTGTCATTTGCAACAATAGAGAGGCGGTAATATTTAACAAAGTGGGTTGCTGCATGTTGTTTATTTCATCGCTAGGTGCTAGAGGAACGGGAAAAACTGAGACAAGAAAGAGACATCCGCATGAAAAAGAAAGAGTATCTCATGAAGGAACTGGAAAGACTTAGAAAACAGCAAGGTAGGCAACCCAAGTACTGATGATATCCTGCTCATACCCTTGCACAGATCGTCCTAGTATTTCTATGTACCTTTGATTTGTTGTTTGTATATTGTCTAAATCAAGACAAATCTGAGAAAAAATACATTTATGGCCAAGAACTGTATGAAAATGTCATTATTAAAGTTTCCTATTATGGGAATGTTTTTCCTTCCTGTATCTTGCTTTGTCTGATAGGTGAGCTTCTTCGGAAAAAGCGCCGCGAGAAGGATGGCCACAAAGACCCGTTATTGGCAGAGATCAGTCGCCTGCAGGAGGAGGTCATCTCCCAGATCTCTGTTCTGCGTAAAGAGCATGAAGCAGCCGAGAAGAAGCGCTCCGAAATTGATAAGGTGGCTGTCATTTTGGGGCTTAGTGCCTCTGACAAGCCGCAGAAAGTGAGCAGGGCCCCTGGGAACCTTGAACAACCAGTAACTGCAGAGAAGAAGGAACCAGTTGCTATCCCAGAGAAGTCCACCTCGAAGGTAGAATTCCACAAGCATCTCCACACACTATCAGGGAGAGCAAAAATCATAGTCCAACTTGTGGTTCTGTAAAGAGTCTGATGTGAATTGAACAGACGAACAGATAATCCTCAATTTTGTTTAGTTTAGACAGTCTGGATTTCCTCTGAATCATTTTCTAGTTTTGTTTCCTGCAATCCTTTAATTTATGATGACAGACTTATAAGATACTTTTTATACTTTCAAATTCCCCCACTGTCATTAGCTGAATAACTTAGTAATTTAGATTGAAGATATCTTAACTTCATATACCATTTAAGCTTGCTTGTGTTCATGTTGTTCCAAATGTTTAAAATAAATAGGAGTCTGGCATCGCATTGCCATTACGACCATGTATCAAAATAACCGTGATTATCTGAAAAGAGAAAGTCTTTATGAATTGCTTTGAAGATAGATTAAGTCTGTGTTGGTAAATAACTGCAAGGAGACTGTCTAGTATAGTTTATTCTCAGATATGTGTGTGTGGGTATGCGCGCGCGTGTGTGTACATGACATTGCTAATGAAGTGGTCCCAACTCCGCGCCCAAGATATTATTTTCACCACATAAAATAGGTTGTTTTATGAATAACTAGATTTAATTATGGGTCTGACTGTGGGAACTCAACCAAAACATAGGTTTTAGTATCCTCCTCAAGACTGGAACACAGATCATCTAAATTGCACGGTAAGTGTTTTTGAGAACTTTCAACAGTTTGGGGATAAAAGGCTTTTCTTTTATCTTTTTCTTTTTTTTTTTTTTAGCAATAATGAGTTCTGAACCAGTCGATGGGGTGTATATTTGTTCCCTTACTAGTGCAAAGTTTAGTCTTCAGTAGTGCTTAAAAGAAATATGCTAGCTACAGTCCACATTAGTGGTCATAAGCCTGTCAGCTCTGCAAAATAGGCAATACCATTTTCATCTTGAACGTTCTACCAGGGAGTGTATGGTCCTTTAAATAACAGACATTACCATGGTATAGGTGTAGCAGATAGTTGAGATCAAATAAAAAGCTACATTATTTACAATATTTCAACTGTACTTTTTTGAAGCTGAATGGGAAGGGTCTTCATTCTCTTGTGGACAGTCAGTTGTCTTTTACCTTTAGACTGTTAGTTAACCGTTTCATCTTGTGTTCCTTATTAGATGACATCGTCCTCAAGAGCACTTCTAGACAAACAGAAGCAGAATTCCAGCGCTCCACCTTCAGCGATCCCCGACAACCTATTTGAATACTATGACGCGGGAAACCATTGGTGTCAACACTGTAATGTCACCTCTGGTTCCATGTTCGATTTTTTCACACATTTGCATAGCAAATTGCACAAAAAGGTTGGTTTTTTTCTTTTGGGAAAAGGGAAATACATATATTTTAGTTCTTTATCTCTCTCCTTGTTTGCATGATCATTCTCAATTAACCGTTTAATATTGATCACGACTTAGTGGATCATTTTATTTGTTAAGCTCCTTTAAGACACCAGCCTGCTGCCCTATTCAGTCATCCTTATATTTGAACATAAATCATTTCAACAGTGCAATTCAATGTGTTTCTTGCTTTATTTAGATGTCTTTTTTTGTTTACACTTAACAGACACAGGATCCATACAGCAGACCATGGGCATCAAGTTCTACAAAAAATGAGAAGAATGACACTCTGGGAGAGAAAATGGTTAAGCCTGCTAAAGGTACATTTCTCTTTTGTTTTATATAAATATTTTATGAAAATAATTGTTGATGGCCTCCTAAACGTTGTTAGCAATCTTCTACTTTTAGGTTCTGTTCACAGCTGGAACTCTGCCACAGTATTCTGTCACTGAAAGCAAAACAATGCAAAGAAGTAAGATCCAGAATGGTTTTGCAAGCTCCGAGGGATTTGTATCATTTGAGTTACCAGAAACAACATTTCTTTAATCAAGTGTGGGTTAACTTAACGTTATGGTATGCTTTCAAAGGCAATGGAAGTATATTAACATTCTCCTCCTGCCACAGGTACTTTTTCTAAGGAGCACTGCACAGGTAAACACCAGTGGCTGATCTCTGCTGGTATCAGTTGGTTTAATCTCTGTTACTGTGTCCTTGTTCTCATAGGGTCTGAATTTTTGCTGCCTGTGAAGGGATTTTTCTGCCAACTATGCGAGGAGTTCTATGGCGATGCAATTTGCGCAGAGGAGCATGTCACCAGCCATATTCATAATGAGAAATACAAGGTATTGGATTAAAGGGGATGTTTTCCCATGCACAACGTAAATAACTTGTAACTTAATTCAATACTAATCATGTATCATTATTGAATTGCATGTTTGTTTGATTATTTTTTCTTTTCTTTTTTTACCAGAATCAAATGTATGAGAATCCGCTCTATGAACAGAGAAGGAACCTTGATCGTCAGGCTGGACTTAATGTGGAAGGTGGAAAAAAGTACTCTGAGCTCAAACTGAAACATGAGCAACAGAACATAGACAGTGTAGAGACAGAAGAAAACCCCAAACACAACAGGAAGGAGGATGAGAAATCTAAACCCAAGAAAAACGAGGAAAAGAAGGATGACGAAAGGCCAAAAGTTGGCAAGAAAGAGGAGGAAAAACCTTTGCACATTAAAAAAGATGAGGACAATAAATACAAGTCCCTCGTGAAGGAGGAGACAGAGAGATACAGGTATAGCAAGGACATGGAAGAGAGGTCTAAGTACAGTAAGAGAGAAGAGGAGTATAGGTACAAATATGGGAAGGAGGAGGAGCGATACCCATATCGCAGGGAGGAGGACAACCTGTACAAACATCACAGAGAGGAAGATGAACGTTCTAGATACAGTAGAGGAGACGAGAGGCATAAACACAGCTGGAGGGATGATGACAGTGAGGACAGGGTCAGATACAGTAGAGGGAAAGAGTCCAGGTCAAAATATGATAGAAAGGAGGAGGATAAGTATAGATTTGAAAAAGAGAAGGGGAAAAACAATGAGGATGGACTGTCTAAAAAAGTCAGGGCTGGGCATTCAAAGGAAGAACCATCTGGATCTAAAAAGCAGCCTGAGAAACCTGTAGAGAAGCCAAGCGAGCCTCCCAAAATAATCTGCGGGCCGAGTCCAGCAATGAGGGCCAAATTGCGCAAGAAAAGCGAAGAAGCCACCAAAGGAGTGCCAGCTGTCCCGGTGGCTTTTGGGAAGTTCAGCTGGAAGAAAAAAGAAAGCGAACTTGCCAAAGAAGCTGAGAGAGTGGCGGCAGAGTTCATAAAAGATGAGGAAGTCAAGGAAGCAGAGAGGAAAGACGACGATGAGGATCCTTACTCAAAGTCTGTGGCGATAGCCAAGAGTATCGCTGTCAAGCTTTCAGGCACTACTGTTCTCCCTAATACTTGGGTACCATACCAATCTAATCGTGGTAAGATACGTCCTAACCTTCCTGGCCCTTCAATGGTCTTGAGGAAGTCAGTTGGGGAGTTGAACATGCCTGCCCCTCTAAATACTTCACTCTCCATCAGGCCACCCAGCGCTGGGACAGATCCCCCAATGTCAGTTACAGAGAACGAGCTGACCATTGATCCCGTGCTACCCCAAGATATCATCTCCAAAGCATTTGGTGGTCAAGATGTGGTTTTGAACCAGCCAGATGAGTTTGTTAATCCCATTCTTTCTGTTCCATTGGACGATATGGACACAAAGGATGAGCCTTCCACAACTGCTCCTATGATGATGATGATGATGATGGAGTCTGATGTAAGTGCACCGGGTGTGCCGGAGTGTGAGCAGAACCGTACAGTGCTTGTCCAACCCCCTCCTCTCATGGCCAAATACCAACGAGAAGTCCAGAAATCAGACAAACCAAAGTCCAACCTTGCAGCAGCAAAAGCTCAAGATTTGTTTGACATATTCTACAGCAACAGTGTCCCATCCCACTCCAGTACGATCACAAAATCATCTGTCTCAAAAAATAAGGAGCCTGCGGAATCTGTAACCTGTAAAACTTTGAAATCCCAGCCTCAATCTAAACTTCAAACAGAACCCCAGTCTTCCCCTCTACCCAAAGCTGAGCCCCACTCCACTCCTATTTTCCAAACAGAACCTCAGTCCTCAATACCCAAAACTGAGCTCCAGTCTACCCCGTCATCCCAAACCCAGCCCCAGTCTAAACTTCAGTCTCTACCTGATCCCAAGTGTGAACTCCAGTTTCATCCTCTGCCCCAACCTGAACTTCAGCTTCAACCTGAACCACAACCCCAACTACATCCAGGGTTAACCCATGAAAACTGTATTAGTGCTGAAATGGGCATTCGAGACCCAAAGGACAGTGAAAGTGGGCTTGGGTCTGAGATCAAGGACACCCTTGCTATTGATGATCCCTCTGCTGAGCCCATGGAAATCACACCAGAAACATTGGGTCTCCCAGCTGATGTCCTTACATTAGACTTTGATTACAACTTTTCCTTTGAGTGAAATCCACCAGTAGCCCATCATTGGGGAATACCTTTCATGTAGTCGTCAAACGATGTGATAAGAGGACATGAGTTGTCTCTCACACCTGCTGCGAAACCTATGACTGTGGAGTTGCAGGCAGCTGAACAGTAAATGGATCTGAATGTGACATTTCCATTTAGAAAACTTAGACTTCGTTTTGCAAGCCTTTGGTTTTGGGAAGTTGATTAACCTCTTGTTCTGAAATACGTCAAAGTTGTGCTTTACGTCTTTAAGGTAATGTACTGTATAAAGTTTTGTGTTTTTTTGTGTTATATTTTAGTTCAGATATACAAGTATGCTTGATCTTTCCGCCTCAATGGATAATTGAAAGGTGTTTTAAAACAGGAAACAGTGCTCAAGATTATGAAGACATACCAGCATGGTGGTGCTTCATGGACCAAAAGATTTCTCTGAAGAGTATTTCTTTTACAACTGCATTATAATAGCTATCGCTCTTTACAGCACCATCCTGACAAGAAGATGTGAAAAAACGTGCTTGAACATAAGTTTTGCTCTGTTTTTTCTGTTTTTTTACACATCTTTGTTTAATTTTAGCCTTTTGTATCCTAAACATCCGTATAAAAATGTCATCCTGTAACCACAATCGAAGTAGTTTAAATAAAAGCATCTGTCCACATTTGATGTTATTTTTCTTCAGACGTTGGAGCAATGTGATTAGTCTAAAAGTAACCTAATGTATTTCCATGGCACTATTGACCAATGTGTCCTTAAACTTTTGCCTTGCCTCTTACAGAGTTTAAATTATATTCGAAGTATTCTGTAATGTTGTTTTGTCAATGCCAGACACCACTTCCTCCTTTCAACAAAGCCACATGGGAAACCAGTCCTGAAAGAGGAAAAGGTAAGACAACAGAGTTTGTACATAGTAGGATTTCCTTTTTTGGATTTGAAGTATATGAAGATGACTCATTGAGGTTTATGATTAATAATTGTACAACAACAGGCAGAAATAATGCACTTTTAGAATAACCTCATAGAATGAGAAACAATTAATTTCCTTTCATATAATTTGAGAACTCGTCTTTGTATAATTCTGCTCAGGGTTTATTGTTTGCCCAATATGATTCAGTATTCTGTCAATGTAGAGTCATTTGCATAATTGTATTTAATAAAGGATTTGCTGGATCTTGTCTACATTGCCATTTATTTATTTTTACTATATAAATATATATATATATTTATGTCCCTATTGGTATAGAAACTAGGAGCATTGGTTTTCTAGTAATTAAGATATGAACAAATTGGCCTTTTGGAAAGTGAGGCTACTTCGTATGTATTTAGGGACAACTTTGGTGAAAACTTGCAGAACTTCCTGTAGATGGTGCTCGTCACGTACATTAGAAACCCCTTATGATTCAGCCAAGGGAAACCTCAAAAACCGGCATATTCAAGTGGATCTTTTTTGTAAGGTTGTATGGTAAACGTTCAAGGACAACTGCCCGATTCAAACTAATCAAAGAGCCCCTTACGCAATAAACCTATTTTCTAATGTATAGTCGATTTTATTTTGTTTATTGAGCCTTTCATTTCAGCATTCCAAGAACTGAATAAAGTAGGAATGATATGCAGAACCTTACATCACTAATAGTTGAGATATATTTTTTATATCTGATGATAGGCCTATTTGAAAAATGCAGACCGGTTCTATTACATCTTGGCAGTGATGACAAATTGTTGGGCACACTGTCTGCATCTATAGAAAGCCGTGAAACCTGATAACTTCCCCGGAGTGCATGAACTAGTGTCATCACGGGTTATCAACGGGTCAGACAAATAAACGACCTAGGGAGTAATTATGCCCTGCTGTCAATATCCCAGAAGGGGGTGAACGGGAGCCGCGGGGTTGATTTCGGTATATCAGTGAATGCTGAATAGCTCAAGCAAGATTCAAAAAGGAGCCGTGTGAAGACGGCCTCTCAAATCCAGATTTCCAAAAATATAAAACATTTTAGATCCTTTGTTTTGACATTTGGGCGTGCACTGTTGCTAGGTAAAGAGAAAATTATTTCGGCACTTCCACCCTTTAACAGTCGATCCGCCCAATTTTAAATAGCCAATAAAAAATTCACAAAGGTCTGTCACTAGGCAGTATTACACGTATGTGACCAATGATTTTTCCCTGGCCTAGAAGGGCGCAGGGAGCTGAAGGTAACTGAGTGGCAGCGTTCGAGTCCCGGGGAAGTCTGTCACGGAGTCACCGTGAAAAACAACATCAGCCACAAAATGCCGAATAAAACTAAAAAGGAAAAGGTAACGTACTGTTTGCAAGATGACAGAAATAGTTTTTAAAAATCTTTGTAGCCAAATATTTACTAGACATTTATCGTATAGTGTTTTTATTCGGCTAAAATAAATTGTATTTTTGTCCAAAGGCCTAGCAGAACAAGATTTTCAAGCCGTATAGCTAGCCATCATCTAGGGGCAACAATGTAATTTAGCAATTTATAGCACAAAGCTGACGTGGGACATTTTTTGCCTTATATAATGTGCTATATGGTCAGCAGCAGATCAACAATGCATTCTAACTCTTAAATAATTAATAGTCTTCACTGTAAATAATTAGATGAATCAAACAAGGCTCACAACGATGTCTAGTTCCATCATGTAGCCTACATCATAATATTTTAGGTGCAATTTGTCTACGAGTCTGCTACATATTGTCGCGCGGAGTTGACAGCTAGTTTAAGCATTAGCTAGCGACATTTGTTACATAAACACAAGATTATGAACTTGAGTTTAAAATAGGCTGCAACTGCAGGTTATAAGAAATGGAAACAGTAAAATTGTGTGAAATGATTCGTTATGTAGTGAGTATTGAACACATTGGTTTATCGCAGCTGGCTTTCTATTTAAGAGAAAATGTCAATCGTCATTAATAGTCTAGATACACCTATTAATCTTAAACTCTTGCGGTCAAGAGCAGGGTGTTCACCAGGGTTTGAATTAAAAGGGTGTACAATAAAAGAACATGTAAAATGTGTTACTTTTACATTTACACAAGATGTGGCTTCGTTTGTAGGAGCCAACCAAATCTGCCAAAAGCAGCACAAAAAACAGCAATGCCAACACTGGGAAAGACACGGGAACCGAAAATGCAGATGAGGTAAGATAATTTATCAGATTTTCTTTAGCATGAATCCAAATGCTATAGTGTTTGTTACACTTAGCGATTGAAAGATGACACAGAAATGACATGATCGTTACCGGTGTAAAAAAGAGATCTGTTTAGGCATATGGTACATGTCTGTTGAACCACACCATCCTGCTATTCAGATTCTCATCAGCTGCTCAGGAACATTGTTCACCAGGGTCATTATTGTGCTTGAGTTAGAGCCAGACCCAGTGTGTTTGATCAGAAAAGGAGTGGCTTGCTGAGATCCCGCTGTACTCTGTTAAGCTCTCGCACTCTCTCATCTCCATTTACTACATGAAGTGTCCCATGGGTTATATGTGCAGAAGAGGACTATGTATTCTCAACTACCTATAATTTCTACCCATCTCACTTCAATTGCCAACATGAGGACAGTAAATGCTAAGCCAATAACGTTTCCATCAAGAAAATACATTACGTGAACAAAGGGCTTACTGATTCAGTGTAGACCCATGGTTACGTGTAATTGACCCGAAGTCTTGCGTCTTTAGGTAATTATCTGCGTAATATTTTCAGTGTTACAAATGGCCTTGCATTCAGGAGGAAACAGCCTACCAGATGGTTACTAGGAGGTGTCTCGGATGTAGTGTCCACTGATACTTCACAGCAGAGCATTTACAGTGTCGCCATTTCGTGCTATGCCAGCCCCCCCCTCTCCCCCGCAACAGTTACCCACAGGCACCTGACAAAGATGGAAATGAAAGGAAACAAGAAGGTCTTTTTTTCTATTGTAATTGACTATAGATGGATCACACACTATCAGACCTTGCGATCAATGCGGTTAGTTAACCTCTGGCAGAGAGTATTAGTTTACTTTAACAAATGTTAGCAATTGGGCTTTCTAAACATGCCGCTGCTCAGAGAATGGTATTGATGACAGCCGTGGCAGGATGCTTAGGTTTGACGGGGCATAGGGCGGGATGCTATTGATCAGGTCTATTTTCAGTCCAACTCAGTCATGCAAACTCGCCTATTCAGGCCATCGCTGCCATGCCTTGGGCTGCCCTACACATGTCTGCTAGGAAGGAATCATGGGCTGTCAACAACACCCATGTTGAACAGCTGTGTCCGAACGAGATCAGATATGCGTCTAATAGCACTGTTTCCTTTCCTGGGCCTTGTGAGCTTAGGACTTGAAAGGAGAAAGTACAAACCAAGGGACCGTGTCCATGCAGTGCCCATGCACACAGCTTCAGCCAGATACTCTGCTCAAGAGCTAGCTATTCAAGGGCAGGGTTGAGTGAAGACAACTCTATTACAGAAGCATTAGTTTCTTAGACGATTCATCTTAAACAAGATTTAATAATGCGGTGAACATCTATTGCACCAGTCCTTGCTTCATCTCATATCATGGAAGGTAGTGAGGGTGAAGGCTACTGGAACCAAGCCAGTGTGGCTTGTTTTCTTTGTGCCTGTATGTCTGATGTTGCCCTAACTGTTAAGACATCATTCATTGAAACAACTAAGAACATTGGAACGCCAGTTCTAACCAACATACTTAATGATCTCTGAAAGGAGTGTCGGACGTGCTCAGATGGATGGACAGTGAGCTTGACTCCTTTCAAGTTTGTATTCACATCAGGATTGATCACGTGACCTGGGTAAGAAAGGGCTTGTCGTTTTCTGCTGCCAATCGACCGCACAGATCCTCTCAAAGCACTTCAACAAGCGGACTCCTGCCATATGACTATCAGCAGCTTTTGGCTTGGACTTGTTCCTCATCACTCCTGTCCCTGAATCCCAGTGTGTTATTTGGTGATGGCACCTGACTCTCCTGAAAGCCCCTGACTCGTCTGAAAGAAGACCTGAACGCTCCTTCAAAAATCCTGGAACTTTCTGTGAGGGCTTCCTTCTGTCTAAGCATTTTCCATACTTCCTGACCTAGCAGATCAGCGATTCAAAGAAAACGTGGAACCAGTCTTGTTCCCCTTAGCAGTGATAGCGTGAGTAGCGACAGGGTTATAGGTGTGGCAGTGTGCTGCTGTTGCCCCTCATTTGGGCGGAGGTCTGCACTGTTCTCGCTTTCTTGCATGTTGATGCTGAGAGGAGAGAGACACAGGTGGCTGTGTCCTTGCTAAGCCCCTCAAGACAGGACCATTCAGCAGCTTAGCACGGTTATTGAGGCGGGGTCAAGTGACTCATTGGAAATGAGGTTCTTAAAATCATTAGCGATCATGGTCATATAGACGTTCCAGGTGAACAGACGGTGGCTCTTGGGCTTGTCATTGTCCTGTTCATATCTGACTAACCAGTCCGCCTATGTGATCCACATCAATTACAGTTGCGACATAACACAGCATGCATATATATATATTATTAACATGAATTTTGACATTGCATAACATGTATAACAAGGATGTGAGCTTTCATGTTGCTGGGGATAAGCTTGTCTCTATGTTAACATAAAAGGGAAAGCAGTACCACCAGAGTCTGTAATATCCTGAAGGCAAGCTGTAGAAGACCCTTTAAAAAAGAATTCATGTGTTTGTTTCATTTAGAAGTATGTGAACCGGTCCTATGAGTCTAATTTGACACCACTGTTATTGTTGGTGTCAGACATTCTATGATGGTGTTTAATCACGATCGCTGCCTCTCGCTGTCATCTATTAGAAAGAATATATCTTGGCACAATGAAATCAAGACAGTCTGCGGTATTGTTTTCTGCTGTCTGTTTAGAGATGGGAGTACATGTGTTTCACCACATAGGAAGCTGTTGTGAAGCTGTGGAACTATTGTAACATGAGATGGGAGCAGATGTTTGCACAGTAAATGTTAGATGAAAAACAAAAGTGCTTCTTGAGCATTTTGGCTGGAGTTAGGACTCGTATAAGAGTGATCACAGTGAAGAGATTTTAGATGCATGTTTTTAGTGCACCTCATGCACTGTTGATGCTGCATTGCAAAGTTTTGTAGTTGGACATCATGTAAAGCGTATGTTTGTGTTTGTAGGCCCAGCAACAGCAGACGGCCAGCAAGCGGCCCAGCAACAGCACCCCACCGCCCACCCAGCTAAACAAGATCAAATATTCCGGCGGTCCCCAGATCGTGAAGAAGGAGCGGCGCCAGAGCTCATCACGATTCAACCTCACCAAGAACCGGGAGCTGCAGAAACTGCCTGCCCTCAAAGGTAACTCTGAGCTTTGAGGCGAGCTACACTCACCTTGCCTGTGTCTGGGGCGCTGGCCCAGTGCGACCTGACGCTCAATGTCAAACACATCTTTCGATAATGGATTGAACCTGTCCAAACCAAGGGTTTATTCACTTACTGGGGTTAGTTTGGGGTTAGGACATTCATCGTGCAGCATGACAATGAGAATTGTCACTTGCATTCATGTTCAAGGTCTTTCATCCTACGCCTCAAGAGACAAGATTTTGTATCTTATCATGAATTGATTAATCATATGTAAATGCATCAGCCTCTTCCCTTCTAAGCCTGAAATGATTCTTTTATTGGACAAGATGAGGTTTTGTTTTTGGCTCCCATGACTCAGCAGAATCCTCTTGATCCACACCATAGACATGATGGAGGTCGGAGCTGATTGTGATGTGTGATTCAAAGGAGCTCCATAATAAGAGAACCTTCTCTTCCTTAAGTGCTGACATACTTTCGTTATCCCTTCTGCTTTTCCTCTCTTTGTCTCCCTCCGTTTTTCTCCCTCACTTCATTTCACTCCCTCACTTTCCAGTCTCCCTCATGTCCTGGCTCAGGGCTGTTCTTCCACCTCACCCCCCTCCTCCCTCTTCTCTCCCTCATTGAGAATCCTCCCCTGTCTGGCCAGGCAGGCGGAGTGAGAGAGCAAGAGAGAGTGAGGGTGGAGAGGGGAGCGCATGACGGATCCTGGGCAGTAATTGGATCAGCAGTGCAAGTGTCTGCACTAAGTAGGACAGAGATGCCTCGCCACAACACACCATGCAGACAGATTAGGGGCTCCTGGCGCAGGCAGGCTCTTCCTCTCCTTCCCAGTCCTCCCCATACCTGGCTCAGTGAAGCTCCCTGCGTACCTGGCCTTACGACTGGTCCGTCCCTGCTGAAATGAGGCTGTTCCACAACTGCAAATGAGACAGAAACAAGGTGCCGATTAAGAAAATGAGGTTTCAGGGGAAGAGGAGAGGAGAGGGGTGGGGGCTACGGCTGCCCACTCAGTGTTTTTCTCTAATATTTGTTGTCCAGCTCCTCAAATACTGTAGTCTGCAGTCACATGTACCTGCCTCTAGGGAGGAATTTAGTAATTTAGTTCGAACAACTGGCAGTAATACACCGGCTAATGTACATCATGATGTTGTGAACATTGTGTACTGGCTAATGTGCATTATGTACTTCAAGCAGTCAGGCTCCAACCAACAGATAATCGCTAGCATGGGCTGATGTAGCACTATATAATCTCTGCTGATTCCTGTTATTTATCTGAAACATCGCTTTTACTTATTCCGGACATTGCAGAAGGGTGATCACACACAGGAGTTCTGTTTTGGTTGTTCCTGTATATGTATTGACACCAGATATTGTTCAGTGGGTTAGAGTTGGTGTGAGTGTTTATTGACACACTCCGCCCAACCCTCTGTGGTTGTGACCAGTGCACACTTGGTGTGTGAATGACCGTGTGACCCTCCTGACCTCCCTGTTTTCAAAGGAAGGTCAAATGAGACTTTCCTTAAAAAATGATTCAAGTATTTCAGCACGATTGACCAAATAAGTCCCCACCAGCATTTTGAAGGACGATGTTTTCTAAATGTTATTTCAGAGGACATTTATTACGGAATTATTAGTAGCCTTTTTGACTGCTGTTACTCGTGTAGGTATAATAATAGTGTGCTGATGTCTGTATGCCCCCTATAAGTCAGAATTGAGCTGTGTGCAGCCTTAAGGGCTAGCATGCTTTTGTCGATTATTTTCATGGGATTGTTATTTAGTTTGAGTGTGAACATGTTTCTATTCCCCTTGGCCTTGGCACCACCCTCATTTGCAGTTTATGGGACTAATTTCAAACAAACACAGGAAGCTGTGAAGTCTCCCCTCCCTGTGTCTGTGTGACCTCACTCGCGTACTGGACCTCCAGCACTGTGTGTGTGTGTGTGTGTGTGTGTGTTTTTAGTGAGTCGCATGGTTCCGCATGCATGTACAGCATGTCAACCTCCACCGCTGTGTGCTTACTGCAACAGCCATGTAAACTGCCATGTTCACTGGCTATCACATTTCCCACGTCTAGTGTGGTTACGTACCACAGTCCTTTCTGAATAGCCTGGGTATCTCTCTCCCATCTGTCCGCACACTACAGAAAGTAAGCCATCGCTGGACCAAGGTCCCCAGCGATCTGCAGAGTGCAGACCACCAGAGGACTGGGAGGCCTGTTTTGTTCAAACCAGCACATACAGAGCAGCTCTTGTTTGTATGTCTCGTTGAATGGCTGTTCGAATCTCCTAGAGATAAAAGGAGTCTGTTGAACGGAGTGAAGCATGGCCTTGGGAAGTAGGGCTGGATGGAGCGATGGTGCCTGCAAGGGTGAAGGCTGGGTCTTATGACACCATCTACTGAATGCGTCAGGGCCACGTGCGGATGGTGGTCTGCTGTTTTCGTACACTGGAACTAAACACATTTTGTGGAGATATAGATAGAATGGTTGAATGCTACTTGATTACGCTGGTTTCGCAAGAACACTCCACTAGCTATTAATTTTTTTTTCAGTTGTGTTTTTCTTTTATAGATAACTGTCATTTTAGAGTCTGTGTACCTCATGTATGGATCTGAGCTCATCAGCCTTGGTAGCGTCAAATCGAGTTCTAAATCAGCTTGAATAAAATGGGCTTTGAAAGTGGTTCACTTCTCCAGATGTAGATGTGATGTACAGAGAGTCACAGCTGCGTCACTGGCTCAGCCTTTATGGAGGAGTTGCTGCTGCTGGTGATGCTGCTGCTGCTGCTGCTAATGCAGGGGTGAGTCATCCTGGACGTTCAGGGCTGCTGCCGCTGTACTCACCCCGTGTTCTCAGGTGGGTGCAGAGAGAACATGGGAGCCACAGGTTCTTTTGCTCTCTCTCGCCCTCTACTCTCTGTCTACTCACTCTCCCTGCTCTTTCTCGCTCTCTCTCTCCCCCTCTCTCTCGCTCTGATTTTTTGTGTGAAAATCAGATCCTGACTATTAGACCACACTTCAACACTTGGAAAGATCTCTGAGGATGTAAAAAACCGTTCAGTCTTTTCAACTGTGAGGTGGTCAACTTCTAGGAGTCTGTCCTGCTCCTCTCAGGTATTTATGGAGCACAAGGCAGGGGTGGCTATGCCAGCAGCCGTGTGAGTCAGTCTTTAAGACCCTCGTCACCAGCAGGCTCTACAGGCCGCTGCCTCTCAGCTTGGCATGACTCACAGCCCCCCTGACCCCTCTAGGAGTCCTCAGCAGAGCAGCTCTGCTGCAGCCCTGCAGCCTGCCCTGCCTCACTGCTCACACAAGTCACATGTGCTCCCCCTCACTCTTGGCACCCCACCCAGTGACCAATAGGGAGCCTACACCTGCGGTCACATGACTGGCAGACTTTGTGCAAAGGAGACTTTTGTGTTTCTCCCTTATAAAGAAAATGAGTCTTTGCATTGCTTAGGTCGTGCTGGATCGAGGCCGAGATAGACGAGAGAGGGAACTGGCAACTTAGATGACTCCCACCTCTGCCCTGAAATGAGACAGAAGGCCTGAGAGGGAAGTAGAAATGAGCTCATCTATCTTGATGTCATGGATCTGTGGCTGTGGGGAGTGAAGCACTTGGAAAGCGAGCCAGTGGTTGTGCAGAGAGGTTTAGCAGCATAGCGGACTGATCTTGCTGGCTGTGATTATACCTCTAAGCAGCTTACGTTCCTACTAGAATAATGGCAGGCAGAAAGAGTTGAGGACCAATCCATTAACACTCTAACCCAACATTTGTGTATTTTTCTCCCCTCCTTAATTGAAAACGTAACCTTTCTTGTCTGTACAGCCACTCAACGTGATGGGCTAATTTGAACATTTGTAATTCGTTTTGAAATGTACTGGTGTTGTTGGAATAAATCAGATGTTGTTGGACTTTGTGTGTGTGTGTGTTGAGTGAGGGTGTGTGTCAGTAAGAGGGTGTGTGTGTGTGTATGGCTAGCAGCGTTTCCTAAAGGCTGTCTGTCACATACCAGGGTGCTTTGAGAGGAGTGTGACAACATCTGATAATCAAATAGGCCCCTTATGAGAAATGTGACTGTGTGGTGTCAAATTGTCTGTTTTGTGTCGGTCAGGGCATGCTCTGTACAATAGCTCTTGGTATACAGTTAGTCAGTGCACAGAGCAATTGTATGCAGTGACCCAACTCAACCAGTTCCTGAACTTTCTACTCAGAATTGTGCAAAACTTGTTTCAAACAGTCCACGGCATTGCTTTGATGGAAGTCTTTAAGAATGTTTCTTTAAAGGCAGAATGCTAAGATGGTTTGTGGAAATGAATGCAGATGTCTTATGTAATTCTATGGCTGTGTCAAGGACAACATAGACGGCTCGGAGCTGCCTTTCAAGCAGCAATTCACTGGAGCATTTGTCTGTGACCCAGATTCTCGACGGTCGTTTTCATTGTCTGTCTCTCTCTCCTCTTTCCCGTTGGTCTCTTTGAGTTTGCGAGTTATGGTTTCATCCCCACCTCCCTGTACCTCAATTCTCGACCACTTTCGCTGGTCAGCCGTCCCCCACCGAAACGACAACCATGGCAAATGATGCCTTACGTGTTTTTATCGTAGCCTGACACAGGCGCAGTGCGACACGTGCTGCATTGCTTCCCTGCCCACACCTCCTCCTGCATCCCATGAGAAGACACTCTTCACACCCTGCTCTACTACACCAAGGGGGCGTGAGCGCCCTCCGCTGTGTTGGAGGAGCCCACTCAGTGAGGGGCCTAACAGCCACCGGAGCTCTTGATGCAGGTTGTCTTAAGGGAGAGCGAGGGGAGGCGAGCCAAAGACCTGTTGCATAATGGTATTCAACACAACGGTTTCAACCCTGCTTTTTTTGTTTGGAGAGATCTCTTAGCTGGAATGTCTGTCACAGATGATTGCCGTCTTTTGTCTGCCCTCTCCCTCCATCCAATGTTCCTTTCTTTTAACCCTGTTTCTTTGCTTCTCTCGGTCTATCTCCCTCTCTCTCTGCTTCTCTCGCTGATTCTCTCGTTCTCTCTGCATCTCTCTCTCTCTCTCTCTCTCTCTCTCTCTCTCTCTTTGCCTCTCTCTCTGCCTCTCTCTCTGCCTCTCTCTCTGCCTCTCCCTCCTCAGATGCACCCCCTATCGACCAGGAGGAGCTGTTTGTGCAGAAGCTGCGGCAGTGCTGTGTGCTCTTTGACTTTGTCACGGACCCCCTGAGCGACCTCAAGTACAAGGAGGTGAAGCGAGCTGGCCTGAACGAGATGGTGGAATACATCACACACAACCGCGACGTGGTCACTGAGTCAATCTACCCAGAGGCTGTTATCATGGTGAGCGTGTGCCCAGGTGACACCTTCCTGCATACGGAGTGAACATATACACTGCTCATACATTCCTACAGGTATCACACACACGTCATACAGATATGTTTGAGTTCGAGTACTAAGTGATATGTGTCTGTATCAGGTGATATGGTGTGTAAAGCCTCCGTCCTATTCTCACCAGAACACAAGCAGCCCTGTAAGGCCTTTCCCTCTCTCGATTGACCCACATCCAAGCGAAGGCTGAAGGGGAGGGGCCTTCTCTGTCGAGGCCCCCACAATGTAGCACCTTCTCCCCAATGCTCCTCCCTCTCTCTCTCTCCCTTGTGTCCTGCCTTGGCCGGTATCAGGATCCCACCCATGGGGAGGTGGAGGGAGGGCAGGGTTGGGGGGGTGGAGCACTAGCACCACAACATTAGGAGATCCCCAAAGCTCATTATTTATTGCTGGGATAAGTCAGATCAGTGTAAATCCTGATGGAAGCTCCTAAGCCTGCCGTCGCTGTCGTTCTGTTGGAGGGGTTTGGGTTAGGTTTTTCCCCTCTGGATGTCTGCTCCTCTGGTACATTTGAGCATGGTGCTCAACAAGTGAAGAAACGTGAACTGGTGAGATTCCTGGTAATGATCTGTCACAAGTCAGGGTTCAGGCACCTGCAGCTTTTTGGGGAGGACTACATGGACTGCATATCTGTCAGCGTGTCGGCTGAACCCCCATCGTTATGCTGCTTTCTGCCTCTCCACTGACTTAGCTCCTTCTCTGACTGTCTCACACACACACCCTCTCTCTGACACCCTCCCTCCATACCTTTCTCCCCCATCCATCTTTTTTTCTCGTTTTTTTCCCCCACTGGCTAACTGCCATCACTTCCCACTTCGATTTCTTCACGTTCTGTCAATCAGTAGCCTTGTCACACCTAGGAGGCCCCCTGCTGTCCTCCCCTCCCTCCCCTTCTCTTCCCTCCCTTCCTCCCTCTCCCTACCCTTCCCTTCATGTGAGTAGGTACAGTAACGAGGCTCAGGCTATTTCCAGCCTCCTCTCCTCCTGAGTGTCAGGGAGCTGCAGGCTGGAGCTCCAGGCTCCTGGGAAGCATTGCGTCACCACTCAGACAGGAGGGAGGGAGGCAGGGAGGCTGCATCTCTCAGGTAACAGAGATGGGAGCCTTCTCCTCCTCCTTCCTCTCAGGTTGAGAGATGGTCAGGGAGGGTGGAGGTACGGAGGCTGGTGGTTGTTTGTTTTCATCCTTCGCACTGTAGACCCCAGAGACACACGTTTTCCGTTCTGTGTACAGTTTCTAGTCTGAGACATAGACATTTGTTGATGGTTAAAAGGATTCCTTTACTCTGTGAGCTGACTTGTAGGAGGAGTGTGTTTGTGCTGATCAACTCCCTCATTCCGTCTAGTTCTCAGTGAACCTGTTCAGGACGCTGCCTCCATCCTCCAACCCCACAGGAGCAGAGTTTGACCCGGAGGAAGACGAGCCCACTCTGGAGGCCGCTTGGCCGCACCTGCAGGTACCAGTGCATGGGCACTTCTACTGTTACCTGGTCTATTACCATGCCAGTTTCCCCAAGCAGTGTCCTAACATCATGCTGATTTCTCCCCCTTTCTCTTTTTGTTTTCAGCTGGTGTATGAATTTTTCCTACGGTTCCTGGAGTCACCTGATTTCCAGCCTAACGTCGCCAAAAAATACATTGACCAAAAGTTTGTACTGTCTGTGAGTACTTGTCCATATCCTTCAAGCTAAATGCGCTCCACCGCTGTTGAAATATCAAAGAAGCTGATGGTGTAATCGCCATGAACTCGCTAAATTAGGACATTAGCCTTTTGGAAATGGAAGTCTGTTTGTGTGTGCGTGCACATTACCCTGTGCATTAAATGTGCATGTATGCGTTTAGCTGGCTGTGGACATGGCATCCTGCCTGGTTGCTCTCTCTCTCGTTCTCTCTCTCGTTCTCTCGCTCATTCTATCTCTCTCTTGCTCTCTCTCTTGCTCTTTATCTCGCTCTCTCACTCTCTCCCACACAGTGGAAAGAAAGCAAAGCTGAGAGGGAACTTGTAGGGATCACTCTGTACTATCTGAGATCAATTTTCTGTGGCTGCCTCTCTGTGAATATTGATAAGAACTTGAGTCAGCCTCCTCCCTCTGAGTGCAGCGCTTGGCTCTCCTCTCGCTTACGTTGCATCTTGGCACAGCGCTGAGATAATGGCGTCTCATAACAACCTAACTCATGACCCAACTTGAACTCTTCAGTTTGGTTTTTCACCCCCCTCTCACAAACCACCTGGCCTGCTGTAACAATCTAAACTGAAATGTTCAGTCTTCAAAGGGATCTGGCTTCCAGCGACGCTACTGTTCTTGAAAATGCTCTAGCTTCCAGAGAAGCTACTGTTGGTTGGCGTGTTATAGTGGCTGGTGCTTCCTGATCACCCTGTCTGTCTCCTCTGCAGCTGCTGGAGCTGTTTGACAGTGAAGACCCCAGGGAGAGGGACTTCCTGAAGACCATCCTGCATCGGATCTACGGCAAGTTCCTGGGCCTCAGAGCCTACATCCGCAGACAGATCAACAACATCTTCTACAGGTTTGACACCGACCTCGACCATGTTCTACAGTGGACAGGCTCGACAGCGCTTTGTCCGTATCGCCTAGTTAAATACCTACAGTTTATCTACTCATCTGACAACGTCTGCAGTGATCCTGTCAAGATTTTACATCTCCTGCCCAAGTTGAATGATACAGGGTGCTTGTCTTTCTGATATTTGGCAGGTTTATATATGAAACGGAGCATCACAACGGAATTGCAGAGCTCTTAGAAATCTTAGGAAGGTAAATGGCCGCCATCATCGACCACCGTCACGCTCATCTGCCGCCATTTTAACCTCATCTGTCTAAACAAACGTCTCCTCCCCCTGTCTCTCCCTCCCCCCACTGGCAGCATCATCAATGGCTTCGCCCTCCCGCTGAAGGAGGAGCACAAGATGTTCCTGATCCGCGTGCTCCTGCCCCTACACAAAGTCAAGTCTCTGAGCGTGTACCACCCACAGGTCAGCACTGTTGGCTGGCTCTGACAGACCAGCAGGATGGGGGGAGGGGAGGGCCAGGTTCTCTATTAGGCCCGGTGTGATGTTCCCTCTCTCACTGCCCCCCCCCCTCTCTCTCTCCCCCCTACAGCTGGCCTATTGTGTGGTGCAGTTCTTGGAAAAGGACAGCAGTCTCACTGAGCCGGTGAGTTTCTACAGAGTTTAACCCTTCAGCTCCAGGTTAATACTGCATGTACTGAGATCAGAACATAGGTTTATTTTTCTGTAAAAATGTTCTTATATTCGGTTAGTAGCTAATCAGAGACTGAGAGGTACACAGTTCTACCAGTTTTACAGTGGTTAAAGTTGAGGATGAGACAACACGACCTACAATATCAGTTGGTTGGTTGGTCCTCTTTTAGGACCAAATCCTGTGTCATGGCTTGATGTGCTCACCCCATAGGTGATCATGGGCCTGCTGAAATTCTGGCCGAAGACCCACAGTCCAAAAGAGGTGATGTTCCTCAACGAGCTGGAGGAGATCCTGGACGTCATCGAGCCCTCTGAATTTGTCAAGGTCATGGAGCCGCTCTTCAGACAGCTGGCCAAGTGTGTGTCCAGTCCACACTTCCAGGTACCCTCCCCCAACAGATGGAACTGGCTTCCAACAAAACCATTTGACAATAACATCAACGATTGTAGGAGGAAATGCTTCTCATGTGTAATAGAGGCAAACGGCTTCTAAAGGGTGGTTCAGGAGAGTTGAGTAACCAGCCAGTCCTTTTGTGTCTTGCAGGTGGCAGAGAGAGCGCTGTACTACTGGAATAACGAGTACATCATGAGTCTGATCAGTGACAACGCAGCCAAGATCCTCCCCATCATGTTCCCTGCTCTCTACAAGAACTCCAAGAGCCACTGGAACAAGTACGGCCCCTGACCACACTCTTCTGAACACACAGAGGGAATCCATGTGGATGGATTACTCAGCAGACCCTTTTATCCACCAGATGTGTGCCTCAATACCTTTCACCATTTCATGTTTAGATTCACTCAGACGAAACTCTGTGCAAATGTTTAGGCTGAACATCCTGATAGGACATGACCAGGCGGTTGACCTCTGGTTGGCCTCAGTGAGGTTACTGCCTGACTGGTACTCTAATGGAATGTTCGTACTTTAACAGAACAATCCATGGTCTGATCTACAATGCTTTGAAGCTCTTCATGGAGATGAACCAGAAACTGTTTGATGACTGCACCCAGCAGTACAAGGCAGAAAAACAGAAGTGAGTGCTCTTTTACACACACAACACACACACAGTGTGTTTGAGAGGGGACGTCTTTATGATTCTCCCCTAAATCAGCACTGTCCCTTGCCCTCATCCAGGACTATTGATCATATTCCCAGGCAGAGGAAAATGCAAGGCAGGTGGTTTCGGAGTGGGACCCGTCTAAAGTGTTTGATGTTGGTGGGGGGGTGTTTTATTTCTCAGAGAGAAGTACAAGCTGAAGGAGAGAGAGGAGATCTGGCACAAGATCGAGGAGCTAGCCAAGCAGAATCCCCAGGTAGGGCCCTCACCGCAGGGTGCCAGCTGCAGGATTCATAGGAAACCAGCCAGTTTCATGGATTTGTGTTGGACGCCGCTTTGTTTTTGTGTGGTAGAATCCAACGGCCCTCCACCTAGCTCTTCCCTTTTCAATTGTCCCTATTGCATAAATATATCTCGCCTGTCCCTTTAAGACTGCTACATGGCCGCACGAGTCTTCACCAACGCCGTTCGGTGTGGTTCTGCCTTGTCATCGGGCTGTGGAGGAGGGAATCTTTGGGGCGTTTAAAACAGGGTCATGCTTTTAATAATTAGACATTCTTTTGTTCCAGACTTAACTAATAATCATAGTTAATCACGTCTCGTGACAGCTTTCCGGCGCCAAAGGCTCAGACAGATACCATTTTAATTAAGCAGACCGTCTTGCATAGCGAGTTTGCCGTCTGTGTGTGGTGCATGTGCGCCTATGTGCACATTAAGTGGCTCTTTTGTGCGTCTTAAACTCGGCTTTCTTTTCAGATGACCAAGGTGTCCTTGCGGCCGGGCCTCCACCCACAGGAAGAGGTGGGTTCCTATTAGTCGTCTTTGCACCAAACTGCCTGAGGACATCCGTGGGCACATCACTGTTGATTCAGACCCACTAATAGGAGTATTTGACCGTGTGTGTGTGTGTGTGTGTTTGCCGCGCAGTACATGATGTACAACGAGAGCGCAGGAGTGCCTCTGTACTCTATGGAGATGGAGACTCCCACAGCTGAGGACATTCAGCTGCTGAAGAAGACAGTGGAGACTGAGGCCACACAGGTATCAGCACACTCACAGGTACAACACGCTGCTCAAGCACACACACACACACACCCTGTCTACAACGTAACCACATTGAGGTACAGCACACTCTTTTACACACACACTCAGGCAGTCTAACACTGCTTCACACACACACCAGAGGTAAGCTGACCTGTTTGCGTTTCTCTCTTTCTCTCCCTCCCTCTCTCTCTTTCCCACTCTCCCTCCCCTCACACACACACGCCTCTTCTTCCTCCCAGGGGATGAAGGAGATCAAGAAAGACAAGGCACTGATGCGACGGAAGTCCGAGTTACCACAAGACGTGTACACTATAAAAGCCTTGGAGGCGCACAAGAGAGCGGAGGAGTACCTGACGGCCAATCAGGAAGCCCTCTGACAAGGGAACAGCGGGCACCTTCTGCTAACTCCTCCCCTTCCTCCGTCTTTTACCCATCCACCAATCGCCTGCTGTACACCTGAGAGCCCACCCTCTTTTCACCGCTCCTCTGTAGGGTTCCCACCTCTGCAGGAGAGCCCTGTCGTCAGAACATCTGGTCATTACAAACTGTAACATGCCAACGAAACCTGCCCTGCACACACACATACATATATACACACACATATATACACACGCACACACTTTAATCTGAGAGTACAGTGGGACGATCATTAGGTTGCACGCGGAAAGCAATCAGTTAAACAAATAATTGTGTAGGCCTCTGTGAAGCATGTTTGTTTCATTTTAGTTCCAGTTGGATTTGGATTTGTTTCCGATTTTCCTCATGTTGGTCCACCTTTGTTTCTTGCTGTGCTAAGAGAGTACTGCCCCGACACACCCCCAATACCCTGTGTGGGGGCAAGGAAGTCAGTGTTCTTCTGCTTTGTGGAAGTGACGTGAGGGTTCAAACCATTCTGGAAATACATAGCCTTTGTTTTAGCTAGCTGGTGTACCGGCAGAGTGAATGTATGTTTCTTGTACATTTGGTAGCAGTTCTTCTCTGTCCTAATAGCACCCAGCTAGCAAGATATAAGGATTCAATTGTTCAAGACAAAAGGCTTCCTAAGCTGTCAAAGTCAATGGAAAAGAGCTCAACAAATTTGTGACTGTATCAACTTTGAAACTAATGAAGTACCCATTATACCTCACATGAATTTTGTTTGCTGACGTTTTAGGACATTGTGTGTCCTAACGTCCCTCAAGGCTTTGCATCCCCAACTCATGGCCTTACAGTGTCTGTTGAATAACCATTTCTCCGGTTGGTTATTCCTAAGCTAAACGGCATGATTGTAAACCCCTAGATGATTGGATGATGTTCGAATCAACAAGAAACAATCACTGTACGCTCAGATGCAGAAGCTCGCATGACGTTTAACAGTGCTTTTTTTCTGGTCTGTTTCTGACGTGTTTTAAAATGTTTTGTTGTTCACAAAGCTGATATGGCCAAATACAGTAGATTCATTTTGTCCTGTTATACTCCAAGTCAGTCCACTCTTGAAAGCACTTCCCAATCCAAACACTGAATGTCCCTATTATCCATACAGAGTCTTGAAGAAGAAGAAAAAATTCAACTTGGCTGTAGAAGTTTCATGCAAAAATGTTGTATTTTTGATAATTAGAGGGGTAGCTCAAAAGTGAATCATGTCACTGTGTCAAAACGAGACCTCATAGAACCTTTCAGTCAGAGGTGGACAGGAAGTCAGGTTTGTTCATCATACTGTAGCCATGTTGGACCAGAGGTTGCAGACATCTTCATTTGAGTGTTTTTCCACAAACTCCGCCATAGTTTCTACCAATGCTAATAACAACAACCCCATGTTAGGCCCCTATTAACGTGTTCAAATATTAATATTAAGTTTGGTTAATAGTATTTTCTTCCTTTTTTTCCTCTGTACCCCCCCCCCCTCCCCGTTTCTCACATTTGGTTTGTAGTCATGGTCCATCAAAAAAAGAAAATCTCTATTTTCGTTTCGTCTACAAATATCGGCAAATAATTACTTTCTGTCCTCTGTTTGTGCAAATCCGCTTGGGTCGATGTCCTAGTCTGTGCTCCTTAGTTTCTTTCAAGCGCCTAAGCAATATTTTCGGAGGAAACAAACTGATGAAACAAACTCATACATAGAGTATGAAAGTGCGCTAAAACAATCCTCCTTGTAGGTCTTTACAGATGGAGAAAAAAAGTCACTTGCTTTACTATTCAGGCACATTATATATTGGGGGGGGGAGGAATTTGCCTGCAGTTACTGTTGCAAATCTTTGTGTACTGTATAATGTCATGTATATTGCTTAGGCTTCCCTCTGTCCTGTGTTTACACTCCTCCCCTCCATTTTAGTTAGCCTGTTTCCTCACACTTTTTGCACATTGTCCCATATTCTTGTACGGTTGTGTCTATGGTTCTTTCTCACTCACTCTAACCATTCCTTTTGGTGGGCATCAAGACCTCGTCCTCCTGGGCTGCAGGACACACTGACTCTGCCCTCCTCTCCTCTCTCTGCCGGGCTTGGAGGCTGGGCCACCGAGTCCCCTATGCTACAAACAGTGATACCTTATCTGAAATAGCACAAGTCTGGTCCATATGTTATAAGGAGGGTTTGTAAGACTACTCTTATCGCAGTACAACAAAATTCCTATAGCCTTGGATTGCACTGGACTGTGTGCGTGTGGAGAGTTGAGCTCAGTGGTTAGAGCATTTGACTGGAGGTAGAGGTTACAGCAAATCCTCCAGTACTGCACATCGCTTTGGTTAAAAGCGTATGCTAAAATAATACACTATGAGTATGTGTTATACATATATATTAGGCCTAATTCTTATTTCAGTTTAGTTACGTTATTTTTTGCCTAAAGAACCAAAACAGGTAAACTTACATTCCCACTGACCAATGCCCTGTTAATACATTCCAGGCCAAGTATGAGAACAACAGCTCCTAAGAGATGACCAACTGTGATTGAGGTCAGTGTTCATTTTGTCCTGCAGCAACAAGTGATTTCAAGAGAGCATTTTGAATACAAGGGTCTCTCCAGTCCCTCCACCCTGTATCTCCCTGCCCCCCTGTCCAGTTCTGACACTAATCAAGCTGCTTTCCAGGTCATATGTACATATGTTGTACTTTAATTAGGTAGAGCATTACATAGTATGAAAGTCATATTTTGTACAGATGTTCATGTATGTACAGAACAAAATAAAAAGTCAAAAATAAAGTAGACATGTTTGACATCCATTGACGTTAACATTTCCTACATGTGAATTTGCACCATTGGTCACATTGTAGTGGATTGGGTTTACTGGGATTTACTTATTAAAGATGCCCATTTACATATTTACACTCATAAGGACAGCAAAGACAGCACAAAAAGTAAATTAAAATAATCAAAAGGTAACACCTGGTAGAAGGGGGGGGGGAAATCTGACTTAAAGGCGATCTGGTGTTAGAAGAGGTGGCATGGAACATTGAGATCTATGAAGTATTTTTCTAAAAAGTGAGATCCTGATTCAACTGTTACTAACCCTAACTCCATCAAGGACCAGATTGCTTCCCTTCTCCCTTAGCACATAAAGCTTGTCATCATTACAATGAACTGACATCTTCAACAACAAATATTGTGAATGAAAGGAAAAGCGTCTTCCACGTACAACTTAATTTGACCTATACAAGTTCACAAACATAAAGACAGGATTAAGGGTATCACACTGCACTGCATAATCTAAATTGAAAAAAATGGACACAGTACGAATTCCTTATAATATAGACAGTTAATTCCCAACAAAGTTGCAATCTGTGAGACATTGCTTCACTCAGATGGTTGCAGGTGGTTGCAGGTGAGAGGGTCAAATCCGGTGTTTAGCTGGACGTGGACCTGGGACTTGGCATGGAATTTTCGACACTTCTGTTCATTCTTTTCTGCGCTGTATCCTGAGGGCTGCAGAACTCTGCCTGGTCTGGAGGGTCTGTTGGACCATGTCTTTCCACTGATCATCTGAGATCTCCTGGGCCCAGGCTGGGATTCCAAGGGAGGGCAGGGCCACTGCTGCCATGGTCCTCTTCACTAGCTCCACGTGGTCTTGAGAGGTACAAACAGTATGGATTAACAGAGGAAATTCATACACTACCGTATAAAATAGTATTGAAATGTCTCCTTTGCAATGATTGAATCTCCATTCTTATTTATTTGGAGAACTGTCGTGAGTGATAAATGTCTAAAACTCCATTTGAAATATTTTCTTACACACAATCCAGAGTATCAAGGGCATGTAGTTCTATGATGTGGAATACGTAATTGTTGTACATTTAATAAGGAGGGTTCTTACCTGCATCCATGGGAATGGATGCGTTGCTGAGCTGGACAGTAGCCACCTCTGGGTCCGACTCATCCTCGCTGTCTGGGGGAGGTGGCTGGGGAAGATGGAGACCCATTGCCTATGACAAAAGAAATATGTTTTTTTTAAATGAATGAATGAACGCTGAGGAATATGGTCAGAAGTCTGCAGCATTCTGGGTTTGACATCAGTTGGAATTGTGTACCTCAATCCTTTCCTGAACCTCTTGCATCTGTTCTGCATGTGAGCCCGCGTCCTCGGGCTGGTCCACCGGAAAAGCATGGAGACCCTCCGGATCTTGGTTTAAAGGCTGGTAATAGTAGCCTCCATTTTCGTCCTCCTCGTCTCCAACACCACTCTCGTCTTCTTCTATGTCCTCTCCGCTCCATTCTCCACCGATGTCGGGCACTGAGCCATCCGACGGCCGTTCCTGACCCAGTTCATCCTCGGAATTCGGTAAGATTCTCTCAGGACCCATCTCAGTTGCTCTCGCCACTTCCATCCACAAACGCCAGACTCAAGTAGAGGCCCTGGCTGAGAGTCAGCATTAATTACATGAAACACTTAGCTCTAAGGTCCTTGACACATATAGATTTTGCCTGGTTTGCTACCACAATGAGCGTCATTTACACTTAAATCTGATCAAATACCATAGCAAGGTAGCTGTCTGATGTATCGCTTTCTTACAATGATGTGCTAGCTGAGGTTAAATATCGTGGGTGCTAGCTAACCTTTTCAGATTTAGCACAAAGCTAGACTAGCAAATTGGTTGGCTTGATACTGTATAGAAGCGGAAGTTTACAAGCAGTGAAAGTATTTGTCACCTATATCACAACCTTGATTTGATAAAAACCGGATAAATGTGAGTAGATTAAAATTAAAAGCTGTCGAGAAAGTGTCGATTTAATTTACCTTAAAATGGTAGATGTTTTGGATAACTTGGTTCTTCTGTTATGGTCGGTCCCCTAGGTCGTCACGTCACGATCACGGAAAAGCAACGGAAGTTCACGGAAAAACGTCACGAGGACCTTAAGATGTTTCCAAATCAACGGTAAAATGCTCTTTCAATTTCAATTAACGCATGATTTTTCTATTGTTTATTATCAGTTGACACGTTTAAATGTTGTCAATAATAAACCTTTTTCAATAATTAATAGAAAATGTTTTTTGGTCACGTCTAAATCCTACCTAATTAAAGAACGTAAAACATGGTTTCAATTATGTACGTAATACAAAAGTATGTTTCAATTGTATCGCGCTTGTGATAACGCCAAATTTACCTTTGTGCTGTTTTAACTAATACAGTGTAATGCGGCAGTGGTAAGCGTTGAAGAACTTAAGAGCAACAGCCGTACTGTCAGTATATCGGATGTAGAGCTTATACGTAGGCAAATACGCAAGTCTACAATTTACGCGCCAACCAGAGCCGTGCAGCATAAGTTACATCCCACAGACTGTAGACTTTGGAGCTTGTTTTCTGCACACTTGATTTCACTTGTACTTAGGTAGCCATCCCGGTTTAAACATACAATACCAACAATGCGCATTTACTTCTGTGGTAGCATTCGTGGAGGTAGACAAGATGTTGTTGTTTATCAGAGAATTCTGAAGAAGTTGGAGAAATATGGGCAAGTTCTGACTGAACACGTGGGTCACAGTGATCTTTCAGAAAAAGGTTAGAGCCCTGTTACCGTGTTTATTTATTTACAACAAACTGTTAAGAACTGTAATTTGCTGTTCTTGCATGGGACGTTCATCCATGCATATGATCAATTAGCCTACTTACCACTGAATCTGCATGTTATCCAAATATGATAATTATTTGATTTATTTTAGGTGAGGACGCTGAAGGAGGCGGAGAAAAGGCCATTCACGACAGAGACGTGGAATGGCTTGTGCAGTCTGATGGTGAGAAAGCCCTACAGAAAGAATGCGTCTGAAACCTTATCTGTGTCCTCATACTGTATTTTGGAAGTTAAGCTTAGGCTTGTTTTCAGACTGCATTCCATGAAATATACCCCATTTGCAGCTGTTATTCCATCACTGCAACAGGCTGACAATTTTAAAATGGAAAAGTTTGTGTGTGTGTGTGTGTGTGTGTGTGTGTGTGTGTGTGTGTGTGGTGTGTGGTGTGTGGTAGTGGTGTGTGTGTGTGTGTGTGTGTGTGTGTGTGTTGTGGCTGTGTGTGTGTGTGTTGTGGTGGTGTGTGTGGTCGTGTGTGGTGTGTGGTAAGCGGTTGTAGCTTATTTAAATATAAGTGGAGTCGGCTATTGCATGCTCTTTCGTGTTTGCTGTAGTAAGTGCATAGAGAGGGTGACGCAGCCGTCTCTGGGAGTGGGCTATGAGCTGGGCAGGGCTGTGGCCATGCGCAAGAGGATCCTCTGTTTGTTCCGCCCCGAGTCTGGCAGAGGTACTCCTCAAGCAACCATGCTTCTTTTTCACCTTATATAACAGACCCCTGACCATCCTTCTTTGCTGTTTCTTACCTGCAGTGCTGTCTGCCATGGTCAGAGGGGCTGATGATGGCTCTCTCTTTCAAGTGCTTGACTACTCAGAGGAGGAAGTAGAAGGCCTCTTGGAACACTACTTTGATAAGCTAACAAAAGTCTGATGGTCCCATAGTACCTCAGTATTGCTCTGCTGGTAAACAAATATAGTCTGTGTAGTGATGCAAGTTTTATGTCTTTGCCTATTTGTGTCAAGTGTGTGATACATAGATTTAATTGAATGATCTATGTGTTTGTAGTGTAATGATGTTTGTGTTTCATGTCGATAACATTATCTAACAACTGTAAATAGTTATTACATTCCACAGTGTGATTTGGTCTGTTTGTTTTTTGTGCCTTCTATGTTGTATGGTTTGTAAGTGCAGACACTTGTCCACCAGGTGTCACTAGTAGTGACATGGAGTAGCTTTGGCTTTTTAAATCAAAAGGTTCTAAAAATCCGAATGAAGCGCAACAAGTGTCCTTGAGTGGGGTGCAATGTAGTAAGCCTTGTGCTAACACAAGCCAACTGCTTAACCACCGTCCTTTGTTCCCCTTATGTTATTTCACTTTTAGTTTGTTGTGGATACTAAGAGTGAGATTAAGGTTGCGGTGTTGGACCTCAAGTAATGGTTTGAAGTCAACTTATTTCCCTCTCTCCAGACAACTAGGATTTTTGAAATGAATTAAGGTCTAAAACTTCAGAGGAAACTTTCAAAGTTGAGCTATTTAGCCTAATTCACTTCCATCCGATTACTTCCACTTGTCTTTACATAGGAGCACAGCCAGCTATAAGCCTTCATGGGTCCCTGAAGCCAGCCTCCACAACACCCTGTTCAAAAGGACACCATGATACACGTGAACTAGAATTTGGAACATAGAGACTATAGATCAATGTGATCGATGCAATACACGCACTGATTTTAGAAAACTAGACCAAGATGGAAACTCAGAAAAGTGAAGTTGGAGGAAGTTAACAAAGGAGCCTTTGTAAGAGTGTAATCAGATTTACATACCTCTGTCCCCAGCAGGAGTCAAGATGTGTATGTGAGCTTGCTCGGATTCTATTGTATTCTACTAAAGTAGAATCACAGACGATATACTGGACACCCACTGCATCTGCCCTATGTCCTCCACCTCAAATTTGTACATTCAATATGTTACACGTATTTCCCTAACATGTCTTGTTTTTGGTTATTATAATCAAGCAGAATTAATAATTGGGACAGAGAAGAATATATGGGTCATTAGGAGAAAGACGTTTAAGATGCCACCTATGTTCTGTTCTCCAGGGTTGCTGCTCTCTTGTTTGTGTGTTTGTAAGCAAGTAATGTTTAACTAGTATGGAAGCAGATGCCTGTTTTGACCCTGAGCTGACCAGGCTAACCTTGGGATGAAGTATGTGGAATGTTGCATAAAGCAGTTGAGAGGTAGGGTTAGTGTGTTTGTGTGTGTTTCAGTCTAACATTAGGCTGATTAGCAGTGCTGTGAGCCACAGGGCACATAGTTTCCTAGTTCCTTGTAGACTAACTCCCTCAGCCTCAGAGCCTGACGCTATGGAGTGCAGTGTTCCCTCGAGCCTGCCGTCCGTGCCTTCCCTACCCTGCTAGGAGCTGCCAGCTGCTAGGTACCAGCTCAGTGACTCCGCACCACCATGCTGCTATAGGAACCAGCTGGTTCCCGGGGAACCCGCAGGCGAAGGTTTGGAGAACAGAGAGGAGGAGGAAGGATTCAGAGATACTTGAAGGAGGACAAGGGTATTGCTATGGGGAGCTTGGAGAGAGTGTGGTGGCTTGTGGTGGAATGTGCCTGCAGGATCCTTGGTATCTCTACAGCTGCAGGTACGTTCATGGATGCACCTTTCCAGGGTAAAATCATGTTTCTGAGGTTATGACCTTATCACATCTTACATCATGGAGTTTGTACTGTCTTTTGGTCTGGTGACTTGGACCCCTTAGAAGAAGGAAAATATCCACCGTGACAACATGCAGGGTGTCTCTATCATCAGTGGCCTTCGTGTGATTCTCCTGGAGTGGCTTTTCACTGCATACAGAACCTCATAAGAAACTGCAGCAACAAAGGGATTTGATGTGTTCTCTAGTTGTGAAACATTTCAAGAAACTGCATTCATGGGCTGGTTTTACAGTGGCAAGCAAAGAGTTTCAAGTGGGGTTTAAACTCACAAAGCTTAGTAGAGACGTACAGCCAGGGACAGGGTAAGCCCATGAAAGGGCATTTATTAACAAAAAGGCTTCAAGAACAGGTAAACTGAAGGACTTTCTCAAGTGACCGGATTCTTTTGCTCATCAAGGTCCAGTAAAGCTGTAGGCCTGGTGACAGAGAACAGTGCCAAGGGGGTTAGCACAGGGCAGGGTTTGTCATCTCTTTCCCTTCTTTACTTTCACCCTTCTCTATGTCACACTCGATCCCCAAGTCTTGTGCTAGACAACCTTCATACTGTGGTGCCCCGCAATCACAACTGAGCTTCTTGTTGACTGATTGGGGAGCACTAATAGTAAAACCTGGCCCGGATCCCTTAACCCTGAGCTGGCCCGGAGCGCTGCCTGGAGCGCTGCCTGCAGCGTTTCATGGCTCTCTGCTGTTTCTTGGCTCCAGGCTTGCCACAGTATACGAAAACGCTGCACAGAAAACTATGAGCTTACCCTGACACCTAGTGGAAATGTGTTGCACACAGTGGAAACTAATATATAGTGGATGTAAATGGCACCATTTGCGAATACTATCTGGCAACCACTGTACATTTTTGTGAGCATGCAGGAGGTATGCGTGTCTTAGATGTATAACCTGGTTCTCTCCTCCAGTGCTGTGTGCTGTGGGAATAGAAACCTTGGGGCAGGGGGAGTTCCACAGTCTGGCTGTCTATCTACTGTAAGTATTGTCATTACCAAGCACTACAACCCTCACAGTTATTCTGAGAAACCAGGTACTGCAGTCTCCCACACTGACAGGCATTCTTTTCATAACTTTACACTAATGTTTTCTAACTTATTCTAATTCACACTAACTTTAGCTCATTCACATTGAGCTTCACAAATTCTCACTTACCTTCACAAACTCTCACAGACGTCCACTTAGTAGAACTAACCCTAACAGTTCTGATGTGTTTATAGGGATGTTGGGCAGTGTGAGGTGCTCTGATTGACATTAGATCCCTGGGTAAATGACCCTGCCTAGGATTGGTGGCTTTCCATGTGTAGCTTACCTCTTACCCCCCTAGACGTTTTAATAAAGAAAGAATGTTTATCCTGTAGGTTAGCAGAATAGAGACTGTTTCTCCATACACCACCACCACCACTTAGATTGCATCAGTGCCAAAGAAGCAACAGTGTAGGGAGACATGCAGACCTGCCTCTGAAACTTATTACAATTTCAAATGCACATTGGTACGTTTACTTCTTTACGTTATAAACGTTATGAGGTTTTAAGTCTGACCTACTGGACCATGATGATTGTAAGTCAGAACAAGGAAGAAGAGAGCAAGGAGAAGCAGACGTGAAGAATCTAGAAAATAATGCTTCTACCTATTCATATCCAACTATTTAATCTGTAGAACAACCAACCAGACCGCATCTTTACTTACTTATCGCCATGACTACCAAATGCCACAGAAAGTCACACAATGAGGGGTGAAACCCGTCAAGAAAACACTCCGTTCATGAATCTTGAGCAGGTGGAGGCGGGGGTGTCTGCTAGCCTACAAATCCAACCTATTCCATGTATTTGACAGTATGTGGACATTGTTTTTGATCCTATCCCTGCTGAGTCTTGTGGTAAACAGAAGATTGCCCTCTCTCTGTGTCGTGCAGGGTGTCTGCTGCTGGTATGATGTTTTGTGAAGTGGCCTTCTTCCTGGATACCCTCCTCATCATGTGTCTGCTGTAAGCACACAGCTACACTTCATGTTTAGATACACACAGGACAGTTCACACAGTGCTCTCTTATCTCAATATTTCAGGTCCAGTTGAACCCCTATTCCTCTTCTTTTCTTTGACCTCCTCTCTCACTCCTCCCCCCTCCATTTATTCTGCAGATGTCCCCCAGACTGGTGTCTGTTTGTGTTGTGGAAGAAGATGGCTCATCTCGGAGGCTTCCAGAAGTTTCTCTACTACTCCATCATGTCGGTGGTCTGCTTCTTGCACCCTGTCCTGGTGTGGCACGCTGTTATACCAGGTACAATGACTCTGACAGGTACTAGCAGGAAGCCAGCATTTGTTTTCCTTCCATTACCTTTACATATCAGGACCTTCAGCTTTAACCCGGCTGTTCCAACTTAGTATTAGTATGTGATATTATTATCATTGTTACCTCACAATAAACTAGTACATTTTACTATGCTTGATTAATTGTGTAATTTGTGTGTTGTCCTGTGATGGATCATTTCATTATAGAGCATTTAAGTCACTGGTTTATTTATACCTGTCTTTTTTCTATTTTGATTTTAGGGACAATGCTTCTGGTGACAGCTTTCTTCAATTTTATCCTGAGCAAGAAGGCTAAGCCAGCACCTCCCAAAAGCCCCCAGGACAGCTACAGTGAGTCGGGGCTGTCCAGTGCGTGTGTGGCAGAGAGTGGCCCAAGCCCGGAGCCCACCTTCTCCTTACTTCACATGGTGACGGGAAGGAAGGGGACAAGCCTGGCATCTATACCCAGAGGCAGGAGCCTTGGCGTGGGGGAAAGAGGAGATAGTACCCAGGCTATGCTGGAGGTAGAGCTAGAGCAGAGAGGAGGATCAACAGAGAGAGGGAGGGAGGATAAGAGAGAAAAAAGACGAGTGTTTTTCAGAGAACGAGAGGTCTCGGGGGACAGGGAGATGCAGGAAATGGAAGGATTCTGTGAGTCAGAGCCAGAGACAACCTCAGACACAGCTCCCATGATCTCTGGCTGACCAGTTATCCTAAGCGCTCTGGAACTTGAAGTATTGCAATGCAGAATAATTTTGCCAACTTGTGTATAGAGGGAAAGCTTTTTACCAACCAAGAGCCCCAATTTAAGCCTTTTTCTTACTATTCAACACCACTATAGATTTTTAATCCACAATTTAAAAAAACATAATGTAAGTTTGAATCTTTCTTGTTAACGATAAATTGGAAGATTAAGGTTTATATACATATATAATCTTATAACTTCACATAGTGTAGTCTATTGACGTATTGTAGTGTAGTTTTTGCACTCACATGAAATAAAACAATATAGCCAAATTACTTGTCTGTCTGGCTGTCTGTGTTTGCATAATATATGACAGGTTAGATGAAGCAGAGCAGACACACTAATTAGACCATGTGGTAAACCAATCCACTTAAGGATTTATACATTATTCATCAGAATCAGTATTGAATTCTTTGTTTGTCAAAACACAGATGTATACCACCAGCCTACAGTGCATCCCTGTCTACAGTAGTGAGATCATGTGTGTGTATTTGCCTGTTGTGTCTCGTGTAATAAAACACCTATGAGTGGTGACCATGGAGACGGAGCTTGGAGGTAGCTCTCCTCGGTCGCCGTGGTGATAAGAAAAACACCTCTCTCGTCAGTCGATCTCCAGAGAAAAGATGAGAGAGAGGAACAGCAGAAATGAGAGGAGAGAATGAAGTGATCTCTTAAGACATATGGATCAATAGTGAAAAAACACATCAAATCATGCACACAATATTCCAGTCACCTGAAACATAGGCTACAGGACTAGTATGTGCGCAGTACTCTTCTGCACTGTCTAGCTTTAACAGACTATCTTTCTTCCACATCAAAGCTAAACAAAGAATCAATAGCTAGAAGAAAAAACACAGATCAGACAGCACCTACCTACGCTGATGCCAGACATAGAAAACCCTTTGTTTAAAGCACAAATACACATTGCACATGCACACACATACTAGTACTGGGTGCTTGTGTGTGCATGCAACCAGGCTCTCTCCTTCTGACCTCTGAGCAATTGACAGAAACACTGTATAATTACCATCCAGTGAAGTGTTAACCTGATTATAACATTATATCAGCGTTTCTAAAACCCCTATCACAAAAATATGATGGTCTGGGGTTTTGAACAAAGTCTCTTTGTCCTTGCTCTACTAAGAGGGTATGAGGTTGGCCCACAACCCTAGGCTACAATGTTCCCTCTGAATAGGCTTGTCAATGACTGACTGAATGACCTGAGGACAGGAGACATGAGGAGGACAGTAGCTTGAGAAAGATTACAATCTCGATATTTACAGTCTGTTTCCTCATTCATTGTCACTCGTCAGTATTTCTTCCACATGGATGTGCTCTGCTCTGCCACAGTCATATCCTCCGAAACAAACTGTTTTCCGTGGAGGAAGCAGTCTGACTGCTGGAACAACCGACTTCCTCTGTATGTTCATCAGCTCCTGCCCTGCATAACACACACACACACACACAGACACACACATACACACACACGCACACACATACACACACGGCTGTGCGTAGAAACGCACACGCGCGCACTCACGCTTCCTACGGTTGCAAGTTCTAGGTAGGCTAGCTTTGAGAAGGCATCCTCCAAGGTTCCAAAACAGGATGAAAAGGTTACATTTTAAAAGTGAACAACACCGTCATCTACTTGTTTTCCACACGTGAAGAGAACCAAAAACATGCCTTCAGTAATTTGAAGGAAAAAAATCTCTCGTGAGACTGCAGCAGGTTACAATAACAAATCCCTTAGATGAGAAAGATAATTGCAGACGGGCTCAGTAAATCCCGCCCACAGATACACTGATTGGGTTTGGCTTATCAGTGAGCTTTACCATTCGCTTCTTCAGCTGCCACTCACTCTCATCTCTCTTCCAAGACTGTCTCCTGGAACAGCCCCTCAGGGTCCAGAAGGTTTGAAGACTGATAAACGTGGATTTCAAACAAACACCAGAATACGTTAGGACGACTTCTTATATTTTCCCTCGGTGATGGTAAGTTCATATTTGCAGTGCCTTGCTGCAATTATGTATAGGCTAGGTTCGTTTGGTTGATTATGTTTTGTTGCGTTGTAGCCTAACATCTTGATTTGAGCTCAATTTTGATTGCGTGCTTCGTCCGATGACTAATGTAGAACTTGTTTAATGTGCTTTACGCAGCCTTTTATATGTTCTATAAAGTTCACTGGGACCAAAGGTGGAAGGAAGGACTTTAAGTCTTAAGTGACCCAGTTAACGGTCACAAAAAGCCTTTCATGACCAAATCAGTTCATGAATCGGCCATGTTAATAGTCAACCTTGTTACTTACTCTCCCATAATTTTCATGTTTTCTGAACCACTCAGCCGAAATAGAAGGCTGCACAAAAGAATGAACACGCTTCATCTCTCTCTCCCCCTCGCTACCTCTCTTGCTCACTCACTCTCTCTTGCTCACTCGCTCGTTCGCCTTCTATCCCTCTCTTTCTCTCTCCCCCTGTCTCTCTCTCTCTCTCTCTCTCTCTCTCACTCTCTCACTCTTCTCTTTCTACTTCCCCACTTTGCCGAACAATATCATTATCAAAATATTTTTTTTTGTATTTAATTTTGCGATGTTGTGTGTATCTTGCGTCTCTTCCTGGACAGTGTCTTTACAGCACTTTATGGTGACGAGCTGGACGCAGCTGCACCTGATGTTCTCTCATTTGAATTAATGTCGGTGTGACATTGGCTAATAAATGATCTGAAGCTGGCCGAGGGTCTCTTTGTCCTTGTCCACCGAGGAAGCGAACAGAAAATAATAGAATAGCACACCATATAACTTCCATCTATTTCTAGGCTTACAGTAGGCCGGTCCACATGACTCACAGACCACCAAGAGCTTCCTAAAACCTCAGGACTAAGGCTCATTATCCCATTCTCATGTGGACAATGTCAGTCAGTCCCAAATGGTCTGTGCCACACTGTCCTTTTTCAATTTCATTATTCATTGTCTAGAGGCCAGGTGCACCAGTTAAATAATTCATTTTGATGGTGACAGACAGATATGTGCGTATGGAATATTCATCCTCCCCTTACTGTTTAGGAAAATGTATTCTGCTATGTTGTCATCAACCTGTCTGAATCAAGATGGATTACACTTGCATGCCAAGTACAGCAGTCAGATTCAGCAGTCTCTCCTGGTGATGTCAGCCTGTCTCTAGGGGGTCGGAGGTCACTGAGCTAAAAGCTGTGATCTAGGTCAACACTGAGCTGAGCTAAAGGATTGACCTCACCATGGGTGTCCTGTAGACTGCTGCACCCAGGAGACATATTTGATGATTTGAGTCGAGAGTTAAGAGAACCCACGAAGGGATTCCTGAATCAGCATTGTCATGACATTCTATTGGAGCAGCTGTGTATCCTAGGAGAGAGGGGGGGGGGAATCGAAGACACTCATTTGCAACTAAAGAGGACACAATTCATGTTGGCTGTGCTCGCATCAGTGTCAGATGGGTGGGGTGTTTGTAAAACTTACATTGTACAACAGATAGTTCTGTATAGTGTATAGAGAAATGCATTCTTATTATTTATGATGATTGCATAGATATAAAAGCATTCATTTGTTGCTGCTCATTTACAACTCAAAATACAAAGAGTGAAGAGTAGAATGAAACAGTTGTCTTCTCATTTCTCCTGTAAGAGGGAACGGTGAAAAGTTGCACTAATACGCTTGAAACTGTATCTCTGTCAAAATGGTTGACGAATGCTTAACAATTATTTAGGGGGAAATTGCTCATTCCCTAAAAAACATTCACTGGCAAAATGCAACCATTTTGGTCTTAGCCCTGCACGAAGAAGCTGACCTCAGTACTATGAGCTCGCTAACTAGTAGGGCTAGCTAACAATGCTAGATAACTATTTAGCTGCTTGAATTCATGATGCCGGAGGCAAAAACACCCCAATTAATTAGGATTCCATTTGCATGTCGAATTTTGTCCCTGCTCCTGCTAGCAGAAATAAATACTTTTTCTTTTTTCCAGTAGGTGACAGTGTCTTTCCATAGTTGCATTTACCACTTCCAGCTCTGTGATTTTTTTTTTTCTTCTCATAAGGTCCTCCCATTCTGTTACCCTCTCTCCTCCCCCCCTATCTCTTCATCTACCCAAATCTTCCCTCCCCTCCCATCCTCCACTCTAACGCCTGGTCTTTGGAAGACTAACCCTAACCCATTAAATGGACTGTGACTCTTGTCAGTTAGCCCTCAGCGCAGGTCTGAACAAGAGAGCTGTAGTATTAGGTAACTATTCTCTGAACAGAACTGCATGCTGCAGAGTCACTCTGGGTTACAATAACATGGTGGTGCGTTGTGTGTGTGTGTGTGTGTGTGTGTGTTGCCCACTAAATGCCACAGTAATAGTCATTCTCTGACCACTTACACATGAGTACTGCTCTACCCAAAGTGATCAGAGAGCACTTCCTTGTCTTCAGATTTGTGTTGGTCATCGGTGCTCATCCGTAGGCTGCGGCCAGTTGAACGTAAAAAAGAAAAGAAGTTTGATGTGAGAAGGTTTCAAGTTTGATGACTTCTTTAGTCCCCCTCTCCCCCTCTTAACCAAAGTAGCAGACACTGAATGGACAGTAACTCTCCTGGCAGCTCCTTGCTTTCTGCCAGCTTCAGAGCAGGTAAGGACAGGATGAATGTACTAGGCAACCATGCCCTGAACAAACCTGCCTGGGTCGCACTGGGTGAAGAGAGTGCTCAGGTGTCTACTACAACGGTGCCCCGTGTGGCCCAGTTCCCATTAACTTTGCTTCCTGTATGCCCATATTTAGTAGGGCCCAGTCACATGGTTTACAGGAAATCTCCCCACTGTTCTTCGTTTTTCACATTATATCCAGTGATTTTCCATCTCACTTACACATGCATATGCACACACATAAACACACACACACTACTTCATACCACATGAGGATACACACATTAGCACATGACATGACAACTTAAAACTTACCACTGTGATTTTGCACTACTGTGTATATACCCCCCTCCCCCTGTATATACCCCCCTCCCACTGTTGCACTACTGTGTATATACCCCCCTCCCCCTGCACTATATATACCCCACTTACTATAGTTATATTAACCCCATCTGTACAGCTGGTGTCCACTTTTTATCTTATTTGTATTTTATGATATATTTTTATTATAATTTCATCTACCTTTATTATGTTCCATATGTGTTCTATGTTGGCACTTTCCTGGTACAGTAAATTCATTGCTTGTATATCTTGCATGGCGAATAAAAACTGATTCTGATGTCTACCTTCAAACATAAACAGTTGCAATGATTTCCCAGGCTAAAGATTCCAAAAGAGCAGATATTTTGGAACAAGCCTGTTTTTGTGCTTAAACAACAACAAAGAGACAGTGTTCGGCAGTGAAGAGGTGTGACTGTGGGACGATACTGGTTGTTCCTGCTGACTGGCTTATTCATGTGTTGTTGATTAACCACAGTAAAGTACGTATTGTCTGAGCTCTGACATCCTGGTTAACCCTGTCATTCTAAGCAGTAAGAAATGACAGACAGAGCATATCATATAGAGAAAAGATATATGTTTTATTACAAAATTGCATGATACAAAAATATTGAACAAGATATAAAATAGTAAATTCACACAATGTCATCTTTGTAAATGGCTTCAGGCTCAATATGTTCTTTTCTATTCACTACCCAGCAGTGAAGTCATCAGTAATTTCGCTTCTTGGTCTCAGTTGAACAGCTTTTCTATCAAGAACTTTTATCTTTTTACACATTTTCTTTGTCTCTTTAAAGCTTCTGTTGTTCTGGTGTAGCTATACTAGCTTATGTCTTGCAATGTGAAGTAACTGGTGACATTGTTAGTGTTTTAGTGTTGGGTTGTGAAAGTGACAGTTTTGTTCTGTTGAGAGGTCAATGCAGGCCCTGCCAAGCAATGTATGTACAAGATAAGCTATCATTTCCTTTTCGAAGTCATTGATTGGTTACTCTCCAATTTGTTACTTCAACAGCCCTTTCCACTTGAACTTGAGACTTGAGTGCCTAGTCTTTCTGTCTTTCATTGAAGCTGTAGTTCAGGTTTGATAGGCCCATGGTAGTTGTAGTTTGTTAGGCATGATGCACCTGGAGTGGTTGTAACTTTTCAGGCAGGATCGGCCTGGGGTGGTTGTAGTTTTTCAGGCAAGATAATCCTGGGATAGTTGTAGTTTTCAGACAGAATAGTCCTGAAATAGTTGTAGTTTTCAGGCAGGATAGTCCTGCAATGGTTGTAGTTTTTCAGGCAGGATAAGCCTAGGGTGGTTGTAGTTTTTCAGGCAGGATCAGCCTGGGATGGGTGTAGGCTTCTGGAGTCTCAGGATGCAGCCAGCCTTTTAGCTTGACCTCTTTTCTTCTTCTTCTGTCCAATGCCCTGAATCCTTCTCCTCTTTAGACACATCGCCTTGTTCAGGTGGTTCTTAGTAACCCTGAGAACACACATACATACACACATACATACACACATACTTAATACACAATTCACTGTAATACACAATTCACTGCACAAGTGTTTACATAAGGGGCGTTTAACAGTCCACTGACAATCAAGATTATTAGGGGAAAGTGAAAGTGAAGTCAAAACATTCATTGCAACTAGACACTAAAGTTGGAAACTTAGTGTTTGTGCTGCATCTGTTTGTCTTCATGGCTGCAAGCTGTATGTCTAGTCAACTTGAAGCCTATTGTGGCTATACATTGTGTATCTGATTTTAAAAATTACACTTTAAGTGTAAATTCTAATATGTGTGTATCTATACAGCATGTGTGTGCCAACCAGTGTCACTCACCTTTTCCAGCAACGGAGCAGTCGTTTCCCCAGACGTCCTGTCGGATTCACACAAATTTGTTCACTGTTCCTTAGAACCACACTGAAACACAGACACACACGCACATTAGCACCCACTTTTTGAACTCAGAGCGAGAACGTTCAATATGTCAAGAGACTTGGAGATTTAGCTTCAGTGTGCATGCTTGAAATGTATGCACACGTGTGTTTGACTGTAAATGCAGAGTGTATACCTTGTAGCTGCATGTGTGCGTATGTGTACTCACATGATCTCATCGTTGTCACAGATGGGATTACTGAGGGTCACTACAAAGTCTTTCATAGGTTTTCTGACAGTCATATGTGTTTTGGGGCATTTACACCTCCCTGGCACATATGTGCTCTCTGCATCATCCACTGTAAACACACAAAATGCAAGGGAAAGTATAAAAACGTAGGTCTTCACATGTGATTTAGACACTGGATTATACCGTTCAAAATGCTTAAAGAGGCTTTGAATGGGTACAAAGTTTGACATTTCAGAGAAAGTTATGGTCTGTAACAGACAGTAACAGAGTGAAGGAGAAAGAAGACAAAAATGAGTCAACAGAGATTTTAAAAAGTATGAGTAATAGAGACAAGGATGGAATGTGGCGTACCTGTGACCAGCAGACAGCAGAGACTCAGAGCAGCAAAACGCATGAGAGAGAGGTTGAACTGGAACTCCATACTGAGGGCTGTGCTTCAGACTGCTGAGCTCAGCTGCTCTGGGCTGTTTTATACCCAAAAGCAAGCTCCTCCTCTTACCTCCCAAAACTCTGTCTTGTATACTGGAGTTTCCAATCCCTCCGGAATTCCCCCACTCTCTCGCTCTGAAAATATTTCTTCAGGATGTTAGGATCATGGCTGTCCAGGACAAATTTTGTTGAAGGCCACTGCAACAATAGTATGTCTCCGGTCACCCCCCACTTTATCCAAGGTTAGAATGCCATGTCCACCACGGGGCATTTTGTGGTGCCTTTTTAATGCAGCAAAAGTCCCCACAACAACCTGCCAAGTGCAGACGTGCTGATTTCCTTCCAGGAGATGCTGGTGGTTGATTGAAGCTATTGAAATGTTTTATGAATGGACCATACCTATGTTTGTTTGTTTGATGTCTTATTTCATTGTGATAGAGGGTATTGTGATTCTCTGGAGCCTGATAGTCATTTATGTTGGCACAGTCTCTCAGGACATGTGATTTCTTCGCAATGCACCGGTTTTGAAAGAGAGGGGCACAGTCAAAGTGAAACTGGTCCCAGGACAAGTCCTGACTGTGTCCTTTTGGAACGAATGTGCATGGAATATTAATGCCATACTGTTTAGATGCCATTCATGTTTGACTCTTGACATAATATTTCCAATAACTGTGTTGTGTTCCCCAGCTGTGGACCAGTCAGGATGGCTGCTGGCCAGATGTTTGTGAAATTAAACCAGGAGAAGATCATTCCGAAGTGAGTCTGGTGCTGTCAAGTGTTTACAGCTCATCTTTACTTCACTGCTCCAGGTTGAATGCACTTCCTAGTGTTGTGAACCGAAGGAGGAAAGGTTCAAGGGCTTTAATAGAAGTCTGGAAGGATGTGGCTCACATGGTCACCAATCAACACACATTTGAAGGCTACCCAGTGGAATATCTTTTCATGGGGCCAAACATTTATGTGAATGACCCTGGTTGTAGATATTTGCATTTGGAGGATGTTGGTAGAATCATTAATTAGCTGTAGACTTTCTGGAATGGTGATCCCAGTGCTCTTGTTTGTGTGCTAATGTTTTGTGCTATGTGTCTCTGTCCAGGTCAGATGTCCTTAGTCTTCTGAGGACCTACAACTGTTACCATGAGGGCAAAAGCTTCCAGCTGCGAGCTAGAGAGGTAAGAGGAATCAGAGCTACTTGACCCCAAAAACCTCATGGAATGTTCTGGAAACGCTTTTGGTTGGCTGTTTATGAATGAGCTTCCGGTGTCTTCCAGCCAGTGTGGTGTTGAAAAAATAACTGTGGCCAGTTTCACAAGTGTTTGGTGAAATGACTGTGTCTGCGTCTCTCAGCGGTTTAGTGTCTTGGCTCCCCTGACTGGTTAATCCCATCATCTATGGTTGTTACTGATGATAAACATGACATTTGATTCATTTAGCAGACACTTGTATAGTGCATATAATCAGTATAGTAAATGGTCTAGGACCAGAAGGGCACATATATAATATTTAAAATATATAAAATAGTGCAGTTCGAACACACAGACTCTGTATTCCTAAAACATAGCGGGAGAGCATGTGCGTGGGAACTGAAAGTGCCAGGTTAATTGAGCTACAGTGAGGTTCAGAAATTGAAAGTGGAATTTCAGGAAAAACAACTGCATCCACAGGAGTTAAGTAAACAGTGAAAGTTTAACTGCTACTGTGATCAGCGCTTCTTTTTGAGTTGAGAAACGTACCTATGCAGCACAGCAATATGAGAGCAATGCAGCTTTGGGAGAAAGGCATGTGTTTGTATGAGCTACGAGTTAGAACCCTAAGGTGGTGCGATATGGCTCTGGTGGATGGTACAAACAGATGATGAGGATCTGAGGTTTTTGGACCTACAGTAAATTGGACTGTGTGGTCTGGAGTTTCCCCTTACTGTATGTAAAAATGGTTAACCAGACAGAGAGTGAGGGTCGTAGTTGCTGTGGGGGTGTGTGTGTGTGTGCGCGTGTGTGTGTGTGTGATAAAGTGTGTGTATGTGTGTACATCTAGACAGCATATTGGGTCATTGCTCTGGGGGACTTTCCGGGAATTGGGTACTAACCAGAGAGATGTGACATATCTACACAGGCACGCACATGCACACGCAGTCACGCATCATCACACACCAGCAAGGGGTGTGTCTGATTTGAGAACATAGCATTGACCTGTAAGTGAGACAAAGACATACAAAGACACAGACACCCAGAAGCATCCATAGACAGACCACAGGCCACAGGATTGGTCACTGAACATGACAGATGCTTCAGTCCACTGACCAAATGCTTAAAGGTGTGTGTGTGTGTGTGTGTGTGCGTGCGTGCGTGCGTGCGTGTAGCAGCACAGAAACGTGCATGACCTTGCTCAGTTGTATAGAACGGATGGCAGAGTAAGGTCAAGAACCAGGATGAGGAACAACAGAGCTCTTGACCCCCAGCAATGTGAGTCCAGCAGAGAGACAGAGATGCCCCCTCCCCCTCATGGGAGTCTTACCCCGTTTCACTACTAGAACCAAGGCTCATTTGGTGTGCATTTGCATTGGGTTTAAACCATGTCAGGCCGAGTGATACTAAAACGGCGGCATGTAGAATAATGAGTGTTTATTCCAATACCAAATGACCGATTCATATCAATTACTTACATATTTCAGACACTGGACTGACATGCTAGTTTAAATGTTGGTAACTCAGTTGCAGCAGCGACAGGACCTAGTCGCTAATTGTTCCTTGAGTCACGAAGAGAGTTGTGGGAAAGACAGTCCCCCCCCTCCCCCCTCCCTCTCTTTACACAGCTTGCTGTTGCTTTACGCTTTTGTGAGTTTCTGGTTGTGAGCTTGTGTCAGTCAGGTGGTGCTGCAAGTTGACCGCAGTGTAACTAAGAACTCCTGTGAGTCAGCCAACCCCCGAAGGATATCATGGGACTGACTCATGTAGACACAAACACACACAGATAGACACAAAGAGAGAGACACAGACGGATAAGGTGTGCTTCCCACGGTGCATATGGGAGGGGTATCCTGTGTGAGCATTGAGGACTATCTTTCAGGTTTTCAGGTGACTTACATCATCTAAGCAGAAAGCACAGCACCAATATCCTCTACTCTAACACAGCTGTACGGTATTGTGCTCTAACACAGCTGTACGGTACTGTGCTCTAACACAGCCGTACGGTACTGTGCTCTAACACAGCCGTACGGTACTGTGCTCTAACACAGCTTTACAGTACTGTAAAACACACCGGTAAAACTTTCATTTTTGGTGACAATGATTGTACTCAATTCCATCGCTCTAGCCATGCGGTTATACAGCATGTCCTCAACCTTTTGTGATTACATTTTCTAAGCACAATGCAGGCATGCAGCCCCCTCTTTAGGTTATCTTTGAGAACTGCAGCACATTACAAGCACTTCCAAATACCGCTAGAGGGCAGCATTGAACTATGATTCTGTCTTCTTGGTCCTTGTTCCCTCTACCTACACTATGATTCTGCCTGGGCTCTGTCAAAATCTCTGTTCAACAACTTCAGTTGAGTTCGTGGATTATTATTACTGAATAATAATAATAAATAATATGGTAATTATTGGAATTAAACTTTAGATATTATTGTTATATAATATATGTTAACTTGAACAGTTCATTTCATTATGAACATAATGAACATTTCATTATATTTCAAGTGGTGTATTTGAGGTCCCCTGTCATAATTCCTATAGTATTTACAATTATAGCACAGAAAAGCCAAGCGATATAACTTTTGAAAATGTTTATTACAAAATTGGAAAATATTAACAAAATAACATAGTTGAAGAATGTAAACGAAAACACCAAGGTCTAGTGCAAACCAAATAAATACAACTCCTGCTCATAGTGGATATTAGAGACTCATCTGCTCCAGCTAAGTCCAGTTCTATCTTCCAGTCATGCATAGGCTCCAGTTTCTTCACCAAGCCCCTCCCATTCCAGGTGACAGGTTAACTGCACCGCCTCTCCTTGGAAGGAAGACCCTTCCTTCCTAATGTCTGGACATGTAATACTGAGAGATGTCCGCTCAGACTAACAGTTTATGAGGACTCGCTTTGTTTAAGGTCCCGGCTCTCCATCACAGCACCCACAGAGTAGAGGCCAGAGTCGGACTCACGCACGGCTCTCCACAGGTCCTTCTCAGAGTCTGTGGCTGTCCAAACAGCCAGTCCACCGGGTCCCCTGTGCCCCTTCCTCTGCCCTGCCACGGTGTCATCTCCTCAGGCCTTTCTAGACAGAAACCAGAGGCTCTGGAAGTCCGGTGCATGTGGGGATTCGCACAGGGCAGCGAAGCTGAATTAGAGTGTCTTCCCTGGGGTTTGGAGAACAGACGGATGGTAGGAACTTTCTGGAACCTGACTGGTCCACAAGTAGAAGAAAGCACAGGGCAGGAGGCCAGAGCCTGTATGCTGCTCATGTATTCATCCTGGGACTGTGAACAGGAGGAAGAAGAGGAGGAAGAGGAGGATGACGTGGTGGTGGGATGGGTAGAGACACCCAAGGAAGCTGAATCCTCCAGGGTCTCTGCGATGGTGGGCAGCAGGTCCAGAGACAGGAGTAGCCGTCTGTGCTTCATTCTGTGACACAAAGACAGGAGGGAGAGAGCGGACAGTTAGAGAGAGGCTGTTTTTTACTGGTGTGGAAAACACACCTCACAGTTGAGCTCAAGCTCAATATTACCAATTAAGTTGTATGAAATTCAAGGCTTCAGACAGCATATGTAGCTGACATACAATGTTTAAAAGCTCATACAGCCTTAAGTTTAACAAACTACTAAAGAGTCTATTTTTGACTATACATTAAACATTACATGAGAGAGAATGAAGACCATTTCAAACTTAAAATACTATAGTCAAAAATTACGAAATGTTCTTTTTCTGAATTCTTCTACTGGTCTGTTATCCAGTTTCGGAAAAGTAAACTCACCTTTTGTTTTAATGGTCCAGATAACTGACTAGTCCCTCTGTGTTTCAGTGAATCTCTGTCTTCAGGAGCAGCAGTAGGGCTGTGTTGTGTGCTGCCGATCAGAGCTCTGCCAGGTGGCGCGTGTGTGAATGCACAGCTCGGGTGACTGATAGGAGCTTTTATATGAACACACAGCAATGAGGACTAAGCCAAGGCTGAGGCTGCTAAATATAGCCCCCTGTTGACCTTGCTGAGGGAGTAACTGTGGGTGTGTGTGGTATGTGTGTGTAGAGGGAGGAGGGTACAGTGTGTTTGTGTGTGTGTGTGTGTGTGTGTGTGTGTGTTCAGGAAACTCAGGAGTGGTAGGTTACCAAGGTTCAGTGGTGCAGCTGCTTTGGCTGTTTACATTTCTTAACAATGAGGCCTTGGGAGCACACACATAATACCAATCCACACAAATACATAGACACACACACACATTTCACGCAGCTGTACACTCACAACTGGATTACACACTGTCTTCAAAAAAAAATCACATAAAAATCCCTAAAAACAAATGACTTGATTTGGTCCTGACCTTTGTCTTCCTGATCTTGTATAACAGTTGAATTGGTTATTAGGGACACTTTGCCTCATTAGATGCTCTGAAGGGGTTTGATTCATTCCAGAAAATACCACTTTATTTATAGGATTGAACCTTTTCATGTTATGTCACCCATAGCGCCCACATCAATGGAATGATAAGAAATATCATGACAAATTCCAACATCCTCAATAATTTGGACTGAACATGAACAACCCTTGGAGGAAACAGGCAGGACGTTGATCCTACGTGACCTGTTATCAGGCCCGTGGCTGAGCACATGACTGTCTTTCCATCTTGACTCACCCAGGAGCTTTTTCTTAGCCTTTAAGCACATTGCAGTTTACTTCGCCACCTGCTCTGTGTGTGTGTGTGTCAGGGTGCATGTGTGTGGGTAGTTGTAAGCACTTGTGAAAGCATGTGTGTACATGCAATGTGTGTGTGACCTATTAACAAGCCACATCTGAGGGTTTTTCCTGAGGTTTGCTGGGTGAGAAATTCAAGTGAAATCAGGGGAGTTCGATGTGGTGATGAGAGAGCTGATAGTGTTATGAGAAGTGTTAAAAGAACAGCTGGGTGGGCTTGGAGCTACTAGTTGGAGACTAGCTTCTCTAGTGTTTTCTGAGCCTGGATGAAGTCCCAGCGAAGCTCTTTCAATGGCTACTTTGTCATTCCAAACAGAACAGAACTTCCATGGAAGTTGCTGTGTATATAAAACAGGAGTTGTACCCTGGCTGTGGTCATTAATGGCAACAGTGCTGCTTCTTAAGGGCCTCACATTTCTGGAGACACGTAGGTACAGCAAGACTTTGCAGTTTGACTCAGGAAACAGAAGCTTTCTGGTTCTTGAGACTTTTGGGATCAGACCAGATCCCAGGTGGGTTAGCGTCCTAGCCCCTGCCACTTTAGTGCTCTCCTTATAATACTGCCTGTTAATAATAATAACTACCTCATGTTAAGATCATATAAAGACACCCAGCCAAGGTGGGCCCTCAGCTGGTGTTGGACTGGTCTTCATTGTGACTGGATGAAAAGTTCCATGACGCGTCCCTGCCTAACAGGCGTGCCTGCGTTCCATACGGGAGGCAGCCGCATCTCGTACGTGCCCCGCAGCAGCACACGGGAGGCGTGAGTCATGGCGGCCGCTCCTCTCGGACATGACCTCAGCTCTGGACAGCGGGGCAGGTTAGCCTCCGGACCCCGTCCCTCCCAGACCTGAGGGCTGATCTAAGGCCCGCGATGCAGCCCACCCTGCACGTACGCTACACACTGAAGCTGCTGGCTCCCCACCAAGCAGGATATCCCCCTGATACTGGAATACTCTGGATTATTATTTTTGTGTGTGTGTGTGTGTAGGAAGATGGGGAGCTGATTCTTGAAGGTTTGCTGAACATCTACTGGGGTCTTCGTAGACCCATCCGCCTTCAGATGCATGATGACAATGAACGATTCTGCTACGGCAGCCCAGGAGTCAACAGGTATACCGTCAACTCACACATACACACTCACAAACACACATACACACTCACTCACACATACATACATGCGCACACACACTTGACCACAGCCTCTCTGTTATTTTCATTTGTGGAAGACATTTGGTCTTTTATTGTGTTTGGTTTTACGCGTGTGTGTGTGTGTGTGTGTGTGTGTGTGTGTGTGTGTGTGTGTGTGTGTGTGGGTGTGTGTGGGTGTGTGTTCCTCATAGTAGACTTTAGTGCTCCTCCCCCTCCTTTGCTTTGTCTCCTCCTACACGTGTACCAGATTAGGGAGGATTCAAGGTAACACTAGAAGATTATTCTAGAATAAAAACATGTGAGACAGCAGCTGTCCTACTCTTAGTGTTTAGGCTAGATTCCCAACCTTATAAATGAAAGGTTATATGTGTATATATGTAACTGTACATATACTGTATAAATAACCCCTACAAATTGGCCAAGTCAATATTTTGTTACTATAGTTTTGACCATCGTGACAGTTTGAGTGCCTGAACGTAGTGCTGTTTTGCAGGAATGAGAGATCCCCACTTTCAATGCAAACATCTTCAGAGTCCAACAACAACTTACTGGGCCGAAGTAACGGGCCAGCCTTGACCGGTGAGTACTCACATGTGCATACACACACACGCGGCACCAGACACCAGATTATTGAGATCTGAGATTACATCTGAGGTGAATCACTTACATGTGCTCACACACACACACAGGTGATCGTACTCTGCCAGCCATGTCAGGTGGCAGATTACTTAGATCTGATACGAGTTGAATCCTATCCAGATTATGATGACACACTTTTATCCAAAAGGAATTGAACATGGTACATCTTGCTTTTTATGTAAATGCTCTAGTAGTCACTGAGCTATACCCTCAAGTCTATTGTTGAATATTGACCATTGATGACAAAGGCTATGGCTTTGTATGTACTACCAAAAGGGGATATCATAGAAAGTTTTGTTAAATAGGTCTGTCTTTCAAAAACCTTAAATGAGACATTGTAGTCTAATTGACCATGTAACTGCTATTAAACGCACGCAGGATGAACACCAAGTCTGAGTCAGTTGATGAATGGCCCAAAGGGTGATACATCAATAAAAGACCATTTCATCTGACAGTCATCTGATCATCATTTTGATCATCGTTATCTGAAACATCAGCACAAATGAGTCCGGTTCTAAATGCCTCAACTGTTGAAACTGATATGCTGCATGAGCCGGCAAACAAAACTGTGTGGGTGTGTGTTTTGGTAGCGGGTGGTAGCGCGGGTGCGGAAGAGCAGCGAGAGGAGGAGGTGGAGGAGGAGGTGCCCCAGCTGCTGCGGACCAGGAGCGACGCCTCCTTCGTGGGAGTGCTGAGGAGGAGGGGCAAGAGTCACAGCGCCAAGGACATGCAGCGCCTCCGCACACACCGTTACTCCATCAACGGACACTTCTACAACCACAAGGTAGCACGCGCACTAGACACACACACGTTGGTGTAGCTCTCTCGGTTGCTGACACACGACCAGGTGCAGAGAGGCTGGGGCTTCCTGGGCGGATGGGACTGGGAGAATGATGAGTGCTTCACAATAGCCTGTCCTCTGGTCTGCTTATTACTGTCCTGTACCGTACATCTCCCAGCCCCACACTGACCCCAACGTTCCAGGACATTGGGTGCGTGCGCGTGTTTATGTTTATGTGCGTGTGTGGGGAGAGCAGGAGATAGAGAGCGTGAGTGTGAGAGCACGTGTTATCAGGGACACTAAGATGTGCTTCTAAAGGGCTGAGCACCAGATTTTTCCTTTGGAGTTTCCTGCAGTTAATGATCAAGGTGTCCTGACCCCCCCCCCCCCCACACACACACACACACACACACACCCCTTCAGCCCTTACACCCACCCAGCATCTCTGACCAGATGCTGCTACTGAATGTGCTCTTTCCTGTGATACTTTGACATTCATCAAGTGTGTGTGTTCTTTTGATTCCCCTCAGACATCTGTGTTTACACCAGCCTTTGGATCGGTTACCAACGTACGGGTCAACAGCACCATGACAACTGTCCAGGTCCTCAACCTGCTGCTACACAAGTTCAGGGTGAGGCCAGGGGTCAGGGGTCAGGCCAGTGCTTTATGGTCACAATGCTTGGAGGACATGATCCCACACTGAGTACTACAAGTGCTTATACCAGTTTTGTGTGTTGGTAGGTGGAAAATAAAGCTGAGGAATTTGTTCTCTACATGGTGCACGAGACTGGAGGTAGGATGTGTTAGTGTCTGCATAATTCATGCATGTGTTCTCCACATGTTTATGCATGTGTGTGGGTGTGTGAACTGTATATATGTGTGTGAGTGTGTCTCTGAGTGAACCGTCAATACAAGTGTGTCACAATATGTGTCAGTGCGGTAAGCACAGGTGTGTGAGTGTGTGTTGATGTCATAGATTGCACTTGGTCTTTCAGAGCGAAGCCAGCTGAGAGACAGTGAGTACCCTCTGGTGTCCCGTGTTCTATATGGCCCCTGTGAGAAGATATCTAAGATCTTCATCATGGAGTCAGACCTAGGGGAGGAGGTCACGTACGATGTGAGTGCTCTCCATCTCTCCAACACCACTACATTCTCAGTCAACACAACCTCCATTTTGTTGTTTTGTCGGAATATATTTAGACTATTCTGCAACACACTGCACCAATAGACTAGGTATTTTTAGATAGCTGAGTAAGAGCGACTTCCTGTTTAGGGTCTGTTGTAACAATGGGCTCCTGCAGCAACTCTATACTTATAGAATGTCATTGTTGGGACCATGGTACTAGTAGAAGGTAAATAAATAACTAGAAAGTACAACTGGGATGCTAACAAGTCTGAATGGATCTTTCTCTAGGTTGCCCAGTACATCAAGTTTGAGATGCCTGTTCTGGACAGTTTTGTTGTGAAACTAAAAGAGGAGGAGGAGAGGGAGATCTCCAGACTAACCAGGAAGTGAGTCTCTTGTCTTCTGTAACTAGCTCACAACACTATAAGGTGAACAGTAGGTAGTGTTGCAGGAAGCTGCAGCTCTGTAGAGAGGAGGATATAAGAGACTAACAGCCAATATGTCTGTTCTCTTTTCTCCAGGTATAGTGCTCTGAAGTCCATGATACTACAGCAGCTGGAAAGTGACCCGGGCACAGCTGACCTGGTCTGAGGGTGTGTGTGTGTGTGTGTGTGTGTGTGTGCGAGCGTGTGTGCCTTCACGTGTGTGCGCACACACTTTTGTGCCAGTATGAATGCAAGCGTATATTTGTGTGGTAAGAGAAAATAACTATGCTGATGGTTATTCTACTAAAACATTTGCACACGATTTGTCTCCGTTTTTTCAAGTGTTATACTGTAGCGAATGTTACGAAGTTGTTGGCCTTTGTAGTTACACTTACAGAAAAAAACATAGTCTGCACCTATGAACTTTGAAAAGGTTATAAACATTTATAAACTTGTCTTGTTCAATTATTTTACCTGTTTTATATTTTACTCTTAGTAGTGTTGTTACTGTATGTAAAAATGAAATATTCTCAAGTAGCAATATTTGTAATACTACAACATGAAATACATTTTGTTTTTCCTTACATTAGTTTTTATACAATAAATACCTTGTTGTGTTGTCCATCGACTTGAAAATCAACCCATTTCTATTCACATATTTTCTACTAAAGTATGCCTACAATAAACATTTGACACACACACACACTCATACAGACACATTACAGTAATGTAACTGTAATGTAACAAAAAAACAGAAGCTTTTATTATTTCCTGCATTTCCACCGTGACTGGACCAGAGTTGAATATTGTTTTGTGAGTGACCCTCGCAGTGAGCCAGTTCTCATGAGCTCAGTTGCGGTTTGTGTTTGTGTGTGCTAGAGTGTGTGTGTGTTCCCACCATGATTGTACAATGAGGGTATCCTGAAAGAAGGGGGGCTGTTCCTCTTTCCCACAGATTCCCAACAGCAACAACCATGCTCAGCTGGACCAGAGTAACCATATACACATATACACTCACACTGCCCTCTTCTGGTTGTAGTTGTAACAAAACAGGCATGTACGGAACCAGAAACATTACCCCTGCGGTCCGAAGTGCGCTCAGCTGACGCGGAAGACATTGCGTGTCGCTCCCCCACCCCTGCCCCCCATCCTCCCTCCTCCGTTTCCTATCGGAGCAGCGAGCAGTTCCTTAAAAGTGAGGCTAGGATGGCTTCCAGTCATAATTTAGATTCCAGGATAGTTATCATTGGATGTGGCATATCAGGCATTGGAGCAGCTCAAAAACTAACTAAAAATGGTTTTCGCAACGTGCGCATTATCGAAGCTACAGCGAGGAGCGGGGGAAGGATTCGAACTGGGAGACTGGGTGAGTAGCGGACTGGTCGTATGAAATGAGCAGCGTGGTTTGACGTGTTTATCTTATTTTGTGCTTTGAAATTAGACTTTGAATGCGCATACATTAATTCATCTCTTCGTTTCGATCTGTTACTACATCTCCCAGTAGGTTAGCTCCACCGAAACATACAGTTACATAAAGTTCCATTCAGATACGATTTTAAGTCCGTGTTTTATTATTAACCAACAGTAACCTACCACCATTTTACACTATCTGGCGCTCTGGCACAAGATCTAGCTCATGAGATAAATGCATGCAATAAAACTCTATGCACTGTCAAGTATCAAAACAAACCCTCTCTTTTAAAAAAAGGTAACAACGTAATAGAAGTGGGAGCCAACTGGATCCATGGTCCATCTGAGGAGAATCCGGTGTTCTGCCTGGCCCGTCAGTATGGACTGCTGGATCCTGAAGCCTTAACAGCTGAGAATCAAGCCATGGACATCGGGGGACACCCTCCATGGGTGCCCAACTGGTTCAGCAGCTCAGGTACACTATTAAGTACTAAACATGGACTTCAGATCAGATTTCTGTTAGTAGTCTACAACATCCATAGGCATTTTTCACATTCACATCAAGACCAAACATGACTTGTTTGTAAATGGGGGCAGGTAGTTATTTTTTGCCTGTACAATGCCCTATTTCCGTCTGTTGCCCCAGGCTTTGATAAATCATGGTGTGAGACATATGAATGATTGTGAAAGAGTACACCTGTTCCTCAGGGTGTAAGCTTGAGGCAGAGGAAATGGCTCCTGCTGTGGGCCTGTTTGCAGAGCTGCTAGAGCAGAGTACAGACTTCACCCAGGGAGGAGAAACCTGCACCAGCGTGGGAGAGTTCATACGCACACAGGTGCTTCAGTCACCTCCCATAGCACTCTCTCTTTCGTTGTCTCTTTCCGTTCATTTGTCTTATCAACAAGATGTTAGAATCACGTCTGTATGTGTGTGTTAGGTGCCTAGACTGGCAGCCAAACAGTGGCAGGGGGAGCAGGCCTCCACCAGGGCCCTACGGCTGTCTATGGTCAGCACACTGCTGAAAACCGAGTGCTGTGTGAGCGGGACACACTCCATGGACCTGGTGGGACTGGGGGCCTTCGGACTGTACAAGACCCTGCCAGGCCTGGATTGCACATTCCCCAGGTGGGCATATACACACACACACACCCACACATCCAGATCCATTGTCAGCCATGGCCGATGGTATATATTCACTCTATCTGGGACAAATTGCCTAGTCGTCGTAATGTTGCTTTCTGCTTCTCGCAGAGGCTACGATGGCCTGATCAACAACATGATGAAGGAGCTTCCTAGCGGCATAGTGTCCTATAGTCGACCTGTTCACTGCGTTCACTGGAACAGGGACAGGACAGGGGACAAGGGACTGGCCCCTGTGATGGTGGAGTGCCAGGATGGAGAGAGCATCCCTGCTGACCATGTCATCGTCACTGTCCCTCTAGGTTGGTGACACATACGTAAATAGACACTCCCAGATGCGTCCATAATCGACATCATGGCTTAGTGTTTTTTGGTGCAAACGGTTGCTACTTGTTCTGTTACATGTGCATGAGTGCAGCAGGATCTAGTCTGTTGTCGAACTGTATTGTGTTTTGCTCTATGCTGACAGGGTACCTGAAGAAGCACCATGCCACCCTACTCAGCCCCCCTCTCCCTCTGCACAAGCAGCACTCGGTCCAGAGGCTGGGATTCGGCACCAACAACAAGATCTTTGTGGAGTTTGACTCCCCCTGGTGGGACGCCGACTGTGAGGTCATCTTTCTGGTGTGGGAGGACGAGGTGTGTGAGTACACATTCGCACACACATGCAAGCACACAGACATGCCCAAAGACACACCGATAGATGTTAGATGTTATTGTACACAAACACACACCTGTAACTGCATTGATGTTCGTGTCAAGGTGGACCTGGTAGACCAGGTGTCGGATGTGGAGAGGTTCTGGATGAAGAAGTTGTTTGGCTTCACCGTGCTCAAGCCCACTGAGAGGTCAGTCAGACCCACACTGTTATAGTGCTGCATGGAACATGAGTGTCTTTGTTCTGCTTCCATATTCCACTGTGCATATCTCTGCGCTCACTCTCCCTCCCTGTTCTCTCCCCCCTCCCTTCCTGGTCCTGTTTTGCCCTCAGGTATGGACATGTACTCTGTGGTTGGATAGCTGGTCACGAGTCAGAGTACATGGAGACTCTGACGGAACAAGAGGTGACACACTCCATCACACACCTGATCCGCAGGTTTACAGGTAATCCTGACCCCTCCATCATTTTCTGTCTAATCGGAACTTCTGAAAGCATTTGAGTTACAAACACATTCTCGATGAACTCTTGTGATGGTGTGTAATTGTGGCAGATGAACCTTTTGCTCCTCTAACTATTTTCAGGGTGGTTTTTATCTTTTTTTAAATACACAGTAAAAGTCCAAGTCTACTTGTGTGTGTAGGGAACCCTATCATCACTCCACGAAGGATTCTGCGCTCTCAGTGGTTTCTGGACCCCTGGACGTGTGGCTCCTACAGCTACCCTGCAACAAGCTGCTCAAGCCAGGACATAGAGAACTTGGCAGAGCCCCTCCCTTCCAGGGGGGGGAAGTCACAGGTACACACTTGCAGTGGGGCGCAGGCACTGTATACACACTTATTTGCCAAAAAACAATGAAAAATCAATAAACAACTAGGATAATAAAGCACCAATCAGTGTAAAGAATAGGTAGCCATGTTTGAGGATGAGGATGTGTCCAGGATCTGTCTCCAGTTCCACATGGTGTGTTTACTGTTCTGTCATCTCTAGCCCCTGCAGGTTATGTTTGCAGGGGAGGCTACCCATTCCTGCTTCTTCTCCACCGTCCATGGAGCACTGCTCAGTGGCTGGCGAGAAGCTGACAGGCTCATCTCCCACTACTCCTCCCCTAACGCGTCAGAGCCAATGAGATCCAAGCTTTGAAGAAAGAAGAGCAGTCTTCAGCCTCATGTCTCGAATCTAAGACAAATATGATTTCAATTATTGTACCAATGGAATACAATATGCCAACATATCGTATGAGAAATCAAGGTATATTTGTCATGAAGCTTTTTTTTTTTAAATTTAAGAAAGATTTTAGTGATTGTTAAAATCAATCTAATTTTAAGCCAGTTGGATCACTTATTACGAATCATACCGTTATAGGTCATATTTAATTATTGTATTTGTTCTCCAATCAAAATCAAATGTACAAAATGTTGTAAATTCATATTTTGCTAATATTTTGTAATAAATATGTAATGTCTTTCCCATTGAAGCTGTGATAATACATGTATATGCAGTAAAAATGCAATGTATTATGTGCCCCAGCAGACAACCTCATAAAAGATCACATCTGCCACAACCGATTGGTAAGATATGTTCAGCATGGGCCTGCAAACTTCGAGAGACCTGAAACGTTTGCTTATTAAATACAATTCCTGTTCAACCAACCAAACTGGTTGCATAATCCCAATGTAGCCAGCCCTACCCGATGTTGTAATTTGTGGGCACAACACAGAAAGTGTGACTTTCTTCTTAGATTCATCTATTAAGGTTTGATCTTGCATATGATAACAAGTATGGATTATGAAATTGACAGTTATTCCTAAAGTGTGATAGAGCGGGTGACTTATGCAAAACCATGGTAAAGTCAAACTTTATGCTGTGGTGATGTCAACATGCCTTTACTATTCAGTCAGAAGTATGTCATTGTGTAATTATTTATTGTATTCAAGTCAGGTAATAAACTTCATGGCACAGGTTCATGTCTGTTAGTGTCCACCAGGGCAGGCGCATGGTAACAGGGCTGGGTCGTAGGGCGGAGAAAGAAGCACAGCGTTGTCCAAAAGCAATTCAGATCTCTGGTTCTCTGGCTCCGGAGAGGCTAACTAGTCCTGCTCATTGGTGCTGTGCTCCGGTTCAATTCACTTTCCTTGTTGAGTCAAAAATGGGTTAGGATGGAGAGAAAGAGGAGAGGAGAGGAGAATGGTCCCGTCTGGACCTATGGGAGCATGAACCTCTGTTTACTGAAGGCACCTGATGGGCCCTGGTTGGATGTTCCGGTTTTCTTCCCCTTCTTTCGCTTCTTAGCCTTGACCAGGGACACATTTCCCTTGGCGATGGCAGGAAATAGGCAGGGAGGTGCTGGTTCTTGGATTGGAACCACATTGGGCGTGTTTATCTCAGCCCTCCTGGTCAGCAGGGGGACTCGGTGCACTAAGGGATTGGGCTTGTCCCTGGAAGCAGGTTTCACCTCTTTGGCGGGTGCTCCAGCCAGCTCCAGCTCCGTCTGAAGATGATGAGACTTGGTGGGCTGGCACCTAGGCTGAGAGGGGCACACAATGCTGCCATCTGGCTTAGACATGTCGACCGGGTGGCAAGGCCTTGGTCGAACAGGACATGCTGGGTTGCTAGGTCGATGTTTAGGAGAAGGCCGCAAAGGGCTATTTAGCTGCACATCAGCTAAACATCCCTTATAAAGAGGCACTAGGTTGCCAGGTCGAACAGCAGGTGGAGGTTTATTCCCAGGGTTGCTGGGGCAAGAATCAGACAGAAGAGTAAGACTTCTAGTCTGGATGGGGGCCAGAAGGTGCCTCGTAGGCTTTGCTCGATGGACAGCCGTGATGAACATGTCGGTGTCGACATCAGAAGGTGGGGGAGGCTGAGGGACAACATTCAGGGGGGGGAGAACAGAGTACTTTGAGAAGAAGACAGGGGCATCACTGTCTTTGCTTTCTTTTGGCAGTGTGCTAGAGTGGAGTGGAGCACACTTGGATCTTGGCTCAGCCCTGTTCAGGCCGGGTTTCCTCATGTCTTCAGTTAGGCACGGAAGCTGAGATCTGAAAAATAGATGTTTGTTTTAAAACATGTCTCTTTATTCAATTTTAATCCGGATAATAGTTTACGTGAAAAAGGTTTGTGCTTACCTCTTGCTAAAATTCACCTTTGTCCAGTTGAAATGATAAGTTTGGAAGTCTGTTGAAGAATGAGACATTTGCACTTTTGGTTTCACCATACCTTTGTATATTATCCTTTTAACTAAATAAAATTATATTATTCAACAGAACCAAGAACCAGACTTACAATTTTTAGAAAGGAGCTATTTTTCTTACCTTGTAAAACACTGAATTTCAATTCGCAAATGATCGGATTTCTCTAATGACATCTGAATATTGGAGTGTTGTACATTGTGACGCAACAATACACCGATCCGTTTGATGTAGACAGAGTTCACGAAAGCCATCAACAACCACCAAATAACAGTTTTAATGAATTTACATACGGGCCCTTTGTATTTTGTAATAAATATATTTGTGTTTTTATTTATTTTTATTGTAACTTTATTTACAAAGACATTTGTATCACCCATGTTACCCGCATTTTGTGGGTAATTTGTTATTATGTGTTTGTTATTCTCCTTTGACTTTGCTTCAAGCTGCGGAGCTGGCGGGTGGAGTGCTTGGGCCAATTACTTTTAGTGTTGCAATTTCAAGTCGGCAAAAAAACTGTGTAACACAACAATACCAGTTACGAGATACTTGCCACAATAATATTTCCGGTTTTATGAACATACTTTCAGAATAAGAGCTTAACCTGCGATATTCAAAAACCTGGTGGAGTAATTGTAGTTAATGCTTCGTGCAGAACGATTATAAACAGTGTTTATTAATTTGAATTATGAGATTTATAATACATACTAGAAACCTTATCATACCACAAAACGTACATATACTGTCTGTAAAAAATCTGGAGGAAAAAAACTTCCTTCTGATACGTTAGCGCGTTTTTTAACCTTTATTTTGAAGTATTTGGAAGAATTCCGGAAACTTGATTCCTAATCGAGGCTGGCTTCACAGTGTAGTTTTAACATATGTTAAAAGTATGATCTGTCAATAACAATGACAAAAGCTGAAAATACATATTGTTTAACCTAAATATTCCTGCAATGAAACTTCATTTAGCACTCCGCAATGCAGCAAAGTTCCGAACTGTCTTTGACTTTGGAGAGCGGGAGGTGGCTCATTGGTTTCCAGGTCATATGGCTAAAGGTTTGTTAACAGAGTATAATTTCTACTGTACCGTTGCCAGCATCAACTGTTTCATGATGTATGCATTATGTATTTGTATGTCATGGGGTTTGTGGAGATAAAAATGTATACATGGTTACCTGATTGCGTTGATACGACTATGGAAAAGGCTAGTTACAAACAAGATGCTGACATCTTATTTCCCTTCAGGAATCAAGCAGATGAGAGCCAATGTGAAGAACGTGGATTGCATCGTTGAAATTCATGACGCCAGAATATCCTTTGAAACTGGCCATGAAGCTAAGACAACACAACACGTCTTTGGTGGCACATTTCCTTAACTAGAGCACATCCCATTTTCAGGCAGAAACCCTCTGTTCCAGGAGACTCTGGATGTCAGACCACACCTGTTGGTGCTAAACAAGATGGACCTTACAGACCTGTCCAGTAAGCAGGTACTGGCCACCAGTCTTGCAACACCAAAAAAAATTCCAGCAAACTGAAATACTGTGTACCATTATGTATGCTATTGTGGTTGATTGTGTAGAATATCCTGAAGCAACTAGAGAGAGATGGGGTCAAAAATGTCCTATTCACAGACTGCTTAAAGCAAAGAGATGAGAACATAAAAAAGGTAAGTTTGAGAGAAAGAAACAGAAACACATGAAGAGAAGAGAGATTCAGGACAAAAGTTAATGTATTGAATGTGCATGGTTACAGTTGGTTCCGGTGGTAACTGAGTTGATTGAGAGCCGTCCACGTTTCCACAGAGAAGAGGTGAGCTAACAACTCAACCAAAGATTGATTATTTTATTAATTTCGTTGATTGATTTTAGTAATTGAAAGTGCTATGACAACCTGATTTTGTCTCATATAAGGGTTAGACAAATTAGTCAACTGCAACAAAATATTTTATAGACTTAGTCTCCCGGGGGGGCTGCAAAAACTCAAAAGACTTTTGTTTAATAGACCTTTTATTCTTACTCACTGTGAGTTTCTGTCTACTTGCCTGAACTATGACCTTCCGCACTGGAACAATATATATGTTTTCATTTCACTATCTCAAAAAGAATGACATATGGTGTATCCCCATCATTGTGAGTGATACAAAAACATGTTGTTGTTTTTGCATTAAGGGTATTAATTATTGCTTGATGGTGATTGGAGTACCAAATGTCGGGAAGTCATCACTAATCAACGCGCTGAGGAGGATGCATCTGAAAAAAGGTACAAGGTCATTTAGGCTCCTTTCAGGAGATCTTCGAGTTTGGCCTTAGCTAGATGTACGGTTTGAGCTCAGCCCTATCCTAACTATTCTGCCTTCAGGTAAAGCATCAAAAGTAGGAGGGGAACCAGGTATAACCAAGGCAGTCCTCACTAAGATCCAGGTTGGTGCGACTCTAATAGCTGTAGACACTGTGTCAACATATTAATAGTTTCCTTCACACAATTTGTACATGATGCCCTTCTCCAGGTGTGTGAAAGACCAATAATCCACCTACTGGACACACCTGGAGTCCTTCCTCCCCGAATCCAGAGTCTGGAGACAGGCATGAAGCTGGCACTCTGTGGTGAGTCCGGAACTGATACAGCACTGCAATGACACCTTCTGTTCAAAAGCTTGATTACCTGCCAGTATGTTGCATGCCAATTATGAAATATGCTCAAATTTGACACCCAAACCTGTCTTGGCTTCATATCATGATACAGAAGTATAGAATGCATAATTATACAAAGGATGTACTGTACAATTCTTCTATTACATAATGCCTTCTGTCTGTCTATCTCAGGGACGATATTGGATCATCTAGTGGGAGAAGATGTCATCGCTGACTATTTACTGTTTTCTCTAAACCGACTTGAGAAGTTTGGGTACAAGTCTTTTTTTCTTCATAATGTGCAGTTGATCATCTTTGCCCTCCACGCCCCAATAAAGTACAGTGTGTCTGTGTTCTGTAGGTATGTTGAGAAGTATGACATAGGTGAGCCGAGTGATGACATCCAGCAGGTCCTCAAGCGTATCGCTGTGAAGCTGGGCAAGACTCAGCGGGTTAAAGCCCTCACTGGAGTTGGTAAGACCAGTAGAGATTAGTGTTCATTACAGCTCAGTTTGTATATTGTTTGCACTCATTACTACAGAGAATGACAAGATTTGAGTTTTATTATGTCCCTTAACCGAACAGTGTTAAGCTGATCTAGCTTGTGTTTTGTATTCCTCAGGTAACATCACTATCACAATCCCCAACTACACAGCTGCAGCCTATGACTTCATCAGGGCCTTCCGGAAGGGTGAGCTGGGACGAGTAATGCTAGACTGAGCCTAAACAGACTCCTCCCCGACAGGCCCCCTGCAACAGCAACAAAGACTGAACACAGTCTTTACAACCAGGACACGTCTACACCAATGTACGGTCAAGTCTCAGGGTGTGCTGTTTGGGTCAGACCTGGTACAGACACAAAACCACCTCTCCTCTCTGGTTGGTGAAGAAAGGAAGAGGACTCAAAAGGTGTTGTGCTGTATCCACTGTCCCACACTGTCCTTTATCATAGAAATGCTGTTTGAGATGATCCTGTATCAAAATATCAGACTTCTCATAACATCTGTGTACATACGATATGTTTATTACAACTAAGACAGGGTGACAATAATAAATGCTGTATTTTTATGTACAGTACAGTGTCTTGTTTACACAGTTTTGTGTATATTAATACAGGCAGCATAATACTTTGGGCTCCCCCATAACATGAAAAACCTGGAAAATTCATAATTTATAAATTGTGATTTCCAGACCTATATAGGTCACGGAGAGAAACGGAAGATAGTTAACTCTTTATTATCTTTTTCTTTTTAAACTCACAAACTTACCCACAAGTGCACAGAAACATCTGTTAGGAAACCTATGTTGGGTTAACCTCATTTATACTCACTTATAAATGTACATGCAAATAAATAATGGAAATAATGTTTCCAGAAGTGTTGAGGAACGAATTGAGGACACAATTTCAACGCTGGTTCCAAGCGTTAAAATGAATGGAAATGATTAAACGGCGTAGGGACCCTGAAAGCACAGGTACATACTTGGACTGTCTGCAGTGGAGAAAGTAACAACTCATCTTTCTCAGGCAGTAGCAGACTCCGGACCAAGAAGTCTCTTGGACTCTGGGTGAAGTCTATTCAAATACAACTTGGATGCAGACCCTATTGTTGACATGTACCTTGTTCTCCTGGGAAGCCATGGGGGGATTCATATACTGTAGTACAAAATTACGAATATAAGGGTAATGCAGTATAAAATAAATCATTTGGGCTGCATTGTTCTCTAGACAGTGCAGGAGATGAGCGGTCAAGTCACGTAGACGTTCACATTAGGTCACCATAGGCACAGTACCAAACAGGTTCCCACATCTTCACTGAGGTAATCTAATAAGGAGTTAGGAGAACTACTTTTAGGAGTTCATACTGTAGTTACATAACACACCCAAACCATCAATGGATAAATACATTGTAAACCACGTGTATAAAAGCCATTCTTGTACTAAACAGAAAAATATTGTTAAATTATCGTCAAATATTACCAATTCACAGCTGTTAGTGTCTAGTATAAGTTTGCTGACACTACCTTATGTTGGCAAATACATATGCATACATGGTAGTAAAGCTTTACAGATATTAAAGATCTGACAGTGGTACAGGACCTGTAGTAGACAAATGATATTGGCAATGTTAGTCAAACAATTGAAGCCCTGAGGCCTCCAACAGATAGTATATTCTAAATAATCCAAGACTCTGTCCCAAATATCCTCCCCAAATCATGTTTTGAAACAACAAAACAATTATGATTTAATAGCCTATATAAATGCAGTGTGTGTGTGTGTGTGTGTGTGTGTGTGTGTGTGTGTGTGTGTGTGTGTGTGGTTGGTTGTTTCTTCCCTTTTCTAACTTCAACGTTCAGACCATGGGGAGCCATGGCTTTATATGCAGGTTAGGTCATGATCACTAAACCAGCAAGGCCTACTCCAAATCTAAAATACTTATTCCAGAGATTTTAGTAATTTAAACTAGCCCATACTCTCCCAGATATGTCCATAGTTAGGCAAAATTATAGTGATAAAGACAGCTAGCATTTGAGTAAACAAGGGTTCGTTGTGGGTTGCTTTTGATGTTTGGGCATTAAAGTAGTTTGTCCTGTTATAATAGTCCCCTTCGTACTCTGAGCTGTCGTCCACTTTATTGTTGCGGAAGGCAGATGCATACCAGTTATCAGCCGATAGAGCGACGGCTGCACCGGCTGCTGCAGCAGCTGCAACGCGCACTGGGGAGCTGCGCCCTGCCGCCCTAAACCGCGAGCGTGTGCCTCCATAACTTCCACTTCGGTAATGACCCCCTGTTCCACCGCGAGCTGTGCCTCGTGCAGAACCCCGTGCGCCTCCACGGCCGCCCTTGGCAAGCACGGATTCAGTTATGAACGAAGCGATCAGGAGAAACGTCCAGCACGTGGCTAATACTCGCATCGTTCCCGCCATCAATACCTAAATGAATGACAATATCAAATGATCATGATTCATGGGCCTGTTGTATTTATCTCACCACAGTGTCATCTCTCACCTGCTGATCGGCTATCGATCTGGTTGTTTTGTGGAAGTTCAAAACCAAGGGCTATAGTCAGTAGTAACCATTGTTGCGGATCAAAAGACTTGCACTGGCACTATTTGAAAAGGCAATAAATAATAGAACTGACAGTGTTAGGAATACTGGTAAGTAGGTCAATATAAACAGAGTAGCCTACAAAACAGAGGACACTGGCTTCTGGCTCTATGCTTAGGCAACATTTGGAGGCCATTCTATAAAACCATAGCTTCGCCACAAAATACGTGAATCGTAAGGATGTAGCCTACACATTAGTAGCCTCATAGCAAATTACATAAATAGCCTATTATAAAGCTGACAGCAGAGCAATATTCACTAGACCATATAACCATACAAGCAGTACATTTAGTGATCTGATCTTGTACAATAAGCGTGCTTTCTCAAAATCCGTGATGATGGATAAAGATTTCTTTTGAATTATGAGTATTATCAGTAGCCCAATTACGCTTTTGCCGGGCAACCAATTACTGCTATCTATATCATATGTTCATCTTAACCGATTTACATAATTTCTCTATCAGGTTTACCAAATAAATCTTACCTTGCTGTGTCAATCGAATATTCCTTAGGCTGTCGGACGCTCTTGATACCCTAATTCAGAATATCATCTCCGTGCTCAAAACATCAGTGCGCTTGAACGAGGACGCTCATTCCTTTCTATACAGTAGCCTATTTAGACGCTCGCGCCCCTTGACACTTTCATGGGGCGACAGAGGAATGAACACGAGTCTGTTTGTGACTCACTTATTTAAAAAGATTAATTGTCAGTATATTTGATTAGAACCGTATGGGCCAACATTTCCTCAGATAGCTTCCCAGTGATGATAGAGGGTGGTAGCTAAGTTCTGCATTGACGGGCAGGGGGTTTGACGTTGTGGCTGATGTGCTCTATCAAGGCTTCACTTCTGTAGAGTACAGAACATAAAGCCTAACCTGTGGAAGTAAACGCGTTTGTCTTGTATTTGGAGAACCTCGTGTGATAGAGAATTAGAAATTGTTTTTATTTTCTGATTGGGATCAAATGAAGTTCATTTTGTGAAGTGTTTATTTTCCTGAATGTATTATTTTTTAACCTGTTTTCTCTGCTCCAAGCCGATTTGCATTTGCAGATTAAGTTATCAGATACTTGGAGCACCTTGACTGTGTTTTATTTAGTAGGCCTTAATATATGTATATTTTAGTATGTATAATCATTTTATCAGTCCAGACAAAATTCCAGTTCATTTTGAGGAATTATGCTTTTTGTGCAGGCAGAAACGTGCACAAAATCGCACCTTTCCCTATTGTTGGCTTGTAATGTCAAATATCGCGCGATCAAGCAGTGAGAACTCGTACGTCCCATGTTTCTATTGACTAGCTCTTAGCTAGCAGTGTAGCACTTCGTCCTCGCTGTAATGGCTGTGTTCTGCAGAACCGCTGCCCGTCTCTTGATACCAGCTAGGTCAGTCACTGCAAGTCTCTCGGTTGCACGGCAGTACAGCGTTGGTACGTATCGGATTCATTGTGAAATAACTCTTACTATGGACGAAATCTGCATTGTCCTCTCCAATTCCACAATGTCATGGAACTTGTTTGCCAATTGTAGCCTGTGAGCCAAAGTGGCTCACAGAATGATCAGCGTCATAACCTGCCAGTCAAAGTTTACTACATTTCTCTTTCTTAGTGACAGCCTATGCAGGCTACAGAGTTGTAGTTTGTTATTGTTGAAATGACTAGGCTATGTATTCTGCCCGTTAGCTTGCTCCCTCTCTAGGCACTGGACTAGCAGCAATATAAAACACTTGAAACAATCTAATGCTGCTGGATTGACGCATAATGTCACCAACCTAGTCGATCTTATGGTAAAAACATCATTTTACATATAATAAAAGTACATTTAATGATGGAAGTTCATCCATAACAATATATTGCACCTGCATAACTTGGCCTTTACCCCCACTGAATTATTCAGATTTTTCTTCAAGGACACAAAGCCTTTAGATTGAGATAGCAGTGTTTTGTAAGTGCCACAGGTCAATCTTTAGTTGAGACACCTCACTTACTAGAAGTTCTAGATGCTTAACAGTTATGTGTGTGTGAATGCTTGCAGGTGTTCAGTATGAATACATTCTAGTGGAGAAGCGTGGGGAGAAGGAAGATGTTGGGTTTATTCAGCTGAATCGGCCCAAGGCTCTAAATGCTCTGTGTGATGGTCTGATGCTGGAGTTGGGGCGTGCACTGGATGACTTTGAGTTAGATGGGCAGGTGGGAGCCATTGTCATCACTGGCAGTGAGAGAGCCTTTGCAGGTAAGGAGTGTGTGTGTGTGGGTTATTTGCCTAAGTGCCCTTGTTTTTTAAAGATATGTTTATGACCTTCTAATCTCACCAGAGTAGATTCAAATCATACCATATATGAAAGTTGGAGTGCCACTGACTGGAATTATAAACTAATCAATTCATCATCATCGATGTGCGTCTTTAGCGGGAGCAGACATCAAGGAGATGCAAAACCGAACATTCCAGGAGTGTTATGGCGGTAACTTCCTGGCCCACTGGAACAGAGTGTCAACGGCTAGGAAGCCTGTCATCGCTGCTGTTAACGGATTTGCAGTGAGTATCTTACTGTTGAATCAGTTTGTGCTGGAGAGAAAACATAGATCAGTGTGTATCTGTTGTGTCTTGCTCCTATAACATTGTTGTATGCTGAAGTCTCTCTCCTTCCCCTCTCTCCCTCTCTCTACTCCTCCTTCTACAGCTGGGTGGGGGTTGTGAGCTAGCCATGATGTGTGACATCATTTATGCCGGAGAGAAGGCTCAGTTTGGCCAGCCAGAGATTCTGCTGGGAACCATCCCCGGTGTGCCTCTTCCTCTCCAACCCAATCTTCTTCATCCTCCTCTTCCTTTCCGCGATCGTCAAACCTTTTCTCCTCCTCTCTATTTTCCAGACCGTTTCCATTTCTCTCTTGTTTCATATGTTGGTTGTCAAAAATGAAGGTGTCCATAAGCCTGTGATTCTTTTTGTGTCAGATAGTCAATGGTACTGACTGATGCTACCGTTTGTCTGTAGGAGCGGGTGGCACTCAGAGACTGACCCGGGCTGTAGGAAAGTCCTTGGCCATGGAGATGGTATTAACAGGAGACAGGATAAATGCACAAGAGGCAAAGCAATCAGGTATAAACACACACGCATTCACAGAGTAGGACAAATCATCAGGTTTTCAGGTGGTAAAGATATTAACTTCAAACCTGGCACATGATTAATATTGGAGATTGGCCACTCGTGGCTCATTCTGTGTGTACATGTCTTAGGTCTGGTGAGTAAGGTCTATCCTGTTGACCAGTTGGTGTCAGAAGCCATTAAATGCGGAGAAAAGATTGCTGGCAATTCCAAGATAATCTCTGCCATGGCCAAAGAGGCTGTCAACGCAGGTCTGTCTCCTTTTGTTGTCAGGATCAGTGTAAAATGCTTTTCTTTATCATTACTAGTCTGTTTTGACAATGTCTTCATCTCTCTGGTTGCAGCTTATGAATTGACTCTGGCCGAGGGAAATCGATTAGAGAAACGCTTATTCCACTCTACATTTGCTACTGTGAGTAGAACTGTTATTTTAAAGGGGCTCTGTCCATTTTTGTTATACATCGCAGCCTGTGTGCAAATGTGGTTCTCATGCCTGTGTGACTGTATTCTCAGGGTGATCGCAGGGAGGGGATGACTGCATTCGTGGAGAAGAGGAAGGCCAGCTTTCAGGACCAGTAGAGCTCAGCAGAACCACCACATGCAGAGTGCTGTTCATGCAAAGTTCCCAATGATCCCAATCTCTGTGCTCAGTATTTGGATTTCTGCATAAATTCTGCACAAATGAACAACTGCAATGAACTGTCATGGATTAGAAGTCTGAATTGTGCCCTGGTTAAATTCTAGACTGTGGTAATGCCTTTTCCATTTCTAAAGAGTGTGTGAATACAGCGTAGTGTGATTATACGCTATGTGCAGACAGTTATGCTACGTACAGTAATATAGTCTGTAGAGTCTATATAAAAGCTTAGTTCTGTCCAGATGAATGATGGAACAGGAAACGTTATACCGAGCACTAACACCTGACCCTGCCTTTGATTTTCACTGAAAAGGAATATCAACATTTTCTAGATAAACACGTTTTCCCTGTACATTTTGCAAATAAAGCTTGATCAAGGTGCGTGAACTTGTCATAGTTGTGTTTACATCATATTATACTATCTGAACATTTTAAAACTCCAGTAATATATTTTTTTATTCAAGGTACGTACCTGTCTAGTTGTTACTGTGTTAGTTGATTATGTTTCAAGTCAGTTAAACATAGTGATGTCTGTATTTTAGAGGGTTAGAGTTACGAATTGCAGGAGATTGTCTCAGTCTAAAAAATAATTATCCCTAATTGTTGTTCCTTGTGTGTTGAAGATAGAAGTGCCATTGATAACCAAGTACTGACATGCCAACATGGTGTTGATTACGACTAACTAAGAAGTAGGCATTCAACTTGAAGTGAGTCTCTGTGGCAGTTCTTCAGAACTCTTGTTTCATGTACCTGTACTCAATTTGTTGTCAAATGGACTAAGGGTCATCCTTATTTGATGAAAGGTGTGAGCGAAAACAACTAATGGACATGCCTTTTCACACACAAATGAGTTCGGAAGAGGCCTCAGTGTACAAAGGGACAGTTCTATTTTTCACCAGTAGGCGAGGCAAATACACCATGGTTTTCATTTCTCCAAAATACAGAATAAGATGCGACCTGATCTGTGTTTTTGTAAATCCGTTATTTTCAGCGTTGAAATTACGTTTTTTAATGTACATTTATGGAAAGAAAAAATCTGATGAAAAAGCAGGAAAATGTTTTGCGTCGTTTAGAAACGCTATAGATGGATGAGAGGACGAAACTGACCGGCTGTGTATTTTAATTTGGCATTTGTCTGAAGTAGCCTATAATTTGTATATTGCGGCTCTCATCTGACACGAGCCTTATGTTAAAATACATCATGTGCTATCGAATATATTAACATTGCAAATTTCCTTTGTTTCCATTGCCGAAATATCTAAATAGCTTTTGTGCAGCGTACAATTAAGTCAATATGAATTGAGACAAACCTTTTGGTTTATTTGGAACATTTCTTTCTTTTTCCATGCAGGAAGGTTCAAATGTATTACCGTATTACTAGTACATATTTTTCGGTTTATTGTTAACTATTTTATAACCTACTATTAGAATTATAGGCCTAGCTGTATGTAAAAAAGGTTTTGGGTGGCCTACAAGTTTGGGATATTTGCAAATGTCTTCTTGTGATCCTTCGATTGTATCTTTTCCATTCACTGATTACCTGCCTTTGCCTACAATATTTTAGCGTTATTAACTAACTCTATAATTACAACAATTAGCGGATTTTAACGTAAAAGTAGTTTAATTGTGATGTTTTGTTTTTACTCATACATAATAATAGATATACCTTGTGCTCTTTAAATCGTAGGCTATAGTGATAAAACTATTAACCTGTTACGACGGTTTGAAATAAATCATAGGCTGTTGTGTTGAAGCATTATGTCTGAATATTCATCTAGCCTATTTAATTAAACAATTTAACCAAAAACAAAAAACGTGCACCATTCCACTTCAAACGTAACGAAAACACCAGAACAGATTCGATTATGGGGCACTTTCTTTAGTCACTCTCCGATCATCTGAAGGCACTTTACGTCTCTGATCTCAGTTTCTTCACACGACGGCGCCCCATATCTTCACAAGGCCGTGGCCTAATTGATTTTTATTTTCATTCAATATTCCCCTGGAGCTTGCTTTCTTGTCAGCCCCTGGAACAAAACTTATAAAAGGAGAGAGAAAACTCGTCTCCTTACACCACAGGGACGCACAAAGGTTTGCAGAGAAAGTCGAAAAGAAGCACCCCTTTGAAGTCTCTCCCCTGCTACCGAAAGGTCAAAATAATAAATGTAGACCCAATTGAGGCTCTCCTTGCAGACAATGAGGGCAAAACGTTACATTTTGGCAGCGCGGTCCCTCATAGCGTGATAAACTCATTTAAAGAAGTCGAACTAAAGAGGGAGCAGCATGAGTCCACAGAAAGAGAAAAGAGCTTTCAGACCAACAGACAGGCCTGGCTCCAGCGAAGGCCCCTTTCTTCTACCCATCAGTCTCCGGCCGTCTCTCTCTCCTCTCCTCTCCTCTCTGGCCTCTCCCAGCTGCGAAGCCTCCACACACCCATTCACACCACGCTAATAGAAATTTCCTCTAAATTACAACCTGATCTGGAGAGAGAAAAAGAGGAAGACAAAAAAAGAGTCGACCTCTACATTAGTAGCAGCTGCACGTTCGGTCTGTTATTCTTTACCACGGACTAGAGCTTTATTTATGCGAGATGCTTTGGGTTCCTCTCTAAAAGCTTTTTCATGCAGATCTCATGCTTATACAGAGCAAGATATATCTGATAGCCATGCTGAAGTTTCCTCGGCGTTTTGCGGTCCGGTTGAAGGTTGCCGTGGTTCAAATGAAACGCGGCTAGGGTGGAATGGTTTTCATCTGACAAATATTTTCATTATCTCGCATTCTTGGCACCAATGGCCGTGTCGGAATAACACGTCCAGAGGTTTTTGCTTTGAATTTTGCCCACCCGAGGGTGTCAGAAACAACATAGGGCCTAAATTCCCCCTGCTGAACTAATGTAATAAGTCTGGGGGGTTGTTTAGTAAACGACTGGTCAGATTCCAGCGCCGAGTTTGAAACAGATGCATGACTCGAAACAGAGTGAATGAGAAGAAACAAAAAGAAAAGTTGGGCTAATGATGACGAGCGTGTGGGATGGTGGAGAAGAGATTAGCCAACCGCAGGTTACAGGTACGCAAAAACAACCACAGTCCCAGTGCAGTGCAACCGATGGTTGTTTTCAAATTAGTCTACAGAGTCTATATATTCAATATATAAAGTCCCAAAACAAAATTATTTGAATTCAGGTGTTTGCTATTATGCAATTGGTATCCAATAGGTTTTCAAAGAAAATTATGAATGAAAATGAGTGGTCTATTAAGCACGGATTACGCATAGAATAAACACATGTGATTTATCGTCATTACTTTAAATAAGAAAATGCAATGACTGTAGTTTACGTCAACATTTTGAGTAGTCTAACGTTTCTGTAAATGTCTAAGGCAAATGAATTTGAAAGACCTAGTCATTACACTTTAGGAAATTGTCCAAATGAATAATTTCTTTATATTTTTCTGTTACATTAAAGTGAACAATTTATTATTCGACTCTATTTGCTCATTACTCACAGCTCGGTGCGACATTGTCTGTTGTGCAGAGAAGAGCGTGAGGTGTGAGCTCTCTTTTTCGACCAATCAAACTGCTTACTAGATCCCGTGACTTACTTCCTTATTGACTCTAGCACTGCGTCGGTGTGTGCTGAGATAAGGTGAATTGTAGCCATGGTTGTGTTGAAAGGAATTCCTCATATTTTGTCTCCAGAATTGCTTTATGCTCTGGCAAAAATGGGCCATGGAGATGAACTGGGTATGTATCTTAAGATTCTTTCGACTAGCTGTGTTCACACGGGATACATAGTTGTCGAGGTTATTCTTGTTTTTCCTAGTCCAGCTCTGCTATAAGATATCAGATTTTGAAACTAACAAACGTGCTTCGCGTTAAGCCATGTCCCTTTCAGCACTAATGTGATTAAACAGCGACACACAAAAATGTAACACATACGATGTATTTCAGTAGCATAATATTAAATATTCTAAGATACTTAAAATGATAAATTGAGGTCAACAATCAAACTCCCACTTAGCAGCATGAATCCACGCACAATCTAAAGGCAGGTTGATAACTTTGTCATTAAACTTCTTCAGTTCTTGCTGATGCAAACTTTCCTACTTCCTCTGTTTGTGCCTGCGGTCCCACTGAGATTCGAGCTGATGGTTTGTAAACGTTTTACCAACAATAATTTCCATTGCGATTTCTTCCATGATTCAAACCACTTGGCAGGTATCACATTTTCTCTCATCTGTCCTGCAGGGTTACAGATCCCAGAGCTTTTAGCTGCCATTTTGAAGTTATTTCCCTTGGATACATATTCCCACAGTCCGGTAGGTCAAATAAGTGACTTACAGTTGTTTATCTCAACAAAATGAGCAATGCAAGAATCATTCTGGATGCAAACATTGTTAGTGTATTTGTTTTCAGTTTTCTACTACTGCATGGGAGCTCCTATTGAAATTAGTTTGTGTTGTTGAAGGCTGCAGTGATGGACCTAGTTGCAAGTGACAAACTCAAAGGTTTGGCTGTACCTGTATGGGACACCTTCACCCTGCTTCTATCCGAGGCAGGTTTACAGGTGAGAGCAAGGTGGTACTAACACACAGAGTTGGACTGGGACTGAAAAACAGCCTGGGACTTTGAAACGCAGACCGGCCCACCACTGGGTAAAAAAAAAAAAAAAAAAGCATTATGTCATGGCAGTTACTTTGACCGGCCATTCGGGAAATTTTCCGACAGCCAGTCCGACCCTGCTTATATACACACAGAAACACACACACTGTACGCTTACCAACAACTGCAACTGAGAGACCTAAAACGTCAGGGGTACAGGCATGGCCATAACTACATGGGAGGAACCTGATGTTTGAACCTCAGAAAAAAAATCTGATTTATTTAAATATTGCCCTACTACAAATGTTTCAATGTCCCAGATCTATGATGTACACTTCAGGATCACCTCCCAGATACTGGTTATAGGCCCTGGTTTCTACTGATTGCCATCTCTGCTGAGTGTGTATTTGTGTTTATGCATAGACTCCTCTGGAAAAAGTGGAGAGATTTGCCTTCTATGAACGGGCAAAGAAAGCTTTTGCTGTTGTGGCTACGGGGTAAGGTGGACCAGCATTAGTAGGTGGACATCTACCACATGACTTTCTATCCAGTATCACTGTGTGTGCTGCTCGGTGCTTCGTTACGGTGATCGTTATTGTGTTTTCACAACCCCCAGTGTGTAAGTGTTGGTTGTTTGGTTCTATTTACAGAGAGACGGCTCTGTACGGGAACCTGATTCTGAAGAAGGGGGTCATTCCTGTTGAGCTACTGGAGTGACAGACACACACACACGCACACACGCACACTCACACACATGCACACATTGTAGATCAGGCATTCATTCACAGATCTACTTGTAGCTTGTAAATAAACCTTTGGAATTTTGTTTGTAATATTATTCAATTTGTATGCTGCACAACATTTTTCTGTTTCAATTTTCCCTACTCTGTCAATTACGTAACTTACAAGTAACTACAATTTACAAATTGTGCAATTTCTGCAAATCACTTCTGTAACTGAACTTAAGTAAACTAATTGCTTTTATTATTATGTAAATGGCATAAACTATATTACTTTAAAAAATGCATTTTGTGTAAATTATGTCTATTACATAATTCACACAAATTGTTCCGTTTACTGGATCCCTTTCCAAACAATGACGTAGTAAGTAGGGGAATTTGAAAAGCACAATTCTCTCCTTGTGTTTGTGGCCTAGGGACTTAAAAGTGTGCAAGTATGTTTACAAGAATTCTTATCAGATCTGTGTTAGCTTTACAGTGTCGTTATTGTTCCAGATGACAGATAGATCATCATTTAAAAACAGGATCATGTGAGACAAAAATTGACTTTTATTGAAACTGTTGGACAGTCAACCTGCATGTGTGAGAGAGATGATAGTTGAAACATCAAGATGAAGCACAAAGCCAGTTAGCGATGGTAGAGGTGATCCAGGTCTTCCTCTGGTTGGCTGTGCTTCCTCTGTACTGTCTGATAATTAGGCGGCAGAGCAGGAGTGTCAGCAACCTTGTGGTCAGGAACTGATGCTAAAGGGTCAGCATGGTAGATGGCATCTCGGTCCTCTTCCGGTTGCTTGTGATTGAAGATCTGATCCTGGATTTCTGCCCCTAGTGGAAGGAGGTCCATCTGGGTACGTATAGATTTATCACCATGATACATGTCATCCATATCTTCCTCTGGAACTGTGTGAACTCTATGGAAATCACCACCTTGTTGGATGAGCTCTTCCTGTAAGGGCACAATTACTTGGTATGCTCTGTCTCCCCCCTCCATGGTCCTGGGATGGTACACCTCATCCCGGTCTACCTCTGGCTCCTTTGGGTCCACCTGGGCTGGGAAAGTGTGTGACATGGCGTCTTGATCTACTTCTGCCTCCTGGTAGTACTTTAGGTTGTCTGCCTCCTCCAGGGGTTCTGCTTGGACATCCACCCAAGAGAAGGTGTCCTCTGGCTGGGCCCAGACTTGGAGGAGGTCTGCTACCTGGCTCTGTTCCATGGAGGGATGGTAGAGATCGTCACTGTCCTTCTCGGCTTTCAGGTATTTCTCCTCCTGTCCATTGCCTTTCATGTTCTTCCAGATGGCCATGTTGGGGCTAATGTCATAGTCAGTGACGTCCATGTCTTCTGGAGGTTCCACCTCTTTCAGTCCCAACGACATCTTCCCTTCAGTCAAATCCCTGGGAGAATTGAAGGGGATACCACACATATAAAACATATGATATAAAACTAAGTTTGGACTCAGTTGACTCAATGAGACTGTTCAATCATGACTCAGTTGTAAGGGTGCATCTTGATGGGCTGAGATCCATGTTCATCGATGTTCATTACTCTGAAAACAGATGACTCACATCAGAGTTTCCTGGAATGCTGTATCAGCGGCTTTACCCTATCAGCACCACAGTCAGGTAAACAGAGAGACGGTTATGTTGCCACACCAAGATCAAAACATGTAAACACGATTATTACCAGATTACAATTTGGAACTTATAACTTTTAAGTGTCGTACTTACAGACGGCTTGAATGGCTTTGCTGTGACTCCATACAATAGTATGGAGGTACAAACCAACAGTGATAACCTGTAAATAATTCACACCGATTTTTCCTACTTTACATCAAAGCAGGCAGATTCCTGTGAGACAGAATTCATTTACACCCATAATTCAGTCAGACTAGTGTAATCAAATCAAAGAAGTGCGATCTTACCTGAACATTGCGACTGTGTTGGTTGTGTCTTGGAGTGTATTTGGATCTCACGCACAGACTTCTTTTAAACGAACCAATGAAGAGTTATGGCACCACAGGGCAAAGGTAGGCTCATAAACCGTGTTCTGTTTGCACCTTTGAACTTTCACTAAGTAAGCTGGGAGTCTATAACTGGATGAACCACTGACAGCTAAAAGGGAGACAGGACACTTCAGTAATTCAATAAAGAAATGATAAAAATACTCATTATTGTTCACACTTAAATATAATAATATTTATGAATATAAAAGGTTGATTATTACTCTACAGACAGATGTGAATCCAAATAAAATCTTATATTGTTCCTACATCGTGACCCCCCCCCACACACACACACACACGCACCATCAAAACCAAAACACTTTCTCGCACACACAAACACGCACACTCCCCCTCCCTCTCTCATGCAGTGGGTATGAACAGACCAAGGGCAGACAGACATACACCACACACTTCCTGCCCTGTTGGAGGGATGGCTCCATAGCGTCTACCGCTATCTGGCCTCTATATCAGATCCATATGTGCTGGTACTTGTTGAGCACTACATACTACCTCTATTCAACCCTGCAGAAACACTCTGACTGACTGGCACACTGACACCTGCAGGACAGTATGTGAACTGATGGGAAAATAATTGATTCCCAGAGACAGATGCCACTCATTAGACGTACGACAGTCAATGCATACACCACAGGAAGAGGCACAGACTGGGTTCGGATGTCTGTCTTGGTCTACAGACGCACTGGTCTTACACGCAGAATGTAAGAGAAAAGAGCAGCCTCGTCGTGGGAATGTTCCTCATTTCTCTCAGAAACCACAAAGCAGAAAAAAGGGAAAATCTGGAATTCCTGACCTGGATAGTGAAGTTTGATGGATAAAGTGTGAAAGGGCTTTGACCTAAACCCACTCTCCCTCTGTCGTTCTCTCCATCCCTCTTGTGGCCATGTTGGCTAGTAGCCCTCTGATAGGCAGATAAATCACTAGCAGTTACTTTCATCTGTAGCCGAGTGGCCCAACACTAAACCACAGTGACTCACCACCAAGCCCCCATCTCCGCCCAGGCACTAATGATCCCCATTAGGTCCCGCAGCAGAACATGTGTCTCCATGGTAGAACAGGTCTGTGAGGAACTGGCCTCGTGCGTGGTGTTCTGGTCAGTCCATTGGTGGGAGGTTTCAAAAATGGGGAAAACCCATGGATGATCAACTGTTTGAGGATGGACGTTGGTCTTGTATCTAGCCTGTCATGGAACTGGGTGAAGGAAATTCCGTGGGTTTTGAAACCAAACGCGACTGCTCGTATGACGCAGACATCGGGGTCTGTGGTTGAAGAAAACATAAATATGTGATACTGAATAAGCTCAAATGAAAATGTGACATTAAGGCAGATTTCATTGCTCTCTATGAAATGTGATAAAAGTTCTGGACCTCTGAACTCTCTAAATAAACACACCAAAGTAAGCACACTTACCCAATGGAAACACAGCTGATCCGGGCAATCACATTTGTAAATATTTGAGGCAAAATGTGTCTAACACTCACTTGGAGGGGGTCTTGAAAGAATTAGCTCTGGGACAGTGTTATTTTGTCAAAGTTTTACCCAGGTCCTTCCAGACAGCGTTAGCACACAGAGCTTAAGCCCAACCATCATCTTCCTTTTGTTCTAGCGATATGGAAACAACACAGGCCTCAGTGGTGGAATGTTCCTATAAAACAAGTTCACAAAATAAGAAAGAATTTTGGTGCTGTTGGCCAGGATTGATAGGAGGGTAATTGGATTATGATATGTGGTGTTCCCTGATACCTGGAAGCTGCATGAAGTTTGGTGAAGTCTGCCAAAACATGAGCAACTCAGCTCCCTTCTCTCCCTCTCATACCACTACCCCAAGGTAAGCTAACGCCTGGGCAAGTGTGTGTGTGTGTGTCGAGCATTTTAAAACGTGTAAAGGGAACAATAAAGACTAGAGTGACTGTGAGCTGTCAGCAAAAAAATGACTGTTGGCAATGAACCTTGACACGCGTGCACACACACTCTTACAAACTGGCCAGGGTATTGTGCTTAGGAAGCCAAGAATAAATTGCCTGTCTGTAAGTATTTAAGTGCAGCATTAAGATGTGATTTATACCCAGAAATATGGCATTATTGGAGAGAACATGCTCCAAGTGGTGCATCTTGTAGCAATTTAACTTATATGGGGGAAAACCACCATGATGAATATTTGAACATGTTCCAATATCGGAATGGTAGGATTAAATGGTTACACTTGACTAAAAAGGCCCGCTGAACTCTTGGATATATGTGTGTGTATTTGTGTGATAATATGTGGATACTGTAAGTGTGCTGCTACCCCTTACATCTTTGTAGATAATTTAAACTTTTTGATTTGAATACAAGATGTCACCTGACTTGACACCACCAATGATGACAGCTGGGCCCTGGGGAATTTTCTTTAGGGGAAAAAAATAACCATGTAGGTTTCTTTATGCATGGAGGGATAAACCAGTGGCAAACCTGCTCTGTACCCACTGGACTCTATATTCCGTACTGGCATTCCACCCGAACCCCAACAAAGGACTGTGGGTAATGTCTGCAGTCTGAGCCCTATGTTCAGCCTGCAGAACTTCCAGTCCTCCACATTTGTTCAGCAGATGTCAGTCACTCAGACAGAGGAAGCCAGGATAATGATTGGCTGCGGACTGCGGGCCACGCCATTGACATTTATTGTGTTTGTTGTCTAATGACGGATGACTAACAGTGGCAGGGGCTGATTTCGCTGGATAATATACGTTTCAATGCCAGTCCACATCCGTAGGATTCCCATTTGCTCTGACTATTTATCAATGCAGACAAAGATGGCTCAACGGGCTGATGTGATGTTCTTTACGAAAAACAAACCGTTCTGATTGACACATTCAGTCTGAAAACAGTTTCTCCAAAAGCCTTAATATGTGCGTGTATTAAGTGTGCGTACGTCAGTGTGTACTTCATACAGTGTGTACTTCATATAGTGTGTGCGCGCTGAGTGTATGTCTATTTTCCTTGTGTGTCTCTTTGTGGTTTATACAACAGAGCCTCAGTGTTCAGTCTGATAGTAGAGATAAGAAGAACCCTGACGCCCATCATTTGTTGCTGAGTATAGATTTGGGTTGAGTGTAATTGATGTCCCACCACAGGAACTGCTCTGCTGGCTCCAGCCCTACAGCAGCACAGAATTGTTACTCCAGCAGTCAGATCAACCCAGAGAGGAATGCTCTCGGCATGTTTGTGCATGAAAGTCAAACCTGCATCTGTATATGTCCTCGTTTGTTGTTGGAGAAACAAATAGAGGAGAGACAATAACCAGCTACAGAGGGCCCCAATCAGACTGGGGAAATGGGTCCCTGTGGCTCGAAACTAGTTTGAACTGATTATGTTTAACTGTCTGTTGAGGGTGTTGGTACCAGAGATGTGTGATGTGTGCAATGAATGCACACAGCGCTTTGGTATGACGCCATCTTCATTGTCTTTGCCGGTTAATAACTCTTCATGATATTGTCTTGACGCAGGGAGGCCTCTTTGAGGCCAACCGCCTTCTCAGCTCATCCGCCACAATCCCCAACATCGAGGAAATCTGGGGTTTTCGAAATAACTAAAATTAACTCAATGATCTACAATTAACATAATTGATATTTCACCAACACCCATTAAACACACATTAGACTTCTTCAGAGTGGAGCCCGACCACATGAATTACAGGGCGGCTGCAGGGACCTCCCTGAAGGACTGGGGACAATGTGAACGCAATGTTGCTTCAATGTTGTTGTTATGTTGCTTTGTGTTGTTTTGATGTTTGGTGGAAGCTGTCAGCGTTATTGAGCTGCTCAAGAGGGAATTAGTCTGACATCTGCTCCACAGTTGGTCATAATTCATAGAGAGTGGTGCGTGCACAGACACACGCGTATTCTCATGCACACACGCACACGTGCACACTAATAGGAAACAAATGACAAACACTTTCACAGCAGAATTCCAATACAACACAAGCCATACCAGGTAGAGAGTTGGGGAGGAGGGAGTAGGGGGAGGGCCGTGGAGGGGAAAGGATGTTAAGTGAGGACGAAGGGGGAGGGGGGGATTAATGACCTGCATTTTATAAACCCAAGAACAATGACCCTGATGACAGGTCAAGTTTCGAGAAAGAGGACCAACAAGGATCCGCACTGACGAGGACTGAAGACAGAGAGAATTATGAAACTTTCACTCTGTCTGTTATGTAATGGAAACCCCAGACCACTTCTCTCTGGGGATGTGAAGGCCTTTGTGTGAGAGAGGAGACGGAGAGGAAGGGAAGATGACCATGCTGCCCCCCCCCCCCAAGAAAACCTTTCCTCCTCCCTCCTCCCGTCTCCCCAGGCAATGTGATTGGCCCTTTTGTCTTGCTGACTTAATCCGCCCTATCTGTTAGCGGCAGCGTGAGAGATGGGCATTAGTCTAGCAGCATTAGCAGCATTAGCCATGTGATACTAGACTGAAGAACACAGGAACCACTCTGGTGGATGTCTGTCTGTGAATCAGCTCAAGACATGAGAGAAGAAGGGTGGGTGGAGGGGGGTATAACAAAGGGATGGATGGATAGTTGGAAGAAAATGGTGTATATTTCCTGCTCCATATCTCTCACACACACACGCTCTGGCCTTTTCTCTCTCGCTTTCTCTCATACACATGCGCGTGTGCATGCACACACATGCACATATACACTCATAAATGCCCCACTTCCCTCTCTCAATCATTCCCCTCATACACTTAGTAAACATGTGGCAGCAGTTAAAGTGAGTTTAATAGCTATTTACTGTGTTCTCAAGGCTTTTCATTAAAACACATTTTCCACTCTGAGATTGCTAATGTTTCAGAAAACCCTCTTAAATGAACTAGTTATCATGCCAACATTTAGTGTGCTCACACACATGCACCCACATGTGTGCACACGCTCACAAACAGATGATAGCAAGGATCACTGCAGCTGTGAGTTAGGTGATCACAAGTAATGACCTAAGACTAACTTCTACTCTCCTGGGTGAGAGTGAACATGTCTGTGTGTGTGTGTGTGTGGGTGTCAGTGATTTGAGAGGGTATGACCTAGAGGAATAATGTGATGAAATAGAGTAAATCTGGGCAAGACCTTCACTCTGAAGCTGTGCCCTCCACAGGACAGTGGGAGAAGTACAGGCAATCCTGTGCTGCACTCCAACTCAACAGCCAACATGAAACAGTGCATCTGGCAAATATCAACGATAGTACATTTTTGCTTAGCCAGTGCTAGTATTACAGTTAAATGAGGTGAATGGACTGATATCCCAAGTGATCTCTAAGCGAAAAGCCTGCACTATCTGACTGCTGCGTGAGGCCTGGCAAGATTTGAACGTGGGTGTGGATCTATACGAGTCTGAGGTCTCTCTATTCCCATGGCTGAAAGTACAGTGGAACAAGAATCGCTGGGCTATCATGTCTAAGGAGCAGAACTCTTTGGAATAATCGAAAAAAGTGAAACAAAGTGAGAGAAATGGAGCGAGAAACAGCATCCCTCTTTCTCCCTTACTTTCGTCCAGCCGTCCCCCCCTGTCCCCCCCCGTCCCCCTTCATCTGGTATGTGAATGGCTCATCACTGGATACCACTGAGTCCCTGCCTGCCAGCTGGAGTACGGCTGACCGCTGACCCTCACCTCTCACCCCTGGCCTTGTGGACTTCTATCACCCGCCGTACCTCAATGGACTCCTGCGGACCTCCTCAGCACCAGCGTGAACATAGCGACCCTGCATCACCATGGGGACGGAGAGGGCATAGGGAGAAAGAGAGTGAGAGAGCCAGGCTGTGATAGGTTCACACATAAAAAATATGGATGCGTGTGTCTTTGTGCAAGCAAACCCATTTTTCTATCTCACCTCTATCCCTCTGCCATCGAATCCTGACTGTGGACAGACCAAGGCCTGCAAATCTTTAGATAAGAAACACTCTTTGATCCTGTGGCTTGTCTACCCTCCTGGTTAGTGTCCGCATTCTGTGGGACAGCATGATTTGAACACTCAGACACAGAGCAACTGGGCCTCCCTTGGTGGTCCACATCAAACAGTACAAATACATATGAAATAATTTGAAAAGGAATAGACTGTAACGTTAGTGTGTGTGTGTGTGTGTGCGTGTGCATGTGTGTGTGTGCATGTTTAAGCTTGCGTGTCAGGGTCCGATCCATCGCAGCGTTGCCCCCGAGTTAAAGTGAAGTCCATGCTGTTCTTCCCCGGAACGGCAGCTCCAAAGAGATCCTGTTACAGGAGAACTATACTTTCATCCTTATGAAAGACACTTGTGGCTAACCAGCTCAACTGACTCTGACTGCAGAGCTCTGACCATACCACAGCACTAGTGGGTGATTCTCTGTACCCTCTGGGTTTAGTAAACATACATAGGTAAGAGGCAAACTGCAGAGATTCCAGTTTGTATCTGAAAAACATGTTTCAAACAATTGATGTATATAACTTTGCAGTGAATTTTCACATACATTTGCTAATCTGGACTGTGCAATGCGTGTCTGCTTAAAGAGGAAGATAGATGTCATTATTTGTGTGTGCCGCTTTGGTATAAAAGTGTCTACTGCGAATAAACGTACGGTAAACGCTCTGTATATTTAACCAAATTCCTGTGAGCAGTATTAACATGTGAGGTAGGATAGACGGTTCCAAAACTCCCATCAGTTCATGACTCTATCATATTAGACATACTCTGTGGTTCCTGAGTCAACAGATAATGAATAGCTGCCTGTTGACAGAGCACGTCAAGGCCTGCACCATCTACAATTACACTGATTACCACATAGCTCTGCTCTTAATCACATACCCACAGAACTAATTGGAGCAGGGCTGAGCGGAGTCAGTTCACATGTGATCTGGCTGGTGCTGGTCTATCCTGTACGTTTTCCCTTTTCCTAAACAGCCCTGCATGAACTATTCTAACTACAGAGGGGTTTGGACTTCGGCAAGACTTCAGCACTTCAGAGTTCTTAAAGATTTGAATTCATGATAGGAATCCTTGTGGGGAAAGTTTAGCTCAGTGGTAAAGCGTTTGACTGCAGATTCAGAGGTCACTGTTTGAAATTCCCCCAAATGTCGCTTTGAATAAAAGCATGTGCAAAATGCAAACTATTATTAATGTGGAACACAGGAAGGATGTGTTTGCATAGTGACAGTCCTGTTTGTATTTGACTTGAATGTGTTTGAGTTATAGCGAGTTGATCAGCTCCACTGCTGTGTTTGAGTCACTATGTAGACATGTGGGATTACATGTGATGTGGTGTGTGTGTCTTTATCTGAGAAATCGGAGTAACCTCTCTCTCTCTCTCTCTCTCTGCCTGTTTGTCCCCTCATCTTTCTCTCTCCCTCACTCACTCTTTGTCCCCACCTCTCCTCTCCTCTCCTCTCGCTCTTTTTCTCCCTTTCTCCACTAATCTTGAAATAACATGAGAAGATGACAGCGATGTCTCTGCTTTCACCACATGTATACACAGCTATGATAAAAAGCACAATGGCTCTTTCTGAACTGAAACCTCCCCTTTCAGGGCGGATTAGAGAGAGGCCATGTTGATGTGAGAAACTTCATTCATGTCAGGTTAAACACACTTGCTGCTCAGAGTGAGTTGTGGAGCAAACATAAACCATCCACTCTCTAATTACATGTCATTGCTGCTAAACCATGCCGCGGGTCCCCCAGGGGGTATCAGTACGGATGTCGTTCAAAGCTCTGACCTGGTATCAGTCTTGCAATTTCGCTCCTTAATGGTGGAGGTTGTGGAGTGAGGAGAGGCGGGGTATCAGAGGTAAGCTACCAACCCATGCATCCGGAGTAGGAAAGGAGTGATGTGCAGGAGAGGGGATGTCGGCGAGTGAGGCAAGAGAGGGGAGGCAGGAGACTGAGGCAGGAAAGAGAAGACAGGAGAAGCAAGGTAGGAGAGACATGCAGGAGATGGGAGAGAAGTAGAGGAAGAGACAGGAGGAGGGCAGGCCAGGGAGTCAGGGTTAACCTTCCCAGTCCAGCATTGTTCCCATGCTTTGTCCTGAGGAGAATCTGGCTCCAAACCTCTCAAACCATAATTACATGTCTGCTGAAACCACAGACAATACCAGAGCACAGCAGAGGAGAATCCAGAGACTGAGGGTGGGAGGTCATCGTCAGAAGAGCTGTACAATAACTGTGTGTAAAGGAGAGAAGACTATCAATGTCTCTTAGAGGCTCAAGTTTCTCTCTAATCAACTGACAAACAGAGGCAGCCAGAGATACAACAGACCTGCTAACCCTTCCACAACGACGGGTTACATTTCTACTTTCAATACGGGACCTCAAGAAAAGGCTATTGGCAAGAATCTATTACTCTATTTCACCAAACACACACTTCCCCTATCCATTTCTCAGTGTGTGTAATCAGACATGACACAAAGACAAACTTACAATACAGGTCAAACCTGTGTATCATGACTGCATGGCACCTACGCACCATCGACATACTAAATGTCCATACGTCTACCAAAGCCAATGTTAAAAGTCAAATATGCTTAGATCCGGCCCTAGCCCAGGCACTGCTCTGTCAGAACCACCAGGAGGCTGGACTGGACCTGACGGGATCAGGGGAGACATTATTGGTTTACACAGTCTCCTGAACCTCCCTCCTGGAAAATAGACGCTCGCTTGGCAGAGCCTGGCTTTTAATAATGTCTCCAAATCGCTACCAGCTGCTCTGACGGCAGGAAATGCTTCCTCCTCTTTAAAAACCTCCGAGGGAAGAGGGGGACGAGGCCTAGCTTAGCTAACTCTTCCTTGCCGAGCCAGTCTCGAGGACTCCCGTGGATTCCTGTGCTCGGTACCGTATTTCATTACGTTTATTATTACTATTTGCTGCTGCGCTCCGAGACTGAGATGGCTATCTCCCTCCGCCCTCGCCAGTCTCTCTGCTGTACCTCCTGTGGCTGAGCCATCTCTCCCTCTCCCTTCTATTCCTCCCTCCCTCCTTCCCTCTATCTGCTCTCTGTCCCTGGCTCTCCCTTGACCTATCTGAAGTTCTCATCGGATGTTCTCCTACTGCGAGGAAGCACGGTGCGACTTTAAAGAGAGTTAGTGGTGAAACAGAGACGAGCGCTAAGGTCAAAGAGAATCATTTAGCGCTTTTGTTTTCGAACAGCCGTAGTTACACTTTCCCACTTGCTGGGTAATGCTAACCCTTAAACACAAGATCGTTTCCTGACATCAACTGGGAAAACCCACAGAAGACTGACCACAGGTCGGCATGTATGGGGGATGTTGAGGCGCTGCACTGTTGCTTGTTATAAGTCCTGCATTAACACAGACAAACACCTCCCAGATGTGAACCCACGATCACACACAGTTACTGTCAGGCCTGAAGAGGCCGTTTAGGGAGACTAAAGGCCTTCCGTCGGCTTTGGTCTCCTGGTTGTGAAAACTGTTTAAAAGGGAGGTAAACAGCCCGGGGCCAGCAATAACAGACTGGGACTGATTACAGAGAAACAGACAGAGGGAGGAGGGAAATATAGAAAAAAGAGAGAGAAAGCAAGAGAGGGGGAGAGAGAGGATTAGAACCCTGATAACATCTACTTACCCAACTTAATGAGTTCAGGCAGCAAAAGGCTCCATGACGTTGCAAACAGTTGTGTGGTGGTTTCACAGCTACAGTAAAAAGGTTATGTGAAGTATGCAGCAGAATACATGACCCCGGACTTTTATCTAAGTAGGGGCTTATGTTGCGTTTCTGAAACATCAACACAGACCAGGTCAGATTTGTTTGGAGTTCCTAAGAGGCAGACTACACTGTGGTGTTGCCTTTAAGCTATCCCCTTCTGCTATTCTCACCCACTCGATCTCTCTTATCCACTCCATCCTCACCCCTCTCCCCGATTTCGCCCCTCCCTCCCTTCCTCCCTCCCTCCCTTCCTCTCTCTTCTCCAAATCTCCGCTGCTAGTTTTTGATATGTCAGTGTAAGCTGTCGCTTTCTGCGACAACAACAACAACTAAGGATGCAAGAATGAACACAGGAAGGTGCATTCTTGCCCCCCTTGCAAGGGAGAGGAAAGAGCAGGGGGAAAGGAAGACTATCAGACTGGAGGAGAAAGAAACAGAGGGGAGGTGGCAGAGAGGGAGGGTGCTGGGCGTGGGGGCGGGCAGGGTTGGGAGGGAGCTGGGCGTGGGGGCGGGCAGGGTTGGGAGGGAGGGGGAGGGAGCGAGGTGCCACCTCTGTTGCCCCACGGCACTGTGGAAAACACATGGCCTTGTAATGCTTCAAAAGAGAAGGGGGGGCAATTACACTGAAGTTCAAGTCACAAAAGGATGTCCCAGCATGACAGCAGCTCCTCCAGGAACACGGAGGCATTCACAGGGCAGAGAGCCACGAAGAGCACACACCGCTCATTTCCTTTCTGCTCTCCTCTTGTTTTCTGCCCTTGTCTTGTTTTCCCATCCGTTTTCTTGCTCTCCGCTCCTGTGTTCACCTTCTTTCCCTCCTTCCTTTCCTCTTGTCTGCCATCCTCTCATCTTCCGTCATCTCTAGTAACAGCACTCACGGAGCAGCAGAATGTCCCGGCTCCCATCTCCTCCTCCACATCTACAGAAGGCGGCCATTGTGTGTCTGTTCCTCTCTAGCCGAGTCAGTTTCTCTTTGAGGGGGCCTGAAAGGGCCATTGAGGGGCCCCGTTCTTGGCTGTGGAGCTCACCTGCAGTGCAGAGACTAAGGGCCCATTCTGCAGCCCAGCAGCTGCCTGGCCAGAGAGCCTGGCACCCGGGGGGACGGAGAATAGCCGCCGCCGAGCCTTTCAATACGAAGCCACTTAGTAACAGAAGGCATGTGCCAAGCCTGCAAAGCCAGGATGAAGAGTCGCCCTTCGGAGTTCACTAAATATCAGGGAAGAGTTAGACACCCTTCTCACCCTCTCCTCCTCCTCCTCTCTGCCCAAGTCCATTGCAGTCTCACCCCTTTCTCTGGGCCTCTGTCACACCCCTGTTTACAGAACAATGACCAGAAGGGTAATGGAATGGGGCAAATAGAAGAATGGGGCACATGGGTAGGAGACAGGGGCGGTAGAACTGAGACAGGGCAGAGGGGCTGTAGCAGTCAGTGGGAGAATGGGTAGGGGCACGATAACATGAACATGTAGAACCATTTAGTGGGACTAAGATGAGCTCAATGTAAAGCTTTGAAATGTTTTGAGAAGACTCCGCAGCAAACGCAACACAGATGACGAATCGAGACGCTTCACTTTACGTTGAAGTTCAGTCTGTGAGAGGGCAGGAGACTCAATAGAACTGGGACTGTGACAGAGCGGCTCAGCCTATCACAAAGCAGCGCTCTATCAGCTTGTGCTTGTACTCGGATGGTAATTTACGACAGCCCAGGGATACAAACACACGCAGGCATGCACGCTCACACATACCAACACAAACACAGGCTCAGCATGCATACACACACACACACAAACACACACACACACACACACAGTGCTCCACAGTCAGAGGAGTGCAATCGTGTTTTCCACCTCATTAAACATTCGCACAACCGAGCTTTCATCTTCCCCTCCCTCCTTTCATCAGTCACTTTCTATGGCCTCCACTCATCTTCTTTCCATCTTCCACCTTCTTCTCTCCATTAATTGGAGCCACATACTCCACATAATCCTCGTCATCATCATAACCCCCATTCTGACTGAAGAATGATCAGTCTTTATTATTTATTTAAAAGGGTGTCTGTCATTTTGTAATCAGTGTTGGGTCTGGACCTAAGTTGTGACCGAGGCTGTGGTTTTGTGTCAAGCCTGGCCCCTCAGTGGCAAGGGCCCCTCAGACAGAGACAGAGAGGATTTAATGCTTGTTGATTCTGGGGCCTCCCCTCTCTCCTCCCACTTCTTTCACAGCTGCATGAGACTGAATATTGTAATCCCAGAACAATTGGCCGGGGCTGTTTGTTCAGACTCTCTGTGTGGTGTGATCTCACACACAGAAACGTGCTCAAGCTCATGTTGCACTTGAAAACACACTTTAAATCAGGCCAATTACGCCTAATGAATCATAGGGCGTCGCACTTCGTGAAGATGTGGATACACATTAGAGGATGTGCAAAATTGCACAGCAGAGCTTGGTGTCAGTTTAAGAACCACACATGATAAACCCTGACATGTTAATTATAGGACAATTTACTCAAATATAATGGTGAATGGGGAAACAAATTGCCAAAATGCCGAAAGGTTCATGAGTTGTTCAGTATTTTTAAATAGCACCCATTTATAAAAAAAAATCAAAAGGTTAGCATAGATGGCCAGCAGCCATAAACCCATTACCAACATAAAAGCTCAATCACCACATCAGCCTGGCATGAGAGATCCAGTATTATCGATCTCCCTTCAAAGCCTCAAAAGGGTGAGGCTGGAGAAACCAAAAGTTGGATGATCTAGATTCCAAGCGTATCTGGGTTTAAGAGCTGTGTGTGTGTGCTGCTTCTCTATATGTGTGTCTGAGAGCATCTCTCAGGTTTCGCAAACTACATTCACCCTGCTGGGTCCACCCCTGCATCTCCACCCTGTCAGCACAATGGTCCTCCTACTCCCCCCATCTCCTCCACCAACACTCCCCCCATCTCCTCCACCAAAACTCCCCCCATGTCCTCCACCAAAACCAGGAGAAAGAGAAACGATCATGTTGAGGCACCAGTGGATCCTCCTACTGGAGCTCTCTCTCTTTCTCCAGTGGGACACAACCGTGCGCAGGTAGGGCCCATCTATCGTCTAGAGTTTACCTGGCTACATAGGCTGTCAGCAGGGTGTCACTGAGCTCACCCCATCCCCTACCTCTCTCCAGGGCTGGAGCGGGTGTCTGGTTCCCTCCATCCCTGCCTGTCCCTCCCAAGCAACTACAATGCAGCAACAATATGTCACTGTTCTGCTGTTAGCACCTCCGGCTGGAGCCTGGCCGCCCCCGGCCCCTACCAGCCAACCACTGGCCTCCACCTCCACGTCAGACGCCATGTGGAACTCGCCTGGCTGTCACCAAACTCACTGTGCTACACACACTAAACAAACACACCAACAGACAGGATGACCCGCTGGTGTCCGCCCTGTCAACACCTCCCAGCACTCTCGATGCGGCCCCACAGTCACAGTACCTTGTAGAGGAGGACAGATGGCACTTAAGCAATTAACTAGTGATCCATCGGGTTATTAGACAGTGCCAGTTCACGTCCTCTTTCGCATCGCACTTCATCCTACTTCAAAATAAAAGTCCCCATCTCCTACACAGAGGACGTACAAGTAAATAATGGAATAACCAATAACCACAGCACACGTAAATCTCCTCTCCACAGACGTCCCCGGCTTGGCATCTCTTGTCAAGCTAAGACATTGTATTTGACAGGGTTTACTCTTCTGGGAAAAAACAGGAACTTCTCAGGCACTCTGCTCTGTCAGGGGGCATGGGGGAGCCTGAGGGGACAAGAGGGGCGGTGGGCCTGAGAAAGCTGGTGGGGGAGAGAGGGAGAGGGAGAGAGGGGGAAAGGGGGAGGGTGCGAAGATAAGGAACGACTTCAAGTGAACACATGGGCCATTACCTTGACTTTGAGAGTTAAAGAATTATTGAAACCTATACTGACATTTAGGGGTCAAGGGTCACGTTATCATGACACAATCATACTGTAGAGGAGAGACAGCTGGGAACAGATGTCTATGTATACTGTAAACTGAGTGACATGATTACTGCTGACAGGGTGAAGCCTTCCCCTCTGAGCAGCATCTGATGGAGAGCAGAAAGGTCACAACCCCTGTCTACCTGGTTACACGACAGCCTACAGCTAATGGGACTTGATTGCCAGCAGAAGTGTATGTGCATGTGTGTTGTTCTTGTGCTTCAAAAAGGCAGTTGGAAATAAGTCGAGTCACATCTCGCAAGTCCCCTGAGGTCGCTTCCGCTTTAGTTCTGCCTCATAACTACTCCTCATGATTCTCCAACCCCATCCTGTGATCGAAATGGTCAGAATCGCAGAGACGAACTCATTAAAACCGGCTACTCGAATAATCATGTGACCACTTCGGGCAACCTTGAGTAGGACAGTTTCTGAGATACGTTCAGATCAGGTCAGGTCAGGTCAGATAGAGATCACATGAGCAAATACATAATGGCAAGAAAGTAGCTCAATATAAAGATGTACTGAAGGTAGTCTTATTTTATCACAATGTGGCTGAGGATCGGGAAAATGGATCGGTTCATAACTGATGTGAATTTGACTCCCAATTCTTGAATTTGTTGCATGTTGATTTGAGACGTCCTAAAGTTAAGCACTCGAGCAACGGATCTCAAGTTTCCATCTAATGTCTGTCTGTGGAGTGGAGATGAGGAGATCAAGGTTCTGTCCAGGTTCAGACATGCCTGGTTCTGGCAGGTCCATTCAGACATGCTGTAGTTTTATTATGCTTCCCCATGCAGTGCGCTGGTTACTTTAAAGACGATCCACTCCCCACCAGGTTCCCCACTGTGGCCTTTATAAATGTTTATCCCACACCACTCTCACTCCCTACTCAACGTTTTCTTGTGACTCTGAGTGCCTGCCAATTTCCATGAAAGAGAAAAGGAAGGAAAAAGAGTGAATATATAAAGCTTGCTCTGACATGCATGGTTCAAAAAGATGACTTTTTGGAAAACCACAATTACCTCCTTAAACAGTTCTCTACTGTGATACGCCTTAGAGCCCCAGCCGGGTTGGGGTTTGGCGTACACGCGCAGGCACACATGCACACAAGGGGGCATGTGGACTACATGTAACCCCCTCATACATACTTTATTATTCCAGTCTCTACATCAGATCATCATAAAACGTTGAACTAGGGGAGCCAGAAATGCACACACATACACACAAGCAGGGTTGCTAGCTAAAGTAAACAATGACAAGGCTGCTGAGGAGTGCTCTCTGCTCTGCTGGCAAAGCCACAGTCAGCCCCGGAGGATCCGAAGCTAAATACACACTGTTGACTTTCCATGCAATTACACTAACCCCAAGAAGAGCAACAGGAAATATTAATTATTCAATAAAGATGGTCCAGAGCAAAACAAAGACCCTATATCTAGACAGAGATGGGTCTCACAGAGAGAAACAGATATGTCAACAGAAAATACAAACATTTAACATTTTCCTGAAGTTTCTACATATAAAGGTTATTTAAATTGTTTCTATTTTCGTAGTCACGTTTTTGCGCCAATTTCTATTACATATTTTGGTCGAAATGGTCCCAAGTTATATAAAATAGGAAAACAATATTGTTTAATAAATGTGCCTTTCATGAAACGAAAATAAATGGAGAACTTGTCTTGAAGGCCGTTGTTATTAATAATTGGGCATGGTAATTAAGAAACCAGTCGTGTGGGCAGGCTAAATAGGGATAAATTCCACTAAATTACAAGGCATGGCTTGTTCTTGGATTTCAGAAAATAACGCTAAAATATCGGAATGAGGATATGGCAACAAAAAACCCAACTAAGCAAAAGCAAACACCGGCAGGCTGTGGGAAAGGTTTCCCAGCAGCCATAGACATTCACTGTGGAGGACAATTGTTTAAGTGGAGTTAACTGTTTCTCTCTTTCCCCCAAGGTAGCTTCGGCTTTGATCCCGCCGAGGCTGGCGCCGGCAGAAACATAACTGTCTGCTGCATAAACTCCTTGACTGTGTGTGTGTGTGTGTGTGTGTGTGTGTGTGTGTGTGTGTGTGTGACTGACTGACTGACGGTGACGGATTGCCAAGCGCTCCAAACTTTAAAGGCCTATACAAGCTTTAAATTGCTTTAATGTAGCGTGACTGACGATTATACTTCATTGCCTCACATCCCTGGAACGATTTCATGAGAGGATTTGTCACATTTGAAAAAGATGACAACGAAATAAGTCGAAGAAAAACATTTGAGTTATTGTAATTGCATAACAAATGCATATGAAAATACACCAAAATGTAATGGAACATAAAGATTCTTAACCTTCGTTATAAAAGACAAACAAAAATACGGCGTTTAATATAATTCATTTCCTCGCTATTCTGGGTTTATTGTAGCCATTCGATTGCTAAACAAGGAACCTTTTATTACACTTGTGTGGGTATCTACTTTATAACAACCCGTTGTCCCTTATTGAGTGTTTCTTTGGTTTACAACGACGCAAGGGGGCCTTGAGATCTATAAAGGACTCCTAATGTAACCTCGGTAATGCAATGAAAGTTATGGGCCACTCGATCCATGCTGTCTAAACCTTGACGGGTCTCATGGAGATGCAAGTGCGCACAGACCCAGGGTCAGTCAATCCAACCGTTATCCTGTTTTTTAATGAAGACAGCGAGGCAACACTGGTCCCAGAGCAGCAGCCGATCGGCAACTTCATCATACTCTACTCCCTTCGGGAACAAGCCTATCAAAGCTCATGCCTGGGTGGTCACGTGATTATCTCATACGCTGATTGGCAGGCGGTAAGATCATAGTGATACTTGTGGAACTTTAATAGCGGGTAGGAACGTTCGTGCGTAAAAGTTGAAGCCATATTCAGAGGGCACAGAGAGGCGTTCCGAAACCGGAGAGTAACAGGCTGTCGAGGAGTTACCATAGACTTCGATACAGAAGTTGCATGGCCCCGCTCTCGTGCGTAATGAATCTTGCGCAGGGATCACCAGCCACTGCTCAAGTGGATGACTTACCCGATGATCGCGACGACAGCAAGGAAACAGAATTCCAAACGCGCGAGTTGGCAACGTCTGTTAAACGATGCAAAACCAAAAGTTTGAATCTGCCTTTCAGTGTGGAGTCCCTGATATCTAACAGGGCACCGGGTCGGACGCACTATTCGTCAGATCCAGGGCTGGCTAATAATCAGACAGAGGTGACCGTTTGTCGGTCCCCAATGGGACTTTACGGGGAGAAGCGATTTCCTCTCAGCGGGGTAGCTGACCTGTCTGACAGCCCTAAGAGAGAGACGGTGGAAGTCAGTGACAAGGAACAGTGCTCTTGGTTTCAAGCTGAATTCGCGTCACCCCCAAGTAAGTGTTCTCCGATAAGATGTCTATCCCCAAAAATAAACTACAAAATAAAAATGGCATGCAATATGTTGGCTAAAAGTTACAAACGCTTTCTACTTTGCTGAGCGTAGGCTATAATTTAAGTCCAATAGGCCTATAACAACGATTCTGTAGAAATTTGTCTTGTAATCTGTTATGTTGCCAACGCATCTGAAATCACAAAAATGTTAATATTGTTAATGTATATGATCTTGTATTGTTCCTTTCTCAAACAAATGGTCACAACGTACATGCTACATGACCTAAAATGCTGTATGACGTTTTAAATTCCAACATAGTTTCACATGATTACTAACCTCAATATCATTAATAATGTGAAATTGTATTATGTTGTAGGACATCCTAGTCCACCACCCTGCCCTCTGAGGAAACACAAGAATAATAGAAAACCAAGAACCCCGTTCACCACCTCCCAGCTTCTGTCTTTGGAGAGAAAGTTCCGTCAGAAACAGTACCTATCCATCGCTGAGAGAGCCGAGTTCTCCAACTCGCTCAGCCTCACAGAGACCCAGGTCAAGATCTGGTTTCAGAACCGGAGAGCCAAAGCCAAGAGACTACAGGAGGCCGAAATAGAGAAACTGAAACTGGCGACCAAACCCCTACTCCCGGCATTCGCCTTTCCCTTTCCTCTGGGCTCACATATGAACCCACCATCTCTATACGGCGCTGTTAACGGATCGTTTCCACGGCCAGCTTTACCGGTACCCGGACTATTCAGTGGACCCTATGGGATGTACTACCTTTCTTAATGCGTACTAACTGAGATGTTGGAAAGACCGAAGAAAGATAAAGCTTTCTCCATGCAAACTCCCTGCGGATTACTTCTCGGTTGCACCGTCCTCATTCCCGTCATTTGGCCTATCCATTATATTTCTGGATGTTAAAACATAATCGCAGGTTAATTTGAAGATCTAACTATTTGTTAATTAAAGTAAAGTATATTTGAAAGTTAAGATGTTTCTGAGAACAGTATTGACGTCCTTCATATTTTGTAGGCCTATTGTAACCATCAGTTGTATTAAAAAGCCAATGGCATCTTCTGACCGACCATATTATTGAACGTGTACGCAGTCGTTTAACCAGCCTACCTATTATATTTGTGCTGCCCAGATCAAGACCAATAGCAAACACATCATGTATGTCAATTGTTTGACAATTAAGATTGTCTTGGCAATGTCTAGATTGGAAAACGTGAAAGAAAATGTCTGTCTATTTGGTTTATCGTGTGACGTTTATCTCGGATCTGAAGGCCGCACTCACAAAACCGATGGAACAAGCCAACACATTTTACGATGCAAACTTTCTGTTTTTGGAATTTGTAAATAAAATGTATCAACTATTTTTGCAACCAAAATGTACAGCAATACAACTGGTATGGTATTTATATGTTATATAATGCAACTAGCCTAAAATAATAAAGATCTTTCGTTAGAAAAAAATAATCTGGAATACTGTATAAAGTCTGTAAATCAATTCGCTTATGTCAATTTAAAGAGGAAATGGTCATATACACAGAATAATTATAGTATTAAGTAACCGAAAACAGTACATAGATTTTAATTCTATTTTGTTTAAAAAGGTTAGTCTCACTGAGATAGACAATCATATTGGGTGAACATTACAAAATAGGGTTTTAATTATTCCATACATTTATACCGGGGTAGAATAAGTATTTCCAAATAAATTGAACGTCAGGTGTCATCCGCAGTGGCTCTTCATCACTATAAAACAGCAAGAAGAACAGAAGTTTGTTTACTCGTTAATACATTTTGGAATTGATCGAGTTGTACACAGCAGATCTGCGTGTGGCGTTGACTGTGTTGAGGGTTGATCAGTTTCTTTTGTAGAGAAAAACTTCTCAAAGTGTGTCACCATATGTAAACTGATTAACCATTTACGCTAAGATAAATGCTCTACTGTCATTAGCTTAATACAAAGCTATACATGCAAGCAGTTCCCAAGCAGAGTGACCAAGACTGACCAAGTACAGTTGAGAGGTGAAAGATGGAAGGTCACCCACCTCTTTTTTTCAGCTGAGGAGAGGGTTGTCACTTCTTCCTCCCCTGACCCCTAAACCCTCGGATAGAGCCCTTACCGAAGCACACAGAAGAAGGAACCCTGCAGCACCAGAACACAGAATGGAAAAGAAAACTCCATCGACCAAACGGAAGTACAAACCAAACTAAAAAGCGCTCAAAAATGAACCTGGAAACGCTTTGAAAAAAGATTAGCCTAGTATTGACAGTCACATCTGAACCAAGCTTTGAGGATATATAAAGATTACAAGAAGGGTTTTTCCTGGCATAGCTCACCAACCTGTAGGAGTACTGTGGTTTCTGCTGAGCCGTGGTGTGAGGGTGGGTGGGGAGACCAGCAGGATGCTCTGTGTTCATCTCTGAGGGACCAGAAGTAGCTCCAGCAGCCAGACTAATTGCCTCCTCCGGGGGGAGAGGGACCTCCATGGACTCTCCCTCCTCTGGGTGGACGGAGGCCATGTTGCACGCACCTTCACATGCACTCTCCAATACACATACACCGTCTGATACTTCCATAGTTCTGTCTGTAGGCTGCTGGCTCTTAATGTGTTTGGTTCTGAAAGGACAAATGAGTCAAATCTGAGGCCAACACAACATAGAAACACATTCATAGATGATTCGTCAGCATGCAGTATCTAGCATGGCAAGCAAGACGCTTGTATTTAAAACTAGAGGTGCTACTGCCACCTGCTGGACACATTGAGAACACCCATGTAAAATACACCCACTACTTACCTTCTGTTCTTTTTGGCCTTGTCAAACCTGAAGTCTGGAGGATACTTGTGGATCCTTATCAGATGGTCTTTTCTCTGTATACCAGTCTTGAACTTTAGTTCACATCCCTCCACTAAACACTGGTACTGGAGAAAGAAGAGGAAGAATTCAATTATGAAAATGTTTGCCTCTAACTACAATAACGTTTTTCAGTATACAATATTTGTTCAGCTTATTTACAACATATATATATATATATATATATATGTGTGTGTGTGTGTATATATGTATATATATATGTGAGTATATATAGAGTATATATATTTATATTCTATATATAGAGAGTAGAAATAGTACTAGACCAAGGACTGGTTTACCATGTCCTGTTTCTGGGTGAGGATAGTGAAGAGCGGGTCATGCCACTCCTGTATGTGGATGTCCAGGAGGCGGGCAGAAGGCAGAGAGCGCTGGCAGGAGCAGCAGACATGCCTGTGCAGGGAGTTGTAGTGGTGCTCATATTCCTCAACACTGCTGAACACCTGGTTGCAGCCTGAGATGTGGCAGCCAAATGCAGACACACTGAGCCAGAGAGGAGTCAGGGGGGGGGGGGGGGGGGGGTGAAGACGAACATTTCTTATAGAGATTGTATACAAACAGGAAGCTTGTTTTGATACAAAGACTATTAACCCAGACAGCCCACTGACAGTACCTGAGCTTTGGCGAATTGTCTGCGTCTAAAGTGTTGCTGCTGAGATCCTGCAGATACAGATGTCTGTGGATATCTCCATCCTATCAAGGAGACAACATGCATGACTGCTGCAAGCGTATGTTTTCTGTTGTGTATCATTCGCAAATAGATAGCTGGAGCCCACCCTTAAAATATTAGGAGAAGAAACCCTAAGCTAGTTGACAAGCTAAATACTCTGAGAGAAAAAATGGCAAATTCTACAATACATAGATGAATATCCTACCTCGAATATTTCGTGTTCCTTACCGAGATGAATTCGCTGAGGAGCGAAAGTAAATGGTGAATGGGTTTCTTCGGTACCGCTATCTCCACTTCTACACTGCAACGTTTTAGAATCTACCGGCAACGTTGGAATCGCGTCCATGCTACTAATATTGCCACATTTTAAAAGTTGTATTAAGTCAGGCTGCAACATAGTCGTGTTAGGCGTTTTTCATTTGTAGTAACTTCACTGTTAGAGACAGAAGGATAGGTTGATAGGTAAATGGCTCCACAACTTCCATACTACTGTCAAAGACCAATGGGTAATGACGTAATCAGCGTGCGCCATGAAGATGATTGGCTCACCGTCAGAAGCGCCCGATTTGCTCTCAAAAAGTATTGCTTGCAAGTTACGACTTGAACCACAAGAGGGCGATTAGAGAGCACTTCACATTAATTTGTCACATCCTCCCTTACCTTCTTTTATTTATTCTAAACACAAGCGACCAAAATATCACAAATATCAAACACGATACAATTACAACCACAGAAACGTGACAGATCTGGTATCTGGGGGACGTGCTGATGGTCTAGAGCACAGATGGAATTTACAGAGAGGCTGGCTGTCAAATTGTAGACAATGGTGATTGTAACGTAAAGTATATGGATGATAGATTACGATTTTCTCTGATTTTAAATAGTCAAAATGTTGACTTTCCTGAACCGTGACTCTTAACTGACTCACTTCTCCATCTGATCCGGCGGAAGAGCAGATCATCGCTTCTTGCCAACTTTCAGGATATCAGACCAACGCACAAGGCAGGGAGGCGTGGTTCCCGTAAATGGCTCTGTGATTTCACAGACTAAGAGCCGAGCATTGCCATTGTCAATCGAGGAGAAGGGAGAATAGACCTCTTGTCCGCAGCATCATGAGATGGTCTCGTTGTCTATCCGTCTGTTTCTGTATCTCCTCATGGGGTAGGACATGCATTATGTATTTTTCTTTATTATTATTTTTTAAAATCTTTCCTTCTTTTTTCCTTTTTTCTTTCTTTCTTTCTTTCTTTCTTTCTTTCATTCTTTCTTTCTTTCTTTCTTTCTTTCTTTCTTTCTTTCTTTCTTTCTTTCTTTCTTTCTTTCTTTCTTTCTTTCTTTGAAATTGAACATGGATTTGATTATTTCAGTGATATTTGTGAGAAGCCTCCCTACACTACCTCATGTGACAGACTACCAAGTTGTCACACCTCGGATGCTAAAAATTCAATCACAAGGGAGTTCTTCTTCTCAACAGGTACACATAGTTTTGCCTGGTCATTCAATTGTGGTTAAAACAATTTAGTTCAATCTGCCTTTGCCATATGAAATGCCTCCTCTGTACTCATTTTGAAACATGCCTGTCTGTGTTGCGTGTTTGTGTGCAGACATACCCTGATGTGGTGCAGTACTCTGTCACGTTAGATGGACAGAACTACACGCTTCACTTAGAGAAGAACAGGTGAGATTGTACTGTAATCTGAGAATACGCTCCAGATCATGAACGGGACCATCTGGAGGGGAGCCTCTTCTGTCAAACTCAACCCCCTCTTCATCTGTCCACCACTAAAGCTCTTTCATCTCATCCCAGGGATCTTGTTGGAAAGCACTATGCTGTGACCCACTACTCAGAAGACGGTGCTGAGGTTATAACAACCCCAGATCATGAGGTACTATTTTATTAGCCTGCTTGTCTATGTCAGCAGGGCAGTGGATTTATTTATGATACCTGTACTGTACATCAGATTACTGCGAAGAGACCCATGTCTAATAACGGTTGTGTGTGTGTGTGTGTGTGTGTGTGGCAGGACCACTGTTACTATCATGGCCATGTTGTGGACATGGAAGACTCCTCTGTCAGTGTGGAACTGTGTTCAGGGATACAGTGAGTGGCACTCTCAATTATCCTATACTCTACAATGTTAATGATTCTATACATCTCAGAATTAAAGTATAAAATACTATGTCATCCACAAGGGTTTTGTATGTACAGTATATGTGATTTCTTTTCAATGTAACCTAACACATTTTCATAGACTGGAGAAGATACTAAAATAGGAAAAGTAATTTATCAGCGTCCATCCGGAATGATCTGTGCATTAGCGATCTATCCCTGGATCCGTCTCAATGGTCATTAAGCCCATTTAAGCTGTGGGGCTGCCCCTGGCCCCTGATAACCTGTAACCCAATCAGCTCCTTACAGACACACAACGACCTTACTGAGAGGACCAAACTTGTGTGATTCGAATCATCCTATTTGCTCTTTGGTCGTCATGGAATCCGTTTACTGCAAGAATCAAAATGTGGGGTCGTCAGACCAAAGTGTTTAGTGTTTAAGACCAAAAGACTTCTGTTCAATGGTCCCAAAACAAGGATGTCTATTTCTGCAGCAATAACATAGATCTATGTTTCACTTATTTATTCACTTCTGTAGTTCAAATGTTATCTATATAAGGTTTCAAGTAAGAGTTTGATTTTTCTTGTGCAGGGGGTATGTGCGCGTGGCTCAGCAGTCGTACCTGATTGAACCTCTAGGGGACCATGCGACAGGAAAGCAGTCAAAGGGGGAGGAGCTTCGTGTGGAAGGGGAGGAGCTCCATGCGGTGTATAGGCAGGAACACCTGAGGAGAAAGAGAAGCTCCTGTTCCTATGACAACATTACAGTATACGACCATGGGTCCTTTCCATCTGGGATGTACCATCTAGGCAGCCTGGTAAAGACTTACACACACATGCCCCTCCCCAACACTACAAAGAAGTACAAATAACCCTAACGGACATCTCTCCTCTTTATAGAGAACTGAGGCCCAGACCAAGGCCCGGGCTGGTGAGCCTAGGGTTGTGGAAATAGTTATAGTGGTTGACAACACAGAAGTAGGTAGAACAATCAGAACGCTTCACTCTCTCTACGCCATCATCACATCCCCTTTTCTCATCAACGTCCAAGCGTCCTATCAACATCAACACATCCTTTTTTTTGCAGTATAAGAAGTTTGGTGACAGGAAATTGGTGGAGGCCAGAATGCTCCAGGTTGTCAACCACGTAGACAAGCTGTATCGTTCTGTTGGGCTGCGAGTGATGCTAGTGGGTCTGCAGATGTGGTCCCACAGAGACCTGATGGACGTCAGCTCTGACCCCAACAAAACGCTGACACGATTCCTCCAGTGGCGCCAGGACAGCCTGCTGAACAAGATCAAACATGACAACGCACAGTTCGTCACGTAAGAATGAACCAGCCAACGCTTGTCTTTCTCGCCAATAAAACGTCTTGTTCTCTCTCTCTTTATATACTGTTGAATGAGATGTATACCATTCAGTAGTTTGTTGTCTTGTCACTGTCAGTTCTGACTGTGACCCGACACACGTTATCGATGGAGGTATACGCCTGATTCGGATTTCTTCCATTCTGAATATCGCTTCTATCATTCTTTCAGAGGTGTGGATTTTCAAGGGTCCACTGTCGGCTTGGCTCCCACCAAATCCATGTGCTCTATCATATCTGGTGCCGTCAACGAGGTGGGTGTGTCTTGCAGCTGTCACCTGACCACATGCAGGACTGTTTGTGTAGCTGCATGTTAAAGATCATCACTAATCTGTTTAGCCTTCTTTACTTCTCTTCCCTTCTCTTCCTTTATCTTATCTCCTCTCCTCCTCTTATCTCTCCAGGACCATAACCAGAACCCAGTGGGTGTGGCCTCCACCATCGCCCATGAGATGGGCCACAACCTGGGAATGTCCCATGATGGAGCACACTGCCGCTGTGGATCAGCAGCATCTGGCAAAGGCTGCATCATGGCTGAGACAGTCGGGTGAGTTAAAACACCACTCAAACAGTAAAACCAACCACACAAATACCGTCTGTCAAATATTTAGCAGACTTAGCGGCTAAGGATTGCGTGTGTGGGCGTGTCCAGGTTTGTGTATCCGAAGGAGTTCAGCAGCTGCAGCCAGCAGCAGCTTACCACATTCCTGGAGGAGGAGAATCCTTCGTGCCTACTGGACTCTCCCTCTGTGGACCGCATCTACGGGGGACCTGTGTGTGGCAACGCATATCTAGAGCCTGGAGAGGAGTGTGACTGTGGCACTGTAGAGGTATGTGCACACACACATACCCCCTATGCATACAAACACATACACACCCCACATACGATACACACACATGCGGACTCACACACATACACTACATGGTTCTGCCGGTTCATGTCCAGTGTCAGGAAACAGGTAGTGAACTGGTGGTGACCTCTCCTACAGGATTGCATGAACTCTTGCTGTAACGCCTCCACCTGCAGACTGAATGCCGGAGCCCAATGTGCAGAAGGAGAATGCTGCCACAACTGCCAGGTAACAGACACACACACTCGGCATAACCACATTCACGCACACTCACACGTACACTCACACACTTCTGGGTGTTAGATGTGGATGCATTGTATGGCAGTTGGTTCTTGAATATTAAATGAAGGAAGTCTGCTTGACATCACTGAGAGTAAGTGAACAGAAAGCTCCTGGCAGGAGATCGTAACGGATGTCACTTTTCACAGGAAATGACTAGTCACATCTCACTTTCGTCACCATCCACAGTGACTACTAGGGGTGTGTCAAACCACAGCTGCTTCTTCAGACCACTCCCTCACCTCTTTTCTTCCTCTTGACCTCCCCTCCCTCCCTCCCTCCCTTCTCCGCTCCTCTCCTCCTAGCTGAGGCCAACAGGCAGTGTGTGCAGAGCCAAGTCAGGTGACTGTGACCTGGCGGAATACTGCACTGGCCTCTCCCCTCTGTGTCCCGTTGACTCCTACACGCAGAACGGGCTGCCCTGTAACCTTGGAAGCGGATACTGCCACAACGGAGAGTGTCCTACACACACGCAACACTGCAAAAGACTATGGGGTCCAGGTGAGGGTTGACACAAAGTTTCCACAACTGTACTTCAACAACAGGAAGCACTGGAGATGACCCTGTGTTTAGTTTCAGGATCCAGATCACATTTGATCTTTCCCGTGTGCAGATGAAGCCTTGTGATTAAGTCTCAGCTCAGCCTATGTTGGACCAGCTCCCCAGTGTGAATCACGAAGGAGGTTTAACAGATGCTGTAGATGAGAGACTTCAGAGTAGAGGGTTGCTCCTGTTTTCATGATCTTGACAGGCCACTCTACATCCTCTCTCTCTCTATCTCTCTCTCTCTCTCAATCTCTCTCTCTCCTCTCTCTCTCTCTGGGTTTAGATGCTACGGTGGCAGACAACGCCTGTTTCCTGTCCCCTAACAAGCAGTGCAGGAAGAGCCTGTATGGACCCCAGAGATGTCAGCTACAGTAAGAACTACAACAGCACTGTCTTCCTGTCTGGCGGAACTCTTATAAACCACAGTTTTTCTACGTACAACTGTAGGGTGTGGTGACCGACTCAGCAACGAATTTCATTTGTTACTTACCGCAAAGTTCCAATAGCCCTTGGACTCCTGCCCAATGTTGTTTCAGGGGAATGGGGTACTACCTTACAGGCTGACCTGTGATGTTGTCTTGTGGTGTTTCCAGGGAGATGTGGTGTGGGAAGTTGTACTGCACAGGTGGACGAACCTTTCCGGTTACGCGTCATAAGTACATTCACACTTTCAATGGAGTGAAGTGTAACGAGGCAAGCATGGATACGACAGACAGCTCTGAGGATATTACCATGGTTCCCACCGGCACCAAGTGTGGAACCAACATGGTGAGAAAACCTGGTTATACTAAACAACCTTGTTACACTACTGTGATGTACAAGATCCACTGGCGAGATACATCGGCAGAACATTAGACTAGAAGCCTGAACCCATACCCTACGCCACTCATGTTGATAGACCTATGGAATGCATGCTATCTTAGAATCTTATTCTAGGCTCTATGTCCATTAACCTTAAGGGGGTAAACATGCCTATCTTAAATGTTAGGTTTTAGTAATTGCATGTGAAGGATCATTATTTGTCTCTGGTCAGTGTACGGGCTTCTTATGAAGAATTGATTAGAAACAATAGTGTGTTTGAGTGTGTTCTTTAACTGTCCCTCTCTGTGACTCAGGTGTGCTATGACCAACGCTGTCAGGATATTAAGGTGTACGGTACAGACGACTGCTCTGCCAAGTGCAACAACCGGGGGGTGAGACTGTGACGCACAGATATCATTCCCACAGCTGTCATCAATATGATAGATTTACCCATGAGAACGTGTCTTGAAGCTTCTAGCTGACTGTATCTGCCTTCTGATAGGTTTGCAACCATGAGAAGCAATGCCATTGTGACCCTGGCTGGGCCCCACCCTACTGTAATGTGAAGTTGTCAGAACAAGCTGCTTCAGGTACTGTGTCTCTGTGTGTGTGTGTGTGTGTGTGTGTGTGTGTGTATGTGTGTGTGTGTATGTGTGTGTGTGTGTGTGTCTAATAGAATGTGTGTGGTCTTAGTTCATTATCATTGAGAAACCTTATCCTGTAGTCTAAAACAATTGTACTTTGTTCTGATGAGTGAACCGGCAGACTAGAACTGAATTCACCCGATAGTCTCAACAGATACGGTTACAGTTGAGTCTGTTTCCTGTGTTGATGTCAGATGTCATATTTACCCTTGAGGGATGCAGTAGTCATGGCTGTGTGTGTGCTTGCATGTGTGTGTGTGAGCAGGGATGAAAGCAGTTATCATCAGTGTGTCCTTGGCTGGGGGTCTTCTCCTGCTCCTCATCCTGGTCTTTGGAGGTCTGCGATTCAGGAGAAACGGCAGGAAGGAACATTCCTCTAAAGGGTAGGAACGCGCTTGTTCTGTCTCACACTAACAGTCAGAATCTAGAATAGTGAAACAGATGTTTTGCTATTCAACAGTACGACTACTAAGAAAGTGTTGCTCATGTGCATCCCTGGTGTCGACTGTTTCCTGCTTGTGTGTTATTCTACAGCCCCCTGCGCTCCACCTCTGGCCAGTCCAACCCCTTGTTTCACTCAGGCATGGCCCAGGGCAGCCCCCGCCAAGGACCCCCCCACATCAGCCGACCCACTTTTGTGGAGTCGTCTGCTACCCAGGCCTACACCCCCCTCTCCCTGTCGGTGGGCCAGGCCCCCTGTGAGGTCCTCGCTGTCACCGTGGTCCCCAGCAGACATGCCCCCGAGGTGGGACTCGCTTACAGCTTCATCAGCTTAGCCTCCCCAGGAACAGCAAGGCCTTACTTTCTATTCATAAGCTTTTGTAGAACACAGGACTGACACTCATGCCATTTATGCCATCGTAACAAAATTTACATGCAGCCATTGAGGATAACAAGGGTGAATGGATAGTTGGATGTCTGGTGATAGTGGATAAGTAGTTGCACCATTGCATTATGGGTACCATATGGGAACTAATACTCTGGCTAGACATGGAGGGGTTAATGCTGCAGGGACTGTTGTGTTTCATGAAGCCATGTCTGCCTCTGCCTCAAACAGCCCCCCAGGAAGACACCTTCTGCACAGACCCCCAGGCCAAAAACAGAACAGGTACATTAGACTGATGACCATTACATACTGTCCCCATACTGATCTATATTACGTACATGTCTGCTTGTGTTGTGGAAAGAGGAGCTGCATATTGATGAAATTTAAATGATTCTCCTAGTTTGCTAGACCATGTCTACCACCACCAATTGTTCCAGTCAAGAATGTGTTAGAGGTGAGGATGAAGATTTCCAGTTGTATAAATATTGCATGGGAGACATTCTGGTACTAAAGGGAGAGATACTTACTTAAGTTACTTGTTTTCTCAGCCGAAGCCAAAACCTCCATCCAGACCCTTGCCTCCTCTGAGCCCGAAATCGGTAGGAACATACACACACAAACACACAGACACATACTCAGGTTATAAAAGCATTCATAATTTGATCATTCCCTTATCAGGTCTCTAAGCCAAAACCTCCTATACCGTCCGTGAAGCCTGTTGTAATTCCCTCTCCATGGAAACAGAATCAACTGGTGGGTAATTACTTCAAGGCTAATATAGAATGACGCAGTGTTTTACTAAAAGGATTGAACAGGGGACAGGTTCTGTTTTGTATTGAATGTATCAGTTGTGTTTTTTCTGAGGGGCGGGGCTTATGTTTCTTGTCCAGACCTTCCTTTTGAAAGGAAAAGAAAGTAGGGATTTTCCAGTTTAAATCAAATAGGAATGGTATTAGGAAGGGGCACAGTAGGGTGCACGGCTGGCATTCAAACACCCCAGACATTGTTTCTGGCATTCAGCTATATAAAGATCCCTATGGTCCAAGCCTCTTATCCGGACAATGTCTTGGCATTTGGACGTGCAACACACAGGGAGTGTTTGATGGTTGGAGAGTTAGTCAGAACCCTTTAACCAGCCCTTTTCATGACCGCAAACAGCTGTTTTTACATATGAGTTACCATGCAGGGTTTGAATAATTAGAGAAAGAGACAGAGAAAAGGGAGGAGGCCAGGGAGAGGGAATGAGAGACAGGAAATACTGACTCATTCCTGGTGTGTGTGCGTGTCTTTTTATACAGGCGGCAGGCAAGGCTGCCTTAAAGCCCCCCACCAGACCCAGATGACGGAGCGGAACCCGGAGGTGAAACCCTTTGAAATAGTCTGAGAAGAGGGCCTTTTGGCTGTCCTACAGGGACAGGCCTGACTGGCTGGCTGAGCAACTTGTCAAGCTTGCCAGGTTCCTGATACTGACTGGGAGCTGGCCTGCATCAAGCAGAGGCTATCTGAGGAGACCTGGTCCTCAGTGTCTGTCTGCTGCAGGGGGAGCTGCTCTGAGGAACATCAGCCCCTACCTAAGCCTCGCCCAGTTTGCAGTTTAATCACTGTCTGTGCCTTGTGTGTGTGGCTTGTGTGAGTGTGTGAAAGTGCTTGCGTGCGGATGTGTCTGTGATTGACGCACTCCTTCGCTTTCTTGTTTCTTGACAACTGGCTATGCTGCCATGAAGATGATGATGTGGATGTTATTTTAAGAAGAATTGTTACGTATTTAATGAGTAAGCACTTGCACAGCAAATAATTCTTTAAAAATAGTTTTTCTTTACTGGGTCAGAACTCTTTAATGAATTTTCTTTTTACGTCACCAATTTCCGGTACGACTCTTAGAAAAAGCACCATTTTCAGGGACTTTTTTGTTGTCCCCTGGCACAAACATGGACTTCTTATGACTGAAGGCCAAACTGCATCGTTAATTTCACCCTGCACTACTGTTTAGGGTTTGCCTTAAGTTGTTGTTATTTTGTATCTGTGACATGCTGCTGATGATGTACTTCTTTCGATTTGTTGACTAATGTAAGGGATGTTTTTATAAATGTTACATTACTTTCTGAACATTTTGCCTTGTACTGTATTTCTATGAATATTTTTGTAACTGATAATAAACTTGACAAGAAATGTCTGTGAGACTGACGTTTCAACTTCCATATTGAGAATAATGTTGTGACTGAAGGAATTCAGACATAAAATGTGCATATATCACGAAAATATTGGTTGGCCTAGATTTCTTGGCCAACGTGAATTAAAATTGCGCAATCGATGGGTGAAGACACGTTTGTCTATTCTCACTTGCCATACCTAGGATGTTCGTTGCCAAGCAACAAATTAAACAACCTGTTGCTGGAAAAGTGAGCTACATTAGATACCCAATGAAACACTATCAAAGTTATCGAATGTAAGGCAGTAACAAAAACATGGATAAAGAGCTAAACGAAGAACAACTGCAAGATTTGTATGCTTGGATAGACAAAATCCCGTTGTCAAGACCCAAAAGAAATATTACAAGAGACTTCAGCGATGGAGGTAGAGCTAGCTAGCTAACGTCAAAGTTAGTTAAAGCAGCAATGCTACTACAATACAGCGGATTTGACACAGACTCTGTGTTGCATTTAAATGATCCGCAGTGTTGATTTGATTTGGCAATGTAGTTGTACAACAACTGGCCATGTTTTCTCACTATTCATACTGGCCAAAACAAGCAAACTCTCTGACATTTAACCTACTTCTTGAGAGCCATATTATACACTCATGATGTACTGTCGCTGTCTAACCAAAAACTGCCTCTCTCTCTCTCTCTCTCTCTCTCTCTCTCTCTCTCTCTCTCTCTCTCTCTCTCTCTCTCTCTGTCTCTCTGTCTCTCTGTCTGTCTCCTCCAGTGATGGCTGCTGAAGTTGTGAAGTATTTTTTCCCCAAGCTTGTAGAGATGCACAACTACAGCCCAGCCAATTCCACACAGCAAAAGCTCTGCAACTGGGGCACTCTCAACAGGCAAGAAGGAAACACTTTGTGTCAGTAAATCCTTGGTGTGGAATACAATACGGGAATGTTTGCAGTAAGATGCATTGCCTGCATGCATTGCACATTGACCTCTGCTCGGAGCAATGTTTTCCTCTCCACATCCCTGTAACGGGTCGTGAGAACTGTGATGGAAACACTTGCATTCTCTGACCTCTAGTCTGGAACACAGCCATGCTGCTGTACATAGCAGTGTGACCCAGATATTGAGATTGCCAGTCATTGAAAACCTATCTTGTCATGCAGTGCAAAGTATATTTGGGGCCTTATTCTGGGAATCTTGTTGGTTCAGGATTCACAATGAAACCCATTTAAACAGACATGTAAATCTCTCTTAGTACTTTTATTTGTCCTAAACACCGGAGCTCCATAACCCTTTTGTTTTTGTGTAGGAAGGTGTTTTCCAAGCTCAGTTTCCACGTGCCTGAGGACACAGTGAAGAGGATTGTAGTGAGTGCCCCTGGGGTGATCGAGCCTGTGTTGGGCTTCATCAGGGAGAGAATGGAGAAGAAGACATTGGAGCACACTGCTGGAGACACATTACTGGTGTGTGTGTGTGTGTGTGTGTGCATGTCTGTCTGTGTGTGTCTGTATGTGCGGGTGTGTCTGCATGTTTGTGTGTCCAGAAACATGTACCGTGTGCATAATGCTTAAAGACGTTATTTCCATCACTCTTAGGATCTGGAATACTATAACATCAGGAACCAGGAGAAACCTTCCCCAGCTGCAGGTAAGCGCCTCAACCATAACACTGTGTCAGGGAATACTGGACACATTCAGTTATGTTACTGCCTGTCCACTTAACATCACCAATTCACCCACTATCCAGCAGTCAGCTCATAATCATGTGGTGAAGTGTGTATGTGTGTGTGTATGTGTGTATGTGTATGTGTGTGTGCGCGGATCTGGTTCGCTGACATGCAGTAAGTAGGAACATTTTTAAAGATGGCAGGAGATTACACTTCATGTTAAGGGTTATTTGGATATGTCACAAACACACAGACACACACACAAACTTATATATCTATATATATCTATATATATATGCTGACCCAGTGCCCCAGTCATCTGCAGGAGGGACAAACAAAGGACAGAACGATTGCTAGTCTGAGGAGGCTGTTTCCTGTCACGTCTGTCTCTCTACCAACCAGCTGACATATTTGCTGAGGTGCCGTCAGAATTCCAATGTCAGCAAATGTTAACCCCCCCCCCTCACTCACACACACACACACACACACACACACACACACACACACACACACAAACACACACACACACACACACACACACACACACACACACACACATGGAGGTGCCACATCAGATAAGAGGAGAAATGAGCATCAAGAGGCCAGGACCTTGAGGGAGGGACCCAGACATGTCTTTCTTCCGTTTCCCACACCTCACCCACCCCTTGGTGCGTACGCTCCCTCTAACCTCCACCCCCCTTTCCCTTGCTCCTTTCCTGTCTCCTTTCCTCTTTCCTCTCCTCTCACTCACACTCACACAAAGGAATCACATCAGCCCCTCGTCGCCAGATGGTTCTTATCACTGGCTAGCTCTCGCATCAACTCCTATCTCCCTCTCTCCGATTGGGAAGGCTGTGTCTTGTCCTCCTCCTCCGCTCCCCTGACCCCTCCGTGCTCACAGGCCCTCGTTTCATCAACCCCTGCGTGTCTCTGCTGCTGGCCGACCGTGTCGACCGGGTGGTCTAACACTAGGACCACGCTGGGGGCTCAGCTCCATCATGATACTGTCATGAGAGATCTGGCCTACAGCAGGATCTCTGTGTTTCCATCCTTGGCACCCCCCCCCCCCCCCACCCACCCACCCCTCTAGAAGTGCGTCGGATCGAGGCCCAGCTGAAGGCCGAGCAGGGGAGGAAGAAGGAGAAGACTGGTCAAGACAAGAGCAGGTGCCTCAACACATACACAGCACACCTGCTGTACGCTTTACCTGCACACAGACTACAATACTGTTTATATACAGTGTAGACGGTATATTTGTTGTTATTTTAAAGATAGGATAGATTTGTATAATTATTTTTATACTTAACACACAAAATAATAATAAACCAGCGCTTACATTGTTCAGCTGTAATTCTAAGGTGACCTACAAGAAAGACAGAGGTGCCGTGCGGACTTGACTTCTGGTTGCGTGCTGTTGAGTGTAGTGTGTGCGTCTGCTTCCACAGCATTCCTCAGGAGTCCCTGGCCCTGGCCCCGCAGGTGGACCCCACCTTCAGACTGCTGCTGGAGGAGAAGGAGCAGGCCATACTGGCCCTGCAGGAAACTGTGGAGGTACACATACGTCCACACACACACACTAACCCACAGCAACTCATACTCGCACAAACTCTGACTGTATATGCACTGCTATGCGCAACATCCTCTATAATCAGGAAACACACATTGCTGACAAAATATGACACACTCCCTCTTCCTGTGGTGACCTACTAAGGACATTCCAGTTCACATGAAACACTGCTGACAGTGTGTGTGTGTTGTGTGTGTGTGTGTGTGTGTGTGTGTGTTGGTGGGGGGGGGGGTAAGCTGAGCCAGTAGTGGTCACTGACTCAGTTAGCTCTCTACAGATGGGAGCCCTCTTTAGCTCAGCTGGTCATCACCGACGTATACAGCTGGTCAGCAAGAGGACTGCATTTAAAATGGCACTAAGCAAGTTCTGTTGTATGTTCACCCGTGTCTGTGTGTGTGTGTGTGTGTGTGTGTGTGTGTCTAGATCTTGCAGATTAAGGTGAACAGGCTGGAGCACTTGGTGCAGCTGAAGGACATGCGGATCGAAGATCTGACACGTCATTTGGAGAGATACAAGGCCAGAGCCAACATGTCCTAATAGACACACACACACACACACACACACACACACACACACACACACACACACACACACACACACACACACACACACACACACACACAGACCAAGGCTTGAGCCGAATCTGCAATAAAGTTTATTTCACACAGTCTGAATATACCAATATTGGAGATTATTGGTGATGGAAAAATATCACGATGAGATCATTATTTTCTCACTTTTTACAGATCCTCTTTTCTAACCATATTCCTTTATGTTTTTAAATGAAATATTATGGATTTTACAGTTGTCTTGATGGCATATTTGGGTCATTCTGTATCCGATAGCTGTGTGCACTGTTTGATAATTGGTTCAATGTGTTTAATAACCAATAAGACAATGTGATTCTGTGATCTGTGAATTTGCTGTGTTGCTACTACTGTGCCTTTAGCCTACCTGACCTCCAAACAAGAGCTAAATAAATGATCCAGCCTGAAACTAAAACTGTGTTGTACCACCTAGGATGAGAGGATGAGGGAGAAGACAAGCAACGAGGGCATCGAAGAGAGAAACGGAAGAGCAGGGAAAAGAAGAAGCTGCATTTCAGAAGTTGACGTCACTTCACTCACAGCTTTTAGAAACAGAAGAAACGTCTAACTAAGCAGAATTCTGCCTAGTCTTAGAATAGAATATGGTCTGACAGCTACAGAAAGCAAGTCATTCATTACCAAATCTAGACTTTCTTGTCTTATATTTCAGCAGTGGGGTTTTTCCCCCCCTAGAAAAAAACCTCATACTAGGCCCTGTGACAAGAGACTGAGGTACATGTGCTAGCCACAAGCTCTGAGCAAACCTTCTCCAAAGACGTATTCGCCTGACCCAAGCATGTGTAAGGACACCATGTGCATGCGCATCCAGTAAATGTCACAGGAAGGAGCTTTCTTCAAACCTCTCCCAGCATTGTTCCTTACATTGCCTAGGTGCCATTCTCAGCGTCCTGCTAATCGGTGTTTACGTGAGGCCTATCTATGTTATTATAGCCCCTACCCTCGTAACGTAACACCTGATAAGTTTAGTCACCAACCAAGTCACCCGGTATGTGTCTTAAGTTGTCTTTGCCTCTCTACCAGTATAGAACGTCACCTGATAAAATCTCCTTAGTCTTCATGGATTTTGTAAGGGTGCTGATCTAGTCCAGCTGGATCTCAGTTGTCTTGGTGGACTGCGATGACTTGCTCACGAAGCACCCAAGAAAAACATAACAGCCCAACCCTGTCCAACCACTTCAAACAAGTGAAGTTTGTACAGGTTTATACAACAGTCCAGGTGATGACTCAACACTGGCACGACTGTGAGAACTGACCACATGGATGGAGGTGAAGAGACTTCATCAGGAAGCCCCCTCCCCCTTCCCCCAGCAGGGGACAGAAGGATGGAGAGAGACCCAGAGAGATCCGAGTCCTGCAGAGCATTATCAGGGTGAATCACCCACAGGGAGGCAGGGCAGCCTGGAGGTGCGGAGGCGTCTCAGGGATGGTTCTCTTTCTTCTGGGTGGAATCTTGAAATGACTGGTAGTGTGTGAGAGCGTGAGTGATAAGATAACAGTACCAGTGCCATTCCTCTTCCCTCTAGAACAAGGCTCTCTCACACACACACACAGGATCGGAATGTGTCGGTGCCCTGAGCTGCAAATGAGGTTTGTGTGATAGGTAGACTGAGTCACAGTTGCCAGCCAGTTGTTTGGGGAAATAGAGGCCTACATGTCTCCATCCTCCCTGCCTCACTTCTGCTAAAAACACCATGTTCCTTGTATTCCTCTCCTTTTTGTCTTGTCTTGTTCTCCTTCCCCCATCCTCCCTGCCATGGGTCTTTCTCTCCTTGTTCTATCTCTCTGCACCTAGCACCCCAGTCCCCCTTAATATCCCCACTCTGACTCTTCCACCCTGGGCACACTAATGCTGGCTGAGACTGGGATCAGTCCCCGGCTGGGCAGAGGGAAATCTGGCCAGGGTGGGATCACAGACCAGAAGGATACAGGAAAGAAAGAGGAAGTCATGACCATCCAGGAAGAGGCACAACACACCTTGACCTCACTTCCTCGAGGGGAGGTGGTGAAAAACATACAAAGTTGATATTCTGTTGGATCCCCGATACGATCGTCGGTCTCTGCACATCACAATTTTTTCCAACTATTAAATCTGCGTGCGCACGTGCGCACGTGTGCACGTGTGTACGACTAAGACCACAATGAGCTAGTACAGAAAAGGCTTCTCTCCACTCTACTCCACCCACAGACAAGATGGAAAAGTCTCTGCACAAAGCTCTGTCTCCTTCTCTCAGCCGTTTGTTATCACAGACACACACACAAACACAGCCACAATTCCTCATACAATTCCTGAGGAGACACATCCAGACTTCCGAGTCCGGCGGTGACCGGGTCAGGAGTCGGACTCCAGCCAAATTTTCTGGTAGGAGGCGCAGGGTCTGCAGCGCCAACTCAGCATCCAGGAGAGTTATGGTCTGAGGGGAGAGGGAGTGGGGGTCGTGTAGGGAGTGAGGCAGAGACCCCAGGAGGAATTGAGCGGTGGTTAGTCAAAGCGAAGCCCACAGTCATCCACTCCCAAACACACAGAAACTCTCGTAAACACACACACAGCCATCTACTCACACAGGCACCGAACACACACACGTTCCTTTTCTCACTTGAACACAAACACACTCTAAGTGCTCACATCACAGTAATGGATATATGGGTCAAAACAACAAGCCATGGAAACAGAGTTAAAAGATGTGTTTGTCATGATTGAATGTGTGCGCTTGCAACATGAGTCATAGTCATGCAACCACAGCCCATCCACACTGAAAATGATTCCTCCTCTCCCTGTCTCTCTCGGAGACACACTTAAACAAACACGCTCAGGTCGTAAAAAAGGAAAGCACATAAATTAGCAACAACTGTTTTCTTCCAAAGTCCCCTCAGGAAATTAGTTTCCAGCCACAGCGTAGATTCTCATGGTCAATAACACCATGTTTTAATAAAACCCCTTAATAGATCTTCTGCAGCTCGGGTGGAAACCCCCTGACAACTTGCAATCCTCTTGTATCCATTACCCATCATCCAAAATGCTGAACATAGACGTGTCAGTGTTTTTTGAACACAAAGACACAAGAACAAAGCAAATCCCTGCTGAAGACCAAATCTTTTAACACAACTATAGCATTCCATCTAGTGTACATCAAGAGTACTACATCCAACGGCCAACGATGACACAAGTATGTGGTATCAAAATAGGCTTTATTTTACATAAACGAACATTTGTCAAAACTCGATGAAAACTTCTTGCATATAAATCTTTTAAAACGAGGAGACATTGTCCAAATTAGGCAGATTGTACAAAAGTAACATTCACAAGGTTATGAATCCTCCTTTGAGAATGTGAATTGCACACCCTTGTTATGTTTGATTTGAACCCACCACCAAATCAGGAGAACAGTCTTTAATGCAGATTCTTAGATCAAGTAAACTTCAGTCAGCCTAAATCTCAACCATGTCTCCACTGCACTAGTGGTGTTTGCCAGCCAGACAGCACTAGTTCTGCTTAAGATCCTCAGTAGTGTACGTTGACCTTCACAAAAGTCTGAATCTAGGAGCCTCGTCTCTGTTTACCTGTCTGATGTAGCCCTGTACCTGCATATGAGTGTGTGTGCGTGTGTATGTAAACTGCTGTGGGGTGATTGCAAGCTCCAATCAGCAAGCTCCAATCAGCACTAAAAAGAAGGATGAGCCCTGAAAGTCGGTCGGAGGTGTCCCACTAACAGAAGAGGACTGGTGTCCCGTCCTCCTGGCTGTCTTCCTGAGAGCAACATGCAGGAGGGGGCAGGAACGCAGCTCTTCTCAACCCTGCCGCCTCCGTCGAAATTTGTCGGCCTGGAAACAACTTGCCACTTACAACTACATAGTGAAATCCCTTTTATCCAACTCAGACAGGCATAGCAATAGAAAGGACCGTTCTCTTCAGGGATTCTCCTTGCGACAGCCCTGTTTTTAGTGTCTCCTCTCTGCTTCACAGTTTACATCAGGGCTGGTCTTACCGGGGGGTACTTTCAGTCATTTTGTGGTTACTGATTTGGATTCTCACTGCACACAAATTACCATCAACCCCACCCACTACACTAATACAATGACAATACTATACTACTGTAAACCACCACCTTCAGAGCATTTAGACTCCAGGTAAGCCGATGCAAAACTAACACCTAACTGCACATATGACTCTGGCCCTTAAGATTGGATTTGTATGGGTTTGTAATGGACGTGTCTGTGCTTAATACATGGTGATGCAGGTTAAGCGCTCCTTGTCCAGTAGCCGTCAGTGAGAGTTCTGAGTTTCAGTGTTGAACTGAGAACACTGTCTCCTACTGTTTAGGGGAGAAGGCTCACCTCTCGCTCTGCTCCGTAAGAACTTAATTAAAACAAGTGAGTGTCCCTGATCTGACCACATCCCAGAAAGAGAGAGACCGGTTGCAATTAGTGTCACCTGTTGGGATTCCAGTTTAAACGAAACCACAGACGGTAAGGCTCAATCAACATCGATCGTCGCTCATATGAAAAACATATCAAATCGTCTTGCATAAAAAGATAAACACATCCAAAAAAAAAGAAAAAAAAAAAGAATTAAGCTTTCAAAAGCAAAGCCAGGAGTTGCATTAAAATGCAGGCATGTGTGAAGTAGGATGACTGGGACGAACAGCAAGAGAGGAGCCGGTCTCTTCCTAGGACCTGACTCATCCATGCATCAGCGTTCAAAATGCTTGTTCATAGTGCTCTTCTCTAGGACAGCATCTTCACACACAGCAGCAGAATGCACTCTTTCCTCCTCTCTCCCTCTCCTCTCTGCCTCGTATTAAATTCCCTCCCCCCTTTTCCTCCCTCTATCCCCCGTTTCTCCCTGTCTGTCTTTTTCTCTCAGCCCTTGAGGTTTAAGACCAAAGCGTGTATTTTTAAATATTATTTTACTCCCACCAAGCTAGTTGCACAGCTATGCCACCCTGAAGCCATCAGAGTTCATGCCTTCCCTGGTGAGACACACCCTCCCCCACCAAGTGGGACCGCCCTCCCCCCTTCCTGCCCAGAGACACAGACAGACAGACAGGCAGGCTGGCAGGCAGGCAGGCAGGGCGTCTCAGTGTTGCTGGTCGTCCGGGAAGGGCTCCGCCTCAGCGATGGAGCGTTCTGATTTAGGGGGGCTGTTGTGGTTGCCCTCCACAAACATGTTGGGGATGTCCTGGCCAAAGTAGATCTTGCTGTTGGCTGATATGCTTTGGTACTTCATCAGTTCCAGGTACTCAGGGGTTAACTTCAACTGAGGAGAGACAAGATGGATGACGAGGGATGATATACGAGAGAGCAAGCAAGACAGAGAGCTAGAGAGAGCAAAAGAGAGTAGGAGAGAGAGAGCAAAAGAGAGAGAGCAAGAGAGAGAGAGCAAAAGAAAGAGAGCAAGAGAGCAAAAGAGAGAGAGCAAGAGAGAGAGAGCAAAAGAGAGAGAGAGAGCAAAAGAGAGAGAGCGAGAGAGGCATGTTTACCCTATTGGCTTCAGAAAACTTGGCAGCTGTGTAGTATTCAGCATCAGCCCTGGCCTTCTCCCTCGCCATGAAAGCAGAGTCTGAAACACATGGGGGGGGAAATCAAGCTTTGTACAACACAGAGGGCCAAAACACAGACAAATGTTACAAAGACAACCAGAGACAGACCTTCTATCTCAGAAATCCTCTTCTCCGTCTCCTTCTCCATCACCTTCTGTTGGAAGTGGATCGCAGCCACCTCCGCCATCTTCTGAGCCTCTGGGAGACAGGGGGGGGGGATTATAGTTTTATAATTTGCTTTTTATTTTACATTTATCTAGCTCCAGGAAACATCTATCAAAGGTCCTTTGGACCAAGTTACATGTCAAGTAAATGCAAAGAGGGCTGTCTCATAGAATAAAGGCTTGTTGTGTGGGTCGAGATTCTCGGGTTCATTGCTAGGCTACCGACGGTTGCAACTTTATGGTATGTGGGCATGTTGCTAGGGGTGACGAATGACGTTGAGGAGGCAGGGTACTGTAACATGGCATTTCTGTTGGGCAAAGCAGGGGGGCGCAGTGTTATGGTTCGGTATGTGATGGAAGGATGGCAAGCTTCACCAATGATGGCTTTCTTCCTTTCAGTCTCCGCTTCCTTCTCCACCACCTTCTGAGTCTGGACTGTAATCATCAGCCGCGTCTTCTCTGCTTCCCTGGTCAGAGAGAGATAGAGGGAAAGAGAGCAGAGGGAGAGAGAGAGACAGAGGGCGAGAGAGATGGCGGGAGAGGGAGAGAGACAAGGGAGAGAAAAACATGGGAGAGAGACGAGGGAGAGAGGCGGAGGGAGGGAGAGTGAGACAGCGGAAGGGAGAGTGAGACGGCGGGAGGGAGAGTGAGACGGCGGGAGACGAGGGAGAGAGAGGCGGAGGGAGAGAGACGGAGGAGAGACCCGAGGGAGAGAGACGAGGGAGAAAGAGGAGGGAAAGAGAGAGAGACAAGGGAGAGAGAGAGAGGCGGATGGAGGGAGAAGTAGGGAGAGAGAGACAGAAGGAAAGAGATGGAGGGAAAGAGAGACAGAGAGGGAAAACCGTAGAATGAGAGGAAATCAAAAAGAAGAAAGTCAACAATGTTGCTACTTTGTAGCCCACAGTTGGTGTAGGTGTCTCAGCTACAACACTGGAATAGAAAAACAATGCCTGAACAAGCCAGGCACGCGCGCACACACACACGCACAAGCGTGCACTCATCAAAGGCTTACATGAGTTCAAAGTTCCTCCTGATTGCCTCGGGGATCTTGGGTTTAGTGACACGGACCGCCTACAACCCAACAAGAAGGAACATATTTACAGCACATTCAAACCTGTTAGACTACCAAGCACCCAGCATTGCATTAACAATTCCGTGTGTGAGTGTACCTGTATTGTAAGTCCAGGGGCCATGCAATTGAGATCCTTCTGCAGGGCAAGCTTCAGGTTCTCATCTATGATATCTGTAAAAGACATTAACAGATATTTTTGAAGTAGCCGTTTAGTCTTCCTGAGGGGGAGAGGGAGAGGGGGAGAGAGAGAGAGAGGGGGAGAGAGAGAGAGAGAGAGAGAGAGAGTGTGTATTCTCACCAAACAGCTCTATGTAGACCTCCTGTAGGGTGTGCACACTGCAGAACTGGTTGAGTTCGTGGTGAATCTTGTTAAAGATGAGAGTCTTATCATAATCAGCTGTGTAGTTCTTCACAATGTCTACCACTGTGGAAATAGCAGACTAGGTTGGAGTGATTTATAACAGTAACTGCATGGTACAGGTTCTCAGTCCCTTTTAGGCAAGTGGGGTTATGGGAAGGGTAGTTCTGAGGGTGTTACCTGCTGTGGGGACCAGCATGTTGACTACTTCAATCCTGTCAAAGTAGATCATCACACCTCCACTGTGGAGATAATAGATGTTAAGAGGCCGCACCCGCTTACACACACAAACACACATACACACGCATGCACGCACGCACACGCTCGCGCACGCACACACCAAGCCTAAGCCGCCTGTAGTTACCTGGTTCCACAAGGTACATTCTTGATCTCGTCCGTTTGGAGAGTTGTCTGTAAAACCAAGTAACAGAACCATGACAGGATGTAGTCCCGTGACAGGATGTCGTCACTCACCACCACTACACTGGATGATCTGATATGGCTGTTTATTGAGCCAGATAAGAGTCAGCGAACCTTGTATTGTGTTAGCTATCAGAAACAATCTGGAAGTTGTTCCTGTGAGATTGACTAATCTTGAGGTTCACACCCATCAGTGTCTACTTGTTCTGTTCTTTGCACTTGATGAGATAAACTGATCCCACCCCATGCTTTGGCAAACAGTAACTGCCCAACACTAGCCAACTAGGGTTTGGTCAGAGGAGCTAGCTACTGTTACCTGTACAGATCTGAAGGTGGTTATGAAGGGCAACATGATGTGATACCCAGGGCCATTAGGCGTGGTCAACAACGCCCCTCCCCTGAAACACATAAGACCAATGTAAGTCACATATGCTGTCACATCAACTAAAATGCCAAGCCTCTCATGGGGCCTGTGAAAACGTACACAGATCTGTTCTGACACCTCTCACGTTGTGTGTTGTGGAAAAAAGAGCGTTTTTAATTGTTAAAGAGAGGGGAGAGCGCCTGTCAGCATTCTTAGGCTACACGTAGAAGCTATGATAGATCTTACCTGTAGTAAACGGCCAAGTGTCCCTCCTCTATCTTATGGATGGATGAATGAAGCAGAATAGCCATCACCCCGACCACTGCTGCCACTACTGCCCCAACATGAGCCATCGTCATCCTCACCTGCAGGACTCAGCGCACCTGGCACGTAGACAAAAGAGTCGTTGTTGTATAGCTGTGTTTGCATCTTGATCTAACATACCTAGACACAGCCTAAAGGATATTTTATGGCCAGCAGACATAAAATAATGTCATGAACCTCCTCAGACAATTCCACCCGCACAGTAGTGCTTGTATAATTACTTTCCCCCCCTTATTTAGGTTAACTAGCATTAAGCTAGGCTACCTAAATTAGCAAGGTGCAGCCACCTACCCATTACACAATTAAGATCTACTTACTTGAAAATATCCGTGTTTAGTAACATTTGCGCTGCACATATTATGCATTGTGCACAACGTAAATATTAAGCTTGCTAACCTGCAGATAACTATGATTTAGCGAGCCTCCAACGTAGGCTACATGTCCAATTTATGACGTAAGTTAACATTAGCTAGACAAGCTACATTAGCTTGTTCGCGAACCTAGCTTGCTAGCTATTAGTTGTACAATCTGCATGTCATGTAGTAGAAAGCAACTTATTAAGGCTAGCTAACATTATGTACTCGTCTTACATTAACTGAGATAATGACAGAGATGTGATTAATCCGAATTTTACCAGGCTATTGATCAGACACTCTTGTCCTCTTTACAATCGTTCACAGCGACCCATCCCCCTTTCCACCACCCACGAGTGCTTTCACTTCTGACAGCTAAGAACTGCTAGTAAGATACCGATACAACTCTCGCTTAACCGTTCCAGCTCTTCCGGGTTAGAATTGGGCAAAACCTAAAAGGTGGAGACAAGGAAGACTGAGGGCAACCAACGTTGGTTGCAATCTGAGACTGAAAGCGATAGACGACAGAAGTGGAGCTCGCGTTTCACGGTCTTACAAGATTAATACAAAAACGTGACATGTAACTAAGTAAACCAGATAAGGATTCATTGACTTGATATTAAATAAAGTGCACGATACAAACAAGGGGTCTTCTTTAAAACTTTATCAATCCAATGCAAACACACAAATGTAACTCCTCATATGAAATAAGAACTTGTCAATGAAATAAGAATAAATTATGTGGTTGCACCATATCTTAATTGACTTCATTGTCTTAGCTAGCATTACAACTTTACAAAGGCATCATCCTAAAGGTGTCTGTAAAATGCATGACATGTGCTCACAGACACATATTATGGCTTTCTTCTCAATGTTTACACATTTTTTTACATTGCGTCATTAGATTACCCAGCGTCTGTCATTTAGCTATGCAGACATCCAGTCTGTGTTCAAATATGTGAGATGCATACAGATATAATCTAACCGTAGTTCCTTCCAAATAAGCACTCGTTTGAAAAGTCCACGATCACCCGAGGGCTTGTGGGATTGAGGTAGTAGCCTTCACAGAGCCGGAGCTTTTCTGGGTCTCAAACCGCTGAGGTGAAGCCTGCAGCCCTGATCCATACTGGGTCCAGCTCCAGTCCTGTTCCTGAAGGCCACACAGACAGGGTCAAGCATGCCTCTGTATATGGTCCATTAACACTACATGCACGTCATAACGCCTGCCTTACCAGTGAAATACCAGCCAAACATAGACCAAGTCGATAGAAAACAGTAGAACGCATGTTTTAAATGACACGTAAACATGAGTACAGCTGACTACTGCTCACACATGGTACGCTTGCATGTGGTGCGCTCGCACACATGTACCATGATGCTGTGCTCCATGTGCTGAACAGTCTTCTGCATGAGAGCTGTCAGCTGGGTCAGGTATCGTTGGTTCTCCTCTAACAGGTGGCAAACTGACTCACTAAGAGAGGGAAGACAACGTGCGTGTGTGTAACAGAGAGAAGAGTGGCAGCCCAGTGCTTCAAACACCTTTTGTGTGATATGATCTAAAATGTTGATGTCATTGGCCTTACCGGTCCTTAGGCTCTGACAGGAAGGTGTTGAGAGGAGGTTGGCTGTGTTTGGTCTGCGGCTGGTACAGTGTGGAGGACTGTGGGGGGCTGAATGATTCTGTGTGGGGGGACAGGGAGCTGCGGCTGTTGCACTGGGCCTACGCACATGAACAAACGCACAGTTAAACACTTTCATGGAAATGATTCATTTTTCATTTGTGAGTTGCTGAGTCACAGACAAATGTGTTCATCCAAGAGTGTGTGTGTGTGTGTGTGTGTGTGTGTGTGTGTGTGTGTGTGTGTGTGTGGGAGCACCTGAGGATATATAAATCCCTATATCTATACATACACTACATTGTATGTGTGAGTATTAGCGTGTCCATAACTTACACAGGCAATCTTAAGGAGATGCCAGAACTCTCGCTGTCTCTTAATCTGCATCTGCACAACAGCGTTCTCCGCTGTCCTTATGCTCTCTACTGCCACATCCAGCTTAGGGAACAGGTCCACCATGTGTCGCTTACACAGCAGAGTCTTACTGGGAGGAAGAACAGAGCGAATGAGACGCAACCGGAGACCGAGGGAGTAAGTGACACGCCAAACCGTTTCCATTGAGTGTGTGTGGCGGGCGAGCAAGTGTGCATTGAAGAATTGAAGAATATTGCGTGTGCATGTTTATAGAAACATTAAAGAAGTTCCGAGGTGAGCGCGTGGAGAGGTTCACGTGAAGTACCCGAGATGTGTGTAGAGGTCCCTAAGGACTCGATCCTGGTTCTGGATTGTCTGAATGATGGCCTTCACCATGTCTGAGCTGTCACTGTAGCCATGAGGGGCGTCAGGACCTGCGCACACACACGCGCACATGCAGCAGACATTCTGTGATGTCAGAATGAACCTTAATTGAGCTGTCTTAAATAACACTCCCACTCACGCACCCCTCAGCTCTCTATAATGGGATCCAACTCACTTTTGCATTTGAGGGTCAACTTCTTATAAAGGCCAATGGCCGTCTCCATTCTGAGGAAAATAAACATTTATTTTGCCCACCTTCCAAACAGGACAAGCAGTACAAAGCTTACCAACACACAGGGCAGCATTGATTACGAGGAGTGGACATTGATACTAACATCTGCTCCATGATGTCTTCTTGTTTCCTGGCAAAGGGACTCCGTTGCAGCTCCAAAATCTCATTATGGAGAGACACAATCTCCTCATCAAGATAGCTCACCTCCGCTGCCTACACACAAACGCACGCACACCCACATTCACACCCACGCACCCGCACACACACCCACACAAAGTGCAGTACGTATAAGTAGAGGCTTTTACTGAAGAATAGCTCTTTTTTTTAAAGTAGAGAACGGTGAGGTAAAAATGAGTAGATTTGTCAAAAGAGTAAAAACATTGCATAAAGACACCAGACTCTACCTGGGCAAACTCTGTGGCCTTCTCCTGATTCTCCTCCCATGCCTTGAGCATCTTCTCTGAGGCTGCAGCACACACAATAAACAACCAAGTAGAACCATGCAGTAGAGTTCACTGTGATTCATAGCACATTACTTTGACCATCTCCACACACAATCGAACTACACTTCACAACACAGGCCAATGTGTTTGAACCTGCCTTGAGAGGTCAAACCAACCTGCCCTCATTATCTCTCTAGAGTATTGTACTGTTTATGATGATGCTGAGTGGGTGTATAGTTGATGAAGAGTATGAGAGTGTGCGGAGGGGGGTTGCAACAGGGCACAAGCAAGGTGCACTCACAGATGCCAGTTTCTCTCTGTTGGGAGTAGAGTTCCAGATCGTGCTGAATGCTGCTCTTGAAGAAGGCCAGCTTGGCACGGAGCTGCTGGGACTGGGAGAACAGCAGGTTCTTATACCTGGTCAGGTTGGTGTTGTAACGCAGCACACTCAACCTAGACACAAACACACATACACACACACACACTTAAGACCCTGAAAGACAGACGGCTAGGACATGTGTCCACTAGTAATAAATAAAAAATCTTGTTTTTGGTCATGCATCCACATGTCCACACAACGTATTTGAATGACTCCAACCTCAAGTAAATGGTTCCAAACGTACAACATACTGAAAGATTGAAGCAAACAATCAAACTGCAAAGAAAAATCAGCTTTGGCCAAGTTAAAATAATTTGACGCAGTTACGTTTCTCCCAAAATGGGCTTGAATCGCAAACAATATGGTGCGTTGTGACTGTCTGGACCTACATGGCAGCTCTCTGTCCCTGGTACAGGCGTGAGTAGTCTTCCCGGAGGCCACAGATGTAGCTGACCGCATCCCTCCACACCTTCCTGAGGGCTGTCAGGGGCAGCTGGGTCTTAGTCTCCCTCACTGAGTCGAGCCAAACACAGGCGGCCATTAAAAGATGGAACCGAGTGAGGCGCATCAACTCAACAGGTGAACGAATGAATACCACCATTGAGGAGCCAGCTTTTCAATCATGTTCCAGGCTACAAACACGTGGGCACTGACACAGAGGCCTCTTGACCTCATTTTAACAGACAGCTTTACAGCAGGTGGAGTCATTGGTTGAATTAAACTCAGTGTTTGCATGCTCGCAATTTCCCCCCACTACAATAGGGTCTCATGTCATATCCGTTTCCTCTTAGTGTAGCAGTGTAACAGCTAGTGTGGGGCAGCTCACCGATGAAGTTGACGCTCTCAGGGAGAGGTCTAGGAGTGAAAGGGCCGGAGTATTTGGTCAGGCTCTTGTCAAACAGGTACACTAAGCAGTTGTCCCACCCTCGCTGAGGAAAAAGCAGCACCACATTCATTGAAGTGTTTGGTGTACGTTATAATATTTTGTCATTGTACTTCCTGAAGTTGTTGAAGTTGTCACTGGTGAGAACAACTCTTGGTCATCAGAATTTACGAGAGAAGGGGGCAGGGGTCCAAACCCACCGGTCCATCAGGGAGGCAGTAGACAGGCGGTGGTCTGGGGTCCAGAGAGACTCCAGTGTCCAGCAGCAGCTCCTGGCTGAGGGGGGGGATGTGGGTTTGAGTGTGGCTCTCTAAGCGCTGCTGAAGGGAGTGCAGACCCTCCTCACTCCCCAGCACCAGGGAGTGCAGCTGGGCTGACGACATGTCCAGCACATGGATCACCTGGAGGGTGAGGAAAAGGTTTTGTTTTTAACATATATTTTCAGCTTGATTGGATAGACAGTTAGATAGTAAATATAAGGGAAGGAGAAATGGGAAAACATGCAGAAACTGCCTTGGACAAAGTTGAACCTGGACTGCTATATTGGTAAACAGACTCTTTGTCAACTATACTAAGATGAAGGTGAATATGAGATAGATCATACCCTATTTGGTGTGTGTGTGTGTGTCTACCTTCATGTCCAGGATGTTCTGCAGGGTAGTGTAGCAGAATTGCTGTTGTGTGTCTGGGTCCAGCCCTCCACCCCTCTCAGCTGGGTCCCACAGTAACATCATTCTCAGCAAACACTCCACTGGCTCCAACAAAGCCCTACACGCACACACACACACTTTAGTAACTACTGCTTGATAGTGCACCATTGCATTGTAGTCCTGGCAAGGTTGTGTCAGGCTGATTTACTTGCTCAGGTTGTTGGGGTAGGGCAGGTGTGTTGAGAACTTGACTTCTCCGTTCATGTCCTCCATCGCCATGATGTCGTCGGGGCCTTTGCTCTTTATCTTAGCAATACTGTAGAAACGAGCGCAGTCAGCAGGGAGGAGGGCAAAGATGCATTTACAGACAGCAAGATATTGTTTTTGTCCATATGCACACTAGATTACAATAGCTAAAGAAATCCTGATTATAGGCACTGGCAAAAGAAGTAGAAAACACCTAATGAAATATTGATCCAGCAGGAAATGTACTCACCTCTGTACAGGGTTCGAGTGGTGTAAAAAAGGCCGAAAGCCGCACGTGCACTCAAAGATTATGATTCCGAAACTCCAGTAGTCCACTGTCAATGAGTAGGTCTTCTCTTCAAACAGCTCAGGAGCCTGACACACACACACACACCCATCCGCACGCACACACACACACACACAGTAAGCTGTCTTGCGTGTTTCATCTCTGTGTCCTTGTAAGTAGCTGAGAGGTGGAGAGGTCATTACCAGGTACTGCAGAGTCCCAACAAAAGACGTGTAGAGACTTTCCTGGTCCAGGTCTTTGGCATAACCCAGATCGATGATCTTATGTACAATCTACGGTACAGTCAAAACAGTGGGTATGTTATAGAGCACCCGGCGTGTGTGTTTGCTTGTGTGTGTTTGCTTGTGTGTGTTTGCTTGTGTGTGTGTGTGCCCTTACCTTCCCATCTGTCTCCTGTAGTACGATGTTCTCTGGTTTTAAATCTCTATGGATGATTTTATTTTCATGGAGGTACCTAATGCCAGACCCTGGGGGTTATATAAAGTAATAAAATAAAATAATTAAATCCACTTAATCATTCCAGAACAACATACATGTATGTACTCTATACCAAAGCATAATTAACCATGAATAACCGCAATATAAACAGATAACATTTTGAGGTTGAGGTTACGTTACCGACGTCATTAAGGAGAGAGACTATTTCACTCTCCTTCAGTCCGCTGTAGTTCTCCGGCTTGTTGAGGCGTTTGCGCAGGTCTCCCTTGCTGCAGTACTCCATGGCCAACATGGGCAGGCCGTTTAGAGTAATGCAAGTCATCTCCTCTGGTACCTCCCTGGCCCTCACCACGTTCACATGATTCAGTCTAGGGCATTAATACGCAGAGACATGGGGGCAGGAGGGAAATGATATTTTATGATTAACAGCATACGACAGCATTGTAACAGCACAGCTGACTCTATTTCGTGAAGCATGAATCACAGAACCTATATGGCGACATGTGATGGCTACAGTGCTGTTATGAACACTGTTTGGGTTATTCTGGTGTAGTTTTCTTAAGGTGTGTGAGGGTTTGATGACTGACTTCTTCATAATCTGTATTTCTCTGCTCCAGTGGCATTTGTGCTTGGAGTTCAACTCAAGGAGGCACTGTTTTACAGCAATCTTCTCTGCTGTCTCCTGCTCCAACACACGCACACGCACACGCACACGCACACACACACACACACACAGACAATAACACATACTTAGAAATTAAAATAAATGACCCCTGTAGGAAAATGTGGTGCTTTTCTCATAATCAACAGATGCCTTAGTAGACCAATCAAACGCACCTGTAACCTAAAGATGACTCAGGTGTGTTCATGACTTACCTGGTGCTGGTACAGGTAAACATCTCCAAACCCCCCTGTCCCCAGCCGCGCCTTCATCTCCCATGGCCCGCAGACCTGGGTCTGCTTCAGCATGGCTCTCTCCCTAGCTTACAGTGGCTGTCTGAGGAAAGGAGGGTGGAGGGACACAAACACACGCAACAATACGTTACATGCCACATCAGAAGCTGTTTCACACTACACACTGGCATGTTTGTCGTTTTAGCTGAAATTAGCATCAGACAGCAACAGCTAACGAGGATTTTATTCTAACGATTTGATCATTCGAAAACCTTTACCTTGACAGGATTGGAATGCTTCTGTTTGCTATCGATGGTCACATCTGTCAAGTCAGAACCAGATCGTTGCAGACACACATGTTGTTGTCAATCAGTTTCCCTGTTGTTCAGAGTCCAGCAACGTTAGGTACTGTACAGTAACACACACACACACAAACTGGACGTCGTTCCTCTGAAGTGAAACTGACAAACAAAACGTCAACGAATATATCCTGTTGATGCTTTGACTTTCCAATTTTGCAAATGGTATACATCAAATCAGGCTAATCAAAGTGAACTGTTAGTTTAGGCCTATGCAAGATAGCTAACTTTCGCTGGCTTAGTTTTACTTTCGAGTAGTTTCACGAACCGAGCAGGGCAGCGCGTAGCATACGTGCGCATGCGCGTCAAAAATAGCCTCACCTCTAGGCATTGGCTCCCAAATTGTGGAGGTTGGCTACTGTTTTATTGCTGATTAAACCAGGATTTTATTACAATCGACTGGAGGCAAATTCAGAATGTACGTCAGTAACTATTGTTTCATTTATATCCCCAAACTTTCCAATCGCAAGTGGTGGAAGCAACACAGAATGTGGAGTCAAATTAATAGTGCATGTTACAAATTAAATACAGTTCATGTTAGCAACAAAACAATACTGTGGAACTGGTGTATTTAGCTTCTTACCTTTTTATTACTACACAATTACTTGTAGTTACTAACCTACGTTCTAAGGTAGAGAAATATAGAGACACGGGTTTCCAAATACATGATTGCATTGGATGTTCTGAAGCAACAGCTAACAGTTGTGATTTCTTGTGTTGCAGAAATATTACACTGAAGGGCCAGTGCAGTAACAAGTACAGCTTCAATACCTGCCAACATGGAATTACAGTATGTGAAGTGTTTTGCAAAAACAAGATGTCAATAGTTTTTAAGGGACAAAAAAAGAAAATTGGAGTACAAGTTTCTACTTGGTGTATCAATATATAGAAAAGTATGGAGAGAAATAAGACTTTGGGAGAAAAATCTGAATTGAATAATAATTAGTTAGTGTCATGGGTGCATATTTCTCAACAATGAGTAACGAGCAACTGTCTTTTTAAAAAATGGTTCAGTGTTCTGTTCTAGCGATCAGGAACGAATGTGTGAATGACGTTTAGTACTTAGATTTTTCCACTGTCTTCTCTGGTCTGACTCCCTCATATGTGTGCACTGTTTGTCACACGTCACAGTGGTGTATGAGTGCTTCATGTGTGAATTAATGCCAAGGCCACTTTTCTCTTCTGTTCCATGGCACTTAACAAGTTACATTGTGGGTAGATCTGTTGACGTCATCTTTTAATTGAATTCTCACAGGGTTCAGTTAAACATTCATGTCATACATACCAAAGGTAAGCTATGTAAGTAAGAGGAACATCGAGGAACAAGTCAAGTTACAAGGACCTTTCTTTTATCAGTGAATAATGATAAGCCAAATAGTGAAACACCATATTCAAGACATGATACAAATATACAGCCCCTGGGCACAAGAGGCTTAAAGCTTACTTCATGCACCCCTACATAATACAGGCCTGATTGCCAATGATAGACTCATGTAAAATTCCCCATATGCCAAATGTGGCCATAACCACATAGATGATGAATGTGTTGAAAAGGCAAAAGGTGAATTCCCCTCCCTGAGTACCGGAAAGGTTAGTAAATAATCAGACAGCAAATATTTCTCAACATGTGAAGAATGAAGTCATTGTCAAAGTGGTTTTGAACTTACTTAATATTGAACATATTGGCTTGTTTCAGCTGTGTTCTGTGTCTTTTGTCAACATTATACACACTTTAACTGTTTATCACACCAAGGGTTTCCAGCTAAAGTATCACCTGTTTTCCAGTAATGATTTTTTTTGTGTATGAAGCGGAGTTATGTCCAGACAAGTACAAATTCAGTTTTCAATGTCAGTGTCTTCAAAGTCGCTTCTGCCAGGCACAGAACAAATGACGTTTGATTCATACATCCATATGATTCCTAAGTCATAAGATTTTACAGGTTTTGACATTTTACAATTTTTGAAATGGCTGACAATTCACTTCAATTCAATGTTAATCCACATTGTAATGTTATTATTACATTAAGGGGTTAAGTTTAGGCCTAAGAGCGATGCCAAAACAAATCTTAACCCTAAACTGAACTCTTAATGTAAGTCTAAGCCTAACGTTAATTCTAACCCTAACTCTAAACCTCATCCCCCCACCAAGAAATAGAACATGATGTTGTGGTGCGTAAGACCATCCCACATGGTATAGGTTTTCTTAGTTTACCATTCTTGTTACTATCCTTTCTACTCAAGTTTTCTACGGAATTGTCAGACATCATGTTACAATTTCAGTTGAAATGTTTCTGATTGGTCTCTTTCCATATAAGGATATTTTGCCATGACCGCATTGAATGACAGCTGTGATGTGTGAGTGAGTGCGTACACTTCCCACCAACTGATAACCCCTCCCACTCTCTCTTTGTAGCTTTATAACAGAGACCTTGATGGGCAAAGACACTAAAAGTTTGTGAAGCAACATTGCGAGAACACGCAGAAGACCTTTTGTCAAGCATCCAATCATCTGGGCCTGGAACCAAAACAGAAAAACCAGAACCAACGAGTAACCAATAAAGGCAGACAATTCAACAGAGGAAGAAAGTACAACTTGTTTTTTTCAGCTCCAGCTTGAGGTAAAGTGATACAGCTTTACTATTGATTAATAGCTTTTTGGGTTGACTATATCATGTTGTGTTATGGAGGGACACAATGGTTCCGAATGGGATAACGACCCAAAATGCTTAAAGGTTTGAACCAGAGGTCGCATAGTGAGATCATAAATGATCCTTAAGATGTTCTATTATTGTGTTAATACAATCTCAAAGGGAAATTGTATCTAAAGATGTACATAATATTACATAAACAATGTCATGCAAGTTCTTATTTACACAGTCACAGAGATAGAGTGTGATGGTCGAGTGAGTACAACAAATCAAGATTGCAGATAAAGACATAAAGGAAAACTGTCGACTTATTGTTTGGGTGAAAACTAATGTGAAAGTATTGTAGATTGTAAGCCTTGGAACGTCCTGTGTCTTATGATGTTTGAAGATAGTGGTGTGATTGTTTTCATTCTCTTTACTTTGAGAGCCTCTCTCACTGTGGGGGTACATTAAGCACTCTCAAACTCAGCATCAAGATACACATTGAATTATTTTCTTCGCATTGTGCGTTGTACATACCATACCAGTCACATGCACATGTACGCACACGTGCATGCGCGCGCACACACATGCACACAAACACACATGCACACACACACACGCACGCACACACACACAGACTTACTGATACTACAGTGCAATGGCCCTGCTAGTTAATCATGTGTCTTCTATTCATAGATGTTGAATTTTGAGATGTGTGTAAGTGGGTGTATGTGTGTGCGCAGTTCAAAGGATGTGCAAACTCAGTGTGTCCATAAAACACCAAAGAAGGGAAGAAACGACTTTGGTTTCTTATTTTTGCGAACTGTGTTTTTCTAGACTCAAAAGAGGAAGCAGACATTGCGATGAACCTGTTACTTATTATATCGCTGGCGGCCACCATCCTCTCCACTTATGCATCGGTAAGTATGAAAGAGGAAACTACTTTTCACAGCTTTTGTAAGTCATGCACACACAATGAGCACATGTTTATTTGTGTGATTACCTCAGCCAGCATCGTGTCTGACTCTGTCTCTCCTCCCAGGTCTCAAGGAGGAACTGGCCCTGGACCAGACATCTGCGTCCCCCCAAGACCCCATTTGGAAAACAAAGTGGTGAGATTTCCTGGCATCTGTGGACTCAAATCAGTCGTCATTAGCAAAATAAACAACAAAACAAACAACAGAACTCCCCATAGTGTTCTAGACACAGATACAGACCATTCAGTGAAGATCTCCATTGCAAAATGGTTTTTGTCCAGGACCAGGCTTATTCTATGTCTAGAAAACTGGCCTAAATGTTTATTGCACTGGAATGAGACTGAACGAATAGTCTAACAAGTACACCTCTTGCTGTTATGTGACCACAGCACAATGTCTGATTGGAGATGGGAGCAGTTACAGAGGTTCTGTTTCTGTGTCTGCACGCGGTCTCACATGTTTGTCCTGGGACAAGTTCAGTAACATCGGAAGACAGGCTCTACATTAACAGGGGCCTGGGCAATGCCACAAATCTTCTGCAGTGCGCTAATCTATTCTTTCCTTTTCTCTGTCGATCTCTCTACTGCTCTCTCTCTCATTCTTCTCTCTCTCTCTCTGCACACACACACTCACCCTGCAGCATGCATACACACACTCTCCTGCTCACACACACACACAACACACCACACACCACACACACACACACACACACACACACACACACACACACACACACACACAATTGCCACAAGAACAGTTATATACTCCTTACACTTCACAGAGTAATTCCTGTGCATGGTAGCCTGTGAATGGTAGCGGTACAGACACATTTGAGCTGAACAGAGACACGTTACACAGCACATTATAATATCAGACCGTCATTGTAGATTTTGCACTCATCAGCTTCCAATTCTAGTTACCATTCGAACAACAGCGTCTGTGAGAGCATCCAGTTAACTAACACATGCAAATCATGTGTTTCCAAGGGTAATGTGGGTGTTTTTGTGTCTGTGTGTGTGTTCTACAGATGATGCACATGTGCTTCCCCTTCCGTAATGAGTCACTCATAGGAGTCTATTTCTGACTGCGTCAGAATTCTTGCTCATTTCAGGAATAATGCAGTTTTGTTGATGCGGTCACCCTTCCATCAAAAACAGATGTACTTGTTTCGTAAATAATTTAGTGTAGTTGCTGGGCTGGATGAATTCATAGATTGGTTGTTGATTGTTAGTCAAATGTTTAATTGATTGGTTAATTATCCAGTGACACAAAGAGTGAATATCCTGATTGATGCGGTTTTCAGGAACCCAGACCAAAGCTTGAGTCCGTGGTGTCGGGTGCGAAGAAGACAAAGAATCGTCAGAGAGTTTTGCAACATTCCCAAGTGTGGAACAGGTAAGTGGCAAAGACCCACTCATTAGCATGGAGGCCTACATGCACTTATGATTGTCTCCTTATATGACATGTCCTAATGACCAGCACATGCTCTAACATCCCTCTGTCTGTGCTGTGACACCTCAGATCCTGTTGTCACCACTTCGGTTCCTCACGTTCCTCCGTATCCAGCTGTGGACACTGGTGAGTTATCTACGATGACAGCGGAACGAGACTATCCGTGTCATACAGTGCAATACTATATTAGAATTAATCAGTGGATCTGGTGGGGCCTTAGGTGGAGGTAGATAGCCAAGTGTTTCTGGTTGAAAGTCAATGACCTGACTTGTGGGTGTGTGTTTGTGCGTCCAGAGAATACGTGCGGTAAAAGAGTGGAGCAGCGTTACAAGATTGTGGGGGGTTCGGTCATCCCCATCGAGGATCAGCCATGGACGGCGACCATCTTCAGTGGCAGGCAACTCTTGTGCGGAGGTTCCCTGATTGCTCCATGTTGGGTGCTCACGGCCGCCCACTGCTTTAACCATCGGTAAAATACACAACAAGACACACACATACACATGTGTGTCTGTGAACCTCGCGTGTCTTTCATTGGGCAGGTGTACCTAATCATTTGTTTGCATGCTTTCTCACCATGTCTGCTATAGGAGCACAACCAAGGATCTAACTGTGTATTTGGGGAAAAGCTCCATCAGAGAGACTGATGCTGACAGAGAGCAAAAGTTTTCTGTGGATCAGATGATCAGTCATCAAGACTACAGTTACCTTGAGGGAACCTATGATAACGACATAGGTGAGCGTGCAGAGCATATGGCTGCGTTTGTGTGCGTGCATGTAGAGGAAAACGTGTCTGACTCTCGGTGTGTGTGGATTGTCTGTTGCAGCCCTCCTGAAGCTGAAAAGCAAAGATGGCATGTGTGCGGTGCGGAGCAAATCTGTGAGGACGGTGTGTCTTCCCCCTCCTCTCACCAAGCTGCCCCTCGGTGCTACCTGCACTGTCGCCGGACACGGAAGAGAGAGACAGGGTGTGTACGACCTCGGAACATTGAAGACGCACATTCACACACGCACGTCTCCTTCTGAAGACTAAAGCCTTGATGTGGTGTATCTTTTCAGGGGCATGGGATTACTCTCCCAAACTGAAACAGGCCAGTGTTGCGCTACTCTCTCGGAACCTCTGCAACAGCGAGAGTTACTATAATAAAAGCGTCACAGAGAACATGTTCTGTGCAGCCAGCCCTGACTGGAGCAAGGACTCCTGTAAGGTAAGTGCGTGTGTGCTGTGGGAGTGGGGGTATGTGTGCACGTGTGTGTGAGTGTGTGTGTGTGTGTGCGTGTGTGAATAATGTGATGCCTATATGTTGACAGCCATCTCCTCTCCTCCTTAGGGTGACTCAGGTGGACCGCTGGTGTACGAAGTGTCCGGAAGGGTTTTTTTGTTTGGCGTGGTGAGCTGGGGCGAAGGCTGTGCCTTGCGGAACAAACCTGGGGTGTACACACGCGTCACCAACTACAACAGCTGGATCGCTGAGAAAACAGGCCTCCCTGCCTATACAGCAGGAGTCTTGTACCCCCAGAAGTGAGTTGGAATCATCGACAGAGAGAGGAGAGTGGAGCAGAAGCTAAGATGAGGCAGCTAAAGTTTGATAGACAGAGAGACCGGCAGACTGACTGATTGACTGGTAGACAGACCAACTGACCTGGCTATCAGACCTGACGCCTGCCTCTGCTGCCTTGTTCCTGTATAGAGAGCATCATCTTTCATTATATCATTTGATGTAATTTTATGGGTTATGTATTTTATTGGACTATTTATTAATGACCTATTGTATTTCCATTTTTAAAGTAATTTATTTAATATTTGTTTTATAAAAAAGCCATGTATTTTGTCATACGTTATGTAAAATATTTTGATGAACGAGCACATCTGTCCAACTGTTTTATTTTATTGCATATTAAATTTATTTCCACATACTTTGCACAACACTAGCCTCTTTTGTGTGGTTAACTGTGTGTAAAATGAAAGACATTTCATACTTATAAGCCGCACACATTCAAGGGGAAATTCTACTTCTAATTTCTCGCAAAACGCGCTGCCTTCTTGCACCTGGACTTGCGATGTCATCAACACTCTGCAGCTGTTTTGCTGGTAAACTGGGTCTAACGAGAAATGAGACCTTCGGGGCTTCCTCTGAAATGTATGAGTAATCCAGCCCATTCCATCGCAGACCTTGAGAAAGCTCAGGGTCTGGATTCTGCACATGCCTGGCTAGAATCCAAGCCTCCCAAAGAACAGTGACAGACCGGATGAAACTTGCTCTATCATCCTGTGATGCAGAACATTTGTTCATTACTAGAGGGCGCTAGAGGGCACTATTCAACAGCATTTAGCTTTCCTAGCCCTCCGTGCCTCAGACCAGCAACACACCCCCTCAGATCACCATAGCCTCCAGACCTGCTACTCATATCCAGCTGGTCCTTGTGTGTATCACGGTGTCTTCTCCTTAGTTTGTCTGTCTCTATAACCCAGCATATCTCTAAGAGACTGCACACTGGTACATGACAATGGGTTCAAATAGAACATCTGTGTTTCACTGTGGTGGACAGATAAAGAGCTGGTAAATGTGTCTCTCTGTCAGAGGTGTGTCTCTAATGAGTCTCATTAAGCTCAACGGTGAGATGAGTTCAGAGGGTGTTAGGGGGAGAGGAGGACTAGAGGGGGCCTCAAGAGGACTCGTCTCTTGTTACAAAGCAGCATAAGGATCCAGCCCACCCACTGAGCACACACACGGAGGTCAGCACACAATCGCACGCACAAAGACCCTCGTGCACAAACAGGTTTTGAATACGCTTGGTATCGATAACTGGGAGAGCTTTCAGTTGAGAGTTTTCTCAGCGGAGGGTGAGAGGAACACAGACAGTGAGATGTGTGCCTGGAATCTTGTCTCGATTTGTCTTAAACTCAAATTCACCATCTCTACTTTCTCCTTTCCTCTCTTTACTTGTTCTTTTCTTTCATTGGCGTCTCCCCTATTTTCACTTGTCCGCCTCTCTCCACCGATTCTTATGCTCTTCCTTTGTATTTTCCATATATCTAGCTCTCAACTGATCAGCAGCTGACAGAGAGTGTGTGTTTGTGTGTGTGTCTAATACTTGCACTTATGTGTCTAATACCTCATTCCTCTCTGAAAATACATAAACAGCAACAGCATAAACAGGATGAGTCAGGGCCAGCCAAGATGCCTATCCACAGACCAATGCCAAAGACACACAAACATACAGTACACAACGTATACATAAAGGCACACCACCTGTACTGCGATAGTTAAAAGTTGTTGTTTCATTTGATTAAAGTTGCACTTCAAAGAACACACCTAAACACTGGGATAATAGGTTGTAATAAGAAGTGTTTAGACGTCCACCTCCATCTGATTATGCTCACATTCCCAGCTACTGGGCTCATATTGGGGGCCAGTTTACCCCAAATCTGACAGGGTTTACAGTAGAGATACACAGTTTACTTTATCCCTGTGGTCCAGCTGCCTTATAGGGCTCTGAGGCAGCAACACAGGAGCTCTATGAGCTCTGCATAGCTCTTTATGGACAAGACCTGAGGGGGAATGGAACTGCACGGCGTTGCATGGGAAGAGAGATGAAAAGGAGAGGAGAAAGGATGCAGAGAGAGACAAATGGGAGTGAGAGAGGAGAGACGGTTGAGAGTGCTGACTGTTTTGTTAACCTCTACGGGTTCAATTTACAGTAAAGTACAGCACAGAAGAAAGGACAGAAATGAAGAACAGTGAGAAGAAGAAATGGACTTCCAATATTACAACGTCATTTTCCTACGCACCACTCTCAGGGACATTGTGCTACAGGTGCCTGTTTGTGTGCGTATGTTCGACGGTGTGAATGCACATGTAGGAGGTGCTGTAAATATCAAGACAACAGTCTTGTTGATTTGGATGCTTTTGTTGTCGCTATCTGGACAAGAGTCCAACCTCTCTGCTTCAAGTGCATCTTGACTCCCCATGCCAGGACCAACCACGTTGTCAGTTTCTCTTCAAACACACACACATGCACGCACACACACACACACACAGACATATGCACGTATGCACAAACACACACACACACACACACTCACAAACACTAAGATCCTCCAGTCTCAGAGCCTGGGTAGACGCTGGGGCTCTTGGGGGTATATAAATACCCCTCCTCTGGTGCAGGGGGGCTCCGGTTTCTAGCCCCTGGATTCAGACAAGCTCCCCCGTGAGCCTGGAGCCTGCAGGAAGACCTCACCCACCCCAGAGTCACACAGAGATACCATACAGAGATCCTATGAGGAGAGACATACTGCAGAGGCTGTCCTAACAGTGCATGCACACACTATGGAGAAACACATCCTGGTGACTAATACAGGGAAAGATACCCACACAATCTGTTTTCAAAACTGCACTTGGCTAATGCTGCTGTGGTTTGAGACCCGTGGTTAGAGTTGGGTTTGTGTTTTTTTATACTCTCTTCTCCATTTGCCACCTTGTCAAGCAGCTTCCATAGAGGATACGTTCTGAGTTGGGTTTCTCTCTCCTACTCCCTTTCCTCCTCCACCCAATCTATGGGCGACACTACACTTCCTGCCTCCTCCCCAGTCCTCTGTGCAGCAAACTGAATGCTCAGTCTTAATTTAGAGCTGGGCGTCAAGGCCTGGAGACATGAACTCCTGACCCACCTTTTAATGAAGACAGATCAGGTGACAGAGGCAGGGTCATCGCATTATTAAATAACCTACACATTGCCATGGATGCGTCCGTGTGGTGGCTACATGTGTACAGGATGTCGCCCTGCGGAGGCGACATCCAGATGAATCAGGAAAGACGTGTATCATGGAGTCTGTCAGGAGATTCAGAAGATGATAAAAGATGGTCCACTATAAGGTTTGTTACCAGTTGTGCTCATTAAATATTGTAATAACTCATATCCTCCGCCTTCCTCTCTCTCTCTCTCTCTCTCTCTCTCTCTCTCTCTCTCTCTCTCTCTCCTTCTTCTCCTTCTCTTCATCTTGGAATCTCCTGACAGTAAGATACCCCCACACCAACACTTTCCTTTTCGGGCTACCGGGAATGCATGACGTCATTTGGGAGCAGCTCTTGCTTGTGCTAGCAGCAGGGGCTGAGTGGAGAGTATGCTGTGTGTGTGTTTATGTGTATGTGTGCGTGCTTGTGTGTTAGAGAGGAGTCAGAACGAACCGATACGCAGCTGCTGATTGGCTGGAGGGCGGTGATTCCTCCTGTCACGATTTTGGTCGCTCTCAGGCTGGTTCAGCGGTAGAGTCGTGCAGTACACCGTCCCCCAGGGTGACGCATGAACGGCTCTACCTAGTGGGTAGTGGGTTCCGAGAATCTGGATAGACGCTTTCGTCGGTGATAGAGTGGGTATAGCAGAATAGCGCACTGTGCTGGAGCGACCAGCCGCCTTTCATCTGTAGGGCTGCAGTAGAACTCGTTCATCATGCCGGTGTTTCACACCAAGACGATCGAGAGTATTCTCGAACCGGTGGCGCAGCAGATCTCCCACCTGGTCATCATGCACGAGGAGGGAGAGGTGGACGGTAAAGCCATCCCGGATTTAACGACCCCGGTGGCGGCAGTGCAGGCGGCAGTTAGCAACCTTGTGCGGGTGAGTCCCGTCGTTGCCATCTCCTTCACCATTTGGAAAGCGCTCTCTCTATGTATCTCTTTCTGACTCTGTCTTTCTCTCTCTTACACACACACACACACTCCCCCGTTCTAAACAATGAAAACAATGTAACAAACTTCGCCCTGGCAATTGAATGGGCGCTGAACCGAAAAAAGTTTGTGGGGCGGAATAAACGAATCTTGGTGAAATAAACAGAGGGAGCCTATGTCGCGCAAGACCCTCTGTCCTTGAACTGAGGCTAAGAGAGCTGTCATCTGCCAATGAGAAAGTGCTTGTGCAACGCCCCATAATGTGCCTCTCAACTGCTCAGAAAATTAAGGTGGGAATTTGATATTAGCGTGTTGCTATAGTTCAAAGTCCTGCTCAAATCCTTATGGAGACTTATGGCTTCAAAACCCACAGTGTATTTTTATGAGCACTATATCATTATCTGGGAGTTACCAGCAGTTAGGCATGACCTGCTGTAACCTGTGGTCTGGACCCCAGACATAGGAAGCGGAATCGGCCGAGCCGACCAGGGGGAGATAGATGGGACTCAGTGGGTTCTAACTGTGGGCAGATCGATGCAGGACAGACCATTATCACTGCTCCAGGGTCATTATTATTGACACATGGGCAAACTGGGTCTCACACTTCGTCGAACATCCGGACAGAGCTGGCACCAGCTAGCCGGTGGAGGAGTAGCAGGAGAGAGGGACATAGGGAAGGAAATATTATTAGGGGTAGAAGGGAGACGAAAACTGGAAAAGGGGAACAGAGAAATGATGGAATGGTGAACAGGTGATGAAGAGCAGCAAAAGGATGGAAATGAGAACAGAAGGGAGGAAGGAACAGACAGCGTTGGTCCAAGTACAACAAATTTGAAAATAAAACATGTCGCTCAATGAATTAACTAAACTCAAAGGCTTCTTAGTCCTGAACTAGAAATACTGGTGCTTCTGGGAAACTGGCCACTGGTGTTCAATAAGACTGGGTCAGAAATTGGCCAAGGGCTTTTTGGCCTTAGAATAACTATAGAGTTTTTCCAGTAGGGTGCCTTCCACCCCTACGCCTAGTTTCTCTAATGTTCTGTTGCCACTGGATACTTCGACATTCCCTTATGCAGCATACCTTTAATCTCCTCTCTCCCCCCACCCCCATCTCCTCCACCCTCTTCTCTCTCTCACTCCCCCCCCCCTCTCTCTCTTTGATCTGTCATTTATTTCTATCTGTGTATCTCTGTGTCTCTCTGATTTGTCAATGTACTTTGAATGTATGTTTTGGAGAGACACTCATCCAAGGTAGCCAACGCCAGCCCTCGGGCAGAGCAGTGGACAGACAGGCAGACAGACCTGCAGGGAGACAGACAGGAAGACAGGCGGGGAGGCAGAGAGAGGGAGAGAAACAGGCATCTGTGGAAGGATATAGAGGACTTGGGGACTTAGACATTTCATGTGAGAAGCGAGAGAAGCTGGAGGGGAGAGTGGGATTAGAAAGGGAGGAAAAGAAGAGAGAGGTGGTTGTTAGGAGAGGGAGGAGAGGTGGAGGATGATGGGAAGATAACAAAAAAGCACATCCAAGCAGTGTGAGCAGACAGGTTAGGCAGTTCTCAGTGCTGTGCTTCCAGACAGCAGGCAGGGTCCCAGAGAGAGAGAGTCAGAAACAGACTCACTCATGGATGGTATGACAGCATTACAGCACACCTATACTGTTACACTGTTAACCCCAACCAGGGAGGACTGAACGTTAAGACTCTTTAAAAAAAAACACGTCATTGAGCCACCACCACATGCACACCATATTTTGAAACTGACACACTCTAGATTTGTATCCTGGACTGTCCCAACCTGCCTGTTTTGGCAGTAAATGGAGAGCACATTTATCCAGATCATGTGCTACTTTAGCTGCAGGTCAAACGCAGCAGGAAAGTCCTCCTCTGGCACCTGTCCTGTCCTTTCTGTAAGCACACATCTGCTACTTCTGCAGGTGAGAGTTTGTGTGGATGTCTGAAGTCAACATGGACCCCAACTATGGGGGGAGGGGAGGAAGGAAAGAGGGAAAGGGAGGAATAAATAGATTTACTGGTTGGGGAAGTAACACACTCGCAGAGGGCAAGCGGAGAAAGTGGGATAGAACGAAGTTGAGCAAGAAAAAAAGCAAGAAGGAGAGAGGGTAAGAGGATTTGAATCCAAGTGGAGGGAGAGAGATACTCGGGTGAGGAGGAAGAGCGAGAGAAGACGTGAAAGAGAAATAAGGGAGAGAGAGAGCAAGAGAGAGAGCAAGAGAGAGAGAGAGAGCAAGAGAGAGAGAGTGTTGTGCTGTGCAACAGCGGCTCCCTGCTGAGTTGGGAAAGTCTGGCGTCAGTGTCTTCAAGTGAGACTATCCTCAGATCACATACGCCACACACACACACACACACACACACACACACACACACACACATCTATCTTGGATCTTTAGGACTATTTACAGGGTGTTCAGACAACTCTCACTTTACCCACCCACCAACCCACTCTGTCTGTCTGTCTGCCTGCCTGCCTGCCTGCCTGCCTGCCTGCCTGCCTGCCTGCCTGTCTGCCTGTCTGTCTGTCTGTCTGTCTGTCTGTCTGTCTGCTGTCTGTCTGTCTGTTTGTCTGTCTGTCTGCCTTCCTGTCTGTCTGTCTGTCTGTCTGTTTGTCAGTAAGTCTGTCATCTTGTAATCTAACCCTGAACTTGACCCTTAGGTGGTCCTGACATCACCAGACACTTTTATTTCCTGTAAGAGTAAAAGGAAAAGTGACACGTGGACAGGAAGATAGAACGTGAAATAAAAGGACCTGGTTTGGTTGTCATGGCGTCATTTGATCCAAAGAAGACCTGGTCTGATAGGTCAACGCTGATATGATCGTGTAGGCTGCAAATCTTTCCTATTGCACACACACACACCCTGCTTGTCTTTCCCTTCCTCTCTACTTTGCTCTGATCTGTGATCTAAGAGCTGTCTTGCTGTAAACCCTTAACTCTTCATTAATTATATATTGGACATTAGCTGTGATCACTCGCTACCATTACTTACACAAAGTCCTGAGGCCTGGTGGTTCCTCTTAAATACACATCCTTATTCCTCCCTTGATCTGTGATCTTGCATGACGTCATCATTGGCAAACTCACAGACACAAGCAAACACACTCCCACTCATTCTTCAATTGGCCTGTATTAAGACTTCCCAGATAAAAACGATTGGTCATCTTTAAAGATGGTTTGTAGAGTGATCGATCGAAACGTATAATCCCTTCATTCTTTCCTTCATTTTCTCATTTATTCATTCAGTCATGCAGTGATTCAGTCTCTGTATTGTTTTGAGGGCAATTCTCTGGGCCCTTGTGGGCAAGTTTGATTTGAGCGTGGAAGGATGTTGTACAGGAGCATAATGATGTTCCTTATCTGAGGCTGAGATAGCATGGCGTCCAGCATGCTTCCTCTCAGGCTCTCTGGAGCGGAAAACCCATTAACTGACTTTCACAGACACTGGAAACAGAGACTGATACTCCAGCCTCTGTAATTGCAATTGGTGTGTGTGTGATGTTTTGGTGTGGGTGTGTGATGTGTGTGTTTGTGTGTATCTGTCTGTGTGTGTGTGCTTGATGTGTGGGCCATGTGTTTTTTAGAGATAACCAGCTCCATCACTATGGTGATATGAACAGTCTCCTGTGAAGGACAGCGCAAGGTCACCCGAGATGTGTGCTGTGGCACTGTAGTGTCGTTCTCCTGTTGGATTCTCTCTGTCGTTCCTCCAGGACAAAGACTAATCAAATTTCATAAAACAAGGACTGCTATTGATGTTTCAATTGAGATCATTGCGACTCTAATTGAGCTTATATTAACCTGTTGTGTGCAGTACTTAAAATCAAAAACATGGTTAGTACACACATTTACAACGGTTTACTTTAGTTTGGGTGTGAGACTGTTCAGAATGTTTGTTGGGTGCATTTCTGTCTATTTAGGAGCTTGTGTGTAGGTGGATTTGTGAAGAGCAGAAGTGTTTCTCAGACCCCTAGTAAGAGTAGCCCCGTGTGTTTGGCCGCAGCCCAGGACCAGGCCAGTCTGCTCGGCAGACAAGACTCCAGCAGCCTCCTGGCCAGAGAAAAATGGGCTCTTTGTCTTTGGTCTTCAGACTGGCTACACATCTATACTGAGATCAAACTGTCTCTCTTTTCCCTGGCTTGTGTGGTTGGACCTGAAGTCCACATCCATCACCCCCCAGAACTCCACTTCAGACTGTGAGACTTCACGTTTCCTTTAGCTGATCACTTCCATTGTAAATACAAAAGAGGGAAGGGATTTAGGAATGCATCCTGCCACTTAGTTTGAAAAGGGTTTTTGCTATGTGGATTTGTGACCAGCCCTAGTTTTTAGATAAGGCTGAGGACAGTGTTCCCAGATGGGCAATCTACGAACACACACAAACACACATATGCACACATATACACACATTAATTTGATATGTGTACATCCCTCTTCTCTTATACTCCTCTGTTTGTATGTGTGTCCTACAGGTGGGGAAAGAGACAGTTCAGACCACAGAGGACCAGGTGATGAAGAGGGACATGCCTTCTGCCTTCATAAAGTAAGTCCCCCTGTGAGGACGGCTAGCTGTTGGGCTGTGTCTGAATCTTCTGAAACGGCTTCCTTCCTTGTTCGTCTTCTTTGAGGAAGTCTCTGACCTAACAGGGTTATGGAAGCGGAATCACATGCCTCAATGCAGATGTTTCTTTATCAGATCAGTCATTTTTTTTCAAAGAATGGACCAAGAAAGGAGGGACCAAGGAAGGAAGTAAGGTTGGATGGAGGGAGGGATGGAAGCAAGGATGGAAGGAAGGAATGAATGAAGGAAGGAAGGAAGGAGAGAAGGAAGGAAAGCAGAAAGGAAGGAAGGAAGGGTGAAAGGAAGGAAGGACTGTGAGTTGGGCCCAGCTGGCTTTCCAGCATCCTGAGAGATGAACTACTTTGTTGTTGACTGTGTGGGTCCAAACAGCTGACTCTGGGTCTGACAGTGAGCTGTTACTCAGCAGTCTTAGGTCTCAGCCCTAACGCTGTGTCTGTGTGTGTGTTGTCAGGAGGTCGTGGAAGGCCATTCGTTATCACTATTGCAACCACTTTCTCACTTGGTCAATCCAATTTTTTTCCTCTCTGCACACTCTCTCCTTCTCGCCCTCTCCTTCCCTCATTCCTGGTGACAGTGGCAGAAGGGGTTGTCTCTCTAAGAGATCCACACTTCCATGCTAAAGCGCACACACACACCACGTAAACACACACACCACGTACACACACACCACATACACACACACCACATACGCACACACCATGTACGCACACACGCATCATAAATCTCACACACAGAGCTTAGGAAGGGGGCATGTGGGAATGTGAACCCTGCTAAATATAGATCCCTCCTCGGCCATCGATACCCTGACCAATGGGGGTCACGGAGGGGAGGGGCTATTTCTCCCCAGACAGGCCTTTATAACACCACCCTTAATATGCATCAACCCCCTGGAGGGCCATCACTAATCGGCAAATCATCTGCTGTTAAACACCAAGTGTCACCTGCTACACAGGAATATGAATCCAACAAGCGAAGCCCATGCACCCCCAACTTCCGATCGGTCAGAGAGGGATGCTCTAATGATGAACCTAGGAGAGCATCACCTAAACAGGCTCTGTGCCCTGTGCTTTGGATGGGAAAGTCGTGCTATGAGGGTTTCTGCTGTATACGCCTGCTGCTGCTTCTCAGTGGGCAGACAAGATCGTACGCAGGTTTTCCGTCATCAGGCTTGACCATTCCTACTCTAAGACAGTTCTGTGTTCTAAGGGTGGAGAACGCGTGTTCTAAGCTGGTCCAGGCTGCCCAGATGCTGAAGGCAGATCCGTACTCCGTTCCAGCGCGGGATTACCTCATCGATGGATCCAGAGGAATCCTGTCTGGGACCTCTGATCTGCTGCTTACCTTCGATGAAGCAGAGGTGTGAGTCTGTGTGTGCGTGTGTGAGAGAGAGAGTCTGTGTGTGTGTGAGAGAGTGTATGTGATAGAGTGTGTGTGTGTGAGAGAGTGTGTGTGTGAGAGAGTGTGTGTGTGAGAGTGAGTGAGAGAGAGTGTGTGTGTGAGAGTGTGTGTGTGTGTGTGAGAGAGTGTGTGTGTGAGAGTGTGAGTGAGAGAGTGTGTGTGTGAGAGACAGTGTGTGTGTGTGTGTGAGAGAGAGTGTGTGTGTGTGAGAGAAAGTGTGTGTGAGAGAGTGTGTGTGTGAGAGAGAGAGAGAGCGTCTGTGAGAGAGTGTGTGTGTGAGACAGTGTGTGTGAGACAGTGTGTGTGTGTGTGTATGTTTCAGTCTGGTTGTGTTCGTATGCATTCCCACACTGAAACACACATAAGCATTCCGCAGCATTCAGGACGCTCTCAGGCTAACTCACTAAGTGACTTACGAGGTTGTTAGTGATCTTCCTTTGCGAGACAGAGGCCGGGTAAGTAGAATCACACTGAGCTGCTAAATATTGTCTGATCACCACACTGGCCCCCGTTCCGATAGTGTGGCTTCCCTCAGTCACAAGACCTACATCACAAGACATACACACACTCAAACCCACGTAGACAGACACAGGCATATATGGACACACACAACCTTTTGGATTATGGTTGTAAAAGGAAGGAGGAAACCAGAGGCATGTACTAATGTGCTGGGAAGACTTTGATGCTGTGAGACTTTGTTATCTATAGCGTCATTGTGGAGTGTGGTTTTAGTGTAGTTGCCTATGATCGTGTGTGTGTGTGTGTTCCATTCCATTCCAGGTCAGAAAGATAATCCGAGTGTGTAAGGGAATCTTGGAGTATTTGACAGTAGCGGAGGTTGTGGAAACAATGGAGGATTTGATCACCTACACCAAGAACCTGGGACCAGGTAATATATCCTAGCCTTTACTCAGTCCAGACCACTGACTCAGAGAACGAGCGTGGGGACCAGGTAACAGTCTCAGCCCTGACCCTTGACCCCTGACCTTTTCACAGTAACCAAACCACCAGCCTTTAAACTTCCAACCCCTGCTTCATCCAAGCAGTCCGTTCTGTTGTGGTGGTCTGCAGACAGAAGCATCAGAGACAGACAGTAGATAATGTGTGGATCTAGAAGCTATAAGCTCCACTACTACAAGGATGTCACCACTGATCCCAGTGCAGTAGCTGCTTCTAGCAGGCAGGGTGGTGATGACATCCCAAAGGATTCATGCTTTAGAATAAACCCCTAGGATAAACCCCTCAACAATTGTATTACAGATAACATGGGTTGCGAAATATCTATTTGATTACTTATATGATTAAGCTAGCAGAGACAAGCTGTGTATTTTGCCTAGAGTAAGGATCTGTAAACAACTGATGTTCATTATGATTGGTTTGTTCCCAACCTCTGATCATTGGTTGGCAGAGGCTCTCCCAGCATTGTGATAGATTGCTGTCCTTTTCAGGAATGACAAAGATGTCCAAGATGATCGAGGAGAGGCAGCAGGAATTGACCCACCAGGAACACAGAATGATGCTGGTGTCATCCATGAACACCATCAAAGAGCTATTACCCGTCCTTATATCAGGTGTGTGTCTGGATTTGTGTGTGTCTGTGCGTGTGTGTGTGTGTGTGCGTGATCGAGGCTGCAGCAGCAGGAGGGAGTACAGCCAATGGGCCTTCAATGGTTGTTATAGCAACCCTGATAATTACAGCCATTACTTCCTGGGTCTGTTAGACTTCCACACACGCACACACATATACACACACACACGCGCAGACCGCCCACCAGCTGCTGCTGTCTACTGTGTTGTACTGTTAGAACTGTACATGTAGTGCAGTCAACCACACACCCTCTCTCTCTCCATCCGTGCAACACTTGCAATGCGCTTTGATGGTCAGATGTGTTTTTGAATCGAATGGCGTCAAGTGCCATGATGGTATTGAAATTCAAACATGAGAAGACATGGTCATGCATGCAACCACGTACCGTAAGCTTGTGTACGGGAACTCTGAAGGCCATCTGTCTTTGATTGTGTGCGTGCGTGTTCGAACTCAGTGTTCGTACTGTACTAAATGTACCAAGGAGGTTCTATGGAAATGAACCCAATGCCACTGACACTTAGGTGGACTTGATGTATCTTCATACAGTAAATGTGATGTGCAATTTAACCAGTGGATCAGTCCTATAAATAGAGAGATTAAACAAACGCATCTTTTACAATTACTGTAAAAATCCTTTTGTTGAAATGATATTTAAGTTTGATAGTGCCCAATAGTAACCCTCCTCTCTCTGCAGCCATAAAGATTTTTGTAGCGACTAAGAGTGGAGGCAACGCAGGCGTAGAAGAGGCAGAGAGAAACAGGAGGTTCACGTTTGAGAAGATGAGCTCTGAGATCAACGAGATCATACGTGTTCTACAACTCACCACCTGGGATGAAGATGCTTGGGCCAATAAGGTGTGACACACACGCGCGTGCCCGCGCGCGCACACACACACACGTATACTCTCTCACACTCAAATACCTCTGCCACCTCAATCATCTCCCCAGTCCTGGGTCTTGTAGCCCTCTCACCCTCACACCTGTCATCAACACATTAACTTAGTCCCTCACTCCCCCGTTCCCCTCCTCCTCTTCACCCCTCACTCCTGTCTTCTCCTTCCATCTCTTCTCCCACTGCTCCTCTCTCGTGTCTGTTCTCTCCTCCTCCCCTCCTCCTTCATCTCCTCCCCTCCTCCTGCTTCCCTTCTCCTTCCCCTCGTCCCACTCCTGCTCCCTCTCCTCCACCTCCCCCTCTCCTCTCCTCCTCTCTGCCTTTCCTCTCCTCCTCTCCTCTCCTCACCTCCCCCCCCCACCATCAGTATGTACAGTGCATCTGATTGACAGCCCAGTCCTGCTGGCATGGAAGGTGTGTGCTCATCCACTCTTCTGACAGCAGCCTTCAGTCTCTTTAATTCACACTCTTCTCTCGAGCTGGTATTATAACTCTTGATTTCTCTTTTTCTGTTCTTTCTTTCTTTCTGTCTTTTGTTTTTTGCCCTTCTCCATTATTTTCCTCCTTGTAGAAGGTAAGCCTACTCGTGCCCCTTATGCAACTCTGCGGCATGTGCGTGTGTGTCCTTTCTAGAGGCTGTTTTGCTTTTTTTCTGTCTAGTCTGGGTTAGCCGTCGTGTCTGTAGCCCATAAGATGCTGAGAGTAAGTGGCTTCACCTCACCTCAATCATTGTTTGTTAGTGAACTTGACCAGTCTCTGTGCAGGATGCTGACAGATCCGTCCATAACTGTTTCAGTCTATGGATACATGCAGTACACATCTATAACAGCTATATTGGCTTCAGGATTTCCACATCCAAATTATAACTTCCATTGAATGTTTTTCTTGTTTGCCTTATTAATGGCTGTTTAACTTTTAAAGCCTCTGTATCTCAAACTAATGTACTAAAGGCTCACATTCATGTATCTGTGAGATGGTCCCCATTGTTCCGGAACATCTCCGCTGTGGCACTGATGAGGCAGAGGGCACTCTATGTGACAGTCACATTCCACTCACCACTTGCATTTTGATGAGGTCATTCCTAGCTGTCTCACAAGTAGAACCTGTAACTTGTCACCTTACATGGACTGTAACCTGTAGCCCCACTTCACATAACTAGACCAGCCAAGGGCAGACAGATACTGTGTGTGCGAGTGTGTGTGTTGACTGAGGTATTTGGACCGTATTAAACATGAATGTGGCAGCCCCAGCGTGGGTCCACTCTCTCTCTGGTCCTGAATAATGGATGAGAGGTGGTGGTACAAGCAGACATCTATTATACATGTCCATTATCGAACAGGTGCTTCTCAGAAGTCCATTATTCAATAAGGAGGAAGAGATTTTCTTTCAGGCCCCAAGAAGTGAGATTGATTCTCTGTGATGTAGTTATGTTCTCCCTGTTTCTTTGCCCTCTCCTATGGTCCCTTAACACCATAGTCCTGAACACATCATTAGCAATGCCCTAACAACTTTCAACATGACATCACATTGAGCAACAGCACATGGAGGGGAATCAATATGAATGATTGCACAATCGATAACCGAGCGGCACTTTGTATGGATGTTTCTGTGTGGACTGGATGCTTAGTGTGTTAGCGGTAACGCTCTGCTGTCTGACCTCTAAGGATATGGAGGCCATGAAGAGATCTCTGGCTCTGATCGAGTCGAAGATGGCGCTGGCTAAAGGCTGGCTGAAAGACCCTCATGGACAGCCAGGTCAGCAAACACACACACACGAGGGTACACAGTCTAGTACACTCACACGCACAAGGGTACACAGTCTAGTACACTCACACACACACACACACACACACACACACACGCACACACACACACACACACACACACAAGGCTACACAGTCTAGTACACTCACACACACAAGGGTACAGAGTCTAGTACACTCACAAACACACACACACACGCACACAGACATACACATGGACATAGTCTAGCACACTCACGACCAGAACAATATAAGTACTACAGGGATCTTGTCATTGACTTTTGCGTGTGTGTGTAGGAGATGCAGGGGAGGCTGCAGTGTATGTGATCCTGGACGAGGCAGGGAAGGTGGGTGAACTGTGTGCCGGGAGAGAGCGGAGAGACGTCCTCGGAACCACCAAGACCCTGGGACAGATGACCGATCAGGTGTCAGAGCTGCGAGCCAGGTAGAACGTGTGTTCGTGTCAACGTGTGTGCACGCGTAAGTGTATGTCATCTCTCATATGTGTTCTAATGCGTGTACGTGTGCGTGCGTCATGTCAGGGGGCAGGGTCCTTCTCCCCCGTGTGTCCAGCGAGCTGCTCAGTGTTCCCAGGGACTGGACCTGCTGTTTGGGAAGGTGGACAGCGCCGCTCGCAGGCTGGAGGCCTTAATCAACGCCAAGTCTGCCATAGCACGAAGACTTGATGCTGCACAGGTCAGAGCACACACATGTTGAAACACACACACTGAAACACATACTGAAACACAAAACACACATACTGAAACACAAAACACACATACTGAAACACACACACAGTACCGTTATTTGACTCCAATCATATATGCATCTAACCGTGGGTGCACGTGTGTATCTGCTTGTGTGTGTGTGTGCTGCAGGCGTGGCTGGCGGACCCTAACGGGGGTCCTGAGGGTGAGGAGAACATCAGGGCATTGCTGGCGGAGGCCAAGCGTATTGCTGACCTGTGTGAGGACCCCCGCGAGAGAGACGACATCCTGCGCTCCATCAGCGAGATCGCTGGACTCACCTCCAGACTGGTGGAGCTACGCAAACAGTATGATGCACACACACACAGGCTAACCACCAGAGTTGTATGCCTGCTGTCTAGGGACAGATGGTTTGATGCAGGCTCTTAGATGGGGAGCTAATCGGGTACATTGGCTGAATAACAGGATCAAATCCTTAGTCCTGTTATCAAATTCAAAACTACCAACACCCCTATACCCCCGCTCAGAGATCCTTCTACTGCACTCTGCACAAGCCACTTTAGCACATAACATGACAACTTAAAACTACCACTGTGATTTTGCACAACTGTGTATACCCCCCCCTCCCACTGTTGCACTACGGTGTATATACCCCCCCCTGCACTATATATACCCCACTTACTATAGTTATATTAACCCCATCTGTACAGCTGGTGTCCACTTTTTATCTTATTATCTTATCTTATCTATCTTATTTTACAATAATGTTTTATTATATTCTCATCTACCTTCATCATGTTTCATATATGTTCTATGTTTGCACTTCCCTGCCACAGTAAATTCTGTGCTTGTATATCTTGCATGGTGAATACAACCAATTCTGGTTCAGATATTTATACATGCAGCTAAATCCTACCCGTGAGTGTTTAGGATCTTGTGAGATAAAATGATTCATTTGTATACTTTTGTCATCTTCTGACTTTCTATTGCTCCCTATTTTCTCCTGCCATATAATATTTACCCTCCCTCCCTCCCTCAGGGGTAAGGGTGACAGTCCGGAGGCCCGTGCATTGGCTAAGCAGATCGGTGCAGCGTTGCTGACCCTGCAGTCTAAGACCAACCGTGCTGTGGCCAACATGAGGCCTGCCAAGCCTGCCGTCACCCTGGAAGGCAAGATGGAGCAGGCCCTGCGCTGGGTCAACAACCCTGGGGTGGATGACCGAGGAGTGGGTGAGTAAGGCGGGGAGAAAGGGGAGGGGGGGGGGAAGAGATGAGAGCAGAGGAGGGGAGGGGAGAGGGGAAGAGTAGGGGCAGAAGGGGCAATGAAGGGTTAAGGGAGAGGAAGGAAGGGGAGGGGAGAAGGGATTGGAGGAGGAAGAGTACGCAAAGGACAGTATAGCCAGTAAGAATCTCTGCCAGTCAGGTAGTATTTTGTGCATGCAGATGAGATGCGTCGTAGTGCAGGTCCCTGGAGTCTGGCTCTGACAACTGATGGTTTTACACCGAAATAAACCCAGTGACCACCGGGTGTTGTTATGCCAGCTTTTGTGAATGTTGGCCGGTATGTCAGCTTGTGAAGAGGTTGTGTGTATGTGCTTGCATGCGTGTGTTTGTGTGTGTCTGTTGGCTGGCAGTTGTACAATAATGAAAGATGGGAGTGGTGTGAGGCTATTTGTGGGTCCAGTGGGAGATGGAGGGTATCTCTTGTCCCAGCCATGCTACCCCTCCCTCCCAAACCACCACACACTTAGACTCTGAGCCGCACATACTATTAGAGATGATGATGACAGACAGCCATTACTCCAGCCACGTTCAGCGACTTATGTCACATACACACACATCCCCCCCACCCCCCACACACACACACACACACACACACACACCATTAACCGTCCATTAACCGATGTTGAGATTGTCTGTCTCTCTGCACCCTAATGAGAGGATGTTGCTTCTCTCCAATGCTTTCTAATTGGAGCAGTGTGTGAGCGACCCCAGAGCCACACAGGTAACGTCTTCTGATATCTCCATTTCTGATCATTCCAACACATCTCCCGTCTTCTCTCTACGTCTCTCATTCTTTATCTATCTTAATCAATCTCAAGCTTTTCTTTCTCTCTCTTTCCCTCAGAATCTATCTCATTCTCTCTCTCCCTCTCTGTCTCACTTTTTCTCCTCTTTCCCTCTCACTTTCTTGCCCCCTGCCCCTCCACGGATTCTGCCTGTCAGTTCCAGTGAGTAATATGCTGGTCTCAGCCAGCGGTTGAGGTAAAGTAGCTTGACCCCTGACTCCTGACCCCTGACCTCTGTCCCCTGTCCTCAGGTCAGGCAGCAATCAGGGGCATGGTCTCAGAGGGGCGGAGGCTAGCAGGTGGGCTTGTAGGGCCGTACCGCCAGGATCTGATTGGTCGCTGTGACCGCAATGAGGCGTTGATGACATCGCTGGCTGACCTGGCGGGAAGAGGTGAGGCAGAACTGCCTCATGCTCGAGCCACAGCTGCTCAGCTGCAGGACAGTCTGAAGGTAGAGTCCAATACACTACCATACACACACACACACACACACTACCATACACACACACACACTACCATACACACACACACACACACACACTACCATACACACACACACACACACTGTACCACACACTGTACCTCACATACTACTAAGTACACACTACCACACACTTTACCACACATACTATCACGTACACACTACCACACACACTCTACCACACACACATATACACACACACACTGTACTACAGCACAAAATCTGCTACTATACACTCGACTACACGTACACACGCTACCTCATACATCCACACTTTACTATTACAGATACCCTCCTCTAGTGGTCACAAATGGTATTGCTTTTTGATCTGAAGATTCATGCTTCACAGCATTACTGAAATGGGCTAATATGGATCCCTGCGTGCTTACGTGTGATGCGGCATGAACATTTGCTATCTTCTGTGTGTATCCACAGGATTTAAAGGGGCGTATGCAGGAAGTGATGACACAGGAAGTGTCGGATGTGTTCAGTGACACCACCACCCCTATCAAGCTGCTGGCTGTATCTGCCACTGCCCCTCCTGATGCCCCCAACAGGGAGGAGGTCTGTACTACAAACTGAGTGGTAGAACCCAGTCAGTCACTATGAGTCGATATTTGCGTGTGTATGTGTGTGTGCTCTGTGATTGAGGAGCGGACCGGTTTAAATTGAAGTCTCAGATGTCGGGCTAAAATGCGTTTTGGATTTGTGTATTGGTGTGTATGAGATGTTAACAGGCATGTGTTGGCGTTGCAGGTGTTTGATGAGCGTGCAGGGAACTTTGAGGCTCACACCGGGCGTTTGGGAGCGACGGCGGAGAAGGCCGCCGCCGTAGGATCAGCCAATAAGGGCACGGTAGAGGGCATCCACGCGGCTGTGAAACATGCCAGGGAGCTCACACCACAGGTACGCCATGGACAGACTGTGTGGGTGGTTTCTTTTTCTGTGCGTGTCTGTTAAGACTTCCTCTCATGCACTTCTTATCTCTGCCTGTAGGTGACCTCGGCTGCCCGCATCCTGCTGAAGAACCCAGGTAACCAGGCAGCTTATGAACACTTTGACACCATGAAGAACCAGTGGATCGATAATGTGGAGAAACTCACAGGTAAAACCTGATCTGGGATCATAATGACAGAATAAGTATCTTAGCTAACAAGATAGGACATCCTTCTTATTTAGAAAAGGATTTTAAGATGGAGAGCTAGTTTGAGAATGAGAATCATGTGTGTGTGTGCTGTGTGTGTGTGTGTGTGTGTGTGTGGTGTCGACAGGTCTGGTAGATGAGGCTATAGACACCAAGTCTTTGCTGGATGCCTCTGAGGAGGCCATAAAGAAGGACATCGACAAATGCCGCGTTGCTATGGCCAACGTACAGCCCCAGATGCTTGTTGCCGGGGCGACCAGCATAGCCAGACGAGCCAATCGGGTGCTGCTGGTGGCGAAGAGGGAAGTGGAGAATTCGGAGGACCCAAGATTCCGAGACGCTGTCAAACATGCCTCCGACATCCTCTCACACACCATCTCACCCATGGTGATGGATGCCAAGGCTGTGGCTGGCAACATACAGGATCCGGGTAAACACACACACACAACCAATATATAATATAGTCCTCACTCACACACTCACATACAATGCTCACACACACACACACACACTCAAAGACACATCCTCACACATCCAGTTACTGTTCCCTCTTTCATCTTTCACAGCTCTTCAGAAGGCCTTCCTAGACTCCTGTCTGAGGATCCTAGCATCAGTGGGGAAGGTGAGAGAAGCCTTCCAGCCTCAGGAGCCTGACTTCCCCCCTCCACCCCCAGACCTAGACCAGCTGCATGTAAGTACGCACCCACAGACACACACAGTCTCTCTCTCTCTCTCTCTCTCTTTCTCTCTTTCTCTCTCTCTCTCTCTTTCCCTTGGTCTGTATCTTACTCAGCACACGTCCAATACTTTCAGATATACTTTCAGTTTCAGATAACCTTGCAGATTTTCATGCCGATCCTGCATGTTGACACAGTTTTTTGTGTGTGTGTCTGTGTGTGTGCTGGCCCCTCCCAGGTGAGTGACGAGCAGGCCCCCCCCAAGCCCCCCCTGCCAGAGGGAGAGGTGCCCCCGCCTCGCCCCCCGCCCCCAGAAGAGAGGGACGAGGAGTTCCCCGAGCAGAAGGCCGGCGAGATGGTCAGCGAACCCATGATGGTGGCTGCTAGGCAACTACACGACGAGGCTCGCAAGTGGTCAAGCAAAGTCAGTGAAACCTCGTACACGCACACACACACACACGCACACACACACACACACACACACACACAGAGAGTGGTCAGCTAGCGTCTGTAGCGCAGAGGTTTGTAATGTGCGGTGTCATGACATAACATACTCATCTACTGTGAAGACGTATACACTTCTCCCCACATAGCAGGATCAGAACATCCAAAACATGCCAAAACCACACATCATTAAAGAACTCCAGTGGCTTCCAGGATGTTGCAATAACCCGTCTTCAAGTGCAAGTGCAGATCTTAGAGCCGTGCAGTGAACATTAGAATCTACTTTTATGTCCTGTGGATGCAATTCATTGATCCCGAAATGTTATTTTCTCATAAGACTATGTATGTCTCTGAAATGTGGAGATCTGTGTCTGGATTCCAATTTCAGAGAACTGGAAACTGTCATCTACTGGAGAAGAGTCTGCATGCAGGATCGCTACTGACCACACACACACAAACACACGTACACCCACACATACACATGTTCACAGACCATCAGCAGGGTTCTATATGTGGAGGCTAACTAATGAAGCCCTTAGCTTTTCCTGCGACAAGAGAAATGCCACCCACCTCCTGTCGAGGAGAGAGTTAGAACAGAGTCCAACAGAATCACTCTTAATGTTCTTCAGCCTGTTTTAGCAGAACGGCAGTGTGTGGTTCTAATGCTAAGCTGGGCCTCTTCTACAGGGGGGGGGGGACTGCCAGGTCTGTCTATCTTACAGGACAGCTCTCTTCTCTCATCAGTCAAGATGCTCTGCCATTCTTTATTGTCTAAGTCTTCTTATCACATCTTTAGATATTTTATGGACCTCAGACGGAGACCAGTGGGTCTTACCCCTCTACAGTGCTCCTCCCTGTTCTAGACATGTGTAGTCTTACAGTGTTGTCTATGGGAACCAAGGCTCCGAGACAAATAGGCCACATGACTCGTCAGTGCCTTCGACTAAACTTGAACTTGAAACCCTATGACTCCCAGCAGGCTGTTGGGTGCAAGGGTCGCCTGTGTCTTTCTGGAAGGCGGGCTTAGGGTCGGCATTCGAGCACAGTTCAGAATCATCTTCCGTCTCCGCTGGCTGTTTCCCCTTCACCATGCTCTCTAAGTCCTCCACCTCCTTTTCTCGCTTTTACTGTATAGCATAAGACTGTCTTCCTCCCTCCTGCACCATCCCTCCTCCTCCTCCCCCTCCTCCACCCTTGCAGAGCTATCCTACACCCCCTATCCCATCCTTCTCCTCTTTTGCTAGATTTTCTCTCCGCCTCTGTCCCTCCAGATCCTCTCATAGTGTACTATATCTTTACCTGTCTCCATGCTTCCTTCCCCTCCCTCCCTCCCCTTCCATCCATCCACCCTTCCCTGTTTCCCCCCATCCCTCCTCCCCCTGCACTCCCCCCCAGCCTGAGGATGAGGAGGCAGTGGAAGAGAGGGAGGTAGATGATGAAGATGAGTTTACTGACGGTGAGGATGACTATGAACCTGAGCTCCTGATGATGCCATCCAACCAGCCTGTCAATCAACCTATTCTGGCAGCCGCCCAATCTCTACATCAGGAGGCCCGCAAGTGGTCCAGCAAGGTCTGCACACACACGCACACACACACAAACACTCACACATAAAACCACCACATGGAGGCACCTGTGTAGTACAAACACCCGCCCACTGGATTGAAGCCAGATCCCGATGGCTTTCACAGCCAGCCACGGGCTGCCGCATCCTGACTGCACCGTGGGGACTTTCAACTCTGCACCCGTCATTACCATGGAAGCCTTCAACCGACTATGGCTGCTGATGTGGTTTTTTGTTGCTGCTGCATCACAAGCATTCAAAGTTCACACACGGTTATGCTGGGGTTATGCTTAGATTGAGGATTGTTGGAATGGCGTTTGCTGCACCTGACGGATAAACTGGGACTGGCTTCACAAGTCACTCTGACAGGTGGTCGCTGCTGTCAATCACTCTGCCTCTGGCCAACCTGTGAAGCCAAGGATGACAGTTTCCCAAAGACTTCTGTGTGATGTTGGTTTTCAAAGTCAGTTGACTTGCCTGCTTGTTTGCCTGCTTCTGTCACCAGCTGAACCTGAGCCTGCAGGTTCAAATGATCCCAGCACAACACACGCTAACACCTCACGGATGCTACTAAACTGCGAACGGTGGAGTCATGACTGCTAACTTCAGCTGACCTCTGCTGTGTGGGGTGGTGGGCTACAGACGGAGGGTCTTGTGCCTGTGTTCCACTCTCTGGAGGAGAACATGGAGCCTTCTCACTGTCACTAACTGCTCTTTCACCGCTTGCTGCCACTGTTGATGGTTCATCCCAATGCTACACACCCTTTGTGTGGTTCTATGTACACTACAGAATATGTTTCAGCATTTGGATAACAGTGTTACAAAACACGCTGATTATTACTTTTGAAAGAGGGACATGTACAGAATCGTACGTGAAGAGAATTTGCTCTAACAACAGCATGTGCTTCTTTCAACATCCCACTTAAAACGGGACAGTCCGACACATCCTGACCTTTGCCCTCCGTCCCTGCCTCCTCTCTCTAGGGTAATGACATCATCGCGGCAGCCAAGCGGATGGCCCTGCTTATGGCGGAGATGTCTCGTCTGGTGCGTGGCGGCAGCGGTAACAAGCGGGCATTGATCCAGTGTGCCAAGGACATTGCCAAAGCGTCCGATGAGGTCACCAGACTGGCTAAAGAGGTGGCCAAGCAGTGTACTGACCGACGGATCAGAACCAACCTACTACAGGTGTGGCGAGAACACGTTGAGTGTATTTATCGTAAAACACGAGCACAATTCATAGACCGAAGTTCAAATTACGAAGTTCGAGTGATTGGGACAAATGAGTCTGTATTTCTTTCTGCAGGTGTGTGAGCGTATTCCTACCATTAGCACCCAGCTGAAGATCCTCTCCACTGTAAAAGCCACCATGTTGGGACGAACCAACATCAGCGAGGAGGAGTCAGAACAGGTACGATCAACTTTTTTTCCCACCTCTCTTACACGGGCCATTGTTCTTGATACCCCTCCTCTCCTTGTCTCCATCCCTGCAGGCTACAGACATGCTGGTCCACAACGCTCAGAACCTGATGCAATCTGTAAAGGAGACGGTGAGAGAAGCAGAGGCAGCATCCATCAAGATACGCACAGACTCAGGCTGCACCCTGCGCTGGGTCCGTAAGACCCCCTGGTACCAGTAGACAAACTCCTGCTAGCGGAGATAACAGTACCGTGTATCAGATAAACACACACACACAACCTTGATGTTGACCATACACACTTCCTAGCAGCACACAGACACATCACTTTACTAACACACTGTTTAGTACACACCTAGTACACTCAAAAACATCCACACACAACATTACAAAACAAGCAAAACTTGCAGGTGAACTCGACTCTAGTGTGTTTAGAACCATAGGAACCAGATTACTGCTAGAAGCCCCCTCTTCTCTGGGTCGAGTACAGCTTTGCTTCACAATATATCCCTTTATCTGTAACTGTAACCTGTTAGGACAACCACAAAAGGTTTTTAATATATATTTTTTGGTATGTTGTGTTACAAAAAGTTTATCCAAAATCCCAGGTATATTTTTAGCATGAAATGTTTTTTCTATTTTCTTAAAAAAGCGAGTGATCTTCGAACTGTCTCTCTGCCCCTCTCTTTATGACAGTACGAGCTTTTGACGTTTACTTTCGATTTGGTTTTACCAGTGGAGGTGTTCTTATTGTCTAAATGTACATATTTATTTGTCTTATTGCTAATGACATTCAGTTAAGGGTTGAACAGGAGTCAGTGTTCCTGGCTTACGGTACACCAGTTCTCCCACTTCATGTTTACGTTGAGTGGCAACACTTTTGAACACATTTATTTGTGAGATCTGTTTAGTGTGTGATATTATTTATCCAATAGGCTAACATCAGGTGACATTTTAACGGGTGCTTCCCAAGCGTGCTTCATGTTTGTTTTGACTTTAGTCGGTTTTTTTTCAAGTGTTACTATGTTGAACTATGCCAAAGGATCTGTTTGACCTTAATGCATATGTACTCTCAACTTTAAAAGCACAAGCTAAATAACAGAAAATTCACATGTTTATTTTTTGAGAGGTTGGGTCTGCCATCATTTTTCTAGTTTCAAAGAGGATTGAATTAGCACTATGTTTCTGCAATGTGAGACTTAAACAACTTGTTAGATGAATCCCATTTTTCTGTATGATCTGTGTAACAGTTGAACTGTTTTACTTTGATACTTTATCATGAACGATAGTCAAAGCCTTTCTTGCCAGACATACACACAGCTGACCTATTGCTGCTCTACCAACCCGTCAGTCGGAGGCCTGGGTCAGGTACTATTTCCAACAATCCCACAACAGCAAACACCAAAGTAACTATTTCAAACACACTCTTAAATCATTTTAATTAGACCCCAATATTTTTTGTGTGTGTGTTTTTGACCCAGGTTCTGGCAGTTTAGTAGTACACAGTCATGTGGTGTTCTGAAGACTGGTGTGTGTGTGTTAACAGGGGAGTGGTTTTTAACAAGACCCCGGTGGCCTGTCAATAATAATACAAAGAACGTTGTGTGAAACTGTAGCATTGAATAATGTCACAGTGCTATGATATTTAGAACCCAGAAGAGGGGTCTCTGCTATGTTGGGGTGTTAATGTGAGCCACTGAGCCAATGCCCTGCTGTTTCATTTGAATGACTTGTGAGAAACATACATCTTGGTATGCAAGTGGTGACTCAATTCAAGACGATTATCAGACGCTTTCAGGCAGCAAGGGGCTGAGGCTTGTGTACTGTATCGTACTACATCGTGTACCATATCCAGCTGTCTGTGTCAGCCTCAGCCCAAATGAATCCTAGAGACAAACAACATTTAACAACATTTAATGTAGAACTCAGGGGTAGTTTACCATTTATGTGTCTGAGATACTTAATGTTATAGGGAATTCTTACTGAAGCATCTGCTTGAGCCTAGCCTATGGTCATATCAGCATGTGCTGAACAGGTTTGTGGTGAAGCTATGGGTTATCTATGGGTAACATGGGGTGGGGTGAGTGTGGGTACGTGTGTGTGTCACTTGAGAAACAATGTATTATGGAACTGTAGTATGAAGGCTGGCACTCTATGTGTACAGTACTAGTCAAGTTAGCTGAACTAGTGCACTAGTCACCTATAGTTGTCTGTCCCATCACAGATACGCACAGCAACTTGATCCTTAGTTTACTTCTGAAGACAGTCTGTAACAGTTTCCAGACTGAATGAAGGACTGGTTATGGGTGCCTATATGTTCTCTTACTGACTGACTGACTGACTGACTGACTGACTGACTTGAGTGTTAAGGTGTGTGTGTACACATTGTTCCACATTTTGAATGTATGTATGACTACTGCCCTGCCAACACAATCTGCTGTGCCTTGGAATAATAAAGTACAAAGCTAGGAACTCTCTTCAGACTCCTCCTTTACAATCCACACAAGAAAAGGCAGCTGTCTTTCAGTACCGTGTCTCAGTCTGTCTGATGTGTGCTGCATGTAGGGAGGCAAGAACTGCAGCAGGAACTAAACAGTCAGATGAACGGGGATATATTCACATTTCAAACACTATAATGTGAAAGCCTCAAAGCTGGAATACAGATTTTGACATACAGGAGCATTTAGGTGGGGTAACCTTCCCTGTGGGATCTGTGGCTCACAGATTGGATTTGTGAAAGTCCTGTTAAGATATTCTAAATGTGTGAACAAGTTTAGCATTGCAGGTAAATGGATCGTACACCCGGGTTCACCTGAGACAACCTTCCTCCATTTTCCTACATAAGCAGTCATTCCAACCTTTATTCCAACTACAAACCAGTAAACAATCCGTCATTTTAGGCACTTTCCATGATCAAAACAAACAGACGGTTTGGAAACTACATAGAAAAATATCCCAGTCCAAATGCATCAATTTTCCCATTATTCCTTCAGTTTGGGAGGGGGGTTGGGGGGTCTTTGGCACATACTGTACAACACTAAGACAAGCATATTATCTGCAAAGGCCACCGGTGTGAAGAACTGTGCTGAGTTTAAACGTGTGTGACGCAATGCAAAGTTTATATTGGGTTCACATATTAGCTGTGGGTTGGTTAAAACACCTTTCTCCAAAAAAATAAACTTCTATAGAAAACAGCTTTTCACTTCGTTCATGGGAGGAAGGTGTGCTGGGCTGCAGCGTGCGTCTGTGGTCGACCAATGAGAAACCTGCTGAGGATGCAGTTTGTGTGAGTGCACATGTGGCTCAGGCTTCCTAACGTTCTCATAAGGCAGCATTCTATAGGTTTTTGACAAACAACAATATTCAAAGCAGTGACATTTACAGCTGTCCTTCCAGCACAGGAAGATGATCCATAAAACATTTAAAACTGGAGTTATTCTGATTGTACTTCATGACCACAGGCAAGAGATTCTTAAGGCTCATTTCCTTTCCCTAATTCCAGTTCAAACCAGTAACATGTACTGTCATGCTATACACAATAAATAACCCAGAATCATATGGAGCAGGGTAATATAAAAGTTTAAGAATTGACACTTGTAAGGAGTGGCATCCTTGACACTTGTTTGGCACGTTGGATAGTTGACATTTAACCTATCTGGAATCCCTTTTCACGTCCGCACTTGGAACTTTCCTGCCTTCGTCACGTATTTGACCCCTTTAAACGGCTTGTATTTCTCGCCGTACATGTCCAGGCGATTCACCTTCAACCCTGGAAGTGCCAACAGAATGAAAAAGGAAGTCTCAATAACATCAATGCCAATGTGTCGAATGCAAGTAATACGGACAACAAGGCTACACACGGGCAACGAAATCGGGTGTCAATCCGATAAACGCTGGGGGTGGCCGAGGTCAAGGGGGAAAAGGTCAAGAGGTGAGGGGGTACCTGAGATGGCCAGCTGCTGGATCTTGAGGTCGATGTTGAGAGAGGGGTTCTCCTCTGGCTTGGGGGATCCAGCCTGGAGACTTAGACTGCCCTTCAGGTTAGGGAGTTTCTGTGGGTTTAGCTTACCTATGTCCCACACCAGCACCTGGCACAACACAGGCAGACACAAAGATATTAATAAGGGGGTGGGGGGAGAAGATTACAGAAAAAGGTGAGAGTGTTAATAAGAGTAGAGGATAGATTGAAGTCAAGAAGAGAAGCTGGAGGGAGAAAATGTGAATCGAGGCAGCGAGGACAATAGACAAGATTACATCGAGTGAGCAACTGTTGCCTTACCGGCAGGAGATGAGCGGGTTACCTTGGTAGCAAGGTCGTAGGTGTAGTTTCCTTGCGTGGCTATGAGGTTGGCACTGAGGACAACTTTGGGCATGTGGATGGTCACCATCACCCCCTCCACTGTCTTCCCCATGGTCTGCTTGGGCCCCACAGTGATGTCGAGACGCCCACAGGACCCACTCTCAAAGAAATTAATGTTCTGCTTCACATACACAGGGATGGCTACCAGGCTGGGGAGTAGAGGTGACAGGAAAAAGACCGTCAGTCCAGGGCCGGGTTACAGTCATGCATTTGTTCTTTAGGTGGCTGTGCGATGGAGTAAATGTCTTGCGTAGGATTACACATCGGACAGCCCTATTTCCTGTTTGTATGGCGTGGGGCAGCTGGACGTGTTTTGGGGAGTACACAGCGATTCATGTTAGGGGGTTCGTTGTGCTTACTTCTGAGCACTGACGTGGTAGGTCATGAGTGTGAAGTTGCCATCAGGGGGGATGAAGGAGAGGACGCTCTCAGCCTCCCAGCGTTTGAACCGCACGCAGGGGTGGAAGCTCACGTCGTCTAGGAGACGGGGGTTCTGCAACCGTTACGTTGGCACAGGTTTTAAATGGGACAATTTCAGGAGAGCCACTTCTTCACACACGCACCTCTTCACACGCGCACACACACAGACCCACCATGAACGAGAGCGTCAGGTCAGGCATCCCAGAGAGTTTCACACAGGCTTCAACGACTCCCTGTATCTCTGCAAACACTGTTGTACCTGGACACCAACAGATGCTGTTCTTGAAAAATGGTACATTTACAGCCACAGGACTATTTCTGCTAAGTCTAAATTCAACTATTGGAATTCTTGATCTTGTCAAGTGTAAGTTAAACGTTGATGTATTTGCTATGACTGTACTTATGCATCTGAAGGAGAGAAGGACAGAAAATTGGATGTACCTGATTTGTCCAGGATGGCATCTATCTCCTCCACGACATCAAAGTAGGCCTCGTTATTGGTGTACTTCACTCCGGCCCGCCTCCAAGGGATAGTCGACAGCTGACCCGAGGGCAAACCTTCACCAACATTACTACTACCTGGATAACACCAAAATAATACATTAAAAACTAAATGTATAGTACAATGTATGGTAAGTTTAGGTATGAGGTTTATAAACTAAACACAAAGGACCACCCCACTGATATAAACTTCTCAACAAGGTGCTTTGTGATTTGTGCTGCTTGAGGTACAGTACACCAACGTAGCAGCAGTGCTGTAGCTGTTTAAAGCTATACTAACAGTTATTTCACAACATGACTTCCTGGTCTTGCTTGCAAACCAGCAGCTGCGCAGGATCTACAAAAAGCAGCACACCATCTTTTGGCACATCTCATGTGAAAGGACAGAGTTCAGGGCTTGAATATCAAATCTACAGTGTACGGTACGATTACTATTATAGGTAGGATAGCCTAGGGTCAGATAAAAGATAGACAGACTAGAGATCAAAGGTAAAGCATTGATTTCCTGGTTACCTGTGAGTGTGTTGACGACCGATCGTAGGATGGTGGGTGGTCTGATCATCTCTTTGAGGACGTTGGACTCTGTTGCCAGGGGAAACCCGTTGTCCAGCATTTCCTCCAGCAGCTCATACACGATGACCACATTGTCCTTGATGACGGTTTCCGAACACTCACCAAAGTAGTCCTGCACAAGCCACTGTCCGTTAACACTCTACCCTACCAACAGTCAGCTCAAAATACACACGGAAAACCAATCACAATCTGTGGAGAATGTGTGTATTGAAAGTATTTAAGTTGAAGGGAAACAGTGCAATAACTATACAACAGAGACATAGCTAGAAGGTGAAAATAAAAAAGGGCAGTTAAGCCTCATCTCCAGTTCTATGGCCCAGCAGAGTTCTGTAACACAGCTCTTTGAGTGCTACACCACAGTGTAGTTCTGTAGTTCTGACACACCTGGATCATCTCAGCCACCCGGTGCAGGAACTCGATGACGAAAAGAGGGGGTACCTCTGTCTGGATGACAGACAGGAAGAACAGCTTGTCTCTGTAGATGCTAATGAGGTAGTGGTGGGGGGTTCGCAGGACAGGGACCACATTCTCAGGCTCCACTGCCTTCTCCTTGGCCTCGAAGAAGTAGTCGCACACTGAGCGACTGATGACACTCTTCCAGTGTTTCTCCAGGAAAATGTCACCCGTAGGGTTGATCAGGAACAGGCTGTGGATCATCTCATCAACTGTGTGTGTGTGTGTGTGTGTGTGTGTGTGTGTGTGTGTGTGTGTGTGTGTGTGTGTAAGGGAGAGAAGAACGAGAGAAAGAGCCGGTATGCACAATGAACAAATGGTCTAGTGAGTTTGACAAATCCTACATTTGTTTCGCCTGAATGCTTTCGTCAATTATGCCCTTGCTAGTCATATGCCTGCAGAAAAGTGGCATCCCCTTCCCATATACGAACCACACACACAACCTTCTCACGAAAGTCAGTAGATTTATAATATTGAAATGCAATACAATTTTAGTTACAATAAAATGCTATCAACCAATCTGTTAAATCCCCCGCAAAATGGAAACAAATGATCATTTACAATAAAACAAACGTAAAGTAAAGTTTGACAGCTGGTGGGGAGCGTCGCTGTTATCGCTCTAACAACTCAACCTCTTTTCGGGTGCAAATTCCGTTTTAAAGGCTTATTTACGTTTATAAATTACCTCTGAGTCTTTTTCAACGAATTAAAGCGAGCTTAGATGTCAGTTTAGATAACACTCATAATGTCTCGTAAATATTTTACCTGGTTGTACTCCAGTGATAGAGGCTGGAATGTTGCTTTGTGGCAGTGTGGAGACCCGCCTCTTCCTCTCTCTGCCTGGTCCCAGAAGTGACGCAATCATTTGAAGATTTGTCAAAGTGATAGTTTATGTCCAACTCTAAATTTATAAATGACGAAGCTCAAGGCTTCACGTCAACCGCATAACTACTGGGCCTCAAACAGCATTCGAAGTTACCAAAAACCCACTCAGAAGAAGAACATACGAGTCATTCTTTTGCATTCAGTTGAAAGAACTACAATTCCCATTGAGTAGTTTGTGTTATAGGTTACTTCAGTCAAATTTTGTGAACCGGCAAACTAAAAAAGTCATAATACTTACACCTGAATATTAACTCCATGATACTGACCCCACCACGTATTTCAGACGTTCATTAGAGATAAAAGAATACGCATTTCTTACACCATTAAGATAATTCTGGAAATGTACAGCCAATAACACGCAATTCAACAGATTTGACTGTATCATATGCTGAAGATGTGCAAAGCAAATCGACAAGTGTTAGTATCGGAATTAGTCAATAGCCATGCACACAGAAGATATCGGTTTTATTTACATTAGTAACACAATACTAATGTACTGTTCTCTTTTTTGAACAACACCCAGATTATATCTAGTTCTTATACAACTGCTGGGTTAGTGTTAGTCCTTGGTTGTGTATGCTGATAGCCCTTTGACTTGGAGGCACTGGAGCAGTTAGTAGCAGCCAGAACTTTCAGGGACAGAGGGTGGGCCAAGTCATGCCTTCCAAACCACATGAACGGCTCTCCTTCCAGAGCTCTAGCGGCTGCGGAGGACTTTATTAGATGGTTTCTGGGGAAACGCTTGAAGGTAGCACTACCTGTGGACTCGCAGTCTAGGTAGTCTGTCTGATAGGCTGAAACGACTGTCTTGGTTCCCCCCCAGTCAGTCATATCTCCATAGTTGCACAGACAGGAGGAGTTTTGTTGTCTCCTTTCATCCAGGCATTTCTTTCGGCCCAAGCCCTGTGGATGGTGAAAACCATGATAGAAAGGCTTTTGTTTACAGTTGGGTACATTATTGTTTTAACGCATTCTAGTTTTAGAGTGTAAAATGCTGGATATATCCCAATGGAAGTGTGATAGTTACATCATCAAATACTTTGATGTTGTCTTGCAATGCTGATCTGTTATCATGAACTGAAAACGGATAGCTTCTGTCTGTGTTTTTCTGCAAAAAAAAGAATAGTAATTTACAAGACAAAACAGAACTACATTCCAAACAGTACAGTATGCAGGTTCTTGCAGGACCATTGTGTCAGACTGTGGCATTGACATATATCAAGGTTAGATTACTAAAGTTAGGTTTTTAGATATTTCACGTTTGTTGAGTCATGTAAAATATTCAGGATAGGTTCAGTGTTAGATCCAAGGGTTGCTGACTCCTACGTTTAGAAGAGGTCTTGTGCAAGCCTCCTGTCTGCTAGTTTCAGTCAATTTGTCAATTTGATAAACATACATGTATTTATGTTATTTACAAAACATTTTTGACTTTAAAATGTAAAGTAAAAATGAATGCAATACAAGCCACAAAAAAACAACAACATCATAAGACACCAAGCTATCCAAAAATAATCTTACCCATTTGCCATCATTTTCCATTAAGAAACATCTCTTTCCACCTTTTGTCATTTTGACAATGTTTAAATACACTAAAAAATTAAATCTCAGTGCTCACATGCTTCTTCAATAATCTTGGTTGAATAGGTCTTCTCATTAGAATGAAAACACAGTAGCTGGGTAGCTATAGAAACATGCTCAAAACATAGAATTGACATTCCAGAGTTAGTAAACCGTCTTTGGCACACAATAATAGATTGCAAAGTATATAATATTCAAATCATGAACTTTTTCACAGTGTAAGGTTTATTTTACATTTATTGTGGAGTTTTCCATTGTTTCAAGACTTTATGTAAAAAACTATTTAGCTCTTAAGTATGTCACTTATAATTTAAGTGATTAATATTAGGTAAATAAGTAACTCATTAAATAACCAAATAATAATACTCATGTGGTTTTACTGATTGATTTATAGCTTCACAAAAAAATTTGGTTCTAGATTTTTCTGTCAGTTAGCTGAAACATAAAGCATTTCCGGGTTGCACACGCTAACAAAACTAAAACAAGCAAAAGTGAGCGCATGACAGCTAACATACATTTCAAATTAAAAGACCTCTTTCTCACATGCCGTCACATCCAGTTCAGTAAAACATGTCCATACGCCAATGAACAATTAATTTTTCTTTGTTTAAATATAAGAAGGTAATATAACTGAATATTTGTAAACAATTTTTGTTGATTTTAATATTTTTCTTTTTTACTTGCAGCATTTTAGCTGTGGGGCTTTTATTTTGATTTCTTTATGAGCCCGACCGGAGGTTATACCTCAACAAATGTTCAACTTGACACACACACAGTCTCACACACACACGCATCCTACCAAAAGGTCTTAAGCTGTGTTTGTTTGTGGAAGTCAGACGGAAAATACACTGTATTAATTTTAAATCAAGCTAACTTAATGGCAACTAGCTTCTGTTGTTACGACCAGTCGGGGTTGTCCAGCCTTGTCCGGAGTTAGGTAGTTTATCAGCTTTGCTGTCGCAGTTTATATTCTAACTTAGAGTCGTTAGATACCCAGTTAAACCATGGATGTGTAGTTTCCATACAGAAAAGGCAACATGAGCGGGTTATCGGAAAACAGGGAGGATGGTGGTGTCCACTCAGATTCACTAAGCGAAGAGTTGAACGACTGTAGTGGTGGAGACGTGTGCAGCAGACAGGTAAGCACAGCTAGCCTTTAAATATAGTAGCCTACTGCTAGGTTGTTGTCAGTGTGTGACATGTGGATTCAGACCAGTGCAGTAGATTTACCAGTGTCATAGATTTCAACATGGTTGCTTGCCTTGCTTACCATGTCTAGCGTTTGACATCGGTGTCAATTTTGCTTATGTTATCAGGAGTCTGAGTTGTACCTGGGTAACAATGAAATAAAGAGCTGTGCAGTGGTCAAGTACTCCGCTGCCCCTCCACCCGCCAGCTACGCTCTGCTGCAGGAGAAAACGGACCTTAAACTGCCTCCTGCCAACTGGCTGAGAGAGAACCCCCAGCTGGGTTCAGCAGGAACCACTGTTCTAGGGTCCAGCAGCAAAAGCAAGCCGTTCTCCAGGTATGAGCTCTGGAATTCTGGGAAATGCAGAACTGTCTCACATGCATGATTGTGTTTCACAGATATTGTCATCTCCATTGGACTGCAGTTTCTATGTATGGTGAAGTGTGATGAGCACTAAGGTGGGTTCGTGCCATGTAGTCAAGGAGGTTAGATCCATGCTCATCTGAATTGCTTTCCTATCCCCACAGTTTTGGGATGGCTTACGAATTCATCGACTCCATCGGTGATGACGTTGATGTGGTGTCAGACTCCGAGGTTGGAAAATGAGGAAAAATAAACTCATCAAGCAAAACAGTTAAATTTGAATACCACTATTGGAAAATAAACTGAATTGCTTTGCACCCTTTCTAAACTCAGAACATCAAGAAGCTGCTGAAAATTCCCTACAGTAAGTCCCACGTCAGCATGGCGGTTCACCGCGTGGGCCGAACACTCCTCCTGGATGAACTGGATATCCAGGAGCTCTTCATGAAGTCTTCGCAGGTACACGCTCCTGATAAGCCTGTCTAGATTGACCTTGGCTTGAAACTGAATAGATGGTCAATCATGGCATTTTGGTACTGTGTTCTATGTGGAAGACGGGCGATTGGGCGTGGCTAAAAGAGTTCTACCAAAGGCTGATTGACCAGAAGTGGCAAAGGAAGAAGAAGAGTAAAGAGCACTGGTACCAAAAAGCCATCCTGTCCAAATTCCTCTACTACAGGTGAGAGCTTTGAAAGCAAATCTCTTGAAATAAAGGGGTTGGAAAAGCAGAAACATACTTAACATGATTGATTTGGATCATGTCTGTGGTGTTGTCTAGTATTAACGGAGACGGAGCTGCGGAGCAGGTGCAGGAGCATCCACATGAGGAGGAGGAGGAGGAAGAGGAGGAGGAGGAGGAGGAGGAGGGGGAAGCGGAGGAGTTTGCCCCCTCCTGGCCCGCCACCTTCACCAGCGCCAGCTCCGACACAGATGAGTCCGGCGCACATAAAGGGGTAACAACCGATAGGAACCTGGAACTAAGTGTTTGTGGCACTGTCACCACACTCCCAACATCTGTCTGACTGCTTCCTCTTGTCTCCTGTCCTCAGCAACGTGCTTCCATGGAGAACCAATATGCCTTAGGTCAGGTGACCTCAGTTCTCAAAGAGCAGAACCTTCCCATGCTTTTTAACGAGGGGGAAAGCAGTCAGGTACGTCCATGGACATCTTACTGCTGGGATGCTGGCATGGATTGGTTGTTGTGGATCTTAACTCAGTATCCTCTTGTTGCGACCTGTGCAGGGTCTGAGAAACGACTTTGTGCGTAACATCATGTGGACCTTTGAAGACATCCACATGCTGGTGGGCTCCAACATGCCCATATTTGGAGGTGGACGCTATCCAGCTGTCAGTTTACGACTCAGGTCAGAATCATATCCATATAGTACACAGAGTTTAGTTGTATTGGTTAAATTCAGATAGGATTCCCTCTAGGATCATCTGTTCAAACCTTGCTTTTGTGCTACTGTGCAGTTTTTTTTTTTTACAATCTAACATCTAGAATGTTCTTCTTCTTTCAGGGACAACAATAAACCAATCAATATCCTCACAGGTATTGACTACTGGCTGGACAACTTGATGTGCAACGTTCCAGAACTAGTCATGTGCTTTCATGTTAATGGTATCGTCCAGGTAAATAAACTCCTCATAAGTTGTATTTACGAGACTGGAGAATTCATAGTGTTCTGCTGTGTCCTAAATGGCTCTTTCTGTCATCAGAAATACGAGATGATCAAGACTGAGGATATCCCTGATCTGGACAACTCCACCTTCTCCACCAGGGTGGTTAAAGACATAGCCCAGAACATCTTGTCCTTCCTCAAGTCCAACTGCACCAAAGAGGGACACACCTACTGGCTTTTCAAAGGTGAGGCAGCAGCGACCAATCGCGTCAAATCACGACCTGCATGAAAGCTCATCAGCAGTGTGTTGACCCTTAACCTTTCATCTCTCCTGCCTTCCCCCCCTGATTGCTGTCCGTTTCACCTCGTTCCCAGCCAGCGGAAGTGACATCGTGAAGCTGTATGACCTCACCACTCTCTGTGAGGAGGCGGCAGAGGAGAAGTGTCAGAACCCCTTCACTCTCCCGGTCGCTGTTCTGCTGTACAAGTAAGTGTCCCGCCTGTCAGACGCTGTAGCGCCGGACGGAACTTTCAGCTGTTATGGCTACACAACGCCACTAGGTGGACTCAACTTCATTGCATGTACATTACTCAGGCTAATGTGTCCTGTAACAAGGGTTTAGATGGAAAAAGTGGCGTGTTTTGCCAAAGAGTCCGGTGTCTTGTTTGTGGCAGAGTGGCCAGCAACATGATGCTGAAGACCAACCAGAACAGGAAGCACTATGGCACGATCAGGACCCTGCTACTCAACTGTGTCAAGCTGTTGGACCAGGATAGACACCCCCAGGTAGACACTGGTCTTGTCCCATATGAAATACAGCCCTGAGTTGGGCCTAAATAATGCTGCAATTGGTATGCTCCAATCATCTATCCATTCCGCCCTCATTGCTCTCGGGTCATCCTTAACTCCCGCCGCCTGCTTTCCATGATTGGTTTAGATCATCGCCTCGGCCCACTACATGCTGTCAGAGCTGTTCCAGTTGGACGAGCCTCCCGAGGAGGATGGCAGCGAGTCTCTTCAGGGAGGGGGGTCGGAGGACAGCTACAGCGAGGAAGAGGAGGAAGAGGAGGACTTGCCGGAGGACAGCGATGAGAACGGCTCTTACAGCGCCTGTTCCAACCTGCCTGACGACAGTAAGGCCGTTGCCATCATCAAGTCTGTATGGGAGCTGTCCGTGCCTGAGAAGTACAAGTCCACTCATCAGATACGGGTAGGAGACGTTGACCATTTGAAATGAAGGGAGATGAATAGAATTGCAACACGGACCAGTGCTGTGTTAAACGAGTTTTGCCTTTTTAAGACTGGCGAATCCTCGTCGTTTTCCCCCCCTCTGCAGCCAAGCTACGCTTTCCCTGTCTCTCAAGACAAGGAGGAGAAATGTCGCCATGTCCTCAGCTACGTGTTGAAGGTGAGTGCGTGCGTGCGTGCAGAGGGTCCTTCCAGAAACACAGCTGGGAGAGACTGAACGTTTACAGTGTGAGATGACGCACAGTCACAGCAGGTGAAGTAAAGCCGTGTGGTGACCTGTGACCTTGTGCGCTGCTGTCAGGGCCTGAAGGCAGTGGATGGGAGCATCAAGAAGGAGAGCGACCTGCCGGCGGCAGACCCCAACACCCCCATCCCTCTGAAGTACGAGGACAGAAGCGCGAGCGGAGCCTGTGGCGCGGAGAAAGGCATCGCCCTCCTATTGGACAGAGGTTAGCTGCCCCAAACAGACTATCTAGAATACTGTCAGCCCCTTATTATGACTTCAACGAGATGGGTACTAATTCATCCTTATGAAATGTCTCTCGTCTTTTTTCTTCTACCTCTCTTCACCCCCCTCTCTCTTGGTTTCCTTTTGTTCTGCTATGACTGTCCTCTTGGTTCTCTTGCGTCCCCCTCTCCCTGGCTCGGGTCGTCCAGTGGGCCCGTTCCAGGAGGACCAGAAGCACCCCACCAGGTCTGGGATGATCCCGGGCTCCTGGCAGCATCGGATGAAGCTGCAGCTCTTCTTCAAGGCCTCCAAGGCCTACTACGTCCTGTCTGACGCTGCCACCAACCTGCTCAAGTATGGACGGGCGCTGCGCTACATCAAGCTGGCCCTGCAGTGTCACGGTACGGCTTCACGCCGGGGGACACATGGGGCTTGTGGCGCTAGGCTAACGCTCGCCTTGAGAAGCGGGTTGTAGGCAGCTTTGAGATCTCGGAAGTGCTCCAAATGACGGTCTCAACATCAAATCCATTTTTTTGACATCCTTTTCGTTGTCTGCATCTATTTCTGCGGCTCTCCTCCCTCTCAAGACGCCTACTGTTCGGTGAGCAGCACTCTGCACCCGAGGGTCCTGCTGTTTCACAGCCAGTGTCTGTCTCTGTGTGGGGACATCCAGCTGATGCTGGCCCAGAACGCCAGCAACCGTGCCGCCTACCTGGAGGAGTACAACTACCAGACCAGGGAAGACCAGGAGATCCTGCACAGCCTGCAGAGAGAGAGCAGCTGCCAGGGTACGAGCACACACACACACTGGTAATAAAACACACCACACATGCATGTTCCACCTTAGCAGCCAATGGTGTTAATACCACGCTAAGGTTAGAGCAGCATCTGACAAAATCCTCTCTTGGATTTCACATCTCTACTTCTAAGTCCGCCCCCTCCTCTTCCTTCCGACCCCCACAGCCTTCAACATGGCCACAGACCTGGCCATGGACCCAGAGTACCAGCTGTTTGTGAGCAGCAAGTGTTACGAGGCGGCCCACGAGCTGCTGACCTCGGGGGCGGTGAAGGAGCACGGGCCTGAGCAGCAGCCTCAGGTGCTCAAGAGGCTGGGCAACATCCGCAACGAGATCGGGGTCTTCTACATGAACCAGGCTGCCGCCATGCAGTCAGAGAAGGAAGGTGAGGCGTGCTGGCGTGCTGGGGAGGACTTCCTGGATGACTGGGCGAGAGAAGGCGACGTTAAACGCAAACTCGCAGGCTCCCAAAAACTGTGTTTGGAACTCTTGTTCCGCCTTGTTTCTCAATTATTATAATTTTTTTACTTCCTGTCCCCTTCCCACCTTTCCCTCGCTCTGCAGTGAAGAAGTCCGTGTCTGTGGCCGAGCAGGAGATGTGGAAGAAGAGCTTCTCCTGCTTCGAGAAAGGCATGCAGGACTTTCACGCCATCGGCGACAGCACCAACACAGCCCTGCTGCTGTGCAACACAGGCAGGCTGATGAGGATTTGTGCCCAGGCACACTGCGCTGTGTCTGCAGATCAGAGCCGGGGGGAGTTCTCCCCGGAGGAGGCTCTCTACTACAATAAGGTATCTGCTGTGCTCAGCTTCTAGTGGGCCTGCTAAAGCAGGGTGATTCAAACCAATGCGCCCTAACCCTTGTCACTGCTCTACTTTTTTGTGTGTTTTTTTTTTCCTGTCTCTTTTTTCCTCTCTTCGTCTCTCCCTCGTTTTCCAGGCCATAGACTACTACCAGAGGGCTATGAAGTCTCTGTCCACTAGAGGGAACCACCCAGCAGTATGGGACAGTGTTAACTGGGAGCTGTCCACCACCTACTTCACCCTGGCCACCTTACTGCAGGACTACGCTCCTCTGTCCAGGAAGGCCCAGGAGCAGGTAGTGACAAGCACAGAACCAGAAGTCAAATATTCTGACAACGAAACGAACACATATAATAAATAATCACTGCACTGGTACCCTAGGTATTCAGTCCTGTTATGTCCACTGTCCCCCAAATATTGACCCTGTCCCTTGTGATGTCATACCCATTCTGTCCTGTCAGATTGAGCGTGAGGTGACCGAATCCATGTTGAAGTCTCTGAAGTACTGCGACCTGCAGACTGAGTCGGCCCGCCAGCCCCTCTACCAGTACCGAGCCGCCACCATCCACCATCGCTTGGCCTCCATGTACCACAGCTGCTTCCGGAACCAGGTATGGAGGTCCCATCCTCACAGACGCTTACTTTTCAACACTGCCCTTCTCTACGATTTAGTCTTTAGCTAGATCCACGTTTTATAATCTTGTACTCGTAAAACATACGTTTCCATAGCATGGCAATTGATGGTATGCCTGATTTCCTTGGCGATGATGTCCGGTCCTGCGTTTTGACTTGACCTGTTGAGTTTTCATGCAGTTCTCTCGCCTCACCACTAGGTGGGGAACGAGCAGCTGAGGAAACAGCACCGGAGCCTGGCGGAGCTGCACTACAACAAGGCCATACGCCTCTTCCTCAGCCTGAAGGACGCGCCCTGCGAGCTGCTGCGCACCCTGCTGGAGAGAGTGGCCTTCGCTGAGTTCACCATGACAGGTCAGTCTGTCAGGGCCCAGCTCTCCTGGACTGTCAAGTCACTGTAGTGGTCCTGGAGAATGGACTGGTTAGACTGTTAGTAGCCTGTTGTGGTTCCAAACCGCCTGCTCCCTCTGCCACCTCCCTCAGGTCAAAGTAGCAGCGGGGCCAAGCTGAAGAGCCTGACTGGAGCTCTGGACATCCTGTCTGATACCCAGCATGCCTTTCAGCTCATCCACAAAGAGCTGCAGGAGGAGCACACAGAGGTAGGGCACCAGAGCAGTGGATCACACTGCTAGCAGAGGTGACTGCTTCCAAAGCGTTATTTTAATGACTTTTATCTACCCCAAAAGTGCTGAGTCATTCTATCACTTTCCTTTTCAACAACATCGAAAATGACTCATGCCACGCAAGCGTGAAGGGTTATATAGATTGATAGTCGCAAACGATAGTCGTTTGCTACAAATGGCCCTAACCCTCCCATGTCTCTCCTTCTCATCCTGACAGAAGGAAGGGGCAGATGGCCCAGAGTTCTCTGGTCCTGCCAGCAGCGCTCATGCCGCTGCCTCTTTAGGGCTGAACGTACAGGAAGTGATGACGCTGGTTGGCGTGTTCGAGCCCAGCTTCTCCTTCCTCCTTCTGCAGCTGATCAAGCTGATGGCCGCCACGAAGCGCAAACCAAGGTACAATAGAGCGACGCGACACACGAGGTCCGTCTAGAAGTTCTGACGGAAAAAAAGGTGCCCAAAAAATAGATATTTATATTACAACCCGTCGTTTTGTTTTCTCTCCAGCAATAAGGACGAGGAGCTTCTGAAGACTTATAAGAGTGTTTACTCCAAGCTGCTGCGCGCTGACAAGACCGCTCCTCTCGTCACTCGCATCCAGCTCTACCTTGAGCTTCTGCTCCAGCTGACTCCTCACGCAGGCGGCCGCGGTGACGTGGTTGCGTCGTCGTAATGAGCCCCAAGGGCAAGGATGCAAACCCTCAGGATTCTGCCGGGACGTAGCTTCTGCGTGAGCGCGGTGTCACCCGCTGTGCCTTAGTCCACCGAGCAATCTGCTGCGATTAAGACGCTAGGATCACTTCGTCTTTTCAATTGTACATCTGACTTGGTTTTGCAAGGGATGACGGGTACATTCGGGCATTTCTTTTGTACACCCTTTAGCTACGGAGCAAATTGTTTAAGAAATTGCTAGAAAGCATGGCTTAACTTCTGACCTTGCTCATAGGAATAATGCTGTGAAGAGAGCGGTGTTCAGTGGCTTGTTTTAATGTTTGAAAACATTTTACAGTTGTATTATATTTCAGAATCTTCGAAATAAGTATGTGCAATAATCCGGTGAAGTTCAACACAAACCGCTACTTAGCGTGTATCCAGGTTGCTTTATATTTATGTTTGAGTTTGTCAGCGTATTTGCCCAGACTCAAAATAAAACTTCAGTGCTTATTTATATCTGGTGGGTGGACATTATTAAGGCGCTGCTGTTGCCAGGCAGTGCTAGGCGGTTGCCACGGCTCCCAGTATTGGCCTGTGTTGGTACACAGGGCTGAAGTGGTCACATGATACTGTAATGCCATCTGTAATACCCTTCCTGGGATCTGGGTCACCCTTTTACTGCCCCGCTCTGCTAGGGCTCCCTGTGTAGCAGATGGGGCAGAACATCCAAACTCCAGGCTTCTCCCTGTGGCTTGAACAGCTTGCTGTCTGCTTCCCTATAACTGGAAATCTGTCTGGGCCAGCTGCCTTCAACATGGCAACCTGAAGCACTTAAGAGAAGACAAGGTTAAACTTACACACGTGGTTAACTAGTGTCCAGGGGATCCAGTGTTCCATGAGTTGTTCACTCTCCGAAGACTGCAGAGGAAGAAACACTTAGCACGAAGCAAATATCTGTTGCAAGTACGTCTCACCACAAGTTTATTTAAGACAGGAATATTTGTTTTAGGCAGGATTATTAAAGTGCAAGTAACAAAACAGAAGAAAGCTCTAAATACGTATGGACTAAAACGTGTGTCTTTAAATTACAATACAACTAACAAACCGACAATCAGAACCAGTAGTCTTTTGTTTCCATAATAGCATAATTCGAGTCATTAACTAACTAATGCAACTCCACAAGCCTGATACTAAGTATGTAGAGGTCATGTTGCTCTGGCATTTCACTGATGTAGTTCTATTCCTGGCTTTCACTGTTTCATTGTACCTCTTATATCATCCCGTCTTCCTCATTCTCGTCAGCTCTCCGTCTATGTTACTAAGAGACACAGATTTGAACGTAACTCTAGTGCAAAGCAGACAAGGAAGCTTGGAAAGGGATGTCTGGCTCCAACCAGCCTTCAGCCCAGTCTCTATCCCTTTACCTGGATAGTTGTCTGCACGTTTTCTTTCAGTGGCCTAATTTTGTACACCTGAGGACTATTTAGGTTGTCGACAAACAGCATTAAGTTAGTTGCAACTAGGGTTGGAGCCATCTCCAATGACAAATGGGGAGCCCTTCTCTCGTAGACCTGGTCCTCCTTGGTGTTTACTGTATGACACATCTCTCATAGGCCTGCTCCTCTGGGGAGTCCGTCTCCAGACTTGGGCTGCTCGTCTTCTTAGCTTTGCAGTGGGCAGCTCCATGGTCCAGGATGTTCTGGAGGATGTCCTTGCTCTCGCTGGCCGGCAGGTTATAGAAGAAGTACTGTGGTGCCATCTGAATGAACCTGGAGGTTATACAGGGACAAAGGCGGTCTGGGCGTCACGGACACGGTTTAGACAGGCAATAAAAATGAGCGAAAACAAACCGTCGATCACAGAGATTGACCCAGTATTTTTGATACCAAGGTTGTTTTTGAACGATACCCCCTCATTTTTAGAGAGAGGGATTAACATCGTTTGAAACATCAGCCAGAGGCCCTGTTTTGAGCATAGAGAGATTAAAAAACGACATTTCTGTGGACGTGGAACCCTCAGCCAGAATGTGAAGGCTGCTGGACGGTGTGTCATAAACACTATCTGTTAAGCTGCATCGCCACTCTCCCTAGGAGCTGTGCAATCCCTAATCCCCTTTCAGAGACGGGATACTGCAGGACAGGATTAGGAATTCCCCCCTCCATTACAAATATTTCTCTCCCCCGGGCCATGGAGAGAAAGCACCCACTAGACTAGAATACTGAACCGAATCCTTAGCTCAAGTCTTTGATACCTTTGAGGTTCCAACATTTTAAAGCTCACTGAAGATTCAGAGGTGTCTGTAAAGGATGGAAGTTTTGGAATGAAGTTATAGAATGAAGACTTGTTAACAGACCTTATACACATAAAATCAACATACAGCTTTTTGAATGTACTCTTCAGTATCACAAAGCACAAGACTATCCCCTCCTTTAGCTGGCCCAGCACATGTAATAGAATCTAATCTCATCTAATCCTGATCCAAGAGAGGTAGAGTCACTGTGGTTACTCACTCTTCCGGGGAAATGTGAGAGACGGTACGCAGGCAGTTGTCCTCTGAGAAGGTGTACTGGTGGAAGAGGACCCAGTCTGGCAGGCCCAGTTTGGGGATCTTGGTGCCATAACCAGACAGAGGGTGGATCTGGGCCACGTGTTTGTGGTTCAGAATAAAGTAGTTCCCCGATCCATCCACATCCCTCGCCACCTGGAAAATACAGATGGTCTTAGACAGGAAATGTCTCAATCCAACACAAGATAGTCCATCTTGGCACATTTTTTGGGAAGTGGTAAATAACTCGTACACTAAACCCATGCTAGGCACAACCTAATGTTGCCATGCTGTTACCTGCATGAAGAACCCTGCCAGCAGAGCCTTCTTGATGTTTAGGGTGTTGATCCTGGAGCCGAAGGCTGGCATGGACACTGGCAGCTCGATCCTCCTAAGGGTGGCCATGAGTTCGGTGCGAAGGACATCGGCTGCCTGCAGGGCGGCCAGGCAGAGGTAGTGCGTTTGACACCACTTCTCCACACAGAAGTCTGAGGGGCAGGACAGACAGCAAAGGCAGCTGATGTAGCCTCACTGCTAGCATGTAGATGTCCGTCAACTTGACAATGTTCTAAAAAAACGTCTCTTTTTTGACTTCATAGATGTTTTGCAATTTAATAAGGTGCTCAAAGCCTTTGTTCCAGCTAGAATTTCCTGAATAGGTGACAACTGTAAGGACTTACTCGGCTCCTGCTGGTGCTGCTTGAAGGCCTTGTAGATGTTGATGAGGGTGAAGTGGTCTCCTTCAGGGTGCTGGAACTTCATGTGGCACTGGGCAGCCTCAGGACGCAGCTCCAGCGAGGGAACCAGGAAGCAGGAAGGAACTGAAGGAGGGATGAATGAGCAAGGATTTGAGTCAATACAGTTCAATAAAGCACAAGTCCCTGTACGCGAGCTGCCGTTACTCTCAGAGTTGACGGGCCTTCTCACCTGTCAACATGGCAGCGATGGTGACCACCTCGTTTACGCAGTCAAATTCGCAGGAGGCCAACAGGGTCTTGGCCATCTGGGGTTCCAGGGGCAACTCGGACATGATGATGCCCATCTCAGACAGGTTCCCGTCATCATCCAGAGCTGCCAGGTAGTCTAGCTCCTCCAGTGCCTGCATCAGACCTTCAGGGTCTGGGGGGGAGAGAACAAACGTGGAGGTCACTTCCACCGGACGTGGCAGTTATGACTGCGATTGACTGAAAAACTGCAGCGTGTGATTAGAGACTAATGTGTTAACAAGTTAACACGTGATATATAATTATTTTCATTGTATTTAGACCTTTATCACGTATACGTTGTAAATATGTTTACAGACTCAAGACTCCATATAGCCCTTAGCACCTTCCATGCATTACAATGCAACCCACTGTCAGAGTGGCTCTGACATGAAAGGACAGGATGTTCCATTGTAACCATGTAATGATGGTGCACCACAGTTCTGCAGAACTGAATGTCAAAATCACAATAGCTACAATAATAGGCACAATAATGGGCAACAATCTCAACATAATAGCATGGCAATTAAACACCAAGGGACTGTGATTGAGAGATGTGCACCTTTTATCTGCCATCCCATCATCATGGGCTTTGAATGGACTGTTCACATATGCACAAGAACAAGCACACACACTCACAGCTTGGACTGGCTCTTGTTGCTAATGACTGTTTAGCAGTGTTTTGTAGCTGCTGAACATGGACATGGGGAGCCAAGTTTGAGAGGAAGAGAGAGAGGGAGGAAGAGAGAGAGAGACAGAAAGACAAAGGGAGAAGGAGAGAGAAAGAGACAGAAAGACCTTGTGTTGAATACATTCTCCAGCCAGACCTCAGTAGACGGAAGCAGTTCAGACCTAAAACAATGGCTGCTGAACAGCCTGTCAGCTGCGTTCATCCACGGTTCACTGCCCCCCGATAGAACAGGGTGGGTCTGTGGTCAGCCACGCAGGCCTATTTTATGGGGCTCACCCCAAACTCTATCCTCAAGGTGTGACTCAAACTTCAAAATGAAACTCAGCCCTATCAACAATAACACACTATCAACATAAGGGTGCTGACCTTGAGTTTCCAGTTCAACTACTTACACCAAAACAAACCCTGCGTGAATGATTCCCAGTAGCACATAAAACTTTATATAAGCTACAACTTTATATTCAGTATGATCTGACCAGGTCTGTCGATGAAGTCACAGTGGCCCAGGCCAGCAATCTCCATCCTCTTCAGGAAGAGCACGGTGGAAGTGATGTCAGACTCCAGAATGTATGGCCAGGTCTCATTGGCCAGAGGCGTGTCCTCTGGGTACAGACAGAAACATTTTCCTGTGGGGGATACTGAGGTTAACAAGGGAACAGATAATGAAATCACTTGACTACTTGTCAATGCCTAGAATTGATTTCCGTCTGCTTTACAGCAGTCTGACCTGCCAGCTGCCGCCGACTCTCTGCTTGGCTCTTACTGATTGGCCGTATGACAGCAGAGTTAGTTCTGATCCTGGGGTTGTATACCTGCCACAGATGACCAGAAACAGATCAACATCCAAAAATACTACAGAGCAATTTCACATCTAGTTACAACATGTTGCATGCTTGAAGTATGAGATCCATCCTGACTACGTACGAATCGTCTCTGGACCCCAGTGTCGATGACAAAGCCGATCGAATCCACAGCCCAGAAGAGCTCCTCATTTGGGCTCAAGGTGAGGAACACCCTCCTGGCCCTGCTCTCCTCCCCCAGGACGAGCAGACTGCACCCTGACCCAGGGTGCACAGTGATGGGTAGGAGCTCCCCATGAGCTGTGAGGAGACTGGGCCCCTCGCGACGCAGGATGTCCTGGGCCAGATCTATCTCCTGGTAGGGTGAGAGAGAGGGAGATTTTTTTTAAATTACACATTCCAAGACTTGTGCACTTGGTGATGACATTTTGCACCAACTTGACCGCTGACCTGAAGACACATAAATAAGCATCAACTCTTTTTGTTAAAAGACAACATCACAATTACAGCTCCAAGACATCCTGACAGGACTAACCTGAGAGGTGGCCAGGAACACCACCACATCACCTTCTTCCTGCGAGCGGTGGATCTCCAGTACCAGGCGCAACGCAGAGCAAAAGTAATCCTTCTGGCTGGCCCCAGCACTGCTGCAGTGCACCACCTCTCCTCCAGCCAGGCCCTCCAGCTGGATGAAAGGGGCTGGGGATGAGCCTGCGCCCCAGTGGGCCAGCAGCTTAGGACCGGGATGGGAGGCGGTGAGCACCACCACCCGCAGCTCTGGCCTCTGAAGGCTGATGTCTTTCAGGAGGCCCAGCAGGACGTCGGTGCTGACGGTCCTCTCATGGGCCTGGTCGATGATGACGACGCCGTAGTGCTCCAGCATGGGGTCAGACATCATCTCCCGCAACAGCATGTCGTCAGTACAGTACCTTGGCAAGGAGAGAGAGAGAAGAGTAAAAATGAATAATGATCAATAGTCATATAGAACAGTGAGCACAGGTGAGTCAAATTGTTCCACTAAATAATGAGTATAAGTGAGACTAAGGAGTTAAACTAAATACAAAAAGACTAATAGAAAGTCCTCTCGATCCATAACACTTTCTTATGTTAATTCCCATGCCCTAATATAGCCGTGCTATCTGTACTGCCACAAGACACGCACAAAGCAATTCATCAAATTGCTCTTCGGGGTTTAACAAAAGTAGGGTCCATAATACATGCCCCTGATTGGTGCTCTAATGACACTGCAGTGACGGGCCACTCTGTAACAGGGCCTAATGTACTCTCTTGGTAATTAGTGTGGCGAGTGAATTCATAGGGGCTCCCTAGCTGCATGTATCTTAGGCCGCCTGCCTGATTGTGCACTGCCATTTGTTCTCAGCCTGACTTCTAGTGTGAGGGGGGAGGTGGGAGCGCAGCATATGGACGGACAGAGGACTGGGCAGCTGCTTGGAAGCCCCCTGAAAAGAGGCCCCTCCAGCCTATTGTTCCCTTCCCTTTCTCTTTAAAGAAAGGACGGCTGCCTAGGAGGTGGAGTGATGGAACCAATGAGTGAGTTAGAGAAAGTGTGCCTTTAGAACCGCGCTGTGTACGTTTGCCTGTTTTGAATGAGTGCGCGCGCAAATACTGCAGTACATTGGTTGCGTTTACAGACCTGAGGACAGTGTCACTGGAGCAGCATGTCTCCAATGGAATGTGGTAGCCCACTTCGTGACCGATGTTGACATCCATCTCATCAGCCACCCGCAGGGCCAAATCCACTGTCTGCTGCTTATTTATCTGAGTACACACCACCATACCGTTCTGGTACTGGACTGACAGGCAGAACTCTGCACACCACTGAGGGATCTGGAGCACATTGATAAAGAAACAGTAGATGAACACTTCACGTAGAATGCTGTTGAGTTCACGTTTAAACATGCCATATTTAAAGCATCATCACAAGGGTTCAGAACTTCTGAACCCTTGTCCTCAGGTACTCCCTGTCCTGCATGTTTTACATGTTTCTCTGTTACAACACAACTGATTCAAATGAATGGATCGTTATCAAGTTATGCAGAAGACTGCTAACGACTCTTCATTTGAATCAGGCGGGTTGGAATAAAACATGCAAGACTGTCCCTGAGGACCAGCGTTGAGAACCACTAATCTTTAGTAACTATTCCCAGTTGACACAATTTACCAAATAATGCAGTTTAAGCTGTAGCCTATGCCAACTCACCTGAGAACTTCTGCCAGTTTTGGTAGTGCCACTGACCATAACGAACTGTCTGTTGACCAAAGTTTCCATGAATTCACTCTTGGCTTTCCAAACGGGGAGAGCAATCCTTTCCTTCAGCAATTTATAATACCGTGAGGAATAAGGCAGTCCGTCAAATTGATTAAGCTCCAATGCATCATATTCCAAATTCTCCTCACTTGCCACATCTCCATCTGAATCGTAGCCTATTTTATCCTCCAAATACGCCTCCCCTGCTGTTCCAATGTCCTGCGCCATCAATTGAGATTTACGTCGCACTCCTTGTCCGATTAAGTCCATGTGCGCTCAAACGAACCGCGTTAGGAATTACTAAAAAGAAATATGAGCCAGTTTGCGTAAAATCATATTCAAAGTCAGTCTCTGTAGTTATGGCGGACTCTTCTTGTCGCCGCTCTAATTTCGTCGCCTGAAGCAATACAGAGGCACGGTACTATCCAGTAGACCATGAACACTGAATGTGGTCATGTGGTCACTAATCCCATCTATGGTGATGACTAGTCCTACAGATCAGATGAGACAGCAGGAGGAGGGACGTAACATCATGAAATGGAGAACAATGTTGTAGTGAGAAAAGACTGCTAAATTGCCGACTATTTGAAACAAAAAAAATAAAAATAATTTATGATATATTATTAAACAAATTTAGAAGAATATTCTGAGTCCTCTAGGCGAAAATAGTTTTCCAACTTTGTGTAAAAAATCTGTAAGATTGCCCCTGTTGTGATTCACTTGTTACCATAGAAACCATCAACAGGCACACACTTTCTGTCTTGCATTGAGAAAGTGACTCGCAAGCTAAATAGCTAGCAAATAATAAACACAATTTTTTTCATGTGGTTTATTGGACTGACTAACGTTTGTGTTACATATTTCAAGGGATTTCACGCAACCTTTTTCGATGACAAGCACAGGTAACTTTATGAAGATGTAATTGGTGGCTTTGATTTTCAACTATGACATTGACTAGCTACAGTATCTGCCTGGCGAGAAACGAACTTAGGTAGCGTTAGTATATCTTGTTAGCTTTTCAAATTAAATAAAATATTTGTATAATATTGACATATTAGCCTAGAGAGGGATCTCCATTTATTATGCACCAACGAAGTGTAATGCCTTGTAAATAATCAACATTTTAGCTAGCGCTTCCTGCGTTGAGTGTTTGTTGCCATCTAGTGACCGATAATGACACATTGATTGACAGTGTTAGCCTTGCTACTATGCTGCTTTCTCTTTTCCATCCATAACGTGCATCATATTGTTCAGGGATCCCTAAACAATTTAAAACACCATCACCTCCAGTCATTGGAAAAGTGAGCCATCACAGCATTGAGTTGTGCTGGGAGCCAGAGGAGGACGAACCGAGGACTGGTCCTCCTGAGACATGGACCAGCTTCTCTGTGGAAGAGATGGACCTTAAATCACACACATACGCGACCATCTACGTGTGAGTAGCCATAGATGACAAAATAAGTTTCCCAAAGATTTCCCATACACTATTTTTTTTACAGTAAGCTGCTGAAATTGCTGGCTGAATGTGTCATTGTTGGATATTCAGTGGGTACAGCAACCAACACACTGTGGAAGGCCTGGAACCCAGCACTGCTTACAGATTCAGACTGGGGTTGACCAGACCAACAGGAGAGTCCCTCTACAGCCCATGTGTCTCTGTCTCCACCACCCGTGAGTCGCTAACCAGCCTCTGTTAACCCACATATAAATCCCCAACCTGCGAAATGTTCGTCTGATGGCACAGCATGTCGTCACAGACACCTGAAATGCGTATCTTGCAGGGGAGCCTGCGAGCGGGATGAGCTTGCACCGTGCTGTCAACATGAACGATGAGAAGGAAATGACCCGAGTGTTGCAGTCTGGGTGGGTGAGCATTGAGGAAGACCGCCAGGGAGGAAACGATGATCATGTTACATTGGAGTGAAATGAGTTTTTTTTTTTTTTTTACCCCCCCGAAGGTCAGTCATCGTAAATGTCCGTGACAAACTAGGCTTCACTCCTCTCATGGTGGCTGCACAGAAAGGCTTCGCCAGGTACTGTAAAAACAACTCACCAGAGCCTCTCCAGTTATATATTCTAGTGTGTATCGCATGGACACACACACCTGCTGAGCAGATCTGCATCAGTCGAAGGCCTCCAGGAAGGCAGCAGCAGCATTGCCCGCAGTAGCCAATGAATGCAAAACATTCCTTTTTTTAATGGTCAGAATTGTCCACCAATTAGTGGAGCACGGTGCAGATGTGAATATGAAGAACGGCAGCGGGAGAGACAGGTGTGTAAAGTATCTACCCATCTGCTTACGAGTCTGACTCTCCCTGGGAACTTGAATCTCGAAACTGAAACTGAGCCGACTTTTTCCTCCCCTTTCCTTCCAATCAGCCTGATGCTGGCCTGTTTTTCTGGTCACCTGGACATAGTGAAGTACCTGAAAAGGTTTGGAGCGTCATGGAAGTCCCAAGACATGGGGGGCTGTACCCCCCTCCACTGGGCCGCAGATGGGGGACACTTGCCTGTCATCGCCTACATGATCCAGGACAAATGCGAGGTGAGACCGAGGGGAGTGCAAGGGCAGCACGCTTCCAAGCTGTCCGTCCATAACAAACTAGTTTCTTCTCCGATCCTAGTTGGACGTTCGGGACAGCGTGTCCCAGTGGACTCCTCTGATGAGGGTGTCAGCCGTGAGCGGGAACTCCTCGGTGGCCTCGCTTCTCATCAGAGCCGGGGCGGACGTCAACGCCAGGGACAAGGATGGGAAGACGCCGCTCATGGTGGGTGGCGGCCACACCCTCTCTCTCCCATTGGAGGGCTCCCCTCACACGCGGACGAGTCGACAGTGTTAACTGTATGAGAGATGCTAGACTAGCGGGTGTATGAGAGTGGGGAATATGCTGGATCCATCCTTTGTTTTACCCCAATAATTGCATGACTTGTTGGGAGAGATGACCATAGTTGTCCACTAGGTTGCAGTGTTGAACAACCACGAGGACCTGGTGCAGCTGCTGCTAGACAGCGGGGCAGACCATGATGTGAAGAACGAGGTGAGGGAGCACCGCAGAGGGGGGGGGCATGATGGCTCTGTACCTGTTGGAAACACATGCTGATGTGCATTGGTTTGTCTGCAGTTTGGATCAGGAGCAGCTGAAATGGCCAAGGCCTTTGGAAGAGAGGTAAGGTTGATCTCAAGAAATCTTAGAATACTTGTTTCCGATGTTGCGTTCACTTTTAACTAATCTTGTTCCCCTCTCCCGTAGAATATCATCAATTTACTGGAACGAAAAAAGAGTACAGACCATGACTTCGAGTAAGAATGATCAGTAATTAGATATAAAATACTAATTCTACCTGGAAAAGATAACACATATTAACAAAACATGAATTAATATTTGCCACACGTGAAAACTGTGAGTTTGGAGTCACCTATTCTAACTGACTGCTTAACTGTCGTTGCTAGAATCAGAAGTAAAAGAAAGAAGTGTAAGAAAGTCTTTCCAACTTTATTTATTTATCTCTATGAATTCACTGCATATGTGGTTTTGATCACAGGCTGCCCTAGGCGGTAAGCTTTTCCCATTCTATACGACCACATTCCTACGAGCTAGCCCAAATACTCATTACAGAAGGATTCATCATAACATGTTAGCTCTCAAATGACTGTATTATCAAAATGAAAACATTAAAGTAGCACGTAAACCAACAAAGACACATTATTTATATGAACTGTACAACTGGGCTTTGGAAACGTTTACAGTTATAACATACAGTACATTTGTCATTATAAATGAAAGGAAAGATGTGTCATCAGATAGAACAAAAAGCAACGAATAGTCGAATGTGACGCGTTCCCAATGTTGATCTGCGTGACAATACTGCAGAAATCTGTCAATGATCTGTGTGAAGACATACATACGGTATAACAGGAATCCAAGCCTTGAAACTACAGAATGAAGACAAAATTCACAGAGATCCAGGCATGATACCAGACATGATTTGTACAGAATGCTTTTGTTTGCAAAGATTTCGATAGTGACTCGTCAAGAACACTAGTCTGCTACACACAAGTGTGCATAATATACACAGTCACTCAGCACCACACAAGGTTCTAGTGAAAAAAACATTGTGTACATGATCACAACTTCCAATACCAATTAATATTTGGGGTTGAGTTCTTTTAAACTATTCACTTCAACTTAATTGTGGGACATTGTAAACAGAATAACCAAAGTGCTTTAGAAGTTTAACAATGGGAAGTTGATGAAGTTGTAAGTTTGTTTCTCAATCACCTACATCAATGTGGGTGTTTCTATTGCAATTCTAGTTGAAACCTTGTTGAAAGACACTAGTGAAAACAGTCACTCAGTGTGGGGTTTGGTTTGTCAACAAAACTGATGTAATCTTGTCACTGAAGTACAGAATAGCTCCGCAGGCTTCTATGACACAGAACTCCTCCGCTATTGCATTACTTGGTGTTACTGTATTTTCCTGGAACACACTGCCAGGTCATGTCAGACTCATGTTCCAGGAAGAGCATTGACCCATTGTAGAGCTGGCAGCTAGAAGTCTGAAGTCTTGTCAGAGATTGTAATCTTTCTGAAATGGACGAACGCAGCATGTCTTTCAAGTTCTTGGTTCTGACTTAAACAAGAACGGGCACATAACCATCTGTCAATCTTGTAAGTGTGTTCCAGTTCATCAGAGGAACGCAAAATTCAAGGTCAAGCGGCCTGTTGTGCTGTTCTTCCTGAGCCTAATACCCTGTGAATAAACCATTATCTTACGCAGACCATACCAATGTTAACAAAGATGGAAATCACTTCATGTCACACAGAGAAGATTGACCGAGTCAATTAATATTAAGCAAACTACAAACATGTAAACAATTAAGTCATTTTGCGTTCTCAGTATCTGTAGTTGGATGAAATGCACCTGTGTTCTTGTGTCAACAAAACATCGTTGGTTACATATGGGGAGTAGATGTCTTGAGAATGCACAGTTATCAATGGTCAACAGAACACAAACCCAAACTCGATTTTCACTGCTCAGAAACCAACAAGTACAGAAGCTATTCCTACAACTCTCCAAGCAAGGCAGTTTCCCTTCATTTTGACCTCAAGCAACCAGTTTCTAAGGATTCTTTGTCTCTTTAATTATTTAAGCGACTTCACAGGTTCTAAAAAAAAATCCCTCCCTCCAAACAATAAAAAAACACACACAAAGAAATAAAAAATAAAATCCCTGCACAACACATCAGATTACTCTTCTGGTTGAGGTTAGGGGAAATTGAAGTTACTTCGAGCGAGGTGCACATAATGATAATAAGTTAAATAGTTCATTTTGGTACCTGAGCGAGGATGACAGAGACCTTTTAGAGTGACAGCACCAAGGTGAGTCGTCAATCCCCATTTCCCTAATAGTCTGAGACCCCACCATTGTCCGAGATGGCTCAGAGAGTCCTGTAGTGCAAATGGGCGTCTCCGTCTACAGACAGAGTTCTCCGTGACTCCACCTCAGCCTTGTAAGGTCAGCGCTCGTAATGAGGCTTTGGTAGTCTCAGGGCTTGCATGGGCGCCGGTCTGCAAAGTGATGAAAATCATGGGTAAATACAGAACTTACACACACATAGACACGCGCACACGTGCAACCTGAGAGACCACTGTAAGACCTAAGAGAGTAACATTAGGTAGGGATAGCACTGGAATTGACAGCTAGATATCTAATATTCTAAACCTCTAGTGTAAACATCGTTCACGACCGACAACAATGTATGAGCTCTGTAGTGTGGGGTTTTAACACACCTGATAGGTAGCGGGATGGGTGGTGGAGGCCTGGGCACAGTGGGGATGGGGATGGGCAGGGGCCCAGGGCCAGGCAAGTGGACCCCCATTGCCAAGTGATTGCGGCCCAGTCTGGTGGTTCTTCCAAGGGGGTCAGCAGGCAAGGGCTTCTGGGGAGGGCTGGGCTTCTCACGCTCCTGAAAGACAACAAGCTGTAGGCTTTACTGTTTCCGAAAATCTGTTGATTTGAGAGTCTTGTAGATTCAAGGCATGGAAGGTCATTGAAAATGTTATGCCCGCGGGGAAAGCGTATCCTACACAGGTCCGACAACTGGGAAGAAAGGAGTATCAAATACAAATGTAAGTTTATATTCTGACAGAAAATGTTAAAGAGCATCCTCCTGTCTTCAGTAGAGGGCACTGTGTCACAGTCTGAGACAGACGTCCTGAGGTGAATCCAGACCATTGTATTTGAGACCATGAGGTCTCTGTGAGTGTTGACTGGGAGGTTGTCTGACTGCGGTGCCATCATGTGTTACTAATCTAGCTCGGGGAGGAGAGGGGGTTGAGGAGGGGGGAGGGGACATAATGGCTAACATCTGCTACCAGCTTCACAGCTGTTCTGCACAGTGTCAGAAGAGCAGGGCCAGGGACCAACCTTGAGCAACATTTGCAGGGAGCTGCCAAGCTTCAGACAACACCAGACGGATGAGATTTGGAGATTTAGAGGACAGAATAATAAGTCAAACATTTGTCAGTGGTTTTGGGAAGAGTGTTTGTGTGTGTGTGTCTATGTGTCATTGTGCCTATGTCGCCTGCATGGTCCAGACTTGACAACAAGGGACCACACACCCTGGATAAGGTTGAACAAGTCAGCCGTTTGGCGAAGGTGATTTGCACCTACGATGCTTGACTGACCCCCATCTCCTCAGACAGATCACTGCATCTTGTCCCTGGTGGGGTCATGCTCATGTGGCTGCAGTCAGTAGAGGGGGAGGGGGAGGGTGTATATAACCTCAGTTAAAACATGTCCTGTGTACCAGCAATGACAGTCACAGACCACAAACCATCATTGATGAGGGAGATGGCAAGAGTCCAGTCCAGGACAGCTGTGGAGTCAGAGCTGTTTGGATATAACCCTCTTTGTACACTTTTCCTAATGACCGAGTTCTATCGCACACAAATACGTACTTGTCTGAAATGAAGCCATCCTGGCATGTTAGCATGTCATCATGCATGTTCCACACAACGACAATAAAAGCTTCTCACACTTTTCAACTCTCACTCAAGGGTTCCACTTTCTTTCTCGTGTTTGAGACTTGCTCTAGTGATGTTAGATAAGACAATAGGAGGTACGGTACAAAACAGTGTGTTTGTCGCTTCCACAAGCTTTTAGAAACACTAAGTAGGTCAAAAAAGGTTTACCCATTGTGCATGTCTAGATGTTCAATGTCGCTAACCAGACCTGAGATTCCCCACACAGCTAAAAGCAGATGCAATGAGATGGATGCAATATAGAACAGCCCTGCGAAGCTCCACTTTGAGCCTGTCTCTCCTTGTGGACCCTCTTGCCAGAGGTCAGTAGGTTGAGAGGGCAGGAGGGGAGGAGGAAGACCATAAGGGGGGTGACAAGGTTCAGAAAAGTCTGTATGTTCTCAGTTTAACACGTTCAAATTGAATCTTTTTGGATGTGAAGTCATGAAGTCAATGTGCCAAATACCACAGGCGTTCTCTTTGGAGTGTGGTAAGGAGAGTTTGTACATGTTCTGGTCAGGAAGAGTTTGTAGGTCTCAGGATCATAACTCCGAGCCCTGATATGAGCTCTGTGTGCTGGCTCACCCACGTGGAAAGATGTTTCAGATCTGGATCTGTCTCCCTCCGTCTCCCCCCTTCTCTGCCCGCAACATCTGGGACTAGTTCAACTACATGTACATACACTGGAGACGAAAACACGACCGACTCCATGTCTTCCTATTTTACAGTGCTGCCGCCAGACAGAGGGCTGTATGTACGGCTCGTAAAGCAGGGACAGCTGACTGTGCTATCTAGAACAGCTACACAGGCTGAGGTGACCGCTACTGTCTAACTAATATAGTCTGACTGATACTGCCTGACCAATAATGTCGGACTGATACTGTCTGGACGATATTGTCTCACTGATACTGTCTGGAGGTTACTGTCTAGACAATACTATCTGACTGATGCTGTCTGGGCGATACTGTCTGGACAATACTGTCTCACTGATACTGTCTGGACGATACTGTCTGACTGATGCTGTCTGGACAATACTGTCTGGACAATACTTTCTGACTGATGCTGTCTGGACGATACCGTTTGGACAAAACTGTCGGACTGATGCTGTTTGGACGATACTGTCCGGCCGATACTGTATGACGTACAGACAAATTCACTGACTGCTTTCTCAGTAGCAATAAGTGTCTGACTCATCCACATGGAAAACTATACGTACACTGGTCTGTAGTAGAGACAGGGACAGGTCGACTTAAAAATAAATAAATAAATAAATAAATAAATACAAACATTAGTTCAGAATTTATCAACAATGAATCACTCAATCATATCAGTAAATCTCCATGCTCTGTTGAAAACAGATGGGTTAGATTCACTTTTAAATGTGTGCTATCAACTCTGGGTGTGTTTATGTCATGCTTTCATCGGTGATGTATTCATTTAGCAGATGTTTTTTGATGCAAAGTGACGCACAGGGGAGGTTTTTCGACCTATAACCTCTTGATCTGCAGTCAACTGCTCTGGCACTGAGCTGTAATTAAGTATTAATCCATTTGAAACCCTGTGGAGTCCTGGTAAATAAGCTGGGGTCATAGTAAAGTATGATGCCTTGAGTACCCACCTGATCCAGTCTGTAAGCCTGCTGGCGGGGCAGGCTTGGGAAGCTAGGAGCCCGGGGGGACGAGAAGCTGGTATGGGGTGGCAGGGCCCTGTGGTGGGGGGGCACCGGGGGCAGGGGGGGCAGGGTTGGCTGGCCGACGCTGAGGGACACGGGCATGGGGTGGCTGATGTGTATGGGCTGGTAGTGGGGCAGTCTGCGCAGGCTGTGGGAGTGGAAGTTGGGCGGCGGTAAGAGAGGCTCTGAACTGAAGTGGGATGGCTGCAGAGAGAGAGACAGAGAGAAAGAGAGAGAGAGAGAGAGTGAAAGAGGCAGAGAGAGAGAGGGAGAGAAAGAGGGAGAGATTGAGAGTGAGGGAGTGAGGGCAGAAAGATAGAGACAGGTCATTGTGTGTTAGTTTGAACTGATATTAATTCCTCCTTTAATATTAACTTTAACTTGCATACGAGTTTGTTTATTCAGTCCAATCAAATGCCAAGCCTAAGAGGTGGTAATGTTCCAAACGTAGACACACACAGACATTGGCATTAACAAACTCAGATGGTCTAGACAGCTGTTAGTCCTCCTGTCCAAAGCAAACTAATAGCACCTGAGATTGCTGGACTGGCTACTGCTGGATAAACACCCATACAAACAGACACCCTCCCACCCCACATACACACACAGCAGGTTTAGCCAAGACAACCTGCTGTGACTCTGCTAGACATCTGGACAGTGAATGATTGCTGGAGCAAACAGAACAAGGGCAAACATGTCTGTTCCTGTTACCTGTAGATAAACAATGTTGATGTTTAAGATTCAGAGTCTGGATTCTCTGACAAGGAGACGCACAGGTCAGGCATGGAACCTAGTGTCTCTTCTTGCCTTGGCCAGGTGACTTTTAACCCCTGAGTAACCTCTGTGTCTTGTAATGCACACCATCTGGAAATGGCTGGCTTAGCTTCTAAACATGCACTATGTATCTTTATGTCTCTGTTTCTCTCTCTTTGTGTCTATCTCTTTCTCTCTGTCCGTTTGTTATCTCTCTCTCTCTCTCCCTCTCTCTCTCTCTCTCTCTCTCTCTCTTACACACACACACACACACACACACACACACACAAACCCTCCATCGTTGTCATAGTCACACAAACACATTTCCCTCAATGCTTATCAACACAAGTCCGAACCAATTTTCCTCCCATTCGGGAATCAATCAACTCAGCTCCCTCCTCGAACACAAAAGCTTTTCATTGGCGACAGAAGCTTAATGCACAGCCCAATAATGATAGCGAGGCACAATTTACATTTCAATTCAATAACGTTGTCTCTCAATTAAAGTTTCCCAGCCCTCTGCCAACAATACTTCTCTAATTAATATTTCTTCAAGGGAGGGATGCTACTGACTGAATCAATTATGTTCGCACCAGACACGATTTTTCGTTTTGACAATAATCCTGCGATAAATAGGTTTGGCTACGCTAGACAGCTCGGTCTACGCTCATTCCTCATAGAAACTAAATACTCTTGGAATCCAATCCACTTGTGTGCACACTCATTCATACATACATACACAGACACCCACACATACATACACACAGAATTGTTTCCATGTGGGTTGATAGAGACCTACCTGGTATGTGTTACCCCCCTGTGGTTTGGCAGGGACCTTGTGTTGAGGGGACCTGTGGTAGCCATGGCCTCCTGTGGGAGTAGTTGGTCTGGTCCCCACAGATCTACAGACAAAGATGTTGCACAACTCATGTTTTGGATTTCAGCTGTGCTCCTGGTTGTTCTCATCATGCAATATGGGTGTTTTTTGACTTTCCACTCTTCCATTTGACATCATTTCTACTTAAACCGAAGGGTTCCAATGGTCCTTTGAACGTACATTACAATCCGCTATATGAAAAGAATTTGAAATTGTTTATGGGTGCACCAATTCAACAGATCACAAATGTTTTTCAAGCCCTGTTTTGTGATAGAGTTAGAGGTCCGTACCTGAGCTTCTCCATGGTGCTCTTCTTGTTGCTGAAGAGCAGACGCACCAGGGTCTTCCTCTTCAGGAACACCACAGAGGCCACGCCCAGAAGACTGAGCAGCGTGGCGAGAATCACCACGGTAACCACCATGCTGTCGGCTGACGTCACATAGGACAACATGCACATTAATACGCACGCACGCACATCTACGGCACGGAACAGGACAGGACAGAACGCGAGCAGTGTTAATGTGGGGACAGGCGGGCGGAACAGGTCTGCATGTAGTAAAGGAGTCTACAGGGACCGTAACATTGAGCATTGAAAGACGCTGAGTGAGTACCTGCCAGTCTCGTAGGCCCACTGTCGATGCTGCCTCCAAACCCAGCCTTTGCACACAGTGGTGGAGCCCAGTGTGGTTCACAGTGGCAGTTTTTCTTGTTGTTGCACACCTACAAAGTCCATACAGTTCACGGTTAGTCAACGCATAGCGTACCTTACCCTCTTATGTCAATCAATACCAATATATCACGTTGCAACCGTTTATATTGTGACATTATCCAAAACAATCATATACACCAGCTGATGGTATCTGTGTTGTTTATTGTGGGCTGCAGACATGATGGATCAATGTTGCACATATAGGGTTTCCAGACGAAGAACCAGAGGAATCTGAGAGCTTGAGATTCATTTCCTCTGGCAGATGGGCCTGGCTATCTCCCTGTTCCGACATATTTCCACCCCAGCCTGAACAGTGATGAGCCAATCACATCAGTTTATGCGATATGATTGATGCGATGACTCCAGAGAGAATGATCTTGAACCATTTTAGTAAATCACCCAGATGATGTTTGGTTTCTCTGATTAGGTGTATCTGTTCACTCCAATACTATTGCGCCCAGAGGCATTTCGCTCTGCGCCCCTTGGAAAATGCAAAATGAAGTGAAAGATTCCAGACTAATACACATTTGCAAATTCATCTGGCAAAGCCAGAATCCAGGGGTTCTGTCCCCTTAATGAAATGAATATATGTTCCCAGCCCACTTCTTCAATAATTGGTTCACTTCTCCAAATAAAGAACACGCTGATTTCATCAGTGCTGTTGGTTTTCATGTGGTATTGAGGAGAGGAAGAGGGAGGAGGGCACGACACAGGGCTGTGCAGCGTCAGTTATGATGGTTAAAATATGTGTGTGTGTGTGTGTGTGTGAGGGGGGGGTGGCAGCCCATCCCTGAGGCAGCGGAGGAGGGCAGGGATCCCCAGCCCAGAGGGGGGTAATAGAGGCCAGCTGTCAGCCTGAGGGAGCTCTGGGGCCTGGCCTGATCCAGAGCAGATCTGGCCTGTCGTTGGGAACAGCCCTTCACGCTCACTGCCTCTGGGCCATAGACACTCCCTGTCTGGGGGTGGTTGGAGGGGGGTAACGTCTGAACAGCACTAGTCCCTCAGAGGCTAGGCAGGGAGTGGTGCTGACAGAACCTAAGGACAGGAACTGTTCATCCTGTACGTGCCCATATAGGGCAGACTGATGGCAAAGTGAGTTCCACCAGGTAACATTTGAGAAAGTCACAGGATATAAATATCATACCAAGTTAACATTTGCATGAAAAAGTTGTTAGAGGTTAAAAGTCCTACACCGAACAACTTGGCTATGACAGGATCCCAAATTATTCTCAGTCTTCACTTATTCCAGACAGAGTTTCAGATAAAATTGACTTAAAGGCGGAGGTACAGTCACAGAGTAAACTGTAACTTTCAAGCAAAGGTTAAACTATGGAAATTTCACCAGCTTCGATTTTGTGTTTCACTTCTGGTGAAGGTGACGACATCGGTGAGTCGATCTCACCCTGGGTACCTGTGCGCTTTGTTTATGGAGGCCGACATCAGCGTAAATAAAACATTAAAGGACTTCTCTGTGCATTATTGATGAGAACTGAATCAGAGGTGAACATTTTGGCTGCTGTTGTTCTCCTCCATACCCATGCACAGTTGTAGGACAACATGCCCTGCCTCCCTCATGCCAAGAGATGATGGACGACACTTTAAGTAGAACATAAATGACACCATTAAACTGGATTGATTTAACCTCCCCGGGGCAATGAAGATTGATTGTGCAGCATGGGAGTACCTGCTATGATTCACACGGGTGGGCTGCTGAGCCGTGCAGGAACACAGTGCAGTTCGAACGTGCGGAGGTGATGCACTGGAGGAGCAGTGCAGAGTTCAGTTTATTACACAGAATGAGGCTTGACTCACCCCTCTTCCACTGCACTTCCCTGAACACTGGTGCACCCCGAAAACGCTGACGTTCTGGCACTGACGGTTCAGACACATCTAGAGGGAGGGAGCGGGAGAGAGAGAGAGATAGAAAGAGGGAGAGAGTGGGAGGGAGAGAAAGAGAAAGAGAGGGAGAGAGTGGGAGAGATAATGAGATAGAGATAGAGAGAGATAGAAAGAGGGAGAGAATAGGAGGAAGAGAAAGAGAAAGAGAGGGAGAGAGTGGGAGAGATAAAGAGATAGAGAGAGAGAGAGAAAGAGAGAGAAAAGGGGGAAGGTAAGAGAGGGATAAGGGGGAATAGAGAGAAAGGGAGAGACAGTCAAAAGGGAGAGAGAGACACGTTATTGCCCAGGCATTTTGGGAGTGTAACGACACGTCACTACGTGTTAGAGTAGGAACATGGCCTCCAGTCGACACTTCTCTCCACTATCAGTGGCTCCAGTCCCTAGTGGCTACAACTGTATCCTTTAATCTCTCTCTAACACAGTGAGAGTGCCTGTCCTCTCACCATGCCCTGGCCACACTTGGTGCCAGCCAGCACCAGTCCAGGATCGGGCATGTCATCACCCAGGTAGACATGTGTCCCCCGGCACAAGATACGCCCCCCTTCCTGAAGAGGGATGTTGGTCTCTATGGAAACGGCGTTGGTGCCAATCACAGGTCGGTTGGCCCCATCCTGGCATTGTATCTTGCCACACTTGGCATCCCTGTTTGAGAATATGAGGTCACACACACAAGCCACAGACACGTGTTTCAAAACAAGATGCACGCCACTTGATCAAAGCACTAAAAGTGATTGTTTTCACACTAACAGCCTATGACGAGTGCGAAAAAGGGCATGCAAGTAACTAAAGATGAAAGGCTGCCAGACAGTCATCATGTGTGTATTATAAAGGCTTCATGAGTCCTCTAGTCATTATAGAAATTACATCAATTAGCAATGCTTGATAAGAGCCTTCACCCAGGGGAGATCCACGAACAATTAGACGACATGAATAGCATAAAGTGCCTTATGAATACTTCAAACACTAATTAGTTTGCTATCTTCTCAAAATATCCCCCGCCCACCCCTCTGTTAATTGTAATTTCAAGGCTATTTGTCACTTTCAAATGTGGATTGTAGATGACACCATTGATAATGCTAATTGAGATGGACGGTGTTGTTCCCTTTGTTTGGTTTTTGTTTCTGGGGTTTTGTTGTCGAAGACAAAAGGCACCAGACAGGCACCAGGGCTGCTCCTGAGGCTTACCGCGCCTCGCACTTGGCGAAGGAGCCTTTGGAGTCCTTCCCGCAATTCCCATATGGGTCTCCTGCAGAGTTGACCCTCTCAAAACAGATCCCTGGGGCTGGCTTAGCTCCTGCAGAACAGAGAAGGAAACCGAGGGGGAAAAGAGAGACGCAAGGAAGAGAGAGAAAGAGAGGAGGAGGAGGAGCAGAAGTAGAAGAAGACGGAGAAGGCAGATAAGGAGAAGAAGACAGAGAAGAAGAAGGAGAAGAGGAAGAAGGAGAAGGAGAGAAGCAGGAGGAGAAGAAGGAGAAGAGAAGCAGAAGGAGAAGAAGAAGAAGAAGAAGAAGAGGAAGGAGAAAAAGGAGAATGAGAAGAAGAAACAAGAGGCCAGACAGAGTGTTAGAGTGCTCAATGCGATGGTCAGTGGCATTCCTCCAGTCCATCAGGGGCGCTCTACTGACCTGGTCCCCACAGAGTGATGCACTGCTGCTCATGGGTCTGGCAGATGCCATTGTAGCAGTATCCGTCCACGCTGTGGCAGGCATGCCCGTCGTGGAGGTACACGTTGGCCGGGCAGTGGGGGTTGGCACCCGTGCAGAACTCTGGTAGGTCGCAGGAGTTAGTCGTTTCTCTGCAGGGCGTGCCAGCAAGCTTGAGCTACACATACACAGGCACGGATGCACACGCACCAACACATAGACAAACACGCATCAAATCAGAAGCCTTGCATCTTATTGATGTTTCACAGCATGGGATTACAGCCTGATGCGACTGACAGAATGTTGCGGCAGCTTTTCCAAATCAAACAGCACGAGAAAAAAGAACATGATTAAAAACGTTGGGGGGAGAACCCCCCTCCCACTGCAGGGCCGCTTCATCTTCTCTCGCTAAAGTGAATTTGTTTTCAAAGAAAGGATCTACTGTACATATGAGGCGTTTGTTTGATCACCATGTCAAAGGATAGGATCATGCCTCACTGAAGTGGCAGACGTAAAGCCATTTAAACAGAGCAAAGCCCACAGAGAAGCGGTCTGTGAAAAATATGGCGAAGAAGCCTAAAAGGACCTCAACTCGCCAAGGACACGTTACTCCTAAAGCAGGAACTCAATCTCCTGTGTCTGGGCTCAGATTTGTTTCTAGCAGGTGGAGCACTTTGCCGAAGCGCCTCTGCTTTCCACTGCCCATTTACTAGATTAAGAATCCCTTGACACCGGGTGTCCCCATCCCTGGCCATACAGTATGACGTGCCAGTGGAACAGTAGTCAGTGGAGCAGAAAGAATCTCATTTCCATGCTGATTGTCAACTCAATGGCGAGGGAAGAGGAGAGAGATGGAGACAGGCAGAGTAGAAAGGAGGAAGGGGAAAGTGTTTGTAAAGTGGAGCGAGAGGAAGAAAGAAAGAAAAGCGACTGCAAGGAACAAACAACGGGAGACAAATAGGGTGAGCACGAAAGAGAGAGATTGAGAAGGAGATAGACTGCAAGAGATGGATGGTGAGTGAGGAGAGACTGAGACAGTCATAAAATAGCAAGGGAAAGGTAGGAGTGAGCTGAATAGCAATCTTACCATGCAGTCCTCACAGCACTGTCCATGGGCACACACAGCGTCTCCCTTCAGAGTGCATGTGGTGGCGTTGCAGCAGGGGTTCATGCATTCCTGATTACACACATACAAACACATTCAAACACATGCAAATACATACAAACACATACACACATATGCACACACAAACACATACACACACACACACACAAGGACATAATTAGCCGCAGGCTCTGTTTTGGCCGTGTCACCTCAGCCTTCCAGGTCAACGCAGTATACATCCTGTGGGGAATTCCCCTGCTTGCCGGCCCTGGAGAACCCATAGCGCAGGCCTTTGAACCCTGCAAGCCAAACCTCTGAGACACAATAATATTGAACCAGCAGTGGGGGGACTTCATTCTTGAGTACAAACGTGTACTCCGAGAACCCCCCCCCCCCCCCCCTCTCTAGAAGCTTCTGTGTTTTGGATTTGAGAATTCAGTGGACATATATACTCTGTTGTTATGACCAGAGGGCTTGGATGGGTCGTCCCTTGCTGTGGGCAAAGGGTTGGGAAGAGGAAGATGTGGTTGAGAGGCACGTCAACTGGATGAGTGTGAGGTGGTGGTCGAGGTTTTTGACTTGTGTGCTGGTGAAAGATTAGTTAGAGGGTGTAAAACGCCTGAACAACACAGGCGAACACTGTTTAACAATGCAGCCGAACAGAGCTGGTGGGGGAAGAGATGGAGGATGGAGAAAGTGGAAGTTGAGAAACACGGGTCTGGTGGGAGAGAGAAGGAAACAGACCGAATAGAAAAGGTTGTGAAAGTAGGGGAATGCAGGTCATGAATGAAAGAGTACAGAAGAGGCAAAAGTTTTCTCCTCAGGCACAAATTGTGTTTAAACAGTCTTCTCATGGCCACAACAGCTACTCCTTCTCACTCGTCTCTCACCTCCTCTTAACTAGGCCCCAGGGGCTGTCACTGAGGTATTGATGGAGGACTGGAGGCTAATTTGCTGGCCTCTCCTCCTCCCCATCCTCATCCAACTCCCCCCTCCATCTCCACTTCCTCCTCCCCCGCCTGCAACTCCCCTTGTCCTCCTTCAACTCCTTCGGGGGGAGGTTTACAGGCCTGGCCTCTCTCCTCTCCTGTGGCCTCACGCCATCCCATTGTTTTGTAAGAGCGGAGGGAAAGCTTTCATCTCCCGGTCCAAATGGGAAGCCAGCCAATCACACCAGAGCTCTGGGGTGACATCACTATGTGAAGGAGGGGTACAGAGGGTGATGGAATGGTGGACTGCCAATTTGAATCATACTACTCATGGCCAGTGGTTTTATCCTGATTGGAATTTCTCCCTAATTGAAGCGAAGAACCTTATGCTAATCATTACTGCTCAGAACATTACAGGCTCAATCAAATCAACGTGTGTGCATAGAGCTGACTCCAAAGTAAGCCATACAGTTTGTTTGATTATCCTCTTACTCACTGAATACCACAGGGAAGCAGCCAACTCTGAAGGAAAAGAAGCGTCCAGAGAGAGAACGATCTGGGTGTGGGATGGGAAGAAAGAAGAGAGTGCCAGAACACTTCACCATGAACTATCTGAATTTCAAATGTATCTTCATCAAAAACACTCCCTGCGATGGCATGCGTCCTGAAGCACTTCGTCATCCGGCAGACACGGTGAACCCACCCGTATCAGGTTCGCAACCTGCCTCGCCGTGGCCGTGTTTTATGGGAACACGAAAGAACCCAACGCCGAGGTAGATTCTGTGCCAATGCTCTACTGAGCTCCTGTCTCGTAGCTTGAACCCTCGCGTAGAATTGCTTCGCGAGGAGTTCTGCCCTGCTTTGTTCTTTTATGCACAGCTACATCCTGCCTTGGCTGCGAGGCTCAGCGCTGAGTCTGAGGTACCTGCTGCCTAGCCGGAGCAGTGGGCTCAATTCCCAAAGCTGTGTACTGGATGTGTCAAAGCGGGCTAAGTTGTTCAGCTGGCACAGCCTCTTTTGTTTGCCGGCCTCGCCCCGATTACGCCACTGTTAGTTTCAACTGTCACGCGTTTGGACACCGTGTTTGATTAATGAGCCTGTGAAAAGGATGTGACATCACTGTGGCGGCTGTTTAGGGCCTGAGAGAGGAAGGTGCACGTAAACAAAGTTCCACGTTGAGGGACTCTGGTGGGGATTTAGTGATTGGCGTATCTCGTTTCACCCCACTTTCAACATGTGTTTTACAAAATAATAGCGTCGGTGGCATGGGAACCATTTCGAGAGACAGGTTGTGGTTCGAGGGTTAAATTCGAAATTGTTGAGCTATTTAACAGTAATTTCTCCTGGCATTTTTCGTAATTGTGACTAAAGTGTGTCATTGTGTGCACCTTACCTCCAGTTCTCCACAGTCACACTCCTCGCCCTCCTCCACGTATCCGTTGCCACACTTCTGCCCCCCGTAGAGCACCTTGATCTCGGGCATGTTGTACAGGCACATGCCCACGCCCTTCTCCAGACTGGCTGCCAGGTCCTTCTTACTGCAGGTGCTGAACACAGTGGGGAAAGGGTACCTGAGGGAGAGAGAGGCAGGGTTAGAGAGAGAGAGAGAGAGAGAGAGAGAGAGAGAGAGAGAGAGAGGAAGAGATGTTGAGAGACAGAAATGGAGACCAAGACAGAGATGAATGCTGATCAACGCTAGCGGGTCACCATCCTTGACCGTACCCATCGAGCACGTGGTCTCCGCCCCTCATGGTCAGGGTTCGGCTGTCTGACAATCTAAAAGGCACAGCCCTGAACCGTGAAGGTCAGAAAAGCACAGATTCATTATCACTGCATGAATCATGTCACTAAGCTGCTCATGTAGTTTGAAGAGGAAACTTGGTTCAAAGGAAGCCAGACGAGCAGTAAACTCCCAGACGAAGCCAGACAACTCTGACTGGAGAGTGTCAGAGTCTTGCCCATTCACTCAGTCTGTGAACACATTTAACGGTCTAGCAACATCAGATGCACTCTAATTTGACACGGTTTCCAACTCACAAAGGGGCACAAACAACCGAACCAACAAAATGAAAGCTATCCAACAAATAAGTCTGCTCGGACGCAAACCCCTCATTTCAGACATATTTCTCCACTCCTTATTCAAATATACAAAGCAATATCTTCGGAAGAGGAACTTGGATAATCATGGCCCACACTAGAGGACTGACGGAGCAGGGGCAGAAAGGATGTGCGTGTTAGTTGGTGTGTGTTTGTGTGTGTGCAGATGTGAGTGAAAAAAACTTGTTGAAACAAAATACAATTGGTATACAATCCTGACTTTTTCCAGGAACAACACGGATCTCCACCAAATCCTCATGTTTGTTTTCTGGTTGTGATCCTAGAACATCGCCCCCCCCCCTCCCCCCACCACTCCAAAGTCCTGATCAACAGTCCCTCGCACTTCAGTTTATTGTTGCACATTTCCCATTCACACGCACGGGTTTCAGGATAGTTCCCTGCACCTGACTGACAGCTGCTCCATAGCCATACTATCTGAACATGCTGAGCAGACTTTGTACAGTGATTCTGTGCATGACAGCAGGTAGGATAACCTATGCTCTGGCACACGCTCCGCAGAGAAGGAACGGAGGCCTGGGAGATTGTCTGTGAAAGAGAGGTTTTGGAGGTGGGGGTGGGGGTAAGCCTGGTGTCTGTCAGAGATTTGTGGAGGATTGAGAGTTGGGTTGAGGGAGCATGGTGGCGGTTGATGGAGTGGGGAACGGGTAGAGGAGTGGGAGGGAGGGGGGGGCACGTCTGCGACTGTGTGTAGTGTGTGGCCATTTGTAGAAGCGAAGATGGGATATAGAGGTATAGAGGATAGCATGGAGCTGGAAGACTGGTAGAAACAGGGGAGCATGTGTGGAGTTTGAGAGAAACTGCTGGAATAGGGGTTGAAAAGCTTCAGTCACGTATGCAGCAAACTGCCAGGATCTGGGGTAGGCATGTTCTGTGAGTCTTGGCACTACATGGGGCGGTGGTTGGTATAAACTATGTAACCAATGATGTTACACTGAAAGGATTTGTCCAGTGCTTCATTACACAGAGTAGGTTTATGGCATTTGGAGTAGGATAGAAAGAGATCTGGAAAGCTACGTCGAACTAGTGTGCACGTGTGTGTGTGCGCCCGTGTGATTGTGTGGATACATTGTGTGTTTGTTGGATGTCTGCATGTGCTAGTTTGTGTAAGGAGATTGCATTTGGCAGCTGCTACTTTGAAAGCACTTTCAGGTCATTTGTTAGTGAGTCTCCTACGTGCAGCAGAACAAAAAAAAACTGTCAGGAAAACATGTTTTTCTCACCAGACCAGGAAAACACACAGTCCGAACATAAACTTCTGCGAAAAGCCCACCGGAATCTTCCATCACCTATCACCTCAGTGGATATCGAGTGTTCCCTATTCGCACCCTGTGGTGTAATCACTGCTTCACCGCACCAAACCTGTTTGCTCCTCTAATCCACTTGCCCTGGTTTACAATCAGCTGTTTACCCCCTGACCACACGCAGCTTCACCCAAGGCACTGGAGCCCTGCCAGGAGAGCTACAGAGACTGCAGGCAGAGTAGAGCACAGAACATAAACCCACACAGAAGAGCACAGCAGAGCACATCAGAGCACAGCAGAGCACATCAGAGCACAGCAGAGCACAGCAGAGCCTGCTGTCTATAGCACGGCTGGCACTGATAACGGAACAGAACTGGGCAGAGGAATTGCGAAAAACAGGGAAAGAGAGAGAATGCGAGACTGAGACAGAGAGACAGAGAGAGAGACAGAGAGAGACAGAGAGAGCGAGAGCGAGACAGAGAGCGAGAGGGAGAGAGAGAGAGAGAGGGAGACAGAGTAAGCGAGAGGGAGAGAGAGAGGGAGAGAGAGAGAGAGAGAGGGAGAGAGAAAGACAGAGAGAGAGGGAGAGAGAGAGGACGAGAGAGAGAGAGAGAGAGAGAGAGAGAGAGAGAGAGAGAGCAGGTTAAGATCCACTGGTAAACAGCCTAATCTGCTGTGCCCAACCTGAGACTAGCCAGCCTTTCCCCAGCTGTGTAACCAGAGACGGTCTGCTAGGACTGGGAAGCCCTGGTGGGACCCTGCTCACTTAAGCCTTTAGTACAGCCCTGGAATGTGGATACACTCCCTCACCCACACCCATACCCACACCCACACACACACACACACATACACACACAAACACACCATTGACCATTATCACAGCTGAAGACACGTGCTGCCTTCGTCATTCAGGAGATGATCCTAACTGGAGCTACAGTATGGGCATCACTGCGTAATATTACCTCCAACCCCGTGTTCTCACCATGTGCAGCCATGCAACGCAGATCTAATTAGGAGCAGGAGGTGTTGGGGCGGCCGCCGCATAATGGGCACAGAGAATCTGATCCCAATTCTATCGCAGAGCACTGACGGACTGACAGGATGCATGAAAGGGAGAAATGGGATTCACCAAGCAAACAGCGATTCAGGCGAAGCTCCGTAAAAGAGCATAACCTGATTCAAATTCTGATCACTGGCTCGATACCACCGGAGATGAAAGGTGTCATATCTTACTTAGAGCCATGGCAATAACAGACGGTGCCTTTTGTACTCCTCAGGGGCTCCAAGGATGACAGGCAGGCTTCTAACTAACAGGAGTTCAATGTCAGATCCCACTGAGGGAAAAGAGCAAATTGATAGGATCTGATATGCTCTTTAGTTAGCCAGTCTGACCTATGAGAAATCACAGAGACGTCGTCATTTGCATTTTCATTAGGTTGCGGGGGGGAGCAGGGAAAGGGCAAGGAAGCGATGCGGTGGGATTGCTCCTCTGCATCTGTTCTCCAGAAGCTCTCCTCCTGCTCCTGACATGGCAGCTCTGGGACCATCTACCCTCCCGCTGACGGGCTTCCTCATGGTCCCAACAGCCAGGGAAGCTGGAGGCTGTGATGTTTGGGAACTTCCCCCTCTGGTGAGCAGGTTACTGCTGGAGCCATGTGTGGTACCCCTGGAAGACTGGTGTCTGATCATGTCAAACAGGAAGCTAGATGGTGAACTGGGGGGGGGAGTCTGAGAATGACATTGAGACAGAGGGGGAGGCGTGGAGGTGAAAGGGAGGAAGGGGGAGAGGAAGGATGGAAGGGTCAGAAAAGGACAGGACAAGGCTGTATTGAGTGAGGTTGGTTGGGGTGGGGCAGGGCAGGGCAGGCTGGGGTTCAGGCGAGGCCAGAGACTGAAGGACAGAGGAGAGGAGGCATTTCCCAAAACTCCCATCTGAGGGTAAAGAAACAGATGAAACTACAGTTTTTGCCCTTTCAGCAGATGTGTGGCTGGTGAGGCTGTGCTAAAGACCAAGCTACGACTCTCCTGGGTTCAGCATCGCTACACCACACATCTGCCCACAATCAACACAACCCTTCACCTCCCTCCCCATCAGCAAAAAGCCCGCTGCTCCATAAACTCTGCTTCCCATAATCTCAGAACATATTGTACCGTAGCAGGCAAGGGCTTCATCCCAGCCAGTTACAATACCTTTAAAGGCCGCTTCATGGTATAAATATCTTGCAGCATAATAGGACTAAGATACCTTAGGCTTACCAAATCTCCATTTTGGATGGGCGTCTTGCCCTCTCTCTCTGTCTTTGTCTCTGTCTCTCTCTGTCTCTCTTTCTGTCTCTCTGTCAGGGGGTCTGTGCTCTCTGGCTGGCTTGGCACCACACCTCTCAGTGGATCGCTGTCAGCGCGCCCTGTCCCTGATTAGGGCTGGCAGCGCCACTGATAATCATGTCATTTAGATGCAGCCTGTCCTCCCCTCCATCAGTCAGTCTGACTTAAGACCTCCCCCGACACAACGCACAGCTCAAACACCAGCCTCGCTGTCTGTCTGTCTATCTATCTGCCCGTATGTCTGTCTGTCCATCCATCCATCCGCCTGCCTGCCTGCCTGCCTGCCTGCCTGCCTGCCTGCCTGCCTGCCTGTCTGCCTGCCTGCCTGCCTGCCTGCCTGTCTGTCTGTCTGTTTGTCTGTGTCTGTGTAGAGTTGTTTGACAGCTTATTCTGTCTCCCCAACTCAGAGGCAGCAGCAGAGCAGGGGCAGTGATAGAGCGCCGTGGGTAGTTTTAGTCCAGGGCAGAAAGAAATCAAATCTATGTGGAGGAAATAGCTTCAAGATTGGTTTCTGAAATGACTGGGCTTGTCAATGAGCAACGGTGTGGAGCCAGGTCAGAGATGGATCCTTTAGAAAAGCGTATGGATACACTGCGTCTTTGTTCTGACTGTCTGTGTGGATGTGGGCTTGCTTTTTTGTGCGTCTGTGTGGGGTTGTGTGTGACTGCGTGTACAGCTGCGTGCCTGTGTCTGTGTGTGGATTTATGTGCCTGCTTGTACAGTTGCGTGTGTGTGTCCATGTGGGGTTTTGTGTGCGTGCGTGTACAGTTGCGTGTGTGTCTGTGTGGGTCTTTGTGTGCGTGTGTGTACAGTCGTGTGTGTTGCAAAAATGAGCAGAAGTGAGATAGAGTGAAGTGAGGACATTAGTTTTTGTCCCACCAGACGCCTCATGCTGCAGAATATAGGGCAGAGCCAGAGTTCTGACTGAGCGCATGGCCCCGGGCAATAAATGTCAAAAGGACACCATGAAAGAAAGTGTTGCCGCTTGGAGAGAAAACTAAACCAATGGCGTAATGTTGCTTTTTATAATTTTGCTTCAACCCCCTTGCTTTAACATGCTTACATTGGACACGTGATGCACTGTTATTACACACATTCCACAGTTGATGATGCTTTTAGGGATCATGACTCGTTTCAGCAGAATAAATATGTGAATCACCGAAGTGACACTTCATAACTCTTCAAAGATTTGACACCACAAGATTTAATTAATTGATGATTTACACTACAGTGAGCGCTTACTTTTGCATGAATTATAAAAGCCTTCCCAAACTCCAAAGGTGGGGACTGATGCTTACGCATTCATTTCGTGCCACGGTGCTTTTTTTTTGTTGCCAGAGATTTTTTTCCCCCCTTCTCCTCCAAATCAATGTTGCATGAGAATAACAGCATGAGCTCACTGCACAGCTCTTGTACTCAAGTCTTTTGCTGGCCTATTTCTTGAGTAAAAGGTCAGATTAGTCTCACCGGGCTAGCTCAGACGGGTCGACAAGGCTACCCTCCCTCCCTCCCTCCCTCCCACATCCACCTTCACACCCTCCCTCCCCCTCGCCCACCCCTCCAACCCTCCACACCCACCCCTCCCACCCTCCACACCCACCCCTCCCACTCTCCACACCTCCCTCCCACCCTCCCTCCAGATCTGCAGAAACTTGCAATGGATGCCTTTGCAGCTCCTTCACCGAGTTTGCTTCCAGCCTGTCGCTGTGTTGTTTTATGAGCCCATCATTGAGACTAGTGTTACTGTGTGTTTCCTGGCCGGGCTCCAGTGACAGCGGCGAGAGCAGAGGCCAGTGAAAACACCGGCGAACCACAGAGACTGGGAGGGGGAGGCGGTGGGGTGGGGGACACTGGCTGTGAATCTGCTGCGACTAACAGGCAGCTCCCCTATCCCCTCACACACACACACACACACACCCACTCACACACATACAGACAGACAGACAGAATCAGAGGTGTGTTCTCAAAAACTACCAAACAGGAAACTTCATGCACTCATCCTACGCCAGCACCAAACTCCGCTGCTAGGTTCTTCCATGTGTCATATCTGACTAGCATGGAGGAGTCCTTTTTTTCTCTCTCATTTCTGCCTGCTTTCCTATTCTGGCAGGGATGTGGAATCTGTCCCAAACAAATCCGTCTGCGTGGCAGGACTCATCATCAGATAAGCTAAATTGGCATCAGACCAAGGGTGAAATCTCCTATTACGCCGTGGGTGCACCTTATCTGACTGCTGTTGACTAAGGAAGCGTCACATGGCCCATCACTCTTGGCTGGGCTGTTATCAAGCGGCCCCAGGCTACAGGGAGGGAATACTAGATACAGCTCTTCTGTCTTCCGCCTGGGTTAGGTGTGTGGGTGTGCGGATGCATGTGCCTGTGTGTTTGCGTGTGTGTGATTATCGGTCTCCTGACCCTCGGAAAGATGCATGGCCAACGACACACAAACAACGAGACACGCGAGGACAAATGTTTACATGTGATAACGATCGTTTCTCTTCGCCGGCACTACGGCGATTAATCTCACAGAGAGGCCTGCTTGCACAAAGTGAAGAAGAGTTGCTAATTTATTCGGAAAAAAGTTCGCTGGAGAGGGCTTCATTTACACACTCGTAAAACGAAAGGCTGGTTAGGGAATTGTTCAACAGTTTCAGAGAGCTGTGGAGTGGAGAGATCAGAGAGGGACCAACAGAGGCAGAGGGACCGTATAAAAGACTTGTCCTAGGTGTCCTTGCACTTGCTGTAAACTCCATCTCAAAGCCAGACCACTGCAGGGGATTAACTGTGAAGTCTCCGAAAAACAAGATCAAATAGATGGAACGGTCTCTTTTTGAGGGTGGCGGGGGTGTTTTTTTCACCTCCTGACTCAGGAGTGAATTATTGAGAATTCGGATGTAAGGTATGACGTTAAACCCATCGTAACGACTGGATAACAGTCTCATGCCTGACCAGCCCACTTGGCCTTACTTACCCTGTGGAAGGGGTCATAATGCAGCCCCCACGGTCCACCGTCATCCTGCAGCCACACCCCCGCTCAGGCGTGTCATGGTTCATCCCAAAGTTGTGCCCTAGCTCGTGCGCCAGAGTCACGGCGGCGCCCAGGGGATTTTCCGAGTGATCCTACAGAAGGAGAAGTGAAGGTCAGTTTGGTCCACTTTCTAAACGTGTAACGAGGAGTGCAGAGGGCAAGACGGTCGTGGCTCCTGCTGAAGGAGAGGCCCTTCAGACACGCTGCCGTGCTCTCTGCAACCGCAGTCACCTGGGGCATCAAGGACAGAGAGAGAGAGAGAGAGATACTGGCTGGAGCACGTAGTCCTCCTGCTGGGACAGGATGGCTGCTGACAGCATTGATAACACCCACTGTCCTTTTGGGGGAGGGAGGGATGGGGTGAGGGAAAAGAGAGGGGGAGAGAGCGTGTCCGGGAGGAAGCGAGAGGAACGGAAATATAGACGGACAGCCGGACATACAGATAGGCAGAGGAGAGAGAGGTGGAGACGCAAAGAGAGGGAGAGAGGCAGGAAGACAGGCAGTCAGGCAAACAGACAGACAGAGAAAGAGAGTACAAAGAGAGAGAGATGTGCAGACAGAGACATATAGGAAAGCACTAAAGAGACAAAGTGTAAAACATGCAAGGAGTTAGACCTGAGGGTGCCAACAATGACAAAAGATTGATGGAGAGAGTAAATGAGTTATAGAGGAGTGAGAGGTAGAATTGGCCCAGTGTGTTTCACAGTTTCCTGCTAAGAGTGTGCTATACACACACACACAAAGGCTGCATGAATTATGAAAACATGTCCCCTGTTAGATTTACACACACACATACAACCTGTCTCTCTCTCTCTCTCTCTCTCTCTCTCTCTCTCTCTCTCTCTCTCTCTCTTTGTGTCACCATTACGCCAAAAACTACTCTAGGTGAGCTACAGCAAAGGAGAAATACATTATTTAAGAACTAAACCAACATGCGTGCGTTTACTCTCAAACAAACGCACACATCTACATACACAAGCACACACAGGACTACAACCATGCACATCCACACACACACATACACCCAGGATAGAAGACGATGGAAATCCTTATCTTGGAGGTGCCCAAAGGCCAGGCAAAGGACAACGAGGGTCTGTCAGTGCTGAGAGAGTGGAGTGCCAAACAGAGTCACTAAGGGCATGTGACAGCGTGTGACAATGCAGCTCCCTCCAACCGCTGGTCTTCACATCTGCTCCATCTGGGGCTGCAGCGCTAAGCTGAGGTTTGCAGCGGCGGTGAGGTCCTTTCTGTTAGGGCTCCTCTCTGATGTTGTCTGGAGACTCGTGAGAACATCTCTTGCTCTGCATCTACACCACGGGGTCACACGTCAGGGTCTATGTGCACAGCTAGCTATTTTTTGCTCAGATTATAGAGCTCAGTGGTGGGCTATGATGAGGTTTTACTGGCAGGATAGGAGACCAGTCCCTGCCCTGTCATGTTGTAAGCCTCTTCTCAGTATCGCTGAGCGGTCTGCGTTGGTGTATCTGTGTGTGTGTGTGTGTGTCTGTGTGTGTGTCTGTGTTTGTCTGTGTGTCTGTCTGCGTGTGTCTGTGTGTGTCTGTTTCTGTGTGTGTGTCTGTGTTTGTCTGTGTGTCTGTCTGCGTGTGTCTGTGTGTGTGTGTGTCTGTGTGTCTCTCTGTGTGTGTGTGCATGTATGTGAGGATGAGGGAGGGAGTTTGGGGGGGGGGCAAGGATATCTCCCCTGGGTTCCTCTTCACAAAAACCATAATAGCAGAATCAGTGGGGTTAGGGTGAGAATGGTGGGATGCCTGAGTCTTCCCAGCGAAGCAGATATGAGCTGGCTGTGATGGTGAGAACATGATAGGGTTAGCTTGGCCTGTGGAAATTGTTTATGGTCTCTGTGATATCCTTTCCATTTTGTTCTGGGAGTCTTCCAGCTTCGAAAGAAAATGACTGCGCTTTGTTTACTTTAACGATTTAACCCCGGCGGCAGACGAATAAATGGCTCACAAGTGTTTTCGTTTCTAAGAACCCGAACATGTTGGAACTGTGAAATTGAGAGTGCATATGGACCAAATGAAGGAGTTTGAGGCTGGTCGTAACTTAGCAGGGGTACAGAGTATAAGAAGTGGTTCATCTGATCGATCGGTCTCATAGCTGCGTTCCAGATTGTTTAATCCTGGGCCAAGTCAATGCCGTGTCTACAGTATGGGTTGGGATAGGAAAGACGACCATGTGGAAAAACACAAGCAGCTACAACCAGGGGAGAACCAGATCTATTGCAGGAAATCAGACCTCTCTTGTAAGCGCTGCACAGCTCCAGGGTGACCCGGAGAAGAAGCATGCCTGGCAGGCTACAATGAATATCACATGTTCCAGCGGGAACCAACACCCACGAGGTAGTCAATGTAAATGTATGATGCTTCACTCTACTCCTGGGTATATGAAATGTGTTTAGTTACAAATGCATAGAATATACAGTATGCTGCCTGGAACAAGCCATTCATCACCTTCATAAAAATGGAAATGTAACATTGTTTAAAGTCTGTGCAGCCTGATTTACCTCCAAAGGCCGTCCAACCGCAACGTAACCGGGTGGGGGGGAGGGGAGCTAGATGGTTGAGTAATGACAAGCCTGCCTGCCTATGACCTTGAGAGGTGTGTGTGCGCGCACTGTACGTGCGTGTACATGCGTGCGCAGCACTGTGTATGGGGGAGTGTATGGGGCAGGGGTAGTCAGGATACTGGTTCAGGTCCAGGTTTTACTTAGTTTCACTCTTGTGCACACCTCTGCGGTCTGAGAGGTAAGGCCACAGTGGATCCCATCCATGCTGGTCCATGCAGGCCACAACTAAAAAGCAGGAGGGGGGTGGGGGTTTAGCTTCAGACTCACCATGACGATACCCCCCGACTGCTCCACCGTGCACATGCTCATGATGGGGGCCATGCCGATTGTGGTCCCCTGGAAGTACACCCCGCTGGCAGAGAGACAGATGGACATCAGGGGCTTGGCGACAGGTTCCACCATGTGTGTGAGCCTGGGTGTGTGTGTGCCATGTGGCCTGCAGACGGCCGCGGGGGGTGGGGGGGGTGGCGCTAACCTGATGAGCTGAGCATTATCATGGGGTCTCTGAGGCAGCAGCGTGCCTTTCCTCCAGTCCAGGAACTCGTGCAGCGTGGTGAAGGGGTCCTGGGTGACGGGACACTTGTCCGAGTCACTCCATACCTCCAGGCCGACCAGCGCCACGCGGATGTTCAGGGCCCGGTAGAACTGAGGGGAAGATGAACAAAGGCTCTTAACATGGGGGTGTGGGGTACATGGGAACAGGAGGGGGTACCGGGACAAGGGGACTGGGGGATGGGGGGCACTTTGAATTGTCCCTGCTGACTTGTGCAAAATGAGACCTTAAGGTCACAAGACGGAGAGAGACAAATAGTTTTCTGTTGAGACACTTTCATTTCTACCCCAATACCCTTTCACCCTTGACACCTGTCTATTTATACAGCATCCATCTGGAGCCCTAAAATAAGACTTTAGAGACAAAGCAGTTGTGAGAGACTGACATTAATATATTACACAGGAATCACATTCATCTCCCCCCTTCAGCCGTTCTTCTATTTTAAACGTGTGATTTATCACTGCTGGGTGTGGCAGGGGTGAGGATCGTACCTTATCCACGTAATTGGCTATCTCAGCCAGCCTCTGTTTCACTCTCTCCACGTCCTTCCCCTGCTTCTGAAACTGAGCGCAGACAACATGCGTCACTAATGTTGGGTCAATACCAGTCACAAGCAACCTTGAAGTCCACCTGTGCTTCACCAGGTATGTTGTTCACAGTAAGGTAGTACAAAGACGATTCTATTGACGAATCGGAAAAAAAATGTGAGAAGTGAGAACTGCAATCTCCTGTGCTGACAGCCTCCTGTAGTGGACTGTGATGTTGTTCTGACATGTGTAGCACAGTATGCCTGACAGCTTGTCAAGCTGAGATCCATCTGGAATGAGGGTTATCTCCATGTGGAAGGGAAACAATCGTTGCCCCAATAGGGAGCCTGGATTCCTGGCAGACACCCGTTCCGTGATGAGACAGCTTTTCCGTCTTTCCCCCCACTGAGCTGAAACCTGCGTTCACACCCAAGGCCTCTGACAACACCATCTCCCCCGGGCCTCTGCATTACGGTCTGGGTGGTAGACCTGACCACGTCCACTCCAGCCGAGGACAGAGGGCAGCTGGGAGGAAATCCCAAAGCGAGCCTGTTTTCTCCCTGGCAGACTACTTCTGTATCCACACACGGTTTCCTGTTTCCTGTCTGGAGCACTGGGGAATAGTTCAGAACTTCCTGTGAAGCCCTGGACCACATTGGCTGTTGCACACTGACCTAATTCTGCAAGTCCTAAGGGAGCTTTTCTTCCTGCAGTCAGGCCCATTTTCTACTTCTTCTCTCCCTTTGTCTGTTTGTTTCCACTGTGGTAATCTCTATCAGTGAAGAATGGAACATCATATGTAGACATACACATGGAGGGCATACCTCTCTGTTGTCAGCAACAATAATCAGCTCCACGTACTTAGTAGCCTTCTGTGCATGTCTTTTGTGCTGTGACACAAAGAGAAATGGAGAGATAGACAAGTGGACAAATAAGTTATGATGCATTCTGGGAAAGAGAGAAATAATGATGGAAGAAGATATAGAAATGAGAAAAGTAACAATTTAAACAACATTTGCACTTAGTGGAAAACGCTGCCTTTCATTTCCTGTCTGGTAAACAACACACACACCCACACGTACACACAGCTTCTTACAGAAATACTGGCTTGTTGTAATACATTGATAGAAATGTTTAGTATGAATCGTTAAAAACGACCATGCAGACTAAAACCGGTTATTCGGCATTACTCTGCCATAAACACAAAATTATGTTGCAGAATTAAATAAAGAAAGCTTGATTCATGTAAGCTCCAAAACACTATTCTTTCAATCTCCTCTGTATTTAGGCGGCCCCTGCTCCTTTTATAGTGAGCTCTGAAAGCCTTGGATGCAGGCGAGTCTATGTGAGTGTTCGATCCAAGGCTAAGGTTGTCATTCTGGATGGCTGGATGGAAGTAGGTACAACAGTCGTAGATGGATGAGAACACCTGCCACACAGTAGCCAGCTGCAAAGCTTGTTCTGTGGTGCTGCGATCACACTCTGAAGCCAGGGTGTGACACTAGTGCCAAGACTGGACCGGTTCCACACCATGAGACGCTAACATTCCCATGTCCAACCGTCAACAGTGTAGAGGTTCCAAGAACAGGCCCATCTTTGGAGTCTGACAGGGTAGAAAGCTAGGTGCCTTACCCTGGTGCTGAAGGACTGAAACGGGCTCCTCAGGTGGTTGTCAAGGGTGTCAGAGGACAAGTTGAAGCCATGTCCACATGTTCCAGGGGTCAGGTTGAGGTCCTCGCCTCGGTAGATGAGGTGGGTACCATTGTCAGGCTCAAATGCTGGTTCCAGGATGTAGGTTTTGTTTTCAAGTGCAATTATGCCCCTGGGAGGGATAGGGACACTGTTTCAGGAAGACAGTACAATCATCTTCCCAACCTGCTGCATACATTTTCTGAACGGAATTGATGATTTAAAAAAAAGTCCTTATATTAAATGTAAGTTCACCCTCAGTGTGACACGAGTAGGGTCAAATAGTCTGAAAGTCATGATCACAACTTCACATTGCCGTTGCAATTAAAATGAGACGAACACCTTAGCCAAATGGAATGCTTTAAGACTTTCGGCAAAACTCCAGTTTGTTGACTTTTTCGGGAAAATCTTTTCTTGGGGGGTATTTACTATTCCAGGTCAATGTTTTATCACAAATTTATAACAGAAAAATGTTCCTGGTCATTAGCTTTTATGGCCTCGTTAAAAGCTTTTAAGGCATGCAAAACATTTTCTCCAGCTATAATGCAGCTCTGGTATCAGGGGCAATTAAGCAGGAGATGACTGTACATCAACAAGCTTTTTGTTGATGCTCTAACTCCATTGGGATCTTTTATAGCTTCCAGGTGGCCATTAGTTACAGATAGATGCCTACGGGAGAGTGGAGGAGAAGAGAGGATAATTACTGGATGCGTAGCGAGGAAAGAGGATGCAACCCCCCCCCCCTCTCTCTCTCCAGGGACGTCAAACCTGTTTGGACATAGAGGCTTGTGGACTGTGTATCTGACCAACTGTGAAGGGCTGTAGGTAAAGGACTGCAGGTCGTGTTCAAGAAATGTATCCGCTCTCAGAGATGCCTGTGGACACTTAACCACCTGGCCCAGGGCTGCTTTGGAGACGGCCCCTGCTGTCTGACTTACCGGAGACCGGAGCAGGTGCTGATAGTGACATCAGAGTAGGGGTGGTGCTGCACCTGCCCGTGGTAGTAGCAATTCATCTGGGGACGAAATACAGTGAAGTACTTAATCAGGCTGTGATACAAAATTGTAGACACATGGATGGTTGTTTTTCTTCGTGGTCATCAATGGACATGTGGAAAAAATAGAGGATGAAAGTTAATTTAGGGGTCTGGAGACAGACACGCTGCAGTGACTGTCTGGATGACGGGGCAAAGGAAGTGTCTGGTTTGGAGTGAAAACAGACATTTTATGGCCAGCGTCTTTCAAGTCTGAACCAAACCCTCCAAGATCAACTGTCATTTAGCAACCAGCCAACCATTCCTCAGTCCCAAATATACTTTTTTGTCAATACTGCACTATGAGAGGAAATACCTCAGGCTAGTTCTCAACAGACTTTCATAGAGGAAGCTCGGCTAAGTTTTCTATCTTGGAAAATGACTTGGGTTCAACTCTACAAAGGAAAGTGTTTGTGTCAGGTTTGTCCACCACTGGCTCTTGCTGAGTCACCAACTAATGGCCTTTAGCGTGACATTAAATATGAATACAGGGGTTCAACAAAGGTTCTGGGTATAGCATCTACATTAATACCACCAACTCATATTTCTTTCATGACACAGAGCTGCTGTTTTTGGGAAACAATTCAAGTATTCTGTATGTTGACCCAGAGTCTATAAAGACACAGTTTACTTCTGGGAATGGATTCATCCATACGGAAATGATAGGCTTTTAAAAGGTCAACTTTGCATGTTTTTATAAGTCCAAGGAAAGACAAATAGCAGCAGATTGAGACAGGAATCACCAGAGTACAACTTCAACATCACCCTATCCTACCTAACTTTTATAAGTCCATAACTTTGGTAAGCGGTACTATAGCCTGCTCTGCTGGTAGCCAAACACAATTTACCTATTTAATAAGTGTATACATTTCTGCAAGATCAGGACATCTTATAATTAGCATTACTATTGACAATACTGCAGGATAACCTCCCCTCTCTTTCTGCCCAAGGCAGAAGAGCAAGCACACAGAGGGAAGTTGTTTTTATAGCAAGAAAAAAATATCTGGCATGTCCCCAAAATGAGCAGACAACAAAAGTGAGGGAAAACACCAAGCTCCACATTTTCCACTCTGGTTCGTTCAGTTTCTGTTGAAAAGTAAGGAAAGAACGGTACTGTGTGCGCTCATCTAAACTCTGAGAGCCTGAGGTGAAAGCAAACTTTGAATGAACACCCATTTTAATCCATTTATTATTCCTATCTATAAAGTCGGAGACTGTATCCAGCATGCACTTCCACAAGACATTTAGTCAAATCCATCAATTGTAAATTCAAGAGAATATCATAGACATCTGTCATAACCTGCTCAAAAAGATGCCCAATTGATTTAAATCTATTCACACTCTATTATCTTCATCAGAACAGAACGATCCAATTCACTCCTGTCCGTCGAGATCATCGTCAAATAACAGTCTGTCTGCTTGTCATTCCACTACTCCAGACACCAGTCCCATTCTTCTGAGCATACGATTCGGAAAACATCCATTGGTAGCTGACATTCTTACTGAATCATCTGTGATGACATGCTGGAGACCACGTCAACTCAAGCATGAATATCAGGTGCCCTTGTCCCCCTGCCTACCGTGCCGTTGTGGGCTGTGATGATTGCACTCCCATCCTCCAGGTAATGCGTCTCAGTGTAATGGCTCGCAAACAGACCCCTGCAAAACAGACAGAAACAAAGAAAAGAAACAGGGACATATGAAAAGGGTTATTTTCAGACCCCAAAATGAAGAGAGTCATCTGCTCTGTTTTCTAGTACTCTGGAACGAAACATTTGTTTGTCCTCATCTCCGGCTTTCTGTATTCCTTGACAGGCCTCTGGAATGATTCCCGTTGAGGAAAATGACACAACAAAGACGGTTCATTGGGAAAAGTGGCAGTGAATTAACAACGCCTGTGTCCATGAATGACATATCCTGCTAAGGCAATTATTATTCCAATGTGTGCGTGCGTGTTTGAGTCGATGTGTGCATGTGCGTATGTGTAGGTGTGTGTGTGTGTAAATGCATGTGTGCGTCTCAATCTCTGAAGTCAGTGACATCTAAGTTGATGAAATCTCGGATAGTGTGGGTTTGTGTGCGCGAAAGAAAGACAGCGAAGGAAAAGATGCCCTCCTAACTACAGTGCATTGAGACGTATCTACACGGAACAGCCTAATATGTTGAATCTCTCAGGAGAGACATCTAAAGACACCCATCTTTTCAAAAAGCAACCAGTCGACTGTGCAGTCCCAAAACAGGCTGGGTTGAGGAGAACACCCCCCAAAGCACTGACCCATTTACCAGAAAAGGATGATATTTTAAAATGTCATTAATTCAATCAAAACACACGTTAAAGTGGGATGGCTGAAGAGGATTTGGGATGGATCACTCAGCGAGACTGAAAAAATGTGTGCTTCCAAGTCACAGCAGGAGATATATCCCACCATGCTAACCATCCTACGCTGCATATCCTGACCAGTATCCAGGATTAGCTGAGGAAGGATTATACAGTGCAGACATACATCAATTCAGCATCTATGGATAGAATGTTACGATGAAAACCGAACTGACTAAACTGACCATTTCTTCAGCCATGGCTCTCATATAACCTAACTACTGACTGTCTTTAATGACTATTCCTGAACAAAGCTACCACCAAGCAAAAGCTGGGAGGTTAGTGGACGCTGTCTGTGAACCCCATCCATATCACACAGAGGGCCTTCAGGCAAGCCCAAAAGCTCATATTTGCCTTATATGACATAAGAGGATATGTTTGTAGTCCAGATAGGATTTGTGTTTTGCTAATGCTAGTTCCCTGCGAGGGCTGAAAAGATCATTTCTGGGCAGGAAGCTGGTTTAAGCTGAATAACTCATGTCAAGGTGCCATCACATGCATTAGACGGTTGGCTGTAGGTTGCTCATGATGAAAATCATCCTGTAATCAACTCTGTGGTAAAAACAGATGATGGAAGTAAGGCTCTCTACAACCTTGTGAGTGTGCATGCTCCCTCGCTGCTTCTCCCTCATGGTCACACACCTAGCACTCTCTGGGGCACTGGGCCTTTCCCAGTCCGAAACAGAAAGAGAAAGGCAAAAAGCATGCATAGTTACGCAATATATGACCTGAATATTGACAGTGAAATGATCACATGCAATGTGCTCTACAGAAAACAGAATCAACCATGATATGTCTGCTGCTTTAGCTGGGGTTAGATGCTGCATAATATGGTGGTTAGACCTCAGGCTTGAATCTCCTCTAAAAACCAACAGAGACAGAAGAAAGAGAGCGAGGGTGGGGTTTTTTCCTGGACATTGTAAAATGGTTACATTTGATTATGCCCACTCCCCGGTAATGAGCACCCACCAGTGGCCATCTTTTTGTCAAGCGGAACCAGTAGCCAATCAAATGACATTTAGATGGTGGATCACTTCAAAGTGGCTACTTCCCAAAGCCTTTGATCTCGTCTCGTAGGAATCAGCGTGACAGTCACCAGAATCCTCCTGCACAAAACCAGCATGAATCCCAAAAGCTCAGCTGTGGAGATTTTTTCTCTTCGTTTTTTTCCCAAGTCGAAAAAGTGGAAAGATGTATGGTTTCTACAGTGGTTGGGGAGTCAAGGCTTGCATGGGAAGACGACGAAACACCTTTGGTTTCAGAGAGAAAACAAAACAAATGGTTTCCGTATTTCTAGAAGGATTCTGGAGCATGTATGCCATGCCCTGACACTTGCCACACAAGTCCTGATCTAAATTCAAGTCTGTAGTTTGACTGTCAGGTTTGATAAACGTCATAGACGTCAGCAAGGGGGAAAAAAAGGCTATAACAAGACGGTCCCTAACCCTTCCAACGCTCCTTTAGCAGTCTATTTGCCATACTGTTCAATGTGACACACAAAGAAATAGACCTGTCAAGATAGAAGTGATTCTCTCATTTGTAGTAGCCTTTTGCAGTTATAGTGTCTAATGCTATCACAAACAAGAAGCGCTATCGCTTATACTTATTACATCACTGTTTTAAGCTCCTTCACTCCAAGGTGCTTTTTGTGTAATGGGGATGAACAAAGACTATTGTTATTTCTGTCACATGTACCACTCACTGGCCTAATACACATATTCATAACAACTGAAATCAATGAACATTGATTTCATAGGCCTTAGGGTGTGTTGTGTTTCATTAAGCATGGGCAAACATTTAATTAGCACTTCGTTAATAGACACACAGGTTAATTGTGATGAATGAGGGCATTTAAGTGGAATTTCAGGGAGGTCTAAACAACAATCTATCTTCCTGAGGTGTTCCAACATCCCTCCACTGGCATCTTTCCAGTGATTCATATTCGAACCGTATTTTGTATCTTTTTTTTGTCAATAAAATATGATCAGGTTTAGCAGACCGGAGCTGAGAACGAATAATGTAGAAATAGGATCCACGGCAAAATCAACTAAACAATGTAACCCTTTTTTAAATAAGGTACATTTGATATTTTTCCATGACGTGGATCTGTCAAACAGACACACACACACGTGCACACACATGCATAGTCTGAAGTGGTTGCTGTTTGTCTCCATAATTGGGATGAGTCAAACACAGAATGCAAACGTAAGCAGGATTATGTCAGAGTCTCTAGAGCAGAGGACAATATCTTTAGGTGGAACTCCATAGGTCTCTAACTGGATTTCTGATAAAGAGGTAATGCAATTTGAAAACGTTGCATATTGTAAAAAAGGTTGTGCACATTCCTGTAGACTACTTCGACTCTGTTTCCATGCAAATTAGAGGAAAAGGCAGAATATTAATACACATGAAGCCACAACTTGTGTAATAATTCACCATTACGAGAACCCCCAGAGCATTGAGGCGTTTGAGTGCAATTCAGCGCTGGTTTATTCAGTGCTCTTTGTAATCGGAGTAATTTCATTGAACAAAGTCTCTCGCCATCACAAGTCACGGACATGTAAAAGCTAGGCTATTATTCGTGACACCACATGCCAAAGTCAAGGTAAAAAGAGAGGGTAGAGGAGGGAGAGAAAGAGAGAGCTATGAGAAAGGTCTGTGGTTGACAGCCATAATTCTATTTCCACACGCCGTTGCTTTCCAAATTGATTTACATACAGCTCCATGCCCCCCACCCCCACGGCTTAGGTATGCTTCTATCTGGGGCTCTGCAGTGAGTTCATGGAAGGAGGGGGGGCAGAAGATTATCACTGAGCTGGAGAAATAATGGACTCTCGCTGTTGACAGGACCCATCACAAACACCGCAGAAAGCATCAGAAGGACACTGATCACAGTATCCAGTGACAACCTCCTGATCAGCAGTCAGTCGTATCTAGCTACGATAGGTTATCAGTGGAGAAAAGTATCTACAGGAGTCTAAAGACTCTTACACTGAGTCACTGTTAATTAATACATGAGTCAATCTTCATTTTCATAAAAAAAGAACAACTTCAACACGTCCCTCAGTGTGTCAGACTTGAAGAAACGAAACAGTAACATATCATCAGATCACTTGTATGAGGGGTCTGACCAATATATATGTTTTTTTATTTATTTGTCAACCTTGAAAGCAGGGAACAGGGCATATTCTCTGTTCCCAGTCTTAGAAGAGTCCTGTCAGCAGTACACTATGCAGCACATGCAGCTCTACAATACAGCACTCTTAGATGAGTCAAACCAATGAAGAGAGGAAAAAAAGAACACCACCCCTGAGTGGAAGAAATGCAGGGTCTTTACATCAGCAGCGAATCCCAGACAGGCAGAGGAGCTGAGTATCCGTGGTGTCGGCAAGGCGAGCACACTGGCACCCGTGAGGGAGGGATGTATCTGGTATTCATGAGAATTCACGCGTGTCACCGCATATCTAGAACCGATCCCAACCAATTTCTTTTCCATGGACCGGCCTGAACATACTAGTCACATGTCATCTCTGTTTTTCTGAAAATGTTGGAAATCATATCATGTGCATTACCAAACAAAGTGGGAGAAAGAAGAGAGCACAGTTCGTTGTGTGGATTGAGTGATGTGAGCTGCAAATTGTTAAATGGAAGACCAGCCTACAAGCTTAAGTAGTGACCTCCAGTGACATGACAGCAATGAAGGAACACAGCTCTCTGAAGCCTAAGCAAAGCTCACATTCATGTGGAGAAGTGGTCAACACACTGAGTGGAACTCCTACACAGAGCCTAGGCCTTCAGCTCCTCTGCCCTCTCTGCCTTCTTACTTTGCAACCACAAGGTCTCCCTCTCTCTCTCTCTCTTTCACAATCCCTGAGTTGTCATTCTAAGCAAGAGACCCTCTGGCCAAACGTTTTCATTTAGCCTCTAAGGTCTCTCTCTCTTTCTCTCTTTCACACTCCACGTTTGTCCTTCAGCGGCACATTTTTATACATCGAATTCTCAATAAATAACGTTTACATTATCCGTAGTTGCAGGAAAATATATTTGGAGGAACACACTCCGTTCTAGAAAGCAGGGATACAGAAAAAAAATGATTCATGGGCATTAAAACATCTTTGTTCTAATACTTTCAACAGCCGTAGAGTTTGGTGACTGTCTGATCATTGGACAGTGGAGATTTCTCCCCAGACTTCTGCTTGTGCTTACCCTGTAGAGTACCTGAAGTCACATGACATCCCTGACCCTCAGATCCCGAGGTACAGTCCAGCTTTATAACAATCAGCCATTTCATTGCTGTTGGCCTACACATCCGGAATATGTAACACCATTAAACTATTCCCTCGTCAGGCATATTTTCCCATTTCACTGTACAATGAACATGATCTCATACTCTTTAAAGGTAACAGCTGGCCAGCTGACAGTAGTGATCCTTTTGGAGATTATAAGTTTAGAGGACATGAAGTCAAGACTACACAGCTTCTTTGGACAAAAACCTTTCTATTTTAGCATTCGGGTTCATGTTAAACCTTGCATTTTGTATGACGGTTCAAAAGAACAGCTCTCTATTTTCTGTGCTTAAGTGCTTAGTCAATCACAGAGTGACATCGTTCAGTTAAAGTTTGCAATTGAGTTAACACCATGTGACATTAAAAACAATAAGTCTGGAATGGCGTTTGAAACTCACACATGCATTCACAACATTCCCATAATAGGAAGATGGGTACTTTTTAAACCCAATGAGAAACTGTGGTAATGACTCCAGGTAGTGTAGGCACTGCCCACTCCTCTGAGAAGCTTCCGGATCTGCCATATTCACATTCACCAGAACTAATGAGGGACTAGGGATCTTGAAGGAAGAAGACCTCTTATTATTCATAGAAAAGAGTAAACAAATCCATAAATGTTACTGTCAGAGGGTTCGTATCTCTCCAATTAATCAGAAGTTGTTCCCTAAGGCATTCTCATTGTTCAGCCAGACTTCTTTTGTCTAGAGGGAAAATACACAATTAAACGCTGTAATATTCAAAATCTTCTCTCCCTTGTTCTTCCATCCTTCCATTCTTTCTTCTTTTTTCTCCCACTCTCTCTTTTGTGTGATTTTTCCTTTCCTTTTTTCTTTCTGAAAGTGGGAGGTACAGAACGGCAGACCGGCAAAAGAGTCAATGACATGCTGCTTTAGCCGCAACTCATAAACCGCCGCAACCCTTGTTGCTCCTCACGTCCCAATCCCTGCAAACTGCCCTGGCTCTCCTCTTAAAAATGTCTCACATCATTAGGTCCACTCCTTTTTATTTGTACGGTGTTAACATTAATTCCCCAGTAAGATAATGGTGCCCAATCTGTCATTCCACACCCCATTACCCGGGTAACATGGTGGAGGCTGTGTCTTTCAATCTGCAATGATGTATCGTTTAAACAAAGGTTTGGGTGACTGCGCAGAGCTCCTTCAGAGCAAGGAGTCTGCAGAGCTGAGAGAGGGTTGGGCAGGCAGAGACCAAGACATCAATTAAGGACAGGACATGGGTGAAGACACACTAAGGACTGATTGAAAACTAAAAGCCTGACAAGTTTTCAATTCTGTGGGACTCAGTACCGCTGCTAACCCTTGCCTGTCCTCATCACGGTGCAAATTTGCAGGCTACAATGACCTTACACAGGAGGTACCAGTGGGGTCACCAAACGTTCAAAGGTTGTAGGTTAAGGGGCATAGGTTATAGGGTGACCATGATGTACCCTGGGGAGGGGAACCGGTTGAAAATGGTTACATATGTAACGTCCTACAAAACCAAAAGGTGGCTATTATTCAAGTCATGGATAACAAACTGTCTCTGCTTGTTTAAATAGCAACATCCTTTCATAATTGAATGCCTTATCGCTAAAACTGTCACTTAAATTAATTCTGCACAGCCTCATCTGCTTCTTGGGTAAGGTTTTCCCACTGGTTCTGTCAGTGAGTTTTCCCACTGGTTCTGTCAGTGTGTTTTCCCACTGGTTCTGTCAGTGTGTTTGTTCACTGGTTCTGTCAGTGTGTTTGCTCATTGGTTCCTTCAGCTGATTGTCTGATCACTGTGTTGTCAGGCTCACAGAGGAAATCGCCTCCGTCAGACCTCGGATGCGTTTCCTCTCTCTGCGCCGTTCTCTCTCGCATGTCTCGCACATTCTAAATTTGCACTTCCTATGCTTGCTGCGTGTGTGCGTGCATGTGTGGCTGTTGCCGGGGCAGTGGGTGTGTGTGTGGCTGTTACGGGAGCAGTGGGTGCGTGCGTGGTTGTTGCGGGGGCAGTGGGTGCGTGTGGATGATACAGGAGCAGTGAGTGCGTGTGGATGATACGGGAGCAGTGGGTGCGTGTGGATGATTCGGGAGCAGTGAGTGCGTGTGGATGATACAGGAGCAGTAGGTGCGTGTGGATGATTCGGGAGCAGTGAGTGCGTTTGGATGATACAGGAGCAGTGAATGCGTGTGGATGATACGGGAGCAGTGGGTGCGCGTGGATGATACGGGAGCAGTGGGTGCGTGTGTGTGTGGCTGTTATGGGGGCAATGGGTGCGTGAGTGTGGCTATTACAGGGGGCAGTGGGTGCGTGTGTGTGTGGCTGTTAAGGGGATAGTGTGTATGTGTGTGTATGTGGCTGTTACAGGGTCAGTGGATGCGTGTGTGTGGCTGTTATGGGGGCAGTGTGTGCGTGTGTATGTGGCTGTTACAGGGGCAGTGAGTGCGTGTGTATGTGGCATTTATGGGTGCAGTGGGTGCGTGTGTGTGGCTGTTACGGGGGTAGTGTGTGTGTAGCTGTTACGAGGGCAGTGGGTGCATGTGTGTGGCTGTTATGGGGGTAGTGTGTGTGTGTGTTTGGCTATTACGGGGGCAGTGGGTGCATGCGTGCGTGTGATTACATGCTTGTGTGACGGATAACATGTCAGAGCTCTGGATGGATGCTTATCACACTAAATCCACATCGCTGTGCCCTGAACTACTGCAAGCTTTGCCATGACTAGTTTTCACCTCCAGGCCGGTAGCATGTAGTCCCCCTAATCTATCCATTGCCTGGATCATCTGATCGTTAAGTGAGAGATTGGCCATGATTATCCATGTGAGATAGAGATCCGTAACACAGAGGAGCAGGAGGAGTAGTCAGACTTTGAGCCTCAGCAAGAGGAGAGTCTGAGCTCAGAGCTTTGGGTCGGCTGAACTTTCACTTTTATAATCTTAAAAACAATTACTGTATGGGACTCCCATATGAAACTATATTTACCGCACTTGACATTTTTTTTGTCTGTGATATTGATGGTATGAGGGACCAGGGAAAAGCGTGTTCTGCTGAAAATGCGGATGCGATAGATCCAGGTTGGGGAATAGGATAGATGTGCCTAGTGTGCAGGGAAATGGAATATAATCCCGTAGTTCTACGGTCGCATCGTCTCTGAGACAAATGCATGCAAATATACACATGATGCATACACACTGTGCTTCCATCATCCCAGGAGGCCTGCAGAGTAAAGAAGAATGCATTCACTCGTGCGCCAAAGATCTCCCGTTGATCCAGAAGAATGTTGCCCCAGATAAATAGATACATTATGCATCATTAACATCCACAGTCCAGAGTATGGAAAATACATGACCTCTTCTCACTTTCCATATTTCCCCCCTCCCCTTGCCTATTGCACGGATGTAGTTTATCTCAATGTGTCTAACAGGGAGATATTCACAGCATGTCTTACTCGGGGATATGGGTGAGGCTGTGCATGCATCACCTCTGTGTTCTCATTTGAAAGCACTTACTCTCAGTAATGCGTTAAAGAACGTGGCAGAAAAGTGCTGATGCGTGTGGGACTTTGCCGTTCTGCTAGCTAACACCCTTGACAGGTGACCCATATATGTAAGGTTAAAAGCAGTGAAAATTGGGCGGCATCCCACCAAATGTTCTCCTGCTTAAATGGTGAAGTCGAAAAAAAAAAACACACAGACACACACCTCGGAACAAACACAGCTCAAAACGTATTTGGCTAAGTGGTCCGACAACATTATCGCCGGGCTAAGAATAACCCTGAGACTGAACTTGCAGGAGCAGCCAGCAGGGATGCAGGAGTTGCCAGGGGTCTCTGAGAAGTTCCAACAAACTCTCTCAACAACAAACTCTCTTAAGTTCACAGTTACCTCAGAGACAGAGAGAGAGGGGTGGGGAGAGACAGAAAGAGAGAGAGAGAGTGTGTACGAGAGAGAAAGAGAGAGAAAGTGGAGAAGAGAAAAAGAGAGGAAGACAGTGAGAGTATAAAAAATGCAAGGCAGGAAGACAGTGAGCGGTGCAGATCCCTGGGGCTTGGTTAGAGGCCCTCGCAGGCTAAAGTAGCACTACTCTAATCTCCCTGAGCAGCACCTCACCTTCCTCTTTTCCCTCTCTCCCTCTCTCCCTCCCTCCCTTTTCTTAAGAGGCTTGAGTCCTCCCAAGAGCTCACTCTGTCTCTCGCGCCACCCATCAGGGTCTTAATTAAAAACAAATAAAAGGAAAATTCTTCCTCTAATTGTTTCACTGAACAATCGTTTAACCGACTACTGTTTTGCAATAAGAAAAATCCAATCATTTTCATTGCGTAATGGAAAATATCACAGGTCTAGCTGTGGGGGGTGAGTCACTGACTCTCTCCCCTCTGGCCCGCTCTCACGACAAAACCCCTCTGCCAGCAGTAATGTTCCCGACCTCAGACCCTGGCAGTGGATCCAACCATGTCGAGGTTTCAGAGGACTAACAACAAAAACGATGCTGACTGCTTCCTACAAACCAGCATTATGCACTAAGATTTAGATTGATCAGCATAGATGTAAACACCACAAATGTAAATTTCTCCTAATGGCCAATGCAGCTCCAGGATATTTTAAATTGGGAGATACTTGCTTAATGACTGTCACCACACCTCTGTAGACATGTGTATGATTTAACCTGGCAAGGGCTGGCAAGTTGGTCATGACATGCTCAGGGCATTAGGCCTTGGCACCATAAGCAAGGACCATGGAAATCTGGCGTTGAGATGGAGGGCATGTTGTGTTTGCAGGGGAAGACTTCTGGGCCAAATCCCCCTTCAGTGATTGTAATCAGAACAAAGGTGGCCTGTGGACAAGGAGGGGGTGGTTCAAGCTGCTCCCTCTAACTGTACAGAAAAACCCATACTTACTGTACACACACACACACATTCTATTGTTTCACTAGATTATTTGATGCTATGCTATATTGTTTTATACTTCTTCTATAGCTCTTATATAAACAAAAACAAAAAGAGGCAGAATAAAGTGTGCGTGAGCATCCGGCATGCCGGATTGTAATCAGCTAGTTTGCGATTCCCAGCAAGGTCAGTAGGTGGCCGCAATGTGTTTAGTCTGTCTAGAAACTCAGCACTACAATGTGTTTAGTCTGTCTGGAAACTCAGCACTACAATGTGTTTAGTCTGTCTGGAAACTCAGCACTACAATGTGTTTAGTCTGCACTGCAAGGGAGCTATTTAAACAGCCCCATTAGGCTTCCGAGCTGACAGGCTAACAGGCTAACAGCGCATCCTTCGCAGCAGGACCGGAATGGCTGAAAGACAGGGGGCACAGTCTCACAGGTCAACGTCTCCAAGACTTGACATATCTAATTAAATAGTTGTGAAAACTAGGCCTCTCTCTCTCTCTCTCTACTTTGTCCACCTATTGTGAATGAGTTTGGTGGCTAATGATGTGCACCGTAAGGGACCGTCAGGTGTGGGTGGGTAGGGGGGGGGCGGCACGTCTGTGTCAGTTCCCGTCGCTGATTCGACACAGCTTGCATAAACAGAAAAGAGTGCTGAGGAGGATGTTGCTATGGTCATGTTTGTGAGAGACCATAATGATGTTGTTTAATGGTGGCCTTGTGTTCCTGAATAGCCCTTTCCTCCAGCCCTTCCTGAGAGAAAAGAATGAAAGGAAATGTCATCATGGGGATGTATTGTGCAAAGCTGTCCGGGTGATCTGTCAACATCTCCAGCCTAATACACGATGAAAGGTACAACAACTGATCACCAAATCATTTGCTGAAATGTTTTGTATTAATGACATGACTGGCTAAATGGTTTTCAATGTATTGATTCAAACTGAGATCCTGAAAGCCCTGCAATTTACATGTATTAACTCCAAGGGCACACACACGCACAGACACACAGAGTCGTGCAGTGACATACACATTTCCACTAATGAACACAAACAAATCGCCTATGCATACAGCGAATCACATCTACATACACATACACGGCACAATTTGTCTCTTGTATAATGCTGTTGCAGTTCTTTGATTAATGTTAATGTGTTAATGTCCCATAAGACTATCATTGGTCATTACAGGCAGGTTCCGAAGCTATGGATCGCTGCAAAGCTTTAAGCAGACTAGTCTGTCACACCCCCGCACACATGCACGCACGCACACACACACACACACACACACAGTCTAACCAGCAGCATGTGCAGCAGGCATTAAATATCATGTCACAAAGTCCCTGCTACAGAGACCTAGGAAAATCTTTTGCTTTTCCATATGTGCAATGATGACTTCTATACAATGACGGCCAGCCAGAACATGAAGGATAGTGGTGTGGCAGGGGCAGCATGGTGCCTCATTCGAGACAGTCCAAAAAATACAGAAAAAGACTGGTCAAACATGCTGGAGGAAAACATCTCGCGTTGGCAGAGGATACAGCCAGCAGTGCGCAACACAGCTCAAGAATTCCGATGTGTGCTCTCTGAACCTGCGCCTGACAGCTCATTGCTCTGAGCTGAAAGGAAGCTACTTGTACTATTCATCTGGTTTCTGCATAATCAGAGTCCTATTGTGAGACAGCTACAACTGAGGAGCAACAAGTCCGGGAAAATGTAAAACAATAATGTGCTTGGTTCACTAAAATGCAAAGAGGCCTTCCACTCAGACATTATTAACAGAAACAGGCACACGCATACAGACACACAGACACATAGACACACATACACACAGACACACACAAACACACACACACACAAACACACACAGGCACAAAGGGGAAGAGATACTTGAGATATGAGACAAGGGCTCAAATAATCAGGACTCAAGCTTTCTCTATTTCTGCAAGAGAGAGAGATAGAGAGAGAGAGTGTTTATGTGTGTGTGTGAGAGTGTGTGTGTGTGAGAGAGAGAGCTTATGTGTGTGTGTGTGTGAGAGAGACAGAGAGAGAGAGAGTGTGTGTGTGTGTGTGTGAGAGTGTGTGTGTGTGTGTGTGTGAGAGAGAGAGAGAGAGAGAGAGAGAGAGAGAAAGAGAGGGAGAGAGACATAGTGTAAGAGTGAGATAGAGTTTGTGTGAGAGAGGGAGAGAGAGTGTTTGAGAGAGAGAGAGAGAGAGAGAGAGAGAGAGAGAGAGAGAGAGAGAGAGAGAACCAGCCCACCAGACAGAACAATCTCCAAAATAGCCTTTTTTGGGTTCAACATTTATAGAAAAAGAAAACTGACGTTTGTTTTTGAGCAATTGGGCGTGTTCAACAGGGAAGCTGGGAGAGCCAGTACCAAACGGAGCCCAGGGCTGATCAATCTAGAGAGATACAGTGCTGAAGTACAATTTTTTTTATTTTTTGTTTTCACCTCAAACAGACACACTCACAGGAAAACATGCAGATGCACATGAACACAATACACACAACCGCACACAAACACAAATGTACACACACACACACACACACACACACACACACACAGACACACACTTCCTGCTGCTCTCTTCTCCCAGGGCCTAGAGTGTCTCTGCACTGTGCTTCAGGATAGAGTACTGGGCCAGCGCCAGAAGGCTGCTAGCAAACATATTGGTTTATTAATTAGATCTGGTAGTCAGTTTACATTGGCAACCCCTACATCATTTCTCACTGGCTCCACACCAGAACTTCTCTGGTGCTGTGCCAAATGAGGAAACCTTATGGACTCAGCAGAATCCAGTAAAAGACCACCACTTACAGTAAACCTTCCATAACTCAGCACATGATGCCTCTCCTAAATGAACACTTAGGCTCTCAAAATACAATTTACTAACTCTTCTCCTCCTCTAAGCCAGTTCAACAAACAGGGCCCATGGAGAGAGAGACCCTGCGCAACAAGTCCTCGGATAGCTGAATCATACCTGCTCCATGCAGACTCTCGCCAAGGTTCTGAATGAGTGCAGTCATCCACCCCTGATATACTGATTTCCTTAATACCGTACCATAATATACTACCTTGCCTTATATCAACAACCAAAGGCACATTTCACTTTACAAGGGTAGACAAATAGAACCAATGAACAGATACAACAACGTCAACTGTGGGGCAATTTGCCAACAATTCCTGCAAGAAAAGTCTTTGGTGGCGAGTTTCCACAGAATTTCCTGCGGTCGTGTGTCAGTAAAAGAAGGGTGAGCCATGACTCTACCAGTCAACTCATCTGGAATGAGGTCAGCGTCTCCTCCTCTCCTCAGCTGGGGCCAGGAGAGAACCATCGGTCTGGGGAAGACAGTCAAGGCTACTGATCTCCACACACTGGGGTCACTGACCACCTGTTCCCAGCCGGCACAGGGACTCATATCAGCGGACACATCTGGAGCCCGAGGGGGGCAGAGCGGAAGGGACTGGCAGCCGACCGGGCCCAATGCAGGACTGACTGATGTGTCACAGCTGATGTTGGGGTCACCGGGGGTCAGGGTGGGGGTAGAGGTGGGAGGGATGGGCGAAGCTAGATGGAAGGGTGGGAGGGAGTTGAAGTCGGAGCAACTTTCTTTCTTGGAAAACATCAGAGAGAGTCTTGAGAAAGAGCGTGAGAAGTGGGAAGGGTTGCCTGACTGGGGGGAGGAGAGGGGGTGGAGGGCAGTTGAGGGTGGTGGTGAGGGAAACGAGACACTCGATCGTGTGCTCAGTGTTTTGTTGTACAGGCAATTGGAGACAACCGAGAGGAGCACCACATCAGCGTTCAGGAGGCATGTACGGCTGGGCTTATTATTTCTAAAACCAGCATTGAAAAGCAGAGCGCTGTGTGGATCCCAATGGCCTCCTCCCTATTGGTTCCAATCCACACAGTGATATGACTTTGTAGAAACCTTACATTCCAGACAGGTCTATGCTACACCATATGGACACAGCATGCCTCTTCCTGTCTCTAAACACAGTCCAGGATACGAAGCTCTCCAATTTGAGTGGGCAATACTATACTTGAGAGAATATGGTTGCTTCCTGCCCTCCTGCTATGACAAATGTCGATCTCTGTGTGTGAAGCCTATGGCTGTGGCAGCTAGCAGGAAGTGATGCGCAAGAGGACTTACTCATTCTTCTCCAGTACCAGGACCAGCTGTTGGCCTTCCGCTTCCACTAGCAGCTGCAGTGACGCAGGGTGACTCTGGAACAGACACATGCCACAGGAGGGGTCAGGGGACAGGATGGTCTGTCCTGTCAGCCAGATCCACAATGACACACATCCAGGGCAGGAAATTTTAATTGACAGGCCTGGAAATTGGCAGGAAGTAGTTTCCCAGTGGTGGGCGATACTGTGTAACCTCTGACCAGACTGAGATTTTGACCAACCAAACTCCCCGCTTCAAACCTTGCCTCAGTTGACAAGTATCCATGACAGGGAATTAAACATTCACGCTTAGGTCGAAAATTTGTTTTCTGGAGTGACCAAAATATCCCACATCAGCACAATATAACTCACAAATCAACAGCTTGAACAGTTTTTGCGGATTGGACATTTATTTTTGGTTTTTGAGTGAAAGCAACATTTTGGACGATCGTCTGCAAATTTCTGATCTGATTGACGTTCCTCTCATCAGGTCTCCCACCTTCTCTTCACCTTGGGTTCCAGTTGTGAACAACCAAGGGAAACAAAGACATGAGACTTTGGCTGTATCGTGATAGGGCTATCAAAAAATGTGTGACACACACACAAAAAACACACCTTAACAAACAGTTCCATGCCTTCCAGGCACAGACTCTCAGAGGGTGTCCGAGAATAAAGCCGTTGACAGGGTTAGGAAAGAGAGCTTCCTGATAGAAAATCACAGGTTATATAAATGGCCGTGTTTCATTCTGTCATTTGGACAATGTTGAATGTCAAAGAAGAGAAAAGTCTGAGCAACAGAAAGGCAGGTAAAGTACAGTGGTCTGGAAAATCTAAGTAGTTAAATAAATCCAGCCCTGTGGGTGAAATCAGGGATTTTTGATGTTAATCACAATCAGATGATCAGCAAGTGTGCTATTAACTATTTGTGTGCTCTACTGTCTTACTCATTACAGGATATGGAACACCTAGTGACTCCATAAATTGGGGAGGACAGGAGACAAAAAACAAATGATGTCATGTTGTTTGTAGCAATAACCTGAAACATCTTGTACTATAAATGTGTTTTGTAACTAGGGTAACTAGGGTAATGAGAGTGGAGAAAATCTCAACCATCTGAACACGGCCATTAAGATGATACTATATCCGAATGGGTTACTAAAATAAAAAAGAAGAATGCTAACAAAAACAATTCAATTCTTCCAGGAGGTTCTGACCAACAGGGTTCTGCTAGGGGAAATTCAGGGATGTTTGTCTCCCGCTACTCATTGTGTCTATAGAGAGAGAGAGAAGAGATGGGAAGTTCACATCAGGCTATCACCCAAACATTGCTCCTGACTCATTGCTTTTCATTTTCTCTGTTCTTTTTGAAAGGACAGCAACCTGCCACGTCGGGACTACAGGGACGGACGGTCTCGTAGCAACTTAGAAAAGATCTGTACCATTCTTACGTACATTAGGAAAAATCTATAGGACCAACAGCTGACTCCTGGGCAATCAAAAGTTAGAACACAGCGTCAGCTAAGGTGCTCTTTAGATTCAGTTGTTCCCAACACTCATAAAATGGACTGAATGTAACATTGGATGCAGACCTGTCTTCTCGTTGATCAGAGCAGCAGGGGCTTGAGTTAGGTGGGATATGCCACTGACTTTTCTTTGCTTGAATGATATGAGAGGCTTAGGACAGTGCGTTGTTTTACCGTCACGATTCCCGTTCTCCTCCGAGATTGACTCTTCCTTTGAGGAGAGTTTAACGGGTTCTTCCTGAGCTCCGGTTCTCTTTTTCGGAGCGGCTGTACAGGACTTGAGAGTCGAACGTGATAGGATTCCCCTGTTCCCCTAAGGTGTAGGATTTCCTTGAGCCAGGAAAAACTAATCTATGCCAGAATTCTGTAAGGGATAAATCTAGGTAAGCCTGGCTGGTTTAAATATTCAGGGTGTACTAAGACACCTCATCCCCCCTCAGCAGAGGTCTCCTGGCTTTGCAGTGGGGGGATCCCACATTTCAGTTTCCTCTCTTTGCGAGCCAAACGTTCGTGTAGGGTTTCCCTGCCTGAGGCAACCCCAGAACCACAGACATCTGTCCAACGCACGGAACCTTTATACTGTGGTACTGAAGGCAAACTGAGGCAGATTCACCTGCTGTTGCAGTCTCAAGGGATTGTACAGCTCAATGTGCTTTTAGCTGACATTGGTCAAACGAAGACTGAACTGCCTAGAATGCAGGCACTTCAGGATTATGACAAACGTGTACGGTGCTAGTAACTCTACCCAGCAACTCTGCTCATTGTAGATTGATCCAGTGGGGTTCGACACAGAGATCAGCTAGACTGGTTCCAATTCTTGTTGCTACCTGAGTTTGTCTCAGGCAACACAGAAACCGATTGGGGAGGAAATTGCCCAGCCCTGGCCTCTCCTATCTCCCAAATCGTTTCGAAATGCCGGTTTCATGCACCGATGACTTGTAGAGTAGGAAGCCTGCCGAGTTTGGGGAATAATTTCACAGTGTGTGGCGCCCCTGGGCTATCTCCCACTAAATAAACAACAGAGGGGGCCATTCAAAACAGCACAGAGAGAGAAAGCAATGAGGGAAACCACAAAGGGGAATCTACACAGGATAAACAGAGCTGGTAGAGGAAATTATTAGGAGTTCTCCACTGGAACAACCGAGCAGGGCGAGGAGAGAAGCAAGCATCTGTGCTTGGCTGAGCTCTCAACAGCAGATTAGCATTGGCTGGCCCAGCCTCTAAGCACCATATTAGCATTAGCCAGGGCCACTAAGTGGCCATGTTATGAATATTTACCCTGGCTTGGAGCTGGCTGAGGCGCCTGCGCTGGTCTCTCCCTCCCAGCAGCACTGGGATGGTTGTCGGGTGGCGATGTAGCTTAGCAATGGCACCGCCTCCCAGCCTGGACTGGTCCGTGTTGCTCCCTATAAACACATCAAAGATAAGAATGAAGACAGGCTGGACATAAAATCAAGTAAACCATGATATGCCATGACAGAATGGAACATAAATAGTTGATTATTAGAAACTTGAGGAATAGAATAGACCTTTTAGCTGGATCAACAGACAAAACTACTGATCATCTATCACGTTTTGCAAAGAACAAGTTCCACCACTGTCAGATACATTGTGTCGCCTCAAGCGACACTTAACCCCAAAGACAAGCATCATTACACTAAGTCATTTAATATAACAACAGCTCGCAGTTGGCATTCTGTGGCGTGAGGACCAGTGTTATATTGCACGACTGAATGCCATTATGTTGTTCCAGCAGAGTGAGAGCAATCTGTCACAGAAAAATACCTAAGAAAATAAAAGATCTTTATTATCGCATTACAGCTTAAACAATATCACGTGTGCAGTATCAACGCCACGCATTAGCATAGCTGGGCTACTTGGAACTCATACTGGTCATGAATGTTTGAATCATCCAAGAATCATGTTAGGCATCCTCTCTTTAGGTAGACTGTGTAATGTCAAAAACAAAAGACTTCAAGCACTCCCTTGTACTCATATGACAGTAGTGTCCCCAAAGAACCAGCATCAATACCCAAGACAAAGCATTAATAATGGATGCTCTCTCTCTCCCACTCTCTCTATCGCGCGCTCTCTCTATTGCGCTTCCGCTTTCTTCCATTCAGCTCATGAGGTACTCAGCCTATACAATATCTCTAGACAGCTTTGCATCAACTCTAACTGCCACTGCCTGCTGAAGATGAACACTCTCTTTGTTACGCCCATGCACAGCCACACACACACACACACACACACACGGTTTCTCTGTATGCTCCTCAAACTCTCTTCCGTTCTCTCCCTCCGCTACTCTCTCTAGCTTTCACTCTCTCTGTCTGTCTGTCTTCCTATCTCTCTGTTCTCTAATCTCTTTTGTTCAATAATGCCATGTATTCATAACAGTCGCCTCTACTAAAGTAATCTGCTCTTCACCACGCATTGAAACAGAAAAGTACATTCTGAATGCCGTTTAACGTAACTTAGACAGTTAGGCATGCATCATTTCAATACTGTACTGTATTTCAACGGCCTCTCGGAGACAGCCCACTGAGGCAGTGGGGGGATGTGCAGCAAGTCGTGTCCCAGACTGGCTGTGGGAAACCTGTGGCGTGCGTTTCCGTCCTATCAGCCATCCTTGCTGCTGCCACGGCTCCCACAGACCACTGGGCTCTCTGAGGTCCACAGCAAGCATGCTACGATAACCAGGCCCAGGGGGTTCCTGTGTGGCCGAGGAGGAAGGGATGGGAACACGAGGGGAAGGGGGGGGGAGTGTTGACTGAGAGGAGTGAAGGTGCACAGGGGGTGGAGGAGTGGAGAGATAACTTCCTGCTCACTACAGCAGGAGACTGAGAACCTGTCATCCACCAGTGACGATAGCAAGGCTCCATCTCTGATGTTCTTATAGAACTCCAGCTGGATCTAGGACTGGGCTAGATATGGCAGCAGGCAAACAGAGACCAGTTTAAGGGCTTGTTCACGTCACTGTGGCAAGGCTTGTTTGGATGTGTGTGCCTGTGTCAGACTAAGACTTTAAGCCCACAGGAAGTGTCTTCAGTGAATGATGTTTGCTTGCTGCCTTGCTCTGTTCACCACTCAAGAAGCCTTTGTTTTCTGTCACACTGTCTTTCCTTAGACAGACAACAGTGACTCCCTTTAAAGAAAACAAGCAGTGTCGACAAAACACAGCAACAGGTTTGGTTCCATCTTTAAAACGAGAGTGAGGCAAACTCTGTGTCTGGTCTGACACCCGTTCATCTCAGTACCCTAACAAGGGCACAATGTGAGGCCTTCAGTTTTTAGGGGATATTTGAGCACACGCCTACAGTAGTTTGTTGAATTTAGTGGTGCATGAAACTCACATCGGAGTCAGCCCAGCAGCCACAGGCTGCGGCTGGAGGATCATAAAAAGAGAGAGCGAGAGAGAAAAAGAAAGTACATTTCAAGAAAGGCAGGCTGACAGTTTTCAATAAAATGCTTTTAGCGCCACAACTGTTCTCACATTTATGACGCGTGCACTCACAGAAAAAAGTACTCTCTTTTTGGTTGTGTTGTCTTGATACAGAGAGATGCGCCCTGTATTCTTCCCGGTATTATACTGTATGTGTGGGTTTCAAGGGTGGAGGAGGTTGCAAATTGAACAAGTATGCGCATGAATATTCCATCTATCATCTTTTCCTTCACAGACACATGGGAATCAGGAAGAAAAAGGGGAAAAAAAGACTTTTATGATTAATTGCATGTGCTTGATCTTCCTTGGGAGCGTTTGAAATTATAAATAAGACTGGTTCATTCCCTTATGTCTTTTGGGGAGACTGATGGTTGGCCGACCGCAGCCCTCTTGACTATATTAAAAGCCCGCGTCTGCATGGCATATTTTACAGCGCTCTCTTACACGGGTCTTGAAATAAAAAAGAGCTAAATCAGCGGCGTTTCATTATTTGGTCTGCCCCAAGTTTCGGATAACAACGGAATACATTACCTTTTATTTAAACCTGATCTCTGCAAACTCAGCAGTGCTCCAGTTCAGGCACGTCTCTTGAGGAAGGAGGGATGGTCATAGGGAGATAGAGCAGGGAAGTCGGGGGTGGAAAATGGAAGGAGAGAAGATGGATAAAGGACAACAGGCGAGAGTGTAAACGGATGGAGTAGAGGAGATTTTGGGCGGCCGGTCAAGTTGACTTTCAGTGCACGCAGAGGGTGTTAAAGAGGCCTTTCCAGGAGAGTCTCTCTCTTAGCTTTAAGACCAAACTACTAGTCCACGTCTATAATCATCTCACGTCTTGCCTTCCCAGAGAGGATTCAAATTTAAAGTTAAGGATGAAGTTAAGCTCACTTATCTCTTATGTCAGCGGAGGCTCAGGCGTTAAGCTCTCGTTGCATCCAATAACGTGTGAAAAACATCTGCAACCTTCACACCGTAGCTCACACCAAGTCCTTCAACAACTGCAGAGATCATTTGAAAGGTCTTGCATTCAGATTCTGCACATTTGGTCTAACAAGCTTGATAGCATCTCTCGAGGCTACTGTATCATTCTGTTCTTCGTTCTCCCTACAACATCAATGGATCTTTGATTGCATAAACCACTGAAAGAACTAAGAGACATGTATTGAAATGATTCAATAGCAAAGGCAGAACAAATGTACATGTCTGTATGTTTCTTTTCTTCCTGACTTCTATATTGTATTATATATTACGATAAAGTCAAATTCATTATAACAAACTGTAGCCTTTCATGTTCGCTGCATGTACAGTAAAGAGATTGTGCCACTAGCTGGTTTTCAACACACATGGATTCTTTGAACATGGCAGCTATGGTTTCAGGGCTAATGCTTTGATATCAACTGAAACACTTTCACATTCCCCTAGTTAAAACAGTGCAGTATTTCCATTTTGCACTACCCTACACAGCTTACCTATTGTGCTGTTTATGGTTTTTAAAAACTACTCAGCTGAGAGGAGTCATGTAGGAACAGTTTACAAATGTACTAATACATTCAATGGCAAAAACATAAATGAAACAGTTCCCCTAAATTATGGGGTCTGGAATCCAGATTCTCCAAAACAATCATCTAGCAACAACAAAGTCTGGGGCGAAAAACTACAAACATCAGGAATTTGGTTTTTGATTTAAGGGGTGGAGTGGAGTCGGGGTTCGAATTGGGATTAACATTTACAAACAGAGCTCGCCCTCCCAGCCCCTCTCCCTCCGGCCCGTCTTGACCTGTATGTAATGGAAGGTTTGTTTTGCTGTGCTAAGTGGGACCAGTTGTCCTCCCAGAGAGGATTCGTCATGCTGTCCAAAGCCCCTTATGAGGTAATCATTCTCAGCAGTACAGGAGAGGGGAAGAGCCCCCACTGGGTCACAGAGAGAAAGAGAGAGGGAGAAGAGAGATGGATAGGTGGAGAGGGAAGGGATGGAGAGATACCGCTTGGAAGACGGCTAAAACATCCTTCCTTCCTCTCTTCATCCATCCATCCAACCATCCATCCATCTTTCCCCCTTGCCTCCCCCTCAGTACTCCTCTTGCCAAGTGATAACACACTCCAAGCATTTGGTAATTAGTGCTGGGGCTAACTGGAACAGGGTCTGTGAAAGCCCTAGTGGACCCCCCACCCTATCTCAAACCATCTTGAGGGCTTGAGTAAACACACCGCCAGCATATAGCGGTGAAAAAAAGGGGTAACATGAGACCCACCCGAAGCTTTAAGGCTGAAGCCCTTCTGTAATGGGACACTTCTCAAGTGTTGAGAGAGCACAGTGTGCGCGTGCAGAGTGTACCATATTGTTTGCGAGCATGTACAGTAAGTCAGTGTGGGCGCGGATTCAACGCTCCTCCCTCCCCATGGGGCGAGGGTTAGCAAGGTCTCCGTCCAACACCCACTTCCCCCTCATAGGAGCCCGATGGAAGTCTTGTCTCAGAAGCCCACGTGTCCTCCCAGGTCTGCAGGCCTCTCAGCCCTCCCGCAAGGGGAAGGCCCCCGGATTAATGCTTAAGTAGGAACTGTGGAGGTTGGATGACCTAACAATCAAGCTGTGAATGCAAAGGATGGAGCTCCAACACACAAGCATGTTTGGTGACCCCACGCGCACACACACTCTAACCACACAAACCACACACACCTTAAAAGATCTAAAAAGCCTCAGGCAAAGCTGCCTCAACCTCAGATCCAGACTTTCAATGAATATTTCATGTAGTTTCCCATCAGTTCTTTAGACTCTAGTCCTTACTCAAGCCCATCTTCACCAGAATTGACTAGAATGTGGCAACAACATATAATCGACGTACTAAGTAGACCACCACTGATCATCAGTCCAATCTCGTCAACCAAAAAATGAATCCACATTTCTGTCAAACATTTTTTGACAGGTTTATACGGTTTCCTCCTGTGATGCATGTGTTTATGTGTGTGTGTTTGTTTATCTGTTTATCTCCCGGTAGCGGTGCAGACGGTGTCTGGTCAGCAGCAGGTTTCTAAATCACCCAGATAGCTTTAATGGCCGGTGACGGCTAAGACAGACAGACATTGCTAACTGAGCTTCTCATTCCCCGGTGGTCAAACCCCCTTTATACCAACCTGTCCCCATAATGTCAAATTCAGCCAATGAGCAGGTCTTTAAAGACAAACCAGGAAGACGTTATTTCCTAAATGGTTTTTCCAGAGGGAGGCTTGATGGCTCGTTTCAAACAGGATGACCACCATTCATCAGCATTCCTCGGCATACTGAGGGGTGTGTGTGAGTTACGTCCCAGAACACAGCGATGAGAGGTCCACTCCTCATGGACTGTGTGTGTGTGTGTGTATGTGTGTGTGTGGGGGGGGGGGGATGCATGCTGGGGTCTATAATAGCAGCTTTGCTTTCTCCTCCTTAATTCTAGGATACAACCAACTAAAACTCTAATCTGTTTAATGAATGTAGCTGACCAAGAGAGCATTGGTAACAGATAATTTCTTCAAATTCAATCACGTTAATTTATCTCTCTCTGATTGTTTATTGAACTCTGCTGAATAATTTACAATGCACGCAATGTTCACAATTGTGTTTAAGGCTTTGTAATGGGAAATGACAAGATATAAAGTCTGTCTTTGGTCTGAAATGACAAGCTCATGATAAATATATCGTAGCTAGATAATTTACATCTTTTCTCTCTCCAGTCCAGCCTGAATGTCTGTCATCCCCTTAGCGCAGCATATTTTTCTCTCTCTCTCTCTCTCTCTCTCTCTCTCTCTCTCTCTCTCTCTATATATATATATATATATAAAATGAGAAAGAAAGGGGGAGTGAGAGACAGACGAACAGAAAGACACAGCCAAACAGCCAACTGACTCAGCGTTGGGTCAACAATGATTGGACTCAGTAGAGTAGAGCCTTTGCTCAGTAGAGCCTTTACACCACCGATTGTCATTCTAAACTGACACACACTCTATCATTGGAACGTTCTTGATTGATTTCTTGTCAAATGATAAGAGACGTTCATGAATCCACTTTTGCAAAGACATCGTTTGCTGGCAATCCTGATGCTCAACCTTTGTTCAACAACCTTTCTTAAACCCTACACGCACGGCACCACAGGGTGGAGACAACCACAGATGGTCTCTATCTCTCAGCCCCCCTCTCTCACTTTCTCCATGATCATTTGATGTATCTATGTAAACTACAGAAATGCTAATAATAGCCCTAACCCTATTTCACACACATTTCAAATGAAGTCTAGCTCATGTCTGAAGAAACCTATCCCTATTTTTATAAATCAACTACAATGTATAATATGTAAAGCAAGACATTGTCTCTGTCAGACGTGCCTGTTAGAGTCTTATCACTGAGCAGGAAACAATAGCCACAGGATACAGGATAGCTCTCAGAATCAAGCCCATCACCTCATTAGGTTTGAAATAATATGTAGGAGAAAAATAAACGTCAAGACAGCAGTGTAAAATGTATCAAGAGAAGCACCTAATTGTTTTTAATTTGTCTTCTAAATGTCACACTCCTATTCAACACTTGTAGACTGTACATTGCTTTGAGTTCAACACTAATCTATCGTCAGTACTCTATTCAAACGAGATTTTAGTTAACTTACCGGCATTGAATATAGAGTCTGTGTGGTCAACTGCTGTCGTCTGGGATAACATATATACAGCTATAAGAAAGTTATTCCAACTCCAATGTCTCATTTTGCGCAGTTACGGTAAGGAAAAGAGTCAAAAGAAGTATATCACAAGAACAGCATTATAATATGAGGTCCACAACTCTTCACTGTTAAACACGAGAAGGGTGCTGCACAGTTTGATAAAGTCCAAAACACGCAAACGCCGCTGACTCCTAATCGATTAAGGCGTCTGAGCTATTTAAAACTTTTCATCCGTGCATGTTCGAGTCTCTGCCTGTCTTCCCCAAAGAGTTGGAAACGATCTGTCCAAAGCATTGATAATTTAGTTAGAGTATGATGTAATAAAGAGCGACGGAGAAGGGAGCTGGATGATAGGCTACTACAGAACTGGTCTCTTCAGGAGACAGTTCCACCGCCTCAGCATCTCTTGTGCACCCGAGCAGCTTCACTCGAAACCAACAATCGCCATGTGCGCTTTTGTCTCTGTTGGGTCCTAGCGCCAGGCATCTACCGATAGACATACAAAATTAAGAGTAAAGAGCAACACGAATAACAAAACGTTCAACCACACAGAAACACATTTAAAAATGTATTCAAAATTTGACGAACTGTCAAAGCTGTCAGGTCTAATTGCGTCTAATAGTCAACTGAGTAGACACGCTTTTCTTGACAAGCCACCTGCTTTGTGAGGTTGATGCGTTCAAGACTACATGACGGCAATTACGTAATTTAAGCAAATTATTAGGTTGTCTCTGTGTAACTGAGGACATAGGCTATTGCACATCATATGACACCTTTCTAGGATTTAATTAGAACATCAGGGGGAAAAAATGCTGGTAGGGGGAAATCAAGTATTTGTGTAGACTGTACCCCACTATACAACAAAATACCTATTGTGAGCCCCTTAAGACTCACCATAAAATGGCAACTCTTTGTTTTTCTTGTCAGATTTTGGACACATCTTCTTTTCTAAGTCCAACCGTTTCCCAGTTTTATTCCCAATTCTTTGAACTGTGCCTAATTTTCGGCTGTTTTCAGTGATCTACATGTCCTACAATTGGAAGTGCCTGTCTGAAAGACAACCAGTGGGTCAATCTGGGTCTGCAGTCTATGCTAAGACTGGATCTATAACACACTCCACAGAATCCTTTAGAGTAGTGATGTTTCTGAAGCCATGATCCTGTGCTAGTCACACGCCTGTGGACCCAGAAGCATGTGGCCACTCAGGCTTGGTAGAATAAGATACAGCTCTGACTTCATGCTCCTCAGGACAGACTCCTGCTGTAATAAAGATTCACTGGTATAGCAGAGATTGACAGACAGCTTTCTCCTAGTGAATATCTACCCTGTCAGTCAGAGCTCAGCCATTGCAACAGAGTTACATGGCTTCAGAGAACTCTTTCCACTGAGTAGAACTCTGTCAAGGCAAGGGTATGTGTTGATTTGATTCACATGGGCACCCCATGTGAATGAACTATTTTTGCCTGTGGTTTCCCGTGCTGCAAAGAAGCATGGCTATCGTTTGTATTCAAATCCATCGGTTAACTTCCAAATGCTTATACTCTTACCCTTTTTCAGGATTTTTGTCCAGCTCAAATTTGTGCGTCCTTCACCCATTCCTCTGACGATGACCCGGTATCAGTGTGAACGTTATGACTGTGATGTCAGTCACAATCACAGGCTACTAGGGACTCCAAGTCCCAGGCTTTCCCCTGAAGCTCCTGCTGTGATTACAATGCCATCTCAGGGTTGGTTGTCAAGGACTTCAGCAACAAAGACCTCTTTCACCGAAGCTCCCTGTCTCCTGAGTTCCATTAGCGTGGAATGCCAGTGTTCTGGATGGGAGGTTCTACAAGCTCCAAGGCGAACGTGATAGTTGATAAGTATTTACCGCTTACTTTGCACAGAGCAGAGGTTATGACATGATGATTTGCACATTGTCCTATCATCTTTTGAGTTCTTGAATTAATTAGGTTGATAGGAATGACAACACAGGTTAATCTTGTGAAATAGTATATTACATTTTGATTAACAGATATTACATCACGTAGAGAAGAACATCATCATGCTAATTAGAAAAAAATATCTTGCTGCTAATCATTCGATCTTGCTTGAATGAATAAATGAATTGAAACATTGACTTGGAATTTCAACAGCTAATGCAACATTCATCTATTTCTGTCATACCTTATTTAAACTGTCCTTTGAAATATCTCATCAGATTGATATATTTTTTTAAAAGCAGAAAAATATAATATCTTTTGGTTAAAAACTGTAAACGCTGGGCAAGAGAGATACAACATTGCAGTTTATCTATTAGAGAAACCATACATTGTTGGTGAGCAATTCAGCACTGCATCTAGGTTACATCTTTCAGAACATGGTGACACATGAGCATGAATAATGTAATGACAATGATTTTATACTGTTCATGTCAAGAGTAGATACCTTTTTGTCATGGTGAAGGTGAAGTAGAACATTCAGGTATTCCTGTTATTTGGGAATCTGGCTGAAATGAGAACTATTTCAGTTTCTTACTTGTAGGTAAATCAATATAACCGAACGTACTGTGTATACTGTGGCATCCTGAATAACTGTCCATTTACTTTGAATATCGTGCATACCTTCTTAAACATTCAGGTATTGCACACACAGGGTTAGCACAGGCTTACATGTATTATGACAAGGTCATAGGTGGAGTTCCTCACACAGCCAAAGAAAAGCTGGGATATACATGCTGAGGAACGCTCAATGACTCAAATTGCACGGTTCCTTGAATCAGTTCACCTCTGCAGGAGCTGGTCCAGAAGTCTCTGAAAAAACACACTTATTATTCCAAAAAGAAAAAACCCTGAAAATGTCTGGAACATAAAGAGACACAAATCACACAGGCCACCCTTCAATCTGCTAAAAGCAGCTGCAGTTCAGACAGTATAGACTCCTGGGTCTAAATTGGCTTTCACATCCATCAGTCTTCCCCTCAGGTGGTCCACTCCTGGGGGAGGAATACTACTAACCCAGTATCAGGCCAAAGAAGCTGGCCACAGTACCTGCATGCAATCACTCTCCACTTAAAGTGACGGTGGGGATCTCATTCCAGCTATTTGAAGCCACCTGTCGTTTTCTGTGCTCCTTCAGTGAGGTCCATCTCTCTCTATGTTTATCGCTCTTTCTCTCTTTCTCCCTCTCTTAATTACTCTCTCTCTCTCTTGAAAATGCATCATTGGATCTAGCAGGCGATACTGTCAATGAGAGAGTGTTACTCTTTCCTTTCTCTGTTGGCCACAGGGTTTGGGGACTCACCATATCCATCAGATGCACAAACCGATTGAATTATCTTCACTTTGTTACGACGGGTCTAAAGCCACCTTCCCCAACACACCAGTTGCCTTTATGAGTAAGTAAGTAGATGTTGATACTGTCTCCATCTTTGCGACTCCATCTTTGTGTCCAATTTAATGTGAGCAACACTTCACTAGACCTAATCGAGTCACCTTCAGGCCACCTTGTCTATGGAGAAGCTCAAAAAACCCCTGAAGTGAAAAGGGCTCCTAATTATCTGGGAATGATGGAGACATTTTTTCCCATTTCTGTCGTTCCACCTGACTGATGCCGAGCGCAGCTCACTGTCCTGATTTGTCAGTAATGGAGGTGTGACTGAGGGATCAACAGCTGAAACAGAATGTGTCTGACAGCCTGTGGCGGGAGATGACAACACACCGCTCACATTCCCCAAAGACAGACTGCGGGTTAAGAGAGCTCCCACACATCACATTAGCAATGAACTATCTAATATACCCTTAGGGTTTCCAATGCTCTGCCTGTTGGGAGCTCTAGGTTTCTGAGGATGGTCACGGATAGTAAATCATGTCTAACAACATGCTCAGGCTAATTGCAAATGGTCTGAGCCAGGAAGTCGAACGTTGTCAGGGAAGACCTGCTTTGTTTGCCGCTCTTTAGTTAAATGCATAATTCACTGGACGCAAGTACAAGGTAGTCTGACTGAGGCTGAGCACAATCATGTGACTGATGACATTAGGGAGGGCAGAAGAACTCTACAGAAGTCAAACAGGGGCCTCTGCTGGTCAAAGTCTGCGCAGTCTTCTGTTCTGAATATGAGCCTTGAAGCACCCTTACAAGGCATGCATCTCGTTTCAGGCAAATTGAACTCGCACTCGATGATGCGTCCGAGGAAAAGAATGCAGACCAGACGAGGAGCCAGTTGGAATTCAGACTGCGTGGCGGTGGGGGGATGCCTTTAGCCTGTCTAGTGTGGCCAGCCTCACACCTGGAAGTGCACAGGTGACAGCAGGAGCTCTAACACTGCAGGGGAAACCTGGATCCCCTGCATCCTGTCTAAGCCAAGGCTTCCATCCAACACAATCCTTGGCAACATTTCTTCCAGCTCCTCCTCTGTGTCTCTCATTGGTCTACAGTTAGAGAGCAATGCTTTGTTTTGAACAAGTGTATGGATAAATGAAATGTAAAAAGTTGTTGTTTTTGTGAATCTGGCTGAAATGAGACCTATTTTAGTTACTTACTTGTAGGTTCATCAATATAACCTAACGTAATGTGCATACTGTGGCATAACTGTGAGCAACTGCGTAATAACTGTCCATTTACTTTGAATATCGTGCATACCTTCTTAAAGAGCTCAGCACGCAATCTGTTAGTTTGTGATACCGCCCTCCTCTTCTCCTCCTCCTTCTTCTTTGTGACCTCTGGGAGTTTGTTGTAAATTCTGCAGACAGTAAAAGCCATATTCAGGCAAGGCAGGGGAGGTGAGGGCCAGACCTCTGGTGGGCCAAGGGGAGCTTAGCGCCACCAAGGAATCCGTAAACTAGAAAGCAATCTTTATCTGACCACACCACCACCGGCATCCTGCATGCACCGATAACCCTGCCTCACGCACTGTTCCTTTTTCACTGCTACAAACGAAGTCGATTTGTTAAGAGATCCTCCAAGTCAGATTAAGGAATCGCAGGAAATAAATAACAATCATCTGATCAGGAGTGTCTCCCAAGATAAGGCATGGTTGAAAGCAAAATGATAATAGTAACAGGGGCATTCATTGCAGTAATCAAAACAGACATTTGTATATTTCCCATCCAGAAAGTGAGTGTGTTTATGACAGGCAGCGATAATGATGATGCTTAGCTCAAAGCACAGAAGCGGGTAAGAGAATGTCCTGGTTGGTTGGACTCTGGTTACATGACTCACCGTCTAGACCTCAGCTGCATCTCCTGGTCTGATATAGACCTTTCCCTCGGCCTGAAAAGGTTATCTGTGAATCAGACACAAGTGTCCTCTATGAATCCACGCACATTTCCAGATGCTACGGACAAACGCACAGGTTCTTGTGTGCGTGTGCGGGTGCAAACCAGCACAGACTCAATCAAATAGACAATTCAACAGGCTTGCGCACTTTGTCTTTCTAAGGTCAGTTGAGATTTACTTAACTTGTAAAAGCACACCTAAGAACTTACGATCTGACGCAAAGTCTGGGTTGTCATATGCTCAGAAACACGAATTGAATCTATGTTGTAGTAACAGATGGCGTCCAGCAGAGAGCAAGGTTGGATACTGTACGTTGAACTACAGTACGACACAACATACTGACAGAAGTTATGTTCCAATTTTCCCATTTCCACACTTCTAATGACCCATTTTGAAAACAACAACCCGAACTCCAACTGTGTCCGAGCCTTCAAATAAACCCACACCAAAAGAGGCAAACATATCATTGCTCAGTACCGCTGAGTGGATCAGGCTTGGTGTAATTGTCCCCCCTGTGTCTGGCCCTGTCACCCCCGAGCCCCGGCACTAGGTCTGGGTTGGGATCCTGCAGGGCCCTCCTCCTCCTGGCTCTCTGCTCTAGTCTCCTCAGCCTGCCTTGGGAGCGGCTGATGAAGTCGGGCCTGAACTGCTCCAGAGCCTCCTGGGGACAAAAGAGAATACAACACACTTAACTGCTTTTTCCCAAAAGAGTAAGACAATAGCTTAAAGGGTTTTCTGAAACAAATTACCATGCATCCGAACCCTTGAAACTCAAATTGGACAAATGTATTGTACTTTGGTTACGTGCAAACAACTCTAAATAGTAGGCCTACTAATCCAGATAAATAGAATATGGGCTGTGTTCCTTTCTAATAATCCCCCTTTCTGTGTCCTTGATGACTAATGCTTAGATAGGTGTAAGCAGTATGGTAATAGCTTGGCATAACTGTACTGAGTGTGTTCAGGGAACTTGCTCACCAGGAGGGAATAAAAATCCTCAGTGATACCTCATAAAAGTATTTTATATTAGAGCTTTACACTTCACCATGGTGAAATAAACCCATTTAACCTTGACGGGAACCGGCAATATAGAACAGCAAGTTCCTAGCCACTACAGTTGGTCTTACTGCTCTGTATTGGAGTTATCCTTATATAAACCATGAAAAGTGTATATCAAATGTGATATAAAATATCCTTCTACCACCAATAGTTTGTCTCCTCATGGTTACAAGTGACGGTTAATTCATCCAGCTATGTGGCTCATATCAGACAATACCAGTCACTCTAATACAGTATTAAATATGCTATCCCCTCCTCTGGTATATTCACATACTCATGATTCCATTCTATATGTGTGCTTCTGACTCCAGACGTACTCTGAGGCTCAGGGTCCTAGAAGCAACAGCAGAAATGTCAGACATCCGGCATAAGCAGCTGGCGGACTTTGCGTTTGCGTTGGGATGGTTGCTGACATGAGAAGTCTCTCTGGAACAACCTTGTCTCTCTTTCCTCTCTTCCCTCTCCTCACTCTGTGCCTGTCTTCCCCTTGTCCCGAAGTCACCTTACAAAGACACAAAAACAAGACTTGACAGTATTTTATGACAGATATTAGCACTTTACATCTATTCACTCCTGTGACAGGCATCATTTTTCAGTCAGCAAAGGACAGATCCGGGTCAGTTCGCTCATCAGCCAATCAGAGAGAGTAATAATGATTGGACCAGGAAGTCAGGTGTGGAAAGGTGCAGCGATAACTCTAGAAGTACCATCTGTAGACAGATTTTGGATATCGCTCTCCATGCTGGTAGGTAAGCCACATGACTATGTCTGCTCACACAGACACTCCCATCAATCCACTGCTACTGTAGCAGGACTGTAACTGCAGCTGTACACACACTAGACGGTAGCCTCGACCCTTATCATGCAGTTTTTTTTACAATGATATTAGATGCAGTGCTGCATTTATAATAAGGTGTTACTTTTTCTGTAGATATGCCATTTGGTATATGTGTTGCCACTGTCTGGGGACTTTAGGCGGGCACTGGACAGAAACAAGGGCAGCTGAAGCATTAGGGCTGAGTGAGACCTGCTGTTCCTCTGTGTGTTTTATGATCTGGGGTAGTGGGAAAATGAAAGAGACCTAAAAGTGACCCTTTGTACAACTCTGCGAGCAAAAACGAGAAAATAACACAAGCGAGCCAGCATGCCGGATGAATAATGAAAAGGACGATGACAGAGGATCCATCTTCTATGAAACCCTGTCCGATCTCCAGCACCACAGAGGTCCTGTGGAAAACGACTGACACAATTATACCCCAGACGTACCGGTGCAGCAGCCAAATGCAGAAGACGTATGCAACATGCCGCTGTTTAGATTGCTAAACTTAAAATGAAAAGTTTCTGTCCTACCGGCACTGGGGCTGGCTGATATTGACCTGTTTGTGAAACAACAGGGAAAGAGAATTGCTTTGGTGGAGTAAATGCAACCTCTTTGTCCTGAAGAGTGTTTAATAATTCAGTGTTGTCTCAGCATCTTTCTCCCTCTTTACATTCCTGTTCTTTTCTCGTGGAACTCCTAAGTAGGTACACAATATGCTATGTTGTGATGACATGCCACTGTACGCATCATTCCCTTCAGTATGAACTACGGACTACAGGCCTCTGCGTACTCTCCATAGCCAGCCAGACACAACTAGTCTGTGCACTCTCTATATGCTGCACTGTAATATTTCCACTGTTCAGCCAGCCATGCTTGGCATCCCCAGTACCCTTGCAGCTTACAAGAATAATGATCTTGTTTGTTCGCACCTCTCTCTCTGTCTCTCTCTCTCTCTCTCTCTCTCTGTCTCTCTCTTTCTCTCTCTCTCTCTCTCTCTCTCTCTCGCTCTCTCTCTCTCTCTCTTTCTCTTGCTGTCTTTCTCTCTCTGTGTCCCTCTCTTTCACTGACTTTCTGTCACTCTTTCTCTCCCTCTCTCTCTCTCTCTCTCTCTCTCTCTCTCTCTTTCTTTCTCACTACTCCCTTCGGTACGGTCTAAATAGTAAGTACAATTTTCTTGCCTAGATTTCAGATCCTGATGAGACAAACCAGGGAATGTTTATAACAAAAGTACATCATCTAAAACAAGATGTGAGCCATGCAAGGCTCTTTGTGGTTGCTTCAAATGCCTCCCTCATGAGCGAAATTACAGGTTGCAAAGGGAACCTTGGATTCACAGTAGACCCCTGCTCTCTATTGAAGTCACCTGAGGGGGAGGTCTCACAGCATCCCACCCACTGAATAATATCTCCCACCGGGGGATTTTAGTCAGATCTGCCCTGATCCAAGTACAGCCACAATGTGCCCTGAGGCCAGGCTAGGGGGATATCATTTAAACAATGCAGCCATTCTCCTCAGCAGGTTCTGCATGGACTTTAACAGCTGTAAAAAAAGCTAGCTCAGACCAAACCAGTGTATGTGGTAAACAGATGATGTATGCAAGGGGTGTAAGTGAGAAGGGAGGAAGGGGAGGGGGAGGGGAACGTCTTTGGGGGAGATGAAATGAAAAAAAGAAGGATGTGTGATTTTCCATTCACGTCAGTGCGGTGTTAGGCTATTATAAGAGCATGTCGATGTTGCAGATCCGTTACCAGTCTGGGTTTCGATTCACAACTGTGCAGTGTTGGGGGAAAGCTCTCCTATTAACAATGTATGAGGTATGTATCAAACGTGAGAGGCAGGAGTTAAAAATGGGACTTTACACCTTCTAAGACCGCCTTGGTGTCGCCTTGCACTCCCTGTTAAGACTTGGAAATGTGATTTTATCCGTGCGTGTATGGAAATAGAAGCTATTGAAAGGAATACTGATGAATTTGCATACAGAGGGTACTTAAGATTTGCGACCGGATGTGTGGAGATGAGATTCCTACCTGGGTTGACATTGCAAGTAGGGTGCCTGTGTTTGAAATTGCTGAAGGGTGGATAGCACTTCTCATCTGCATTTCCATTCTGCCAGCTGGCCCCTGTGTGTGAGAGGCCTGGTTCCCTGAATGACAATAGTCCTGGAGTGGAGCGCTGCGTGTCTGAATTCGTGCTCTGCCTGTTAGCTCCATCAGAACAGGTCGCTTCCGGGACCTCACACCCCCACTGCAGTAATGGTTGGCCTCCGCTGTGACCCAAGTCAGCCTCCCAGTTGTCCAATTTCTGTGTGCATTCCTGTTTAACTCTGGATATCCTACAGTCGGTTATAAGGTTAGTCTTAGGGGACCTGTGGTGAGGCTCCCTGCCCACATACAGAGACAGAGTGGACATGTGCACCCTGGCTCTCCTGTCCACTGCCTGCCCCAGAGAGATGGAGAGTGACTTGGTCAGAAACAAAACAGAGCTGGATGTCATCAGAGGCACATCCAGGTGGAGGCAGGACTGAAAAGAACGCAGCGGAGGCAGAGACCTGGAGGTGTGTCCTGTGTCCTGGCTTCTGTCCCCTTCTGTGTAACTGTATCTATATTCAGTTAGCCCAGCTCTCCTCCTGCCTACCCCCCTCATCAGCACCCTGTCAAATGTGGAAGAGCCCTGCCTGTCTTCTGTCACCTTCAATATAGAGGCCCTCTGGATTTCAACAGCGGATTTTGAGCTCATAATATTCTCTGACGATAAGGCTGGCCTTTTGGCGAGTGTCCGGGCTTTCCTGATTGGCTGGGGCTGAGGGTAGGGATGCAGGGTCTCATATGATTGGTGAGTTTGGGTGGTGGAGACCTTACGGGATGTGATGGTGATGGAGGAGAAGCCCGTATTCGTTTCACCAACTAGGATATCTGGGACACTGGTTGCCCTCTGGAGGGTTGGAGCCCATCTCAGGGAGTCAACAGTGCGATTTAGCCCCCACAGGACTGGGGTTCCCCCCTCCATATCAACCTCTTGTCCCCTCCAAACACTCCATGGTGAGCCATCCCTGTGCAGCCAGGCAGGAATGTCAACCTTGTTGGAAGTCTATAGATGAGAGGAAAGAAAGATATTAACGAAGAACATAAACTATCTGTGCTTTCTCGAGGTAGCTTTCTTGGTTCTACCTGTGATATTGAGTCACTTTAAGTGACTGCGCAAAACATTGTTAATTGCCTGAGGTACGAATACAAATGTTCGCAAAGTTGTCTTATTGCCTGTTCTTGTTTTGAGATGTGTTCCTGTTGCCATAGTATGTGCCTTACAAGGCAGACAACAGTAAACATGATCTTAAGTAGGCCCAATTTAGCTGAAATTACATAATTCATTGCTTACTGATAATGCTGCAATTGTACATGAATTAAAGGTTTGAAGCTGTACATGGTATTTTTTATGAGGTAACAGAATCTTTTCTGTCAACATTTAGGTAAAGTCTAATAGGTGCGTTTAGTTTTCTGATTTGCATGAAGCCTCTAGAAAGTAGTGCACAACTTGTTAGATAAACACATCACAACAGCATGGGACTGTCACTTGAGACCACTGTTGACTCATAGTCCCTTGTGTTCACTGAGAAGTTTTTTGTTGTTTGTTTTTAATATAGTAGTATATTAACAGCAATACTAATATTGAACAATAACGTCCAGGCTACTGTGTTGTGCGTCTGCAAAGCATGATTCATTCAAAACGATACAATATCTGAATTTTATTAATGAGCATGAACACGATAAAACACAATAGATGGCAGATTAAGAAGAAGCAGCCTTTAGTTTTGCCAAGTTTCCAAGCAATCAATGTCTTCATGAAGAATTACCTTTGACTCAGCAATGACTATTTACACTTAGATTTAGAGGGGACAGGGCTGTGAGGGGGGGGGGGGGGGGTTGACTAATACTGGCAATGTAATACCATGTTAAACTGCAAGGGAATTCTAAATCTTGTGGAATAATTATAAACGTAGCATTTTGTGAAGAGAATAAAATTACAACAGTGTGTGTGTGTGTGTATGTGTGTGTGTGTTTGTGTGTGTGTGTGTGTGGGGGTCAGGGGCAAGCTGGGGTCTCCTACCTCATTGATGTTGGGTGTTGAAAGGCTGCTGGTGAATGTTCTATTTCGACACCCCATGGACAAACACCAGGTATTGTCTATTTTTCCATCTGTGAATTCAGTTAGAGAGAGTTAAGTAGGAACATCCATAAACTTAAAATGAACAAGACCAGAATCAACCAAAATATGTTGCAGTGTTGTTGTGACGATATAATACTGACAGTTCTAGCTCAGCATGTCTGGAGTGCTCAGACAGTGTTCTCCGTGTGATGATGGTTCAGTCCAGCTACTCATGTGCAAAGTAATCCATCAATTGTCGCTCTTGACTTCACTTTGATGCTAGGCTTCATTTGACCTTCATTTCCGTTTGCAATTCAGACCGGCTTCTAAACATATCAAATCCGTTCTTGTTTAAGATTCAAATCCGCTTATTGTGTGCCACATTAATTTTTTGGAACCATTAAACCCGAAAATATCAATTTGAGGGGGGATTTTCAATTGCATTCTCTTATGTGGTAATACATCAGTTGTTTTCAGTCTAATATTCGGTGAGGGTGACAAATTGTAGCTTACGTTGGTAGTCGCTCATAGAGTCTTGGATATGTACCGAAATCCAACAATCTTGTAATGCTGCTGTCCTGTTTATCCTATAATGTCATTGTATGACCCAGAAAACTGCAGTCATGTTGTGTCTTCTGATCGCACGAGCACTATTGTGTGAGTGAAAAGTAATTATTTACTGCGTGTGCTCCAGTTTGAGCCACACATGGGACGGGAATATGGAGCAGAACTGTAACGCAGAAATACATAATTATGTATTCATAGATCCCCCCTTCTCCCGTTTGAGCTTTGATTTATTTTTTGCCAACCCAGCAAGAGAAATTGGACAAGCTGTATCAGTATCTGTGAGATAGACGGTGTGTGTGGGGAGGGGTGGGTAGGGGGTGGTGGTGAGTGGTGGTGGGGTGGTGGGGCGGTTTGTTGTGAGATGGGGATGCTGTTTGTTTCACTGCGTGTTTGTGCGTGTGTGTCGGTGTGTGTCTATGTCTGATTGGGAGACGGTGCAAAAAAAAACAAAAAAACAAGCCTGACAAAGGAGTAATGTTTGCAACAAGGCTACGTTTAGTCATAGTGCCCTCTCTCTCCATCTCTGTCTCTCTATCTCTCCCTGCAACCTCAACCCCAGCATACTAGGGTGGGGTGGGGATGGGGCCCATCAGTGCCGTGGAACACACAGAGCGGGGGTCTTTGTGGTACTGTGTGATGTGTTTACTGTGCCGTGTGAGGGCAGTGATTGAGCCAGCCTTTGAGCATCTGACAGGAAAGGGAGCAGAGAGAGAGGCCATGGGAGCCCACAGCTGGTTAGGGAATACACAGACTGTGCAGAGCCCAGGGTATACGGAAAATAAACACATCAGCCAGCTACGACGAAACCCACTGCATGGCTCACTGTAGTTCACTGAGTACAATATTTGCCCCCTTTTTCATTTGTTTCAATGTAATATTCTCTCATGTCTGTCAGTCTCCTTTCGCTGCCCAATTGAAGAGCCAGACTTGCAGTCTTGCTGGCAGACACTTTATCTGTCAATATAGTTAGTCCATTGTGTGTTAACTAATCACAATCTACCAATTGTACCATTTAACATACCTTTAACCTTCAGTTCATCTTCCTTGCACTTATTATGTTTGTGTCTGATTGAGTCGATGCAGAGTTCAATTTGTCTCTTGAAAAACAAACATTTAAAATGTGTTTAGAAACAGTCCTGTGGAAAATCAGCGTGACTGTTGTTAACAGACCAGTTGCTATCAGAACAGGGTAGCGAGGCATCAATAGCTGAACACCGGTCTTTGTACTGTGGAAAAACAATCATTAAGAAACCTGAATGTGGTATGCAATAATTGTCTTGACTTGGATGATAAGCACGGTCACATGAGCCCTAATCCATAAGAATTCTAACAAGGATTCACAGGAGGGGAACATTCCAGAGATTTCTTTGAAAATGTTCACTTTTAATCCGTCACACCAGGAGGCAAAAGGCTGATTATGACAAACCAGATTATCCAGTATGTATCACAGTTAAACTTTATACTGATACAGATCCATTTGGGAATGTGTGTGGGTAAGGGTTGAAATGTATCACCAACACAGTAAAGCATTAACTTACCTACCAGTCCAGTTTTATTGGAACATACCGTTACGGTATCTTAGGTAAATTGTGTGCATGCAAAGTGCAACATGTCAAGTAATCTGATACAAAATGGCACAGTTTAGGGATATTTAACAGTCCCTATTATTTAGGAAACAGTTTGTAATTAAAAGAATACTCTGAGACATTGTGTATTGTCTTACCTGGTATAGAAGACTGTTGAGGTTTGGCAAATTAACTCGAATTCCCTTTTTTCTTAAGGGTAGCCACCCATTCTTAACTGAAAAGAGATGACAGACTCGAGCTTGTTCTCTGCCAGGCGTGTATCTGATCCGCGCTGTCTCCAGGTGACTTAAGGGGCCCTGTGTTCCCTTCAGCCCCGGAGAAAACAACTCCTCACTGCTGACAGGAGACTGACGGGAGGAGCTCAGCTCATCTGCTGAGTCAATAAGGCCTGACCGATGGACTAAATCATCCACAATGCATTCTGTGATATGTCCTCCCCAGGTCTTGTCCGGTACTGGCCCATCCCAGTCCTGAGTAAAAGTCCCACTGTGGTAATGTTGTAGACGCTCTGTTAAAGGGCACAAACCAGGTCCTGACTCAGCTCTGGCGCTGCTCTCTGGCTGGGGAATGTGGGCAGAAACATACGCCTGGGATTTCTGGAGTTCCAGACAGTTTCTTAGGCCCTGTTCCCTCCAGTCTAGCCCTCTGGTAGGGCAGCTCATTGTCACTCTGCCCCCACCTCCCTCCCTCCCTATGGGTTCCAACTCAGGTAGATGAACAGATGACCAGTTCTCAGGTTTCAGGGCTTGCATAATGGTGGACTGCAGCACAACTTATTCATGAGGGACACGGCTACTGCGGTTTCCGTAGTGACACAGCAGTAAAAGCTTTTCTCCTACTTCAACACTAACTGAGTTTACTCAAACAAAGACTTCCGGAATATGTTTTCCCAAAGGTTTTATAGGAAGAAATACTTGTTCTGGGAACTTGCAGACCTAGATTTAAATAGAGGAGTAGACCAAAAGAAAAGAAAGCATAGCAAAGCAAAACTATAAATAAAGATTTCTGGGTAGTGTTTGTGGCAGCGAGACTGCTGAACATCCAAGTTATTGTTTCTCCTTTGAACAACAACCAAGTCTGATAAAGTAGGGTGATACCAATGTCAGTTATGAAGCAAGTTGTAACCAATAATACATCACATCGCTACTCTGTTCAGTAATAACGTCAAAAATAACTTACTTCCCATTATGTGAACGGGTCGACAGACATCCATAGAACACAGCTCAAGGCCCGATGAATGATGTTGTAGGTCTCAAGGCTAATTCTCGAAAATGAGAAGTGTGTTGTTGATCGATGGCTTTTATCGCAAGCATTGATCTGATGCTGTCCCAAATATAGGCTTCTGACTCACTCATCAATGCTAGATCTCCTGCTACTTTGAGAGACAACACAGTGTCACACCTCTGAACTCAAGAACTCCTTCACAAAACAACAGCTGCAAATGACTCAGCGGTTTTCTCAGTATTGCACTGTAAGTATCTCCCCACCATCACGCTCTGTAACTGTGTTGTAATTGCCCGTGGTTTCAAACTGAGAGGGAAGGAAAACCTCACTTTTTTCCCCCTTAAATCCAAACCTGCCAAACCCTGTAAATCGTTCCATGGGTATCCGCTAAGTCTGGCAGTAATGCTTCATGGTTCATTTAATGATTACCTCTGTTTAAAGTTCCATGGCACTGTGCCCACTCCCTAATGAGCTCCGCAGCCATGGTTTAGTCATCGGCCCAATTCCAAAACAATTTCTTTACTCTTCCCTCAAGTCTGAATGCACCTGGAGTGCTTGAGAATATCAATGTGTTAGGGCATCAGGGTGAACTCCCCTCAGTGTGATGATGGACAAGATGTCAATCTCTGACACGATCCAAATGAGTCACCTTCATATCTTTCAGGAGATGTTAACGAGGACCTTAGGACTAGTCAAGGAGGTGTAAAAAAAGACCAACATGAACTCTAACAAGGTGAAGCAGTATTACAAGGAGTATAGGCATGACAGCATAATAAGGAATGAATTCCAGTTCCCATCGATTCATTGAAAGGCATACCCAAATCCATGGTTTTTAATCTCCATCCACATACAGTATCCAAGTATCTAAGGCACCACTGAAATCATATTATTAACATGACAAACTGAGTATTTCTGTAACCCTCATTAATTACACTAATAGTTTCAAATTGGGCCACTTCCCTATGCATTCATTTTTCCTCTTGGTAAAATATTGTATACCACAGGGGCTGTTTGCCCATTCTTGATTTACTGTTACTGTCAATGGCAAGTGTGTTGTCCATCAAGCCACCACAGTATTTATGTAAGACTGTAGCCATAACTATTACCTTAAAAGAAAAAAAGTACTTTAGAGGTGACTGTCCTCATTGAGGAAGAGACAGAGAATCAGGTTAATGCCCTCTAGTGGCCAACCCTCTGTCCCAAAGCCAAAAGCCCACTATAGATATTCAAGAGAGAACAAAGAAGACTTTTCAATCAAAAAAAGCAGAGGAAGCTATTGTTTAACTTCACTAGTCAGGGATCCAACTCTCGACCATACCTGCCACTGTCTATAAAATAGCTTGGCATGGTTAGCTACTCTCTCCTGTGGTCTCACTTCAAATGATCTCTTTGTCCTCTAACATGCACTTATTGCCGTGGAAACTGAATTTCCACTGGGGAGGGAGGGGAATTAGGCTGATTTGCATAAAATACATCTAGGAAGGGGAGACCCTTGATGAATTCCTCCTGTTCTTCCACCAGCACATTGGTATAATGAAATCGCATGGTTAAGTGATAGGGTTCTTGATGTTCTGTGGATGTCTATCAGAAGATATTAGGTTGCAATATCTTTCTATTTTGGCAGCAGCTAAAACACATACCTCTGATTAAGAACCTCCCTAAGCAGCCAGATAAAGTGATAAATGACATGATTTTAATCTATTTGATACAGATCTCATTCATCCTGCATAAATCCGCAAAATGAATATTTTAGCCATAAAGTGTTTGTTGGAGGAAATTAAAAGTATCACCGGTCTCCAATGTTAAATTCTCTGCAGCATTAGTTTTGTATAATCCATCTCATAAATGTGATTATCCTGCACTATATAAATTGTCCATGTGAATCTTCCATTCCTTACACCCTAGTGTGCTAGAGCACAAAGTGTGCTTTGTCATGTTGTGAAGCTTAATCTCTGAGCATGCTTTGTGAAAGAGCATAAATTCACTAGTACTTTTTGAGGACAAAAAGATGCTAGATTAGAGATTTGATTTAAACATTTGGTTTTGCATTTTGGGATATATATATGTGCTGTATATATATATATATATATATATATATATATATGAGAGCTGTGTGAAAGATAGAGAAAGCAAGAGACACAGAGGAGGAGGGAGATGGAGAGAGTCATGCAGAGAGAAATTCTGCACTTGACTAAAAATGGCAAATTGAAAACTTTTGTTAATAGTGCACCATGACAGTTTGGCATTTACATAACCTTTAATAAGTGCACTGCCAGGGGATTCTTGAAATCATGTTTTATTAAAACTATTAACACAGCATTATTGATCAGTTTAAAATGGTATTGATATAATAGGATAAGTGGTTAATAAGAATACAAAAAATCTCCAATTGATTTAACGTGTACAGGGCATTAAGATATCCGCAAAACTCCAAATGTACTCTAATTTATGTACATATTCCATTCTAATTGAGAAATCTCTGGCTACTTGTAGTGTCTGTCAAAGGTGTCACTTATCTGTGTGGCTCCTGTCCTTAGTATTGTTGAAAAAACAACTGCTGAAAAAACACATTCTGTTCGAATACAGTACAGTATAGTGAATTATTTGTTGCAGCCATGCCACAGATTGGATTATGCAACAAGGGTGAGGATCAAGGCTAATAAAAACACATAGTTAAGTAGGTATAAGTACCTAATAGTGTAAATTGACACAGTTGGTTGTTTTTCCTCCTATTCTACCTAATTTCTGCTAACCAGGTACCATTTATACTGTGTAACACTGTAGCAAATAACATTTTGTTGTACGTTGTAAATTATGGTTTGGGAAATCGAATTCAAATGATCACCTCAAACAGAACTCGATGCACAAACAATGTGTTTTGTGGTCTTTTACTGCACTAGAAGGTAAAATAGCTGTGCACTTGTATTGCTTGTACATATTTAGGGTTGGAGTGTTTCATCAGGTTGATCCTAATGTGGTTAGCAAATTACTTCACTGCTCCCAAGTCTACGGAAAGTCACTTAGTATGTAAATAAACGAAAAAGTAAAGTATTAACTGACTTCTGAACTGTTTCACTAACTATTTCACCCTTCACGACTCTCGGTAGATAATCTAATGTCATAGCAATCTTCTGGAATTACCTGTAGGCCTGTGTCAAATAAAGCTAGTCAGAATGCAGAATTTTGTACAGGCTGAAAACTACCCAGCAGATGTCTCATTTCTTTGCCGTGGTGGTGTGCCAAAATGCTTTGCGTGTTTAAGGGGTAGTGGAGCAAATGGAACCGATTGCAAGAGATGGACTACGGAGTACATTAATCAACTGAGGTTTATTGTGGGAGTCCAGGGGAATAAGGGATGGTAGAGTAGAATTGGGAAGACAAACTGGAGTAACAGACAGGCGAGCAGACGGACCAGACAGGTGTGACCCTGGAGGCGCAGGAAACACACTGACTACACGCACTGCTTACAACACTGGGAATAGCAAGAATACTCAAGTCAAGTTTGTTGTCAAAGGGCACTGCCCCCCCCCCCCCCCCCCCCCCGCTCTCCCCCCCGGGACAGCCCCTGTTTTTCACATGAGTCATCAGTAAGTGTAACTTTTCTTCAACTGAGCGATGATCAGCGGGATGTCAGGACAGCTGTGCTCGAGAGAATGTGATCAAAAGGATTGTGGCATAACTTGAAGGATTGTACATAATGGGACTTTTGGCATTATTGATGGTGCAGTGTACAGAGGACATAATTATCTCAAATACACTATAATTATTGTGCATCAGGCAATGCATGTGGAGTGGAATATGTGGTCTGGTTCAATTGAAGCCTGGAGCCACAGCCATACAAACAAATGGAAAAGAGGAAACAGGAAAATTGGAGGCACGGCTAGGGTCCATGACATTGCAAATGATAGTTACATGGCGGAAATATTAGAAATTGTTTTGGGGGGATTTAGAATAGAAGTTGATATGAAACAAGGGAGTCTGTTGTCTCATATATTTCATTAGCAGACATCAGATGTAGGGTCAGCAGAGGACTTTCAAAACCAAGCGTGGGAGAGGAGAAACAGCAGTGTGCAGTGATGTGTAAAATTAAATAATTTACAGAAAATAATTGGTTGCTTTCTCCAGTTTGCTGCTGTGTGCATATAATGTATCTGTGTGTGCATGCGTGTGTGTGCACGTTTGTGTGGTCGTTTCATCATTGTCTGTTACTGTGTTTCTTCTGGGAAGAGGTGACTAAGGTGTAATGTCTGTGAGCCACAAAAGAAACATGTTTTCTCTCTATCTACAACATTACTTTGATGAGACGCATCTCTGAAGAGACTTGAATGATTAGCATATATTCTTGGAGAATTCATCCATATTAGCCATGTCATAGCTATATTAGCTCACTGTGATTCACCTGCTGTGTGTGGTGATGCAGACTAAGAATGGTTTTAGAATGTCACAAGATTTGCAATTATTCACAGACTAATTTGACAAGTCAAGGCCCTGGGCCGTTGCCATGGAGATGTGTGTATTTTCAGGACATGCTCCAAGAGGAAAGAACTTTGAGCAAATTGGTCTGGCGTATATAAAATAATAATTGGCGAGTAAGGAAGTGTAAAGCCTACTTTGAGCTAAGTTGTAGTGAGCTAACTTTGCATCACAGAGCATTCATGCCTCGTGATCATCCAGAATACTGCAGTACCTGGCCTTTAATGTACCAAGACATTTATCAACATTTTAAACATGGCTGTCTCATTAGCCTTCTCTGTCTCTGTGTTAAACCATAAACATTAAGACTGCACATCAATCGTTTCCTTGATGAAATGTCCAAATGACCTTGATTACATAATTATTTCAGAATTACTGTTCTACATGTACAACCCCAAATCAGAAAAAAAATGGGACAGTGAAAAACACTAATAAGTAATAATTACAAAATGTACTTTGACTTCTATTTTATTGGAGACAATACAACGGCACATTATTTAATGTGTTCATGATTTGTTTTTTTTCTTCCAAAAAAACCCTTCAATTCCTATTTCGGTTCTTGCAACACATTTTAAAAAGTTGGAACAGAAAAGCATTTACCACTTTGTAATGTTGCCATTCCTTTTTACAACACTGAAGACATTTAGGGACTGAAGACACCAAGTGATTAAATGTTTCAAGAGTCTTTTTCTCCTATTCTTGATGCAAACAAGTCTTAAGGTGGGCAACAGTACAGGGTCTTTGTTGTTACATTTTGCGTTTCAAAACGCGCCACACATTCTCTATTGGAGACAGGTCGGGACTGCAGGCAGGCCAGTTAAGTACCTGTATCCTCTTCCTCTGCAGCCAGAACTTGTGGTTTTGCATCATCTTGTTGAAATATGCATGGACATCCCTGGAAAAGGAGGCAGCATATTGTGCTCCAAAATACTCACTATATGTACTTTTCAGCATTAATGGTGCCATTACAGAAGTGCAAGTTACCTTTGTTAAAGGCACTGACACAACCCCATGACAGACTCTGGACTTGTTTCTGGTAACAGTCTGGATAATCCTTTTCTTATTTGGTCCAGAGCACGTGGTGTCCAAAATATCTCCCCCAAAATACGGATTTATCTGACCACAGTACACGTTTCCACTGTGTGATGGTCCACACCATGTGCCTCCAAGCCCGGAGAAGTTGACGCTGCTTCTGGACACTTATCATAGGGCTTCCTTTTGGCACAGTACAGTTTTAACTGGCATTTCTGGATGTACGTAGTCCTGAGCCCATGTGGTGATATCGCTTATAGATGGATGACGATTCTTGATGCAGTGCCGCCTGAGGGATCGGAGATCACAGACGTTCAGCTTAGGCTTGCACACTTGTCCTTTACACACTGAAATTCCTCCAGATTCCTTGAATCGTTTGATTATTTTATGCACTGTTGAAGGTGAAATTAGTAAATGTCTTCCTATCTTTCGTTGAGAAAAACATTGTTTTTAAACATTGCACAAAAATAGTTTCTCACGTATTTGTTGGCAAACTGGCAATCCTCAGCCAACCTTTGCTCCAAAAGGACCAGACCTTTCACACCAAATCATAATTACAATCACCTGTTGACATCACCAGTTTCAAATCACATAATTATTTAGCCAATTTACCTGATTACTAGCCCAAAATTGCTGTTGTCCCAACCTTATTTGGAATGAGTTGCAGGTCTGAATGACAGGAAAGGATATATTTTACGAATGAAATTAAGTTGACCAGACAAAACATGAAATATTTTGTATTCACATTGTCTGCAATGAAATACAAGTCAATATACATTTAGAAATCACTACTTAAAAAACAAAAGTGTTTTCCATACTGTCCCAAGCTTTTCTGATTTAGAGTTGTACATGAATTACCTTTTATTCCTGAAAATAAATTATTCAAATGATGCTGCCACCTGATGATACTGTACATTAAACTGACTTTCAACAATGAACTGAATTCAGTTGACTTCAAACATGTCTGCAACAAAACCAACTGTATTTTCCGAAAATGTTAATCATGTCCTCTTAGAATAGAAATCACTGTTGATAGCTTTTTACTCAGAGTCCAAACAGATTACAGTGGAGACAGGATCAATGTCACAGTATCTTCCTATGTCTCTCTCTCTTTCTCACTCTCTCTTTCGTTTTCTGTCTCGCTTGTCTTTTCTCTGATTAGTTGATTCAGGATAAATTGCCCTCATACTGTAATTTATCAGGGGGACTGGGGTTTGTTCCTCAATCGGTCTTGGCCTATCACCATCCCTATCCTGAGAGATACATTAACAGCCTTATTGATCACAGACGGAGACCACCAGACCAGATTGGACATTGGTGGATGTTGGGATGGGGAACACAAAGCCATCAGGCTGGGAGAAATCAAACACTGTCAAATAGGGCTCACGCTGCACATTCAGACCTAATCATGATAAAGACTTGGGAGACCTGCTTTACATTTCACACACACAGCGACTTACACATACTTTATGTACTTCGATGGTAGAGATTGACCTTGTTACTAACCCCACGAACCAACCACCATCCTTAATGTTGTCAATGAGATTAAATCTATGGCGTATACGTTGCCCAGCTCTGAGGACAACACTTAGCTTTGAGATTACATCACATTCCTGGCAGCGATATCTCAAGTAAGACCCTGTTTCAAAACAACTTGTGTCACAAACCTCAGCTGCACATCAAAGTTCTCTTTTCCAATGTTCCACGTGAACATGACTCTCACTGTACACCACTTCAAATTCTGCCTCTTTGTCGGTGGGGACAGTGCGGAACATGTTAGCTTACCTGCAAAAAACATCCTGTTTTCTATCAAGATGCCTGCAAGCAAAATATTGATTTGAACAGGATTGTGTTGGCAGACTGCTTTCCTGTAACCCCTCTGTCTGCCATTCGTCACTGCCCCACGGTGTGTGTATGTACGTGTGTTGTTATGTAAGTGGCACCTGTATAAATAGCTTTTCAATCCTTGTACAAAGTTCTCAGTATGAAGTGCACTGCTGGTCTGCCAATGCTTATCACTGACGTTTATTATTACTGATGTTCTGTGAAGCTAATAGCCAAATCTAGAGTATAGCTAATCTTTGATGATGCTATACATTAGATATTTAACTGTGACAACATTATAGACCACATTACACAGTGCATGTTATTTCACATCATCAAATCGACTTATTGTCATATAGTAGACACTTGTTTGAAGAAGATGATGTCATAGTCATCCATGGTGACAGTTAACAAATGGTATGCCACAATGCTTAGGGCTTCCTCTCCACAAGGATATTCCTACTCATGCTGAATAAGGCATTGCTGCCTCCATCCTCTTCACTGGCCCTCTGCCTGCATGGTAATTATATTGGCTCATTGCCCTCGGTTTGTCAACAAGGAAAAGTATAGGCAGCCTTGATCTGGACTGCTTTCAACATCAGGCTCGGAGATGGAGTCGTTCTGTTGTTACATTTATCGCACAGCCACCATTCAGGGATATTTGACCCTAGGTTCACTAGCGATTCGCAATATGATGTATTTGCAATGTTAGGGGTTTGGATACAGGTTGTGCAGTGAAAGAATGCCAAAGGCATATTTCCCTGTCCATTTCTCTGTCAAGAATGACAAGTGACAAGAATGATCAAGTTGTATTGCATTGTGCTTTATGAAATTGTACTACACTGCACTGCATTGTATTGTATTCTTTAATATTCTATATCCATTCTATCTATTTAAGAATACCAGTGCAAATGCAATAGGTGCTCTGAATTACTTGAGTAAAGGATTATACCGCTACTACAAAAAGTGACTTTCTCCTCTACATGAGTTGCATCATTTTTTGCCCCCACCCACCCTCCTACCCAAATTGTTCAGTGGCTGTTGATTTAACAGGATTATACTTTGACACTCTGCAAAAGGTGACAGAACTCGCTCAGATTTTGGATCAAAGTGTGTTAGAAGCCCGAGCTGGAGGCGTCCTCACTCACGCTCGTCATCGGTGACAGATACCCCTCCATTGTGTGGGGCTCTCTCTCCATCATGCTGTCAAACACCTGTCATCATGTCATCGTCCTCGATGAAAGGATGTAACAAGCGAAAGCTTCTAGGCTTCTGATGTGGTGCCTTGGTAAACAAAGTTGGGCAACTCAAGTAACAGCGAACTCCATGACAATTCATGCCCACTTAATTGATCTTGCTACTCAACCCCTACGCTTAAATATTTCACTAATGCATTGGCCTTTAATTGAAAAAGAGGGACTACATGCTGGCTTCTGTCAAATGTGTTATGCACAGTTCCTATTATGATGTGGTAAACCATGTACTTTAGAGAGTCCGAATGAACTGATGTTCATGAGGGGAAGATCACGCAACATTGCCCATCTGCCACCTTGTCTACACACGTCTAGTCAGTAGCCTACTATAAACACGACCCCCCCCAATGTCCAAGCAGCCATGTCTGTCCAGCCCTCACCATCTTCTCCTCTGCTTTTGAGCTCCTCTTCTACCATCCAGTCACCTTGAGGGGGATGAGTTCCAGGAAACCAGTCAATACCCCAGGACTCGTCTGCCACATCCAGCTTGCTTTGCCTGGATCACTCACCAGCTCACTTTCATTCATTTATTTAATTCATACTTTTTTTCTCCATTCATGTAAAGCCAATTGGTCATTCCAGCTGTTGATGTTGTCTTGAACTTATAGGAATTGAAATGTGCTTGCTCTGTTGTAGTCCTCCCTATGTCAGCTTCCAGTCCGCTGGCACTGAAGGTCATCCAACAGGTTGTACAATACCCACTGGGAGAGGTGATGAGGGGGAAACACATACAGTAGACAGAACCCTCACATTTGGTTAATCATCCTCAATAAGCTCCAGCTACCAGAGATAGGAAGTAATTTAGAGGCAGCTGATTACGATTGATGAACCTCAAACTATTTCGGTCAGTTCACGAATATGAGAATTGTGAGTCTTGGAGTAGCTGAGAGAGGTTTTGACACAAATGGATCTGTGTTTGCAGTGTTTTTATATACACACAAAAGGACCTTAATTGGCTAAACCAGGGATGAAAGTTGGGTTGTAGACACCGTCATCAGGTTGATCCACTGTAGTATCCACCTGCATCTGGTGATGACTAATGGGCAGCGTGAGAGGAAACTGCCTCCACTGTCACCGTGATACATGGGTACGCTCTTTAAGACAGAGCACTATTTACTCAAAGCCTCAGTCAGGCCATCAAGCAATCCAATCTGCACCCTGACACCACCACCCCCACCACCACATCCACCCCCACCACATCATGTCAGTGCCGGGGTATGAATCTCAGCCCGCAGAAGCTTCCAGGGTGCCAGCTGATGGATCCTTGCTCGTGCCAGGGCTGAGGGACGGAGAGGGGAGTCTGGTGTGGATGCAGCCTGGGAATCCTCCTGGGTACTTGTTCATCATGGAGAGAGGGCTGGAGCCATGCTGGTGGAAGAGTGCCAGGGAGGAATTAGCTGATAGGGGGATCACAAGAGAGAGAGATGGATGGATGGATGGATGGATGGAGAGAGAGGGAGGGAAGGAGGGAGGGAGGGAGAGAAGCTATGGAACATAGGTTGAGCTGCTGAGCTTAAGAGAGCTCCAGAGAGAGAGAGAGATAAATACAGACGAATAGAAAGAAATAGTCTATGGGGGCTCTTAAAAAGCTTACACTTTCATACTTCAATCTTTCTCAGTGTCTCTCAGAAGAGACACTGAGGCCTGTCACTTCCTGCGGGGTTCAACTTGTTTTACAAAGGGAGTTGACCAACAGGGCCACAGTAGGAAAGCCAATGACTGTATCCCACTGCAGTGCATACAAAGCATCGAGTCTCACAGTTATTTCATCCATAGATTCCTGGTCCGAAGCTAATTTTTAACTTGCTATTTCAAAAATGGGCCTGTGTCATTTGTGGGAATTGTCTTGGCTTTTCTAGCTCAGGGAACACCGGACCAAGGCCTGGCATGGCCACACAGACAGGCCATCTGTAGCCCACATGCCAGAGCACAGCAGCCAACATGGAGCAGGGGGCAGAGTGAGGACCAACAACACCAGACAAGGTGTGCCATACAATCATTTAACAAAGTGGATGAATCTTCAAACAGACACATGCCCATACACACACACACACACATTCATGCACACACACACACACTCACACACACACACACAGACTCACGCATGCACACACATACACATACACACACACATACAAATACACACACACACACACACACACATACTCACACACACAGAAACAAACAAAAGCAAGAGCAGAATAAACACTTCCGTCAACAGCCAAGGCAATTTACTATGTAGTGTCACTTGACCTATGATGTTCATCCTGAATGTAAACACAACCTTTTCTTCTTAAATCAGGTGTCTTTGGAAATCCCTGTCAGCGGAGAGCAGTCATTTAACAAATAGTGAGCCTCTTCTTACTCACAGTGGTTCTGTATCAGCTGTATGGGAAATTGGTGACTGACACTGAGGTTTCCCATGCATTTATCTGAGCGGCGGTGACTATGAAGGACAATGTGGTTGTGGCATGAAGGTCATCAGTTCATCACAATTTCCCTGCATGGTTCGCTTCTATTCATGTGAATTAATGGTCAAAACCAATGTGTCAATCCAATAACAAAAGCTAAACCACTTGACAGAAATGCAATTGCGGGTAAAGACACCCTCCAATCACAGTTCACGTGGTGATATGTTGTCATCTGTCATTGCGGTCTCCATCTGTGGTCGCGTGTGTCTGGAAGCGGTTGCTACGTGTTTATGTGTGCGTTTGTGTGTTATAAGGGCTGGCTTCCTAGCAGGGCTGGATTGTGTGGGATCTGGAGAAATCACTGCATGTTTGTTTATCCATGTACTGCTGGACTGATGTCTTTTTTGAGGCTTTCAGGCCTTGCCCAAGATTCAAGAGTTCAATTTGTCGGTTGACATTTTTCATGCCCTGTCATATTCAGTTCGGATGGGAAATGTTTGGCCACTGTACATAAAAAACAAATTTAAAGTGACAACATTGTCCCAGAGCTAACGTACTCTCACGAACACAAACATGTGCTGGCACGCCAGCATGAATCCGTTTTTAAAAATTCAGCAACGATTTAAGACAGTACTGCCACTAAGGCCATGCACACTATTTACTCCTCAGCCAATTATATGCTTCCAACATTTACCCATCAGTCACACAAGTCAAATAGGAATAAATTACATGCAAGGACTGTAGACCGCACAAGATTCTGGGATGAACTGTATCTTTTAGGCACATATTTGAGCTTGTTAATCCCAAAATTAGATGTGTTCACTTTGATCCAACATGGATCCCATTTCAGATGAGATTATAACTTTCTATTTATTCTGTGTTTTTTTTTGGCATGGCGTTTGTATGTGTTTGTGTGTGTATGTGTGTGTGTGTGTGAGTGTGTGTGCGTGTATGAGTGATGTCAGTGCCAGAGCCATCTAATGTTTGGTTGCACATACTGTATATTAAAACAGACAGGGATATAGAAACTGTATTTTTCATTATCTTACACATTTGTATAATTTAAATAATAAAACATGGACAAGCACATGGAGAGACTGGAGGCATTAATGCAATGTACTTAAACATATTTGATGCACTTGATAGTGCAAACTCCTGATTCAAAATGAGAACTGGCAAACAAGGTAAGAGTGTATTTATATACACAACATGTGCAGTCGTCTAACCTGGAAGTGCCAATGTGGACCCCTCTCACACTAAGGATTTCCCTCCATCCCCTCCCCCCAGATGTGGGACATTAACAGTTGGAGCTGCACGAGCAACCTTTTCACCACCTTGTTCTCCAGTCTGACTCTCCAGCCATCCAACAGAGACCTTGTCCTTTTGATTGAGATGATCTCAACCACTCGTTTGTCAGTTCAAGGCTTGAAAACCGACGTTTGACGGACACAGAGCTAACTCACAGCTCCTCAGCTTCCCTAATGGCAGAGCTGTCAATGCTTCTTCCCAGAGTGCAACGCTGATGCCAGCTGATGGGCCTGTCCGAGGATCCAAACATCAGCTCTACAGTCGCTCATGCAGCAGCTCTGGGCTGTTGTTTTGTCCCATCGCTTGTTTAGAATCAGCTAACGTAGCGTTAATCTGATCTTGAGTCTGTGTTGGGAAGGAAAAACACTGACCTCTGGGAAGAGCTGCAGAGGCAACAACTTCACTCCATGTTGTGGATCATAAAACAGGTTTACTTTCCTTCCAAATAAGGATTTGCTGGCAACATTTCATTTATGGACTATGAAAATTTGATCGAAAAGTTCCACTTTTCGATACTTGTTGTTGTTCTGGTTTGGTGCACATGCCTTTGTTTATGCAGCAAATTTGCAATATAGTAAAAGCCATTTTATGAAAGTCAGCTAAACACACATTCTGTCTGAGAACTGCAGAAAATTGTACCTACTGCATACTTACAGCGGAGAGAAAAAGGTTGTCGGGTATAGTAAGCAAATTTTTACTTTAAATTGAAATCAATATTTTTTGCTGACCTGGAAAACAGTTCACTGGTATAGAGTGTTACTAATTACAATGATATTTGTCAAGGACAAACAGTCAATACAGTTCCATGAATCAACAAGGCTGAACATCGATTCCCAAGCTAACAGGACTAAGTCAGATATTTACAGTCTATTATTCCACCAACCCACAACACTACAGGAGTGGCGCTTCACCTTTAAGCTCCAGAGGGCTCTTTCTTGTCTGTTATCAACTGATCTCAGGTCATTTTACCAAAGGCTGGCACTTTATGATACTCTATTTCCCACTTGGGAGCTTACACTCTTTCGAACACACGCAGGGATCTCTGACTGCTAATCTTAGGCTAGCGTATTTCTGGTATTATGTTTTTCAACAGATAAAGCCAGTATTCATTTAGACAAGCGATAGATAGGGATCTTCTCGGAGGGCCTTCTAGCACCCCCTTGACCCATGTTGGCATCAAAAGAAGTGTTGTGCTAAATACAGTACTGCCTTTTTGAAAGAGCTGACAGTTCATGTTTCCTTTACGTGTGCTATGGTTTAAGGCTCTTTGTGAAATAACAACATATACTATAATATAACAGAAGTTACAGTAATTACAAATAGTACCAACTTTTTACATTGAAAGTTGTGACTAGTGAAAAGCCCCCAAAATATTATTCCAAAGATCTTTTGAAATTCAATTGATGGTTTTTCAGTCAATGCTTCATCGTCATGACTAATACAATACATTACTTCAGGTGACTCCAACACTGTAGTTACATTTTCCATGCCAAAAAATAAAAACTATTAAAGTCGGGGTTTGAATTTGTTTTACCACTTACGATAAATTTTGGCCTGTTGTTCTTTCTGGTTATTTATTGCCGAATGCTTTTTACAATTTCTAAGTGACTTTCCTCAAGCCAGCTTTCCAAGCAATACTCTTTGTTTGCGCCAGTGCTTTGAGGTTTAAATGAGAGATGCTGACAGTTAAGTGTTGAACGGCAATGAGCAGGGGGCACTTTCCTCCTGGAAAGTGCACCTTCTTGAACTCAAATATTTCTGTAATTGCACTCAACGGGGGAACAATGCTGAAAAAAAACCTGAAACCGAGTCTTAATAGGCAGAAAGATTGTAAAAAAATATATTTTATGCTTGTTGCGTAAAATGTAAACACAGGAAGATAGTGAGAGGTGAAGGATGACAGTATAAGTGCTAATGATCCTCTTTCGAATCACTGCATTGACAGGTAAACTTCACCACATCTGTTGTACACCGAATCCTTTCTTGACGGTTTTATTCCATTTCAAAATCAGATTAGACTCTGCTCTTGTCCAATCTTTCGTGACATTGCAAAGGTCACATGTCCCTAAATCCCCGTAAATTGTGGCGTGGTATCAATTCTGTATTGATGGAGGCCCACTCCTCATGTAGTACCTACGTGCTGAGTACTCAGGGGAGACTATTACACTGGTCAGGAGATGGCTTGGAACTATTTATAATCTTCAAGGGCTATTAATGATGGATAATAGATTTATAATGTAATGACACTCAGAAGAGCAAGAGAGATGGGAGACTTCTCCATGGTGATGTACGACCCGGTGGCTTAATGAATTCACTTTCTGATTAGTCGAGGTGACTTCCTCAACAATGCCTGATGAACTGACAAATCAGAAGTCTCTGAACATAGAGCAGGTGTTTTGCAATGACCAGTAAGTGATGGATGTGCTGAAGAGTTAAGGAAGCTAAGGGAATTGAAACATTCACAGCCAAGGGCTTTTTCGGCAATAAACACTTGTCTACCAAGTGTTCTTCTCCGGCAGTTAGGTTGCGACGCGCACTGACAGCTGAACAGTGAGCACACCCCCGGCCTCCGCCCCGGCCTCTGTCAGCGTGGGTGAAATATGAGGCTGGTTCAGCAGCAGGGCGGAGGTGAGGGTGAGGGGTTCTGAAGGCTAGGAGCGTCCTCCTGACTGCCTCAGCATCAAGACTGTCTCTCAGAGGAGGCCCGGTGTTCCACTGTGATTTAGAGTGGCTTTGAGACTTTCCTCCTTATCCTAGCATGCAGGGTCTCCCCCACTGTGACCGATGGAAAACCCCAGGCCTTGGGCCTATTGGACATGGGGAGATGTGCATGTGTTATGGGGGCGGTCAAGTAGGTACTCCAAAAATCAGTCTGAAATGAAAGCCAACATATACTGCCCTATTATCTATGGTAGGCAATGTGATAAGGCAGGGGGAATTCTGATAGATGGAATTAGTAAAATTCCCTTATTGCTCCACTTCAATTCCACTTCCAAGTTAAGAGTTGGGAAGATAGGATTTCTTTATCTATACTGAATAAACCTTAGTCTTAGCCTCAGAGTAGCTTATGAATAATACAGTGATACCATAAATGTTGAATGAATGGTTGCCTTCCGCCTCAGAGGCACTACATAGTTAAAGACTATACTATTAAGAAGGTATAGAAGTCATCAATATTCATTCATCAGAATTAATTACTATGTATAGAAAGAGAATGGAAATATCAATTCCTCCGTTAAGTTATCTTAATAAGCTTGCTGGCACGGATGATGTCACTCTCTTTGTACACTTTCTCTTGCATACAGACAAGCAGCGGCCATACTTCTGTTGTTGAATAAGCAAAACCCTTGGTGTTTTCCTTGGCATCTTCCTGCCATTTCCAGACGATACAGGCAAAGCTGAGGGGCACTCTATAAGACCATTAGGAGTCAGTTAGTGTGTAATTGGGTTTGTCATTAGTCCAACTGTCAGTAAATTAAAAATTGATCTTGGGGAACCGTTTCCCAACATTCTTTACTTCTGGGAAGGGAGTCAATGTCAAGCTCTGAAATGGCCTTATGGTTAATCCCTCTGGAACAGTGCGTCATTTGATACAATTCATGGAGAACATCTGCCCTCATCCTTTCTGTCAGCTTCTCCGTGACATTGCACTGCACCTCAAGGGTGACTTTGCATGAAGAATAATCCTTTTGATTGAATTAATTGTTAATTCCATTTATAATACTCTGTGTGCTGATGCATACCAACACACAACAATAATGCGTCTCTCATGTTCTTTGAAGAGAATTTAGTGACAACTGAGCCTTTTGAGTGTCTTCCACTTCACCTGGTTCACCAACAGCTCACGAAAGGATGACTAATTTCTGCCTCTCACATTGGTATTTTAAGGCCTCATCTCCCCGGATAGAATGGAAGGAAAGCCACAGTGTGACAAGATAAAGTCTGACACATCGAACCATAAGGCTGGCTCACTCCCCAATTCAGTCTAATCAAGATGATGCTGATCAGATAGACGCTAATGGGAGATAACCGTAATCATTACTGTGCCTCTGGTGACTGCTGACAAAATGCTGTAGCCCATCAGAGGCAGGACATTAGTGTTGGAACAGAACCCTGGAATGCTATGATAAATCATATACCATTTGCACATCTAGAGGACTTGAAGTTCACACCATAGAAGCTTAGTCTGCCGAGGTCTCTCTTTCTGACACCTTCTGTACTTACAGGACAGCAGCGCAGGCCACTTCCTCAAAGCGGCTTCACTTCCTGTAGGAGATGACAGGTTACAGCCCACCCGACGATGACTCACAGTCTTACAGTACCATTAGAATGTCACACAGGGAAGGAGGAAGTTCCCCTTCCAGAAAGGTATACTTTACTGGGAGGGAATATCAATTTAGCCCTGTCTAAGAGACAAAGTGAGAACAAAGATGTCATCTTGGTCCAAAAACTGATCAATATGTAGAATGGGAGATTGAATTGGCGAACGGTATACCTGTACTTCATATATAGGCTCCACTCTAGCATAGAAACAAAATACAAACTGTATTAATCCATTATTAATACACGAGAGGATAGTGACATTAGCGCATCATTTGAGGCTTTCCTGTCGAGTAGAATAAACAATGGGTTTTCTTCACATGACAATGCTTGCCTTTGGGATTTTTACATTAAAAATAGGCCTAATTATTTTACAAGCCATGGGAGGTGCAGGATCCTGTTTTAGCATCCTCATATTAAACACTGCCACCACCCTCTTCCCTTCCCTCCCATAGAGCATCATCAAGTCTTATTGGGATGATAAAATAAGACAAGAGACCCTGCAGCTACTGAGAACAAAGAAGGCAAGAGAAAGTTGCTGCAAAGTTGTAAACATAAAACATAAAGTGTAGTGGTAAACAACGTTGCTCGTGGTGTTTTGCCCTCATTCTCTGGGACATCTGGACCTTTTGCTGGTTGTGAAGTGATTTCAAATCACTGTTGCCCATTTCCCACAGTCACGCTTCATACAGAGTGAATTTACTGTTCTTTTGTAGCCTATCTGCTTGATGACTTGGTAAGTGGTCTGGAAATTCATCCGAGCACCATGACTTTCAGTCTCCCACTCTGCTCTTTGCTCAGGTCTCTGTTGGATGTGGAGAGCTGCTGGGAGATTAGTGACTCTGGTGGTAAAACGTGCCCACAATGGAAAGGAATGTGGGAGGTAAGGAGGTAAGTATGGAATAAAGGAAATGGGGAGAGATTGCCGAGTGCATATGAATGAAGCAGTCTAGCTCATGGATTCAAAATGTTTTTAGTTTTTTTTTACAAGCACATTAACCAAAGCAAATCGTGCAAAACATGCGGCAACTAATATATAAAGCATCATTCAAGTCATAAAAACACATGCATGGCAGATTTAAGCCATTTGTTCATATAAAGTTGTGTATATTTGGCACAGTTCTGACCTTTAACCGACTTCTACAGACTATTCCTCTATTCCTCTTGATGTGGCCTTGATTCAGACTTTTGACAAAGCAGTTCAGAGATGCTGCTAAGCTCCTGACCTGATGAAATCCCTGAGAAATCCTCATCATCTTTCTCAGACAGAGGGCAATGAAGACTATATGAAGTAGCCTGCTAAGGTGAATCATCCATGTCAATTTTTTGACAAAATTGGACTATTGAGCTACATATTGAACACCCACACACGCACATTGTATCAAGATATAAATAGGGATTAAGAATTCAGTCACTTTCAAAATCCTGCATTCTCTAACTCCTTAGCCTAACTCTAACATGAACCCAACCTTAACTCTAACTTGAACTTCACCCCAGAAACCTAACCTGAACCCTAAAGCTAAAACTTAGCCTTGGCTCCAAACCCTAACCATAACCCTACCTCTTAACCACCAACCCTTACTCCAGCTCTAACCCGAACACTAATTCCAAACTTACTGTGAACCCCCTGGAGTGGCATTAGAAGTAGAGGAGACCAGATCTCTAAAACTCTCCTATTCACCATTGCTTGCTGCAATGTGCCATGGCGTAATAAGCAAGGGTAAGTTGACGGCTTTTGTCTCCACTGAAAAGAGCTCGGCAGGGCGCTTGTTGCACTTCTCCATCTAGTGGACTGAATGAACCCTGACGTGTCACTTCCCATGGGTTTGAGCTGTGCTGAGCCCCAAGTCTTGCACCACAGCAGTAAACTCATCTGGCATCTCTCTATCCCCACTGGGATGAAAGGCAAGATGGGCTGTAGGGGCCTGGGAATTTACAGTCTAGCAGACACCAAATAGCAAGTGGAGTTAAGTTAACCAGGGCAGAGCAATGTACTGTAGCTAACAGTGACTCTCAGTGATAGACAGTTTAGAAGGCAACAAGACTTACATGATCTCTACTTCCCAGACATGCCTGACAAAGTCATGGAGCTGTGGACCTCTATGTAGTTACATGTGCTGTCAACTGTCATCGTGTTAGAAGCTGCCAAGGCACAAGTTCATGGAAGCAGTTGGATGCGGGGAGGACAGACCATGCAATGTAGTACTAGGTGTAGCACTAGAAGATGAATGGCAAAGAGACATGTTCAGGGTGGTGGAGAAAACTGCTTAGATCTATGAATCCTGAGATTAAAAAAAGGTTTTGCAGTTGATGCTGTGCAAGAGTATGTTGACAGGCTACACCTGACTCAAAACACATGGGAAATACCTGACAAGTTTTAGTAATGGCTGATTGATCGTAATGTGTACTTGATATCGTATTGATGGTCGTGTGTGAACAAGAAAAAACACTTAAAATATATCGCTTATCTGTAAACCCATTTGCAGACATGTCTTGACACAGACAAGTTTTAACATGTGGCAAAGATTCTTATGATCATCACCTTTATTATTCAATAGCAGTTCAGGACAAATCTGCCTTAAATGTGTCCCAGCAGATAAATCAGAGGGAACTTTGAATTCTTCTCAAAAACATCAGTGTTGTTGAAGTACCGTGGAGACCAAATCCTTTTCAAACCACTCACCTCCTTACATGAATGGCTGCTGTTTGGCAGTGGCAGGATTACTGGACGGGAACAAAATTTGTTATGCACTCTTGTGGTGCTCTTATTGCGAACGTAGTGTAAATATATGTATGTGTCTGAGTGGCTTTGTGCTGGTACGCGTGCATTTCTATATTTGTGCACGTGGGTGTGCGCATGTGTGTGTGTGTGTGTGTCTGTGTGCATGTGTGTGTGACATGCAGTATGAGTATGGTGGTGGTGTGCTGTGATAGTTCCAGCTGGCTTCCCCCAGCCTTCACAGCTCTCCCAGTCTAAACAGACGCAGGAGAGAGAGGATCATCTTTCACACTCTTCTGTAGAAGTACTCCAAACAGGCCAAACTCTCTCTCTCCCCCCCCCCCTCCACACCGTTATCAAGCGAGCCAGTGTAGGATTACAGGCATCCGTTAAAACAAGACTTCACCACACCTCAGCTTTCTAATCAGGAAAAAAGAGATTTTAATCTCCATACTGGCAGGATTTATAACCTCAATCCTCCAGTATGATTTAGGGTTAAGGTACAAAACACTTTACAATACTGTTAGTATAAGTAAAGCCTTTCCTTTGCTGACAGATTTATGCCTTCTCAGACATCAGTAATTACATTTTTTTCTCCTAATGTTTTTCTCCTCACTGGGAGGGAGGCATTAATGAGAGTTCCCACTGCCAAATTAGGAAATGATCAAATCAACAAAGCATATCTATTACACTGGATAGGCCAAGTCAAGTTGAAGGGGATGTCAAAACTGTGTGGGCAAACTGGACTAATTCTCTGAAGCTAGGGTGCAGACTTCAAGGTAGAATGAGAGTGATAATCATTAGCAAACGCCCACAGCTCCCATTTAACATGCTTGGTGGTGGGCAGGTAGTTTCTCTTCAGAGGAACGATGAACCTTCTCTCTTCGCCCTTTCTCTGTTAATGAAGCAGAACAAGCCAGGGATATGCTTAAGAGTCTGTAACTGTGTTTATCTAAATTTGCATTTTCGGGCCAAAAACATTAAGCTGATTGGCAATACATTAGATCTTACTACTGATCATAGTCAGATGTGATGCCAGATATATATTTGTGTTGCTTGTCTGAACTAATTGTGTGTGCAGGTTTCTATCATTCTAATATGACCCTCATGCCAGAAAATAATGCTTTAATTTGTCAATTTTTTAACCATTGTATCTGCATTTTACATTCTGATATACTGTCATTGCAGACTTTGTAGTATTTGTATACTAACTTTATTGCTTTGACATCTGAAAATGATTCAAACAATTTCTTTGTTTCTCATAAAAATAATTTACAGGTGAAGGTGAGTAATCACAGCTTCAGTCGTCAATATGATAAACAGACCTATTACTTGTCAAACCTGGAAAGAGGATCTCTCCATAGTCCAGATAGATATTTGGTTTAGACATGTTTCTGTATTGATCTCACCTCTGACTGTCTATAAAAAAAAGATTACAACTGAAAAAAATCATTTCAGCCTCTCGTATTGATGGATTTGTCCACATTCTCGAGTGACAAATACATTTAGCGGTGCTCAATGGTCTATTTGGTGATATTTCACATCACTGTGTACCATTAATTCTGTCAAACTGGTCACCAGTTATGGTTAAGGAGAACAATGTATAAACAGTACAGTGTCTTCTCTTTGTGGACTAGCTGACCTAAGATCTGTTCTATGTGCATGAAATCTTAGAACTTTGGTGTGTGAAGCCAAAGAATGGCGACTTTGGTTTCCCGAATTCCACACACTCCACCTAAATAGATGAATAAAAGTGAAAGAGTGAATGGTTTTGCATAATAAATCCTGAACATATAGCAGGATAAGCAGTGGCCATGGCCTTACTAGGAGGGCGTTACACTCAGAGAGATGCCTGTTAGGTGCACTGGATATTGCTTCAAATAGATCTTTAATAGTAGGACATCTATAATGTAAAGGGCTTAGAGAACGACACAGCAGAATAAACACTGGGAAAGCCCAGGGAGTGACATCCCAGAGCTCTCTCTCTCTTTATCACTCTCTCTCTAGTGGTCTCTCTGTCTCTCTCTTTACCGCTCTCTCTCTCTCTCTCTCTCTCTCTCTATTTCTCTCTCTCTCTTGTGCTCTCTCTGTCTCACTCTCGCTGTCTTTCTCTCTCGCTCTCTCTCTCCAGTGCCCTCTATCGCTCTCCCTCTCTGTCTCTCTCTTGATCTCTCTCTTGTGCTCTGTCTATCATTCTCTCTCTATTGCTCTCTATCCCTCTTGCTCTCTTTCTAATCTCCTCCCACTTCTGTTGCTCTTTCTCTCTTCTTTCTTTCTTTCACTCTCTCTCCCTATCCTTTCTTTCTCTGTTTCCCTTTATGTCTCTCTCTCTTTGTCTTTCTCTCTCTGCGTTTTAGATAGAAAACCAACCTTGGGCACTGGTGGGGATGTGGCTGAGATAATTGGTTAGCAAGGTGCCCCTTTCTGTCTATTTGACGTCCATGTCTAAAAACTTGACAGGTGAGAAAGCTCTTATGGCTGATTCCAACCCATCATCCTATTCACTCTACAGTACATGCAGCACAGACACCTTAGCTATGTTTTGTACATCTGGGTAACGTGGTACATATATGATAGTGTTATTTTTCATGGACATATCACGCTCTTACATTTTGCTTGAATGTCCGTTGTTCAAAATAAGATTGTACCAATACCAAAGCCCGGTGAAGGCATTGTTTGTTTGGTTGAACAAAATCATGTATCAAATCTCTGCAGATTGGAAAATTATGATTGAAAGACTAGATTACCAGAGAAATAGCGAAAGCATGACACATCTATCAAATAGCCCATGAAACTATTTAGAGAGGCGATACAAGTGTCATTAAAAAGCAACAAGAAGCAACAAGAGTCTGTGCCCGTGTAAACAGTCAAAGTAACTCATCCAAGATAAGCCTGGGGCAGAGGTTGATAAATCAGCATGAAGATACACCCTGACATCTTTATTTAGGACTGTGATTACAGTAGGTCATGCTTGTCACTGACTGGATGTGCAGCGGGTGTGTCACAGGGAGAAGAGTCAGCGAGAAGCAGAGGGCCAATCACAAGGCTGCGGTGACATGGCAGCTCTAACCTAATGAACTGCACTGCTGCGATCTGTCATTGATGCATTAGTGAGCTTTCTCATACCTCCCTTCACTTTATACCCCCTCTGCTCTACTGTCCACTTATCCCCACACATCATGCGGTTTGTCAGAGCACGGCTGTCTGTGTCAAACATGTCAGAGTAATTACGGAGTCCGACAATGCATGTAATGACAAAGTGTTCTGTCTACATTCACTGCTTAGCCCAGGGTACTTAACATGGGAAGGGCACATGCTTAAGGTCCCACTGACATTTCTTGTTAAAGTCTTGACGCCCCTTTAAAACACTCAACTAATCATAACAAAAGACTAATTTCACACCATTTCACATCCTTTTATGTCCAACTAACACATTCCTTTGCACAGTAATTCACTATTCTGACCTTTACATACTAGCAAACTGACAGGTGGGAACCCCCCCCCCCCCTATCAGATACGCTATTTGCTAAATTTGTGTCACTCTGTCATTTATGTCAAATCTGACCGGATGTACGCTACAGTAGCTTTTAAAACTGGCTCGTCAATTATTATACAATGATCTGTGAGGACAGTGTGAATGTTTTAAATCTCTTAGCCCTGGACCTTCAAATAATTAGTTTTTAGTCTTGCCAACTTAACGCTAAGTCAAATACCCTTTTTAATCACTGTTCATTTAGTAGGAGAAATGATACTGTTGACAGTTGACACAACATTTTATTTCTCCAGGCTCCTCAGTGTTGTGGTTAGTCATTATACCCGCATGACACATCTTCTGCCTCAACCAAGTCATGACAGAAGTCAAATATCACACAATCTCTGATAGGGTTCTGCAAAAACCTTTCAAGCAGATTATGTAGTAAAAGGGAAGTAGATTGACATACATTGCAAAGTTTCCATAACAGGAACTCATGACAAGGAAAACCCCAGTAGTTTAGTCACAAATGATTTTCATGTTCAAATGAAATACAGGAATTTTGATATTTTCCTTGAGGGCCACCTGTGACCTCAACATACTACAGAAGGGCTTCAAAAGTGGCCCAGTCTCTGAGAGAGATTATGGAAAAGTTCAAATAAATGCACAGTCCTTTATGTATCACACCAAACTACAACCGAGGATTCTTTTTACTAACACACATGCTGCAGGGGAATTTACCATGTGATCATCACTGTTTTGCTGCTTTGTATTAGGTCAGTGATAGGGCCTCTTGACCCTTGTAACAAACGAGACAGAATACCTGATACCATTACTGAGAACCTGTGCTATCTGTTCTTCCAAACACACTTGCTTGTTGTTGTACCTTTTCAGTATCAGCAAATGAGTGAGCTGTAACATATGTGACATGATTTGTAAGCCTTTAGGGCACATATGACAACTTTCTACAATCGTTTGTATTTAATTGACCCTCTGAACTCTGTAATATTACAAACCAGCTACAAACAGACTTGGAAGGGGTTTTCACAAGACGAGAAGTGGCAACAAAAGGGATGTTAGGAGAAAAGAAACAGAATATAGAAAGCGAATATCACACTTTCAGTCAAGTCAGCTACTCCTCCCATTTCCTACTCAGCCAAGCCAGATATTAACATACTGTCCTGTGGGTTCGATCAGAACAGAGCACATGGAGCACTCCTATACAGATCACATAGACCTGGACTCCTTCCATGTATCTGAAGAGTATGGATTTATTCTGGAAAAACCTGCGGTAAAACAAGCCTTCTAAGATCTGTCTTCAGGCCCACGTATACCTGGGTGCTACTCTCTATTTAGCTTTCTTGTAAATTATACTGGATGCAGCCTTAGATTTAGAATAGAATTTAGAATGCATAGAAATCTACAGAAGTGATACTCTTAGTGCACACAGCAGTTGTGTTGTAGCTGTGTGTGGAAATATGAGGTTGGTGCTCCTGAGAGTTTGATTCAATACTTTCTGTATTCACTTTTGTCTCATGAACATGATAGACTTGTTTTAAGGTTGAGTATCTCTGACCAATGCTTCATTCAGACTGACCTACCAGAATATTACAAAGTTTGGATTGACATGGCCAGCAACCTCTCACACCTCATCCACACACGTCAACTGAGAGAGCTGGTCCACAAGGTGAGATGTACTTTTTTGTGCCACCATTAATCCTTGTAAAGTGGGATTCTACCAGAGCTTCGTAAAACTATTCGTGAAAGACAACATACCGTTCTACCTTTTCCCACAGATGGCTTATCTAAGTCCTCACCATTTGAGAGGCCATCGACAGCTCAGGCTGGCTCACCTTGCACTGGGCTTCATCGTCATGGGTTACGTCTGGCAAGAAGGGGAACACCTGCCAGCACAGGTGAGAATTGCTTTCTGCTCTTTCCAAACCATCTCCTGGATTCCTACCACTGTAAATCAATTTACCTTACTAACAAAGGGTAACTTATCTTGTTTAAAGGGCCCTAGAAATGGGGCATTAACTCTGATAGAGTGTGTGTATAATTTTATTGCTGTGATTAACAGGTGCTCCCCCAAGCCTTAGCCCTTCCCTTCTGGCTGGTGTCAAAGAGGCTCGGCCTCCCTCCCATTCTTACGTACGCTGATTCCGTTCTTGCCAACTGGAAACTCAGAGACTCAACAGGGTATGTCTGACCTTATGCCTCCATGTCTTTGTGCACTATATCCCAAGATGTGTTTGCCCAATCTTGAAAGAGGGCAAGGCTTTAAAGGAGAGGTACTTTGATATACACTAACAGCATCATTGTTTGCCTTTCAGAGGCATGGATATAAGGTGAGTTTATTTTTCAGATTTCTGGTCTGGTCTGATTATAAGACCAGAATTCTCTGGTCATCGAACTCCCTGTTTTGTTCTCGTTTCATGTGACTTTCATGTGTAAACACAATACAGGAACTTGGACTTGATGTTTTCTTTTCCCGGGGGTGAAAGCTGCAGAGGGTTCTTCCTGGTTTCATTGCTAGTCGAGAAGGCTGGAAGCTCAGGGATCCAGGCAAGTCTCTTGAACTCCCCAGCGACTGTCTGCTGATTTCCTCCTTTTTGTCTGTCAGTCCAGACGTTCCTCTTTCCTATTTAGAGCTCTAAAGCTCTTGAACTCTCCTCAGGGAGTGCTGGAGGCGATGAAAGCGACCGACACCTGTGACCTCATCATGCTACAGAAGGGCCTTAACAAAGTGGCCCAGTCTCTGCGGGAGATGATGAAAATGCTCAAACTCATGCATAGTATGTCTCAATAACACCACACAACATTAACATGTTTTCACCCCCCTATACACACAAACCAAACATTCAGAAAGCAGATCAGACACTGTGATATAAGACAATTATGAGACAATGCATTTTGATATTTGAACAAAATGGTGCCACTAAGAATGGTACAACTATGGGAAGCATGGTATGACTCATGGTAAAGTACAGGTATTTGAAGAAGTTCTACTGTTTGAAAAAAAGAATTAATTAAAAATAACCCGAGGTTTAGACTCCAAGGTGTGGTTAGGTGTGGTGGACTTGGTTGCATGCCCATACTTCCATGAAATAACTGATTATTTGTATTGTTTGTTGCTCAATCTTTGCAGAATTATCAGATGCGTGTTCAAAGTGTAAATCAAATCTACGGGAAATGGCATCATTCAACAAATCACACTCACACACTGTACACAAAAGACACATGGCTTCATGTCAATGCTCAATAATTTCGTTTCAGTTAACTGGGATGCGATTTGCATATTTCATCTTTCTAGGGCATGTTGATCCCGTCATATTCCATGGAACTATGAGAATTTTTTTCTCTGGGTAAGCACGAAGCACAAAGGGTGGTTATTGATAGAATCTACTGTATAGTCAGACTGCTGTGTTCCCTGTGGTGACCGTGTGATCACTCCTGTTCAGGTGGAGAGATAACCCCATGCTACCAGAAGGTCTTCACTATGAGGGGGTCTGTGAGGAACCTGTCCAGCTGTCTGGAGGAAGTGCTGCTCAGAGCTCCTTGATGCAGTGCTTTGATGCACTACTGGGCGTCCGTCATGACGATCAAGCAAGTATGACCCCACCCTGAACCTCTCAATATGTAGTCAGTCATCTGATTCATATCTACACTGCTCATTCCAAACATCTAGTCAATGTACTTTCTCACCACTGTCGCCACCCTGTATTTGTAGATGCTTTCCTCAATCGCATGAGAGACTACATGCCCGTGGCCCATCGCCAGCTCATAGAGACACTGTCCAAGCAACCTTCCCTGCGTGACCACATCCTCTCCTGCTCCAGCCCCACCCTCTGCCGTGCCTACGATGCCTGTGTGCTGGCGCTGGTGGACCTGAGGAGTTACCACATCTGTATGGTGGCCCGCTTCGTCACAGTCCCCGGGAGCCAGGCCCGGGCATCCCACTGTCCTCTTAGAGGGATATGCAAGGCGCTGGATGATACTGGTACTGGTGGGACCAAAGCCATGAGTTTCTTGAAGAGCGTCCGGAATGCCACTCGCAGAATTCTCATCTCAGACGTGTAACTCAGATCCGAAATGGCTATATTCATTTGAATCAATATTAATTTCAGTATTCACACTACACTGCCTGTGTATGCTTGGTCCATGAATCTGAGGACATTGGGTTACCATTTCCATCCTGGCTCATGTGAGACTCTGTCCTAGAGTTGATTTTTTGAAAATACGCTATCTAATTTTAATCATAGTGTGTGTCTGTGTAGCTTGATTGTCTCCAGATCTGGGCATTGAGTGAAGTTGAACATCGTTCAGTGTATTGCTTAGGACCCAAGGATGTGCACTGCCGCATGTAGGGAATGTAGACCGGCTTGGGAAATGAACAAGAGAAATCACATCAGATTAAATGTCAGACATTGAATGTTAAATGTCAGATTAAACTTGAATAACTTACAACCAGTCACGGTCTGAAATGTGTACCATGGAAACTGCTCTTGTGAAATAATTTGCGAACCATGCTAGCATCATCATAATCAATAGGATGCTAACGACAATCAAAACCAAGTAAATGGTTTAAAATCACTGTCCATGCAGCCATGCTCATGGGAAAAGGGTTCATAGACTGTCACACTATCGTTTTCAAAACTGACAAGAAAACTATGTATATATATATATATATATATATATATATATTATATATATATATATATATATATATATATAGTTTTCTTGTGTATATATATATATATAGTTTTCTTGATAAGTAATAGAGTTATTGTAGGACAAGTCTAACATGGAAAAAAATTAACAAAAACAAGAGTGTGACAGTTTGAGAAAAGCTTCAAAAGAAATATTCAAATCTCCACCACAGCCGTAACTCTACTTAAACAAGGTGGACAACTGGTACACAGTTGTTTCAAAACTGAAGTTATGTAGGCCTATATCGAATGCATGTCAGAGAGCTGAACCAATTGTTGTCATCACATTAACTGTGCTTTTTGTTCGTGCCATATATTTTACCTAGTGAAGGTCAAACATAAAACTACTCAGGTGTGCCAATACATATCGCCTTATACACTATTTCTGACTGCAGTAAATGTCTTCAGAGACCTGATCTTTTGGCCATGTGCCATGTGACTTCACCCGCTTTACCATGGTAACTGCTGTTTATAGCTCAGAGCATAGACCCCTTTTGCACCGTCAATGAGAAATGATACAACAGTGACATTAAGAAACTCATAGACAGAAGCAAGCATAAAGGGAAATGGGAAGTGAGATATGGAGTGATGGAATGATGGCAGGGGGAGGAAAAAAGGGAGGAAAAAATATATTGAAATGACAAAAAAGCAGCCACAGAGAGATGAAAAAGGAGGTGTGGGAGGAAGAGAAAGGGGAGATTGCTCCTCTGGTTTGAGGGGAAGCAAGCTGTGAACCTTGGGGTAGCAGGTGCTGGGCTGGAGATGACCCAATCATAAGTCACCAGAGTGGTGCCCCTGCCAGCCATCCAACCAGTCACAAGTAAGGGAGGAAAAAACGGGGTTGTGTAGGCAGCAGTTTGCACTGTAGAAGAGTGCAGCTGAGACCTGGTCACAGAGAGATTCTCTGCTGATAGGCAGAGAGCAGCATGCTCAACAGAGTGAGTAGGGTATATATAGCTATAGCCATACAACTATGTGCTATGCCTGATTTGAATGAAGGTAGACTATCAAACTCATCCAAAGTGCTCTGTACGCAGGACATGTGGGTTATGTATGCGAAAGAAACAAAAAAACACACATTTTCAATTGAGAATGCTTTACTTGTGAAGTAAAAATGGTACAAAATTCATAATATGTACATTATCAATGAATTGCACTTCCTCAAGATAAAGTCTGTGTATGTCCTTCCGTCAGCTAAGTTACTGTGTGTAATTGAACTACAAACCCTGCATTAAAATGATAGACCAGCTCAACACGAGCAGGTCTTTTTTTATATCACACTTTATTTGAAACGGAAACATAACAAATCTATACACAACTTGATTTACTACTATGACACCCATTTTGTGGCCACCATTGATGCGGTTTTAGTTATACTGCTACGGTTCCTGTTTCTGTCTATGGGCAAAATGAACTAACCAATCACATACAGTATTGTGATTTATGCCTAAATCAATGCAATAGCCCTTCTGGAGTCTTGCAAATTCAGTGCATGGATCGACAGCCTGCAATGTCTTTAGTGGTGAGATGTTTAATCATCAAATCACACAGACACTTTTCAAGTTTTATGATGATCAGTTCTATGTATGTCATTCATAACTTCAGGAACCATATCATTATAGAATTAACTTCTGCTGTGTAATAATGGACCCTGGAGTTGATCCCAATAACAATACTAAACAAATACAGGGGAACCAGACAAATTTGCAAACACATCTTTTATTTGCTCTGCTAGGTTGGCCTAGCCACCCTCCTATTTAAGTAGATTTACATCCGATCTGGAATCTGGTTGAGCCTATCAAAAGAGTTTATCTGAATAGGGGCAGGTTTGATATCATAACTGTACCGAGGAGTAGTCTGCGAACCAGAAGAATGGACTCCATAAAGTGAGCTTTTATTTGCTCTGGCAGACCAACTCAAAAACGTGTTTCAGTTTTGCACCTTAATTTTTGAAATTCAATGAGCATAGTCAACCACATAGTCCAAAATACCTCTGTTAGCAATTGTAAAGAATGTGGTTAAGAACATTTTGGAGAAAAAAAGCCTTAATAGCACTCCTCTGTACAGTCATCATTTGAAACACTCACAGATCAGATAAACAACAATGATTGGCTTGGCACTTTTTATGCCAGAGGGAAATATGTTTTTATAGGAGGGTGACCATACCCCTCTGCCAGAGTAAATAAAACAAGAGCTCACAAATTGATCTGGTTCCCAGGCTAGGTCTGGCCACCCTCTTAATCAAACAGATTTCCCTCCCTGGTTTGGTGATGCAAGCTAACAGAGGAGTGATGTTGAGGCATTTTTGTAAAAAAAAAAAAAAATCATGCTCTGGTTGTATCTATCCACAATACAATTGTGTCCAGAGGCAATTTGGTCTGTACCCTTTAATAATGCCTCTCGGAAATCCAAAATGAACTGAGGGGTTCCAGACTAAAACACATTTATGAATTAGTCTAACGATGCCAGGCTACAAATAATAGATGCTCTTTACAATACACATCCTTGCTGTGGGTGGGAATTAAAGACTAATCTGGGCTTGGCCTGTTTGCTGGGGAATGATAACTTGAACTGGTTAACTAGTGATGAATCAAAAATAAGCTTTTACATCCATTTTGCATGGAATTTTGTAAAAAATATTTATCTGTCTGCTTGATTCAATAGCATGAATCCTTAAAGTGTAAAACATCAGTAATTACTCCTCAATATTTATACATAAAACTATGACTCGAATCCAAAAATACAAGTTTTCTGTATTACTAGCAACTGGATATGCTTCAAGAAGTGGAATCCTAAACCTAATTGGATATACTATAACAAAACATTGCTTCTGTATTTAGAGGAGGGCAATCAGTCCAGGTATTCATTTTTTTATATTCCTGAATTGTGTTAGCACATGAGGTTGACAGTGAGAAAGTGTGTGAGGGAGAAACGACAAACAAAAGAAAAAGGGCAAGAGAGAGAGAGAAAGACAGAGCAAAGGGAGAGGGAGAATAAGTGAGGTTTTCAGGCATGTCATGTACTTTGTTAGTCTATCCATGTCGCTCTCAGTATCCAAATGTTTGTGCTGTGCCGAGGGGCTGATGTACAGCTTAGGAAGCGTCTGAGAGGACAGGCCTTTCACATGGCGATTCCTCTTCTACTCAAAGACTGGTGTCTCTGGGGAGAAAGAGACCAGAGGTATGTCTTTGGAAACTGTAAAATCATAAATAAAAAGCTGAGAGGGTGCATTTTCTCAAATAAATAAATAAACATCCATTTTCGAAAAAGAGGACACAAACATACCCAGTCTCACCTTGTTCTGCAAACGTCTAGCACGCGTAAGTCAATCATCTCCGGCACATTAAGCCATAAATGGAAGGTTTGGCAGGCTCTAAACCATCATGAACAAAAGATTGTTTTTGTTTTTTAATCTCTTACAGAGAAGACTCCCATTATAGTTCAATCCCAGAATCCCATGGTTGCTGTGGCTATCTGTCCTCTGGAGTGGAAAATCTTTTAGACTTGCCAGCGCAGGGCCAGACAGGTAAAACAGACCAGAAAGGCCGTTCCAAAGCCAGATGAGTTCTTTAAAGAAACCAGAGTTTCCAGCGGCCATGCTTTTTGGACTCAGTCTTGGACTTGCGTTTTGGAGTAGAGGTGAACACCTCGTGGGGGTAAGGCAGAGCAGGGCATTGTGGGTTATCCATTGGGCACAGTCTCTTCATCAGTGGCTGGAGTTTATCTTCCTGCTGTTTAAAGTCCAGCTCCACACTGCAACAGACACCATGGAAAAGTTACCATCATGCTTCAGTTTCTCTGATGTCATACTGTACTCTACGAAGGGCAACCACCACAGGGTTTTAGTTTGACATGTATTTAACATATAACACTTGGATTGAAAAATCACGTTTTCCTATCGACTTTTAACAGAATACTAGTATTTAAATGCCTGAATGTCATACTCTTAATTCAAGATTTAAAATCAACTTCACTTTTTTCATTATGACTGACACATTTTACACAAACAGTCAATTCAAATGCATGGCTCCACATATTGTGTTGTATCAGGTCTCAAAGGTTACTTCAAGTTGATATTTGACCAGATTGCCTGCACATAATATTGATATCAAATGTTTGGTCTGTCAGCAATCCAGGTCAGTGACTAGAGGCCAAATGGACAGGAAAAGGCAGACGTTATACTGCATCATTATTGCTACTATCAGCACCAGTCACATCTTCAATGAAAACAGGATCCCTCCGGAGGAAAGGCATGTATATGACGTTTATAGCAATTGTGGAGACACTTTCAGCATTATGTTAGCACTGCCTTGATGTGGAGATCCTGATGATGTCGTACTTCCTCATCGCTAAGGTAATCCCTGGTTGGCTACCATGTGTCTGGTGGGACATGAAGCTTGAACTCTCAGATTAAATCTCTCAGGACTGGGAGGAGCATGGGGTTTAATCCCTCCCAAATGAAATCATTGAGAGTCAAAGTAGGCGAGAGTATGCGGCTGTATATTATACAGTAAGAGGAGAATTAATGCATTATTATACATCATGTGTTACAGCCCTACTCTCTTTTTATGGCTATTGATCCAGTTCAGTCCATTCATATATTTATTCCTAGGAGCTGGGTAGTAAATTAGGAAAGTATACGGGCTTGCCAATGAGCACAAATATGAATCATTGTATGGCATCTGCCTGCAATGTACAAAATATTCATTTTTAAAGATTATGCACTAATATGATCCGTCTAACTGTGCAAACCATGGAGTGGTCTAAGAAATGACCATCGTAATTGAAATGACACACACTGTGCATCTACGGTTTATTTTTTACCATGGTTTGACTCTCAAACTATTTATATCCTTGTTAAATAATATGATTTGGAGTGGCATACTTTTCCTGCACAGACACACAGCAGCCTTCTTGGGCAGGCCAATTTGATCTATGAAGAAGATGTTCACTGAAAGTGCCGTAATACGTTTTGAAAAACTGTCTGGACACCAAAAGGAAGTGTCATTTCAGAATGGAACTCGATTAATAACATCAAGAGAAAATGCAATGACCAAAATGGACTTGCTGGTCAATACATGCATTTTAGAAGATGTGAATGCAGTCTTGACACAAAACCCTGAAAATGAAAAGCCTGAAATGTACTCGGAGCAAATAGCTCAGTATATCACATCAAAAAGACAAGGTCAATGTGTCAGTACATATAGAATGTCACAGTGTCCGCTGCTGGGTTTAAATTTCATATCACCTAAAAGTAGCACATTCCAAAACAATTTTCCTTCTTGTAATTTCAGAGGCTGGCTCAGAATAAGTTTGAAACAAACTCCTATCAGCTTCATATATTCAGAATATTCCCTTATTCCCCAATATTTTCAGAAGGGGTTTGAAAGTTCAGCATCTCTCAGCTCAGCCAGATGCCAATTCTCAAAAAGCAGAGCAGAATACCACAGCACAGCACACTACGGGATGGTCTTGGCACTTATTAAGCAATTAATCACTTGGCGAAGGGCTGCAATTACTGTGTGCTGTGGACAATTGACTCAGTGGGAAGCCATGGGCCCCTGGTGTACAACACAGAGAAGCCGTAGGGAGCTGGTTCCGGAGCACAGTAAATAAAGGAACCAGATCTGAGATCATTTCCATGCAAACCGGTTGAGATTCGGGAGTCTGCTTCAGGCTTTCAGATGCAGACCATTGGTTGTGCTTTATGAGGACCTGCTTGTATGAGCTGTGGTTGGCTGATTGTTTACCAGGGTTCCTGCTGGGAGCTACAACACTCATGATGGCTGTCTTCCCCTTATATTGTATACCTGGTTTTATTCTCTACTCTTTCATCGTTGGTGGATTCTACAAGATTCATCTTGTTGCTGTCATCGCTGACCCTGCACTGCTGCTGCGTTGAGAATACAACACAGTAAGCTACACAGAATGCTACAAATTTCCTTTCTGCCTTCCCATGTGAGTGACAATCAAATGCCTTAGAAACAATTGTTAAGGGATTTTTTTCCACTGAAATTACTGGACTTCATAATATTTTACTTTGCTGGCTAGGGCGCCTCAACTTTCGAAAAGTAAATTTCACTTGGATTTTTTCAGGACACCAGGAGCAAGTTACAATCACAACAAAACAGTTGATTGTTAATAAATACAAAAACATCTGAGCTTTGTAAACAATTATTCACTGACACACCAAAAGCTCTGCAGACTCAGCATGGGGCACCCAAGTTAATTACCACCTTGCTTCTCATAACAGTCATTACACAACTATCACTACTGAACTCATCTTCCATTCAATTTGATTATCACGTTTCTCTAAAGTCATTATCAGATCCAAATTGAATGAAACACCTCAGGAGACCATGTATGTTGCTGTTATAGTATCTTGCTGTTCTTGGTCATGCAGAGAAGATCCATAGCCATGTCAGTTGCTAGGCATTCTCACCCCAGCATATTCCCTCACTAACTACTGTTGGTGACAGCACTGTGAGATAACGCAGTAGAATTTCACTTGCAAACCAGAGGTTTGTCATTTTCTCAGCATAGCCTTCTCTGCATGCTAACTGTGGGGTCACACAGCGTTCACAGTTTGTGCTACAGCAAAGCCACAGAAACCTACAGTAGTTGAGGGCTGGTATCATATTATCACCAGGAGCATAAATTCCTCAGGGTTCTGTAGCTACAGTGGGACAAGCCTTTTTTTAACTTGATGCCCACCTCCTTTGACATGCCTTATTTTCCCCATTCTCTTGTTTCTGATAAGGGTAGGGTGGGGGATCAATACTGTGGGGGTTGTTTATGCCCCCTGCCATCTATACGTTCCTCCTCTCCCTCACCCACTCCCTCTCCACCCTGTTTGTGTCCTGTTTGTATTGGTAGCAGTGACGCATGAGATGCTGCAGTATACAGGGGGGTGGGGCCAGAGGAGGGCTTGGTGGTGCGAGGGGTGTGGAAGTGGGGGGAGGGAGCTTGGAGGCAGGGGTAGCTGGACACTTGGTAGGGCCAGTAGATTGAGTACCTTATTGGGGCTTGGCCGCTGTCTGGAACCCCAGGCTCTTGATTTATCGGTCTTATTTGAACTGTCGTGCCACTCTGCATTGAAAGCCACTCCTGCATCTTAGTGGCTGCTAATCTTGGCAATGAGCAGTTACTGTCTAAGTTTGAGGAATAATTGGCCTTTTGGTTCTGACTTGCTTTGTTCTTAGGGTTTTTGGGGCCAAATCTCGCTCACTGTACTGTACCCGGGCCAGCTCATTAAGGCCAGCCACAGAGTGAAGTGCCCAGCAAGGTGATTATTGCTGCCCTATCAGCAGTTTGACTCCCCATCACAGGCCTTGCAGAGCTGTAGCGATGATACAACAATAACCTGTAGAACCAGACCTTGGGTATATGGGTGTAAGTGTACTGTACGTACTGTACTGTGCGGGGAAGTCTGCAGATTAATTTGTCTTCATATGTCCTGGGGAAGTCTACAAGCCCTACTATATGTCGAGGGAAAACCATGCGACAAATTTATAGATCTCATTAGATATGAACCATTGGACCAACATGAAAAGCTATACACTTTTTGTATAGACCCTGCTGTAAAATAATTATTCGGTTTAGTGAGGCTTTAGCAGAGGAATACAAAATACAACAATTTGCTAAGTTTTATACATTTACAACCCTTGCTTTGGCAGGGATGGATAGCGTCTTGATAAATTGCCGTCTTGCTTGCCAACTTTTGGTACGCTCTATTCAAGGACAGTTCAAAATCAGACTGAGGCACACAATTCAGACAAGATGAGCTGAAAAAGCCATTTGATGATACAGAGCACTGATGAAATGATAATCTTCTCCTTTGTGGATGGTCCACAAAGACGTATTTGCATTCCCTCTGCCAACTTATTACATTCCCACATGGAGCCGTTTTAAGCAGTTGGGTTGCAGACACTTAGCTGTGTGAATTATTTAAACTCTGATGAGGGCAAGTGAGCACCGATCAGATGCCAGGATAGCCCTTGTTTTTTTGTGTTATATTCATTTTTTTCACCCATAAACATTTTCTCTTGCTCATTTTCTTTCAAGTCATGGAATAACCCCAACCTTGTTTCTCCCACATCAGATGTAGAGCAGCATGCCATGCAAACACTTTTGTCATTGCACTGCATTGACACCAACATGGTGGCTCATCCAAGCATGACATCAGCATTTATGTACATTACTGAGATGGAGAATATCTAACCAGAAAAATATATGTTTTACATGTTTGTTTTCTTTTCATAGAAACCACTGAATTCACCAAGGAATTGCAGAGTTTGTCTCACTTTGCGCCATCGAAACCAATTCGATGGCTCTGCATCTGACGTGAAGGAAAATAAAGACAGCGATCATGCCCATAGCACATTAGAGGTTGTCTGAGTTGTTTGCTTGAGAAATCCTTAACAGCAGGAAAGACTTGGCTGCTTTTATGACTAGATTAGAGATCCACTGTGATCATCACCGCATGGCATGGTTATTTCTTACCATGGCTGTTTTATTACGGGTGTCCTGTACATAGTTACAAATAATTTAGTAGTTGACAAATGGTAATGTACAGACACAAGCACACGCAGCTAGAGGCGATGGGTGCATGATATGTATTGTGTGAACAGGTCAAGAGCTGGGTTACAGAGGTTATAATAGAGATTAACTTTCTAATTGAGGGATTAGAGGAGTTGCTGTTGCTGGTCAAGTAATCTCCTGCGTATGTCCTATCTGAAAACAAACGAACGTTGATCTCATGTAAGACTAAAAAAGCTTTTTCAGAAGCATCTAAGTGCATATACATGACTTTTGACAGAGAGGTATTTAAGGTTTCCAAACAAACTGTGCAACGATGCATCGGTTGGCAGGCTCCTTTGTGCGCCTTCATGTGTTTGTTCATCTTCAAACTGTGTACATTCTGATAGGATGCTTTGCAAGAGATCAGAAACATCTGTGTTCTGATCAGTCTGATCGGTCATCACATCCATACTGACCCAAAAGTCCATCTTTGCTTAGCTTTTATGTATTTGTTATGTCTGTTTTGCATGAATGTGTATTTTTACGGGCCGTGCAAAGGTTTTACAGAGGTGAAACCTACTTGAGAACGTTTTCAGATGTGGTCAGATGCAGCCACTCATAGACATTAGAATGAACAGTTGCACAATAATGAAAACGGTTGTGTTACAGTGAGCATGTCCAAGTTATCTCTGTCTTTGAACAATACTGCATTTTGTGATCTCTGGTGTTTTTTGGGGGAAATCTTCCTTGTTCTTTCTGCAATACATGTATTATTGATGAATAATGTGAAGTAAACTATGCAAGACAGGAATGTTCCGTGTATATTTTCTTTGGACCAAGGGGAAGTGTTATTTTACCCTCAAGAGTGTTAGCTGTCAGACAACAATGAAATCGTTATTTTAGAGGGGCGATTTTTGAAGTGTGCGTGGGAGGGAGAGAGGGTGGGAGGGAGGGAGGGAGCAAAAGGTCTCAACTTTTTAGATTACACAAGTATTCTTAATGAGGTGTTTCGTGTTATTGGGGTGATGGTTTAACACTTCCTGTGAATTTAAGTTTGGCTTCTCCTGACCTGTAAAGGATGTGCAGTTCTTTTAATTGCACACTGATTCTCTTCAGGCAAGTGCAAAACTATCATCCTCGCATAATCACAACACAGGATGGCTTTACAATACGTAGTATTTGAGTCTATTTACACTGTTTAGCACGTTTAGCATGGTAAAAAAAAGCCCACCATCTGCACCCCTGTCTGTGTGACTGGGGTACTGCACTGTCTGACGTAGGCCTGTCTGTAAACAATTTGACAGGAGGGTCCAAGCAGCGGAGCAGAGACCTCTGGCTGGAGATGACAGATGACATAGGAGTCACAGATGGAGTGGATTTGCCACCTGCCTCTGAGCCATCTCCACCTCTCGCTTGGTCTGACTGAGGATGAGAGAGAACCTGAACATTTAAGAGTGTGTGCCAGAGTGACAACAGTGGGTATTAGCCAAAATAGAGTTGTTTGTCACAGGGCTGAAGTGAACTCCAAAGTTAAGTTGAGTAAGCATGGTGAGGGAGTCGATGGCTACTGTCTTTATTGGCGGGAGCTTGGAGAGTTAACGCCTACTGACTGGATATTGTGGATGGTTCCCAGCTGCTCTTCTGGAGACTCAATTGTATTTCCCTCTCCAGACTAATTCATTTCTCTCTGCTGGGTTTGATTGCTTCTTTCTCCTGCTCCTCTCAGGAACACCTCCGCCCAGAACTCCTCACCATTGCACAGGAGAAATGTGCTTTTTATTTATTTTATTACCCACTTCCGAGACAATGTTACATGTGTGCACTACTTGTGATGGGATATACATAAAATAATGAGCTTTTTATAGGTAGTGCTCATGTCCTAATTAATTTTTGATTTATTAGGGAAACATTACAAATTCACCCAACTGAAATTACAGTTTAGACTGTCATGGAGTAGCCTATTTGTTGTAACTACTGACCTAACATACAATATTGATCAAACTATTGATCTCAGGCATAAATAACCTGGAGTCTATTGACTCCTCTGACTGAGGTGGACAGTGTCTGATGAGTTACTGTATCATTATCTATTTTACAACAGCCATGAAGAGCCACTGTATTCCTCACCAGCCAATTATACAGTGTATGGTGATACTCGTTTGTACTGTGACAATCATTAGCATATTTGTTACGCAGTTAGCAAAATATATGGAAGGGAAAACCAACCTATAGATGATGCAAGCACTGTTTCGACACGTGTCACAGTTGGCGGTGTCCTGTCCTGTCCTGTATGTAAGCCTGTGGATTGGGAAGAGAAAAGCAGATGATTATTTAGGGTTAGTCCACTAAGTGTGCAAATTCACAACCTCGACATCACTCAGTTGGGAGATTGTAGATACAGTTCATGGAACAGCGCCAGTTTTGTCGATCTTTGTTCCAGTATCCCACTAAAGGCTGTGCTTGTTTAGTTGTGTCCCTACGCTCTGTGGATTCATCTTCATTTAGTGGCATCTTCACTTCTACATCCATGATTAGTTTAATCAGGTAAAAGACAAGCTCATTTAACGTAAAAGGATTATCTCGTTTTAGCCTTTGTATACAAATGTGCTACACCATCTCTATTCTATAAACCAACACGTAACATCTAAATGTAGCATAAATCATGTCTAATGAAAAATCGATAGAGATTTACTGTATGGCGTGCTTTGTTTCCCCCCGTGTGTTTCCAACTCAATTTATTAAAAAAAATAATGAGATTTAGGGAAGACAATCAAAATGACAAATGTTACCCACAGCATGTTGTTTATGACATGCCGGATGCCCTCAAGGCCTGTACTGAACGAGGGTTGTGATTATTTACTTGGTGGCTCCTCCATATCTGGAGAAGGAAGACCAGCTGAAACTCCATCTCCTGAGGCTTTAAGGACCAGCGCAGAAGACGTGAGCGTGGTCGAGCGCAGAAATGGAAGGACGTCCATATCAATCTATCCCTGGCTTAAAGGTTACCGTCCATCACCTCCTGCACCTCACCAGTAGCCATACTGGATAATTGTGTGCTCGTGCCCGCGTGTGCGTGCGTGCAATAGAAGCGTCACGTAAAGAGAACATGAGGTGCTGCTAGGACAAGTAATCGCTTGCTGTCAGATGAGCTTGATGGATGATGACGGTAGGGGTAGGACCCTGAGAGGTGATCTTGTAGACAGAGATAGCCAGACCTGAGGACACGAAATGCTGATGAGCTTTCAAGGTCACTCGGTTCATACGTTTCCCTACCCTACAGCAGCCAAGTAAAGGCCCAAATAAATGGAGATTCTTCAACTTGTTGATTTCTAATAATTGATCGTTTGACACTTCTGGTTGTAAACAGATCAAAAATGGGAATGGTTGTAAATTGGATTTTCATTACAGTCAAAGTGATTGGTTTTGTAAACTACCCAATTTAGAGGAGAAGGAGTCAATCCCGTGGAGTGCCACTGTTCTGCTGCACAAGCTATGATTTTTCCAAGCTCTGTCAAGGGGAGGGAAGTCATAAAGTGTTTCTCTGAGTCCTGCCTCTAAAAGTCACTCTGTACGCTGTGAGGTTGTTTGTTGGCGCTGTGGTTCCGCCCTGTATTGTTTGTTTGCTCGCGTCAGCTGTCCTAGGAGATGTCCTGTCCTTATCATCACTCCCTACTCTGACTTCTTGCTTCTCTGCTTGTCTGCCTGTCTGCCATCACTCTCAAGACAGCCTTGCTGGCCCTGCCTGCATGAGTGCCTGTCTAAATACCTTGCCTATGTTAGCCAGTCTGTCTGCTTGCACGGGGAATAGATGTGGCTCTGTGCTCCATCAGTTTCCAAACAAGGTTGGGTCAGGTTAGGTTGGATTATCTTGTGCGTTTGAGGGATAGTCAACAAAACACAAACCCACACAAACACCAGACACTCACCTCACACAGTAGCAATGTCAGCATTTCAAAGATGACCTGACAATATTTCTGATCAGTTTTGATGGTGTCGAATGCCACAGTCTTTTAGGAGACGGAGTAACAGAAGTCCACTTACACCATCTTTAACCATAAACGTTCATTTCATAAAGATTTGGAAAGGAGTGTGTATTTTGAACCATGAATTGCGAAAATCATTTGTTAGCTATTGTTTGCTTTTATCAGTGGAGCGTATGATACCCTTGTGAGTGTGTGTCCCTTGCCAGCAAGGTGCACACTCTCTAAACTCCTTGGAAAGTCCTTAAACCCCACATCAATGTCTGATTTACTGTTGACATCCAAAATAGCCTGAAGCTTTGATGGAGACTAATGAGAAGAGCCTTGAACATTGTTCCATAACACAATTCTGCTGCTGATGCAGTTTAAAACCCAAAGTCAATTAGACTATAATGAGCATGCACTTGAAACTAAACAAACAGTTTGGAGCTGTATATGTTTTATGCTGTTTCCCTGGCAAGGAATGTGTGATTGAGGGTGCAAAACTGTTTGACTCATAGTCTATGGCCTCAGCCCTAAGCCTACTGTAACAGAAGCTTTCTACTGAAACATCCTTTTCAAATTGTCCTGTTCTAAATGTCAAAGTTTAACAGCCTCTCAACTGCACGGATTTCAAAATGTGCACTTGCTCTACGTTTCTAAGCACACAGTACTTATTGCTGTTTCATAGTGTAATCTAAGCAAGTAGCCAGAATCACGTCCTTATTTTAACTTCTCGGTCTGCGTCTGGCCACAGTCCGCTGGGAGAACATTTAGGAAACCCTTCTTGTCAACACAGGAGTTTGTGGTCCAAAAGCAGTGCTTTCGGCTGATAAACCCAGACATGATGCTGCCTTTCTCCCCGTTGGGAATAGGATGGCTTTTAGATGCTGTCCTGTTATTTGCACTCGGAGCCTGGGACCTGGGCTTTGAAGAAAGCTGTCTGAGTGGCCAGAAGAGATGGAGAAAGGTAAGGAGGGAGGGGCAGGAGGGAGAAATATATTTCTGTTGGGGTTTGAAGGAACAGGGTGGGGGGGGGGGGGGGGGGGCGCGAGGGAGGGAGGGGTGGTTCTGCAGTGGGCCATGCAGTCCCGCTGTATGCAGGACTAATAATAGTGATGGAGCAGACTGAAGGTGCCACAGAGAAGCAAACTTAAGTAGAGATGAAAGGCTTGGCTTTATGAGCCGCTGCTAATTAGCCTTATAAGCAAGTTCCTGTGAGAGGACACTAGAGGTGTCTTGTTCTCGGGCAGCTGGGGAGGAGAATTAAATGCAATGTACTTTTGCGTCACTCTGGGTTTGGGGGTTCAGACCGTTTTTCAAGTTCCATCCATTCGGTAAGACTTGGTAATGTTATGTAAGACTTTGGTAATGTTCTTGGCCTTAGATAAATATGGAGCAGTATGAGGCTTTTTCCCAGAGCAGAGTTTAGAAGCAGTTATACTCCCCTGCTTATGTGATCACACCATGCAGTCAACAACAATGTTTACTAGGCATTCAGTTTCAATTCAGCCCACATACTGAATCTCAATTTTGTACGACAATGATCAACTCAACGTCAACATTGCCAGAAGCCAAATGTCAGATATGAGGCAGGAGCTTGTGAATTCTGCAAAGTTATTTTCCAGTTTTACACTATCAAGAAAGTGCAGAATGTGAGCTTGTTTTGTCATTTATCAAAATCTGAAAATAATTGAGCAAAATGTGCTCATATTAACATCAGCACGCCTTTAAATTAACAAACAGAGAAGAATTCCTCCCAAAAAATCCATACTTGTAGACGCAATGTGACAATGAGTATTCAGTTATCCCCCCAAAACTTATTATTATGTTTATTACCTTTTCATCACTTTAACGTTCGTATTATAAAAAGGAAAGTAGTTTGAAAAGATTTTAGTTTCCCAGCGGATTTTGAAGATTGCTGACACGCAAAACTCTTTACCAGCTCCTGTCACACTTAAGTGGATAATCATTAACAAAGTTAAAACTGTACAGTCTTCTCACCCTTCTCTCTGGGCCTCTCCTTTCTCCAGCTCCTGGATGACCCCCAGTAAGACCTTGATGGTCTCCTGGCTGGAGCTGATCAGAGTCTCCATGGCCTGCAGCTGTGCTTTAATCTCTCCATCCCCGGGTGAAGGCACCACCTGCCCGCAGGCTCCCAGCTGCCCTGGGGGGCAACTCTGACCCCCCGCACTCTGCGGAGGCTGGCTGGAGGATGATAGATGCCCAGCACTGCCCTGAGGCGGAGCCTGAGAAGAGCACCCAGCGCTGTGGGGTAACGTTTGGGAATTCTGTCCGTTTAACTGCGTGGCCTTTTTGCGTTTATATCTCCCCGAAGGGCTCCCTATACAATCCACACGTGTTAAGGAGTTCCACGCCATGGGACCTGGGGTCTTTGACCTTGTGTCCTGAGAGGAAGCCTCACAGTTGACCAGCGGGCGCTTGGAGGAAGTGCTGTCTTTCAAGTCCAGCGTGTCTTTAGATAATCCTTTGTGTTTGGTCCTGGTTCCACAGACCTGGTACTCTGCTTCCGCCTTGGGATCGGCAGGGGTTCTGGAAACGCCCCCTGGTCCAGCGGTGATGTGCGAGGGATCCGGACTGCTCAGCCCGTCCATGCAGTTGGCGCCAGAGAGCAGATCCTCCGGCCCACTGCTGTTGTCCGTGTGGTGAAGCAGCGCTTTGGTCTGCCCCACAATTTTCCCTCCACAACGGGATGACGCAGCCGAGCTCCCCCCCCCCTCCCCTTCCCCAGCCCCCTTAATGTCGCTCAGAAACCCATTGTTCTGCCCTTTGTGGTTCTCCACCAAGGCAGCATGTTTGATCGTGTGGCCCTTCTTCCGCTCGAAGGGAAATGTTTGGTAGTGTTTGGTCAGATCCGGCGAGGTCTGCACCCCCGTGCTCTTGGTCACGTTGGGGATGGAACGCCGGGCAGGCATGGTCATGTACTTCCTGTACGTCACCTTACAGGAAATGGAGCGGGAACCCTTCCCCCCTGCTCGCTGCTCTTTCTGTGCCTCGCAGATGTCCTTAAAGCGGACCTGGAGAGCCTTGTTCCTCTTCTTCACCTGGGGCCTGCCGGACTCCCCCTCAGGACCGTGGGAAGGGGCGGTGTCTGAGTCCGACTCTGAGTTGGAGAGAACCACGCTTTTGCTGCTGGCCTCCCTACTCACCATGGTTCCTGGGAAGAGGGGATGCAGAGAGAGAGAGAGAGAGAGAAAGAAAGAAAGAGAGTCAGTTGGTGTCATGTGGGAAGGTGGAATCTCACTTCTGTAGCGTTAAATAAAGAGAGAGACAGGGAGCAGATGGTCTGTTTTTTGTCTGACATCACGTCTAGCGTCCTGCCCGTTATGTTTTTTTTCGGGACTCGATTATGTTTGATATTCCGAATGACTTATGCAAATAAGTGTCTCATGTTTAAAAATGGTGAGGCTGGAGTGTTAAGATAAATGTAATAATAGCATAGGTCACTCGTGATTCTTCTGTGATTAAGCAGTAACAGACCACAGACACCCTCTTGGTCTGCTAGATGGAGATCATGGTTTGATCCCAATGGAGTTCAGCAATAAATCATGAATGACTTGTCATCACTTTGACATTGACAGTCTGCGTAAGCAATTTGCTGGTTAATGTATGCACTGGACAGTATTTGAATGCATGAAAGACAGTGTATGGAAATTAAGCATCAGGACATCAAAGGCAACTTGTTCATCGTTTTCATAAGACACAATGTAAAAAAAATACACCAGCATGTATAATTTATCAGGCTGTAAGTCAGGCTGTTCTTGGCATCCTTACTTTATTCATTCTTCATCCATACATATATACGTTAATCCATCACAACGACTGTTGGGCTGCCTCACCCAATCTTGATTACAGGCGCAACTTGATGGACTTCTCTCCCCCACAGAACATGCAGGAGGACAAGTCTTATTATAATAAATCTGTATCAATTCGACGTTTTCTGAATTGCTAAGCCCTACATCCTGAGATGAACGTGTGATATAAAATGCGGGTATTTCAACAGCCAAATATAATGCGGAAGGCCCTAATTTGAAGTGATGCACACAGTACAGTATAATTAAGCAGGGGAACACATTTACACAGCTGTTTTGATCCTCTCCAGCCATCTGTATTGATCTAGTACTTTGCACACTGCTGTGACTTTGCCTCCCTGGCTCTTCTTCAGTATCATCCCTCACCACCCGCGTTAAAGAACAGAGCACTATTGCCACCCCTATTAAGATAGCTCTTTGTCAGTACACCAAAGGCGGGGATCCTCTCTCTACCACGATACTCAGATAGGAGCAGACGAGGACTGATAAAGCAGGCCAGTGGAGTGCGTTGGGAATTGTGCCACGTGTTTCACCTTGCTTGCTGGCTACTCTGACCTCTGTGTTTCTTGGTGGGGAGCAGGAAGAGTCAGGGACTACTTGGTCCCTCGTTTCAGATCATCAGCACTTCTGAACTGCGTTTGAGTTTGAGATAAAAGGAATTAAGTTCACCCACTTGTTAAAATTGATTTATGCAAGAAGGTCATGGCTCAAGGTGTGTGGGGGTAGATGTTGGCTTGTGGTGATGCAGGTTTTAGTTCTGAAAAATGGAGGATTACTCTTGCAGATGGTTGATATTGGGTGGACTGCAGGAAAGCGTGGTATCAATTCTGATTTCAGCCTGAAAATTGTTTGTCTGAAGCTTTTCTGTGGATATGAAATATCCATTGCTTCAAGGCAGATTCACATGGGATCATATTATTTCACACCAGGAAATAACAATCTCACACCACTGAAACGGTAATCACATCCACAAAAAAGTCCTTTCAGTGCTCACATACTTTATATTCACACTCACGGAGGGCCATGTAAAGCAGATAAATGGTAATTCACACAAAGAGAATATTGGAGTGAGAAGCTCTCCAACTCCTTACAATTCCTGAAGAAACAACGAGTGACATATGGGAATATTCCAAAGAAGCTCAGGATGTCACCAATCTGAATCACTCTTCCCTTTCTCCTCCTCCCATTCCTCCTCCGCTTCTCAAAGCTAGCTATCTCTGCTAATGACCCGAGGTCCTTCCCTACTCTGGCCCCAGCCATCCACAGGATTATGAATAATGCATTGACTCTAAAATTGCAAAAGTAATCCTCTTAAATCTCCTTATGTACCCTGGCAGACCATGTTGTCTGTTCGGATTGCCCTTCGGTTCCTCGTTTGGAAAAAAAACAACATTATATACTCTGCACCTCAGATACGAGGCCACGACTGAGTGGCCATCAGAATAATTGGGGCTTGGTTTGTGTCCGTCGCATGTAGATAGGGGCGGTTATAGCTCCGCTTTTGAGAGCCGGTCTTTGATAATGCTGACTCATGATACTGTGCCTCTGGAAGTGGAGGCCTCACACAGTCAGGGCTGGCTTCCAGCTTTCACTGGAGGAGGTCAGGGAATATCAAGCGTCGCCACGATGCTAAGCGACAGACACGGCTGCTGTGGCATGTGGACGGATGATGATGCGGCAGATTAGCCCCCCTCGTTAATGACCCTGCCCCCTGACAGGGACTCTCTGCATGCGCTGCCATCACCCACAGTGTGGAGCCGTATCGTCATTGGCAACTGTCCTTGACACAAACACGTGACGTAATTCACTGGCATGTTGGCGGTATGTTTTCTAAATGTTGTCCAGGCGTAACGGGAGATTCACTCTCTCGCTGAATCAGATTACAACACATCTGATTTAATTATGGTTGGTATACTTTGTGTTGAAGCTGTATTTACTTATGAGGTTACAAGGTTAAATGCAGGTAATTCTCTCACATGCTCCTTTAGGAGTATACATGATACTCATTAAATATTCAAGGAGAACAAGTTGGAATATAGTAATTGCAGCTATTCTTTGTAACCTGCTTGTGAACTCTCTTGGAAACACGTACCCTGCATCACTCATGAATTGGAAAGGACTTGCTGCCAGTAAAAATCAAGCAAAAGTCAAGAATGATATCCTTAGCAAACTGTAATGTCTTTCAAAGAAACAGTATTGTACTGTGTCATGCTATCTTCATTTGTAATATTGACTCAGAATACAAATCAAAACCAGAAAATGCTAATTCAAACTGAATTGTTTATAGGATGCGGGTAGACAACTGTGACCAAGTTTCCTTCAGTAAAGCTGTGCTCCTTCCCCAGTCATATCTGTTCAGGTTGTCTCTATAGCTCTCTGTAGCTCCCTGTGCTGCAGGCTACACCTGTGAAAGTCTGCTTTATGACATTGGCTTGAAAGATATATCACCAAGCGGGCCTTCCTGTTACAAGGGAGTAGAAGGCAGGTTCTAAAAAGATTCCATTTCCACAACTGCTGAGGGTGAGCATTGGCTATTAAATGAGTCCGCTGCAGAAGACGTTTAGCATTGCTGTGACAGAGAGAAGTGCTTGTTTTATCTCTCAGTCTACTGTGGGTGTCTCGGAAAATGAAAGGTGGGACAGATATGGGGGCATGGGAATGAATGGTTAACCTATACAGAAAAATGTAGGGTCGTAACGTCGACTAAGTGACGTGCGTGCCATTTTGATCTTGCTCAAGTTTGAGCTGTGCGACAGTTTTCGTGCATCATTAAATATCATTTGCGTGTTGCGTTTTGGGTGTGCATGTTTGTGTAGGCACATTTTTGGTGCATCCCTGTTAGGCAAGGTAAGATGAAAAATACCAGAAACAGGAGGACACTGGTTTTGTGTTTTAGACAGAGCGAGAAAGACAGAGAGAGAGTGAGAGAGAGAGTGAGAGAGACACACACAGACAAGAGAGAGGGGTCTATATAAGTAGTCCTGTTATGTTATGCAGTGCCCCAGGGCTTCAAGATCACACATGTCATTACTCATGATAAGTCCTCAGCTCCAGACAAGAATCTCCATCCCCCCATCTCCTCCTCCTCCTCCTCCTCTTCCCCCTCCTCCCCTTCCCCCTCCTCCTCCTCCTCCTCCTCCACAAATGGTCAAATTCAGTCTAAATTGAAGCACACTGTCCTATCCAACGTCATCTTCTATCTATTCTACAGTCTGCAGCATCACTAATGAAAAATGCTCATCATCCACAAGGCGTGGATAGTCTCAAACCTTGCTAATAAGATTCATAATCAAAACCAGTGAATGCCATCCTTTCACTATATCAATCATTGAATAACTTATAAGTACGTGCTATGTCTTTGCGGAGTATATTATTTGACCTGGGTCCAAAAACAGTTTGCTGCGATTGCACTGACACGATGAACATTTCAAGGCAATGGATAAATTCAAATAATATGCACCAGAACGTTTTATCACTATAGCCAAGAAGGCAACTATGTTGAACGTATAGTAAACTAAAAGCCAACCAAAGATGTCACCAAACTACCATAACTAACATAACAACCGTTCATGCAGCAATCATTACCAAACTAACCCCAAGTGCAAATATTGCCATACGAATCAACGAAGCCCCTCTGCTGAAAGAGACTTGGGGAGAGTCTTACCTTGGAAAACAGATCAGAAGTATTTAGGACAAGATAGCATATATCCTCTTTACAGCTGTTATCCATTCATTTTGGAAGGTTAAGGGCTTGTTTCCAGCCAGAGCAGAGGCTCCTACAAGCAGAGCGAGGACCACAGAGGCTGCCGCTGCTGTACTGACAGCTGGAGTAGTTGTGGCACATCGGCAAAGATTCAGGATATCACACAGAGAGAAAAGGGGTACACAAAAAAAAGAGAGACAGCCACAAAAAGCCCGTAAGGTCCACGGTGATAACCACCCTCTCTCCTCTTTCCCCTGCTCCCTCTCTCGCACTCGCTCTCTTTCTCTCTCTCTTTCTCTCTCACCTCATTCAAGCATCACTGACGCTCCTTCGCTCCCCGTCCCTGCACTCACCAGCGGTAGGCACTCACATGCAGCGGAGATCTCCATCTCTCTCTGCTGCTGCTGCAATCCCTGTGCATCTGAGTGTGTGTGAAAGAGAGAGAGAGAAATGGACAGAGAGAGAGTAGGAGCGAGAGAGACAGAGAGTAAGGGAGAGAGAAAGAGAGAGAGAGGGGAGAGGGAGTGAGAGAGTGATAGCGCAGGCTGCTGGGGAAAGTCCAGAGTCGCCTGCACAGCTGGTGTGAGCTCATGCATCACCCGTAAAGACCTCCTTATCTTGTCCTCTGAGCGCGTGCACTGGCCGGCTCGCCTGTCACTGAGCTGTTACGTAATCTGAAGGGGCTTCGGAGACAGCAAGGGGAAAGCCGTGAAATAATAATGCTTTTTGTTTTTAATTGGATCTCTCCTGGCCCCGCTACTTTGAGAGATCTGACACTCTGTTTACGTGAGAGGAGACAGGAGCTGGGGAACAAAGTGAGAGCCAGTAAAGCAGTGTGTGTGTGTGTGTGTGTATGTGTGTGTGTGTGTGTGTGTGTGTGTGTCTGTGTCTGTGTGTCTCTGTGTGTGTGTGTGTGGTGTGTGTGTGTGTGTGTGTGTGTGTGTGTGTGTGTGTGGGTGTGGGTGTATGGAAAGAGAGAGAGCACATTAAAGACAGTCTACCAAATCTCAACTATGTAGCTTTCAGTATGCCTAGAATCTGAGTATACCAAGATAATGACCGTGTGAACCAAGATGGGCATTGTGTATCTACTTGGTAACGTCTGTACCTCATTACACATATTCCGGAAGATTTTTTTTTCTCCAAAAACCACAGGTTGCTGAGCAAACAGTACCTCAACTTCAACGACTGTGACTAAAGTTTACAATGCTTTGCTTCGGTAAGCAACCTGCAGAGTACAAACGCTCTCCAAATGGAGTTTTGTCTTCCAATGGACTGGAGGGGTAAGCAGCCGGAGTCGTAATTTGCTGACTGCTGTCGTATCGATTTAATTGTCTGTTTTCCTTCTAGCTATGCCTGTTCATAAGCCTATGACTAGCTTCTGACTACACCATGGCACGCATGCCTGGCTGGCTGGCTTCCTCACAGCTACAGCCTTGAGACCTCTTCCCCCATCCCACAGAGCAGATAAAACTGACTGGGCTTAATAAGTGGAACAACGCAAAGCCGAGCAGGACTGAAATCCCCCTCTTCCTCTCTTCTCCTCCACTCCACCCCACGTATTGATCCACCAAGAGTGAGACTCGCATCCACGCTTGCGTGTGCACAGACTGGTGTGCATACATTCAAGAGCCTGTGTGTTTTATGCAAAATCCCTCAGCTGGGAGATGACTGTCAGTTTGAACTGTTCATTGCAGTCCCCTCCCAGGAGATGGTTTTGTGCCTTGAAGGCCACTGTACGCGCTCTGAATGCAAAAGGATTTCATTTCCCTTGTAACCAACTACACAGAAATATATAGCTGCTCATTTAAGAGGAAATGAGGATGGGTAGGACAAAGGGGGGGAAGACAAGGGAGTAGGAGGAAGGAAGGAGGAAGGAATAAAGGAATGAAGGAGGAAGGCGAAGGAGACAGCAGGCCTTCGTGAGGTTTAAGAACAAATACCCTAATTTCTCCTCTAGTTATTTTATCAGTTAATTTCCCAGCTTTCCAGGGGCTCACAGGATGAGGAGTGTTGTCAAGTGTTGCTTTCAGATCTGCATCCCAAGGTGAAACAAAAATATTTACATTAGCATATTATAGCCCTGGATGAAACACTTGGAGCAGTAAACATACGTTTTTATCTCCATTGTCTAAATTATTCATGAAGTCTTGCCTATGCTAGAAAGACATAAGGGACCAGAGAAGAGTTGGAAGTGTTGGAAGATGAATCCAAACACAAACGCATAGAGAAAGACAGGGAGTTTAGAGAGGCGTTACACCTTTCTAGTGCAGCCAGCTGGTTGCCGACTGTTTCATTATATATAACGTATCATTATTATCGGAAAATCTGCAGGAGCCGTCATTACATATAGGTGTGCACAGAATCAGACATTTGCATGAGAATTAAAATAAGGTTTTCAGAATTTCAGTACATTCTTGTTCTCTCCGTCACTCTCTATCACTCTCGCTCTTGCTCTCTCTCTTTCCCTCCACACTTAAATCCCACAAATAGGAGGGACTGCATGGCCTGTTGAACACAGATGGTCAAAACAAGAATGTGATTATGTATACCCTTGGTAGCATAAACTTGAGACAAATCCACAGAGAAAAAGTTGCTTTAGCTAACAGGTATAAGGATGCGTGCAGCTCAGAGGGGGGTTCATCATTCAACTGCAGATTTAGCAGTCTGTTAAATGAACACTCCACTGATTTATCTTTACCGCTTGTGATTTATCTCTGGATTATTTGACCTCTGATGTCATCAAATTGGCAACACTTGTTTGTTCCTCGGTCTCCCTCCCTCTCTCTCTCTTTCTCTCTCTCTTTCCTTCCCTCAATCATTCTCATAGTCTCAGAGCACTTTTCTCCCCACCCATCAATATGTGCTTGTCTAGTCCGCAGAGTGTGAAGTGTAACTGAGTGAGTGTGAAAGTGTTTACATCCTGGCAACCATGCTAGCAGGTGTTAGCATATGTTAGCAGAGCTACTCCCTCTGAGATCAGACCTGCCTGTAATCTGATTTATGGGACTGGGAGAAAGAAATGTATTTTATGAGATCAGTCATTGGTTAGGGATACCATCACACATGGAGTCAGCCTCTTCAGCATGTCCCTAGCTGTGATCTTCAGCGTTTCATGTAGAATACAGAGGCAGACTTCTCTGATGGGCTGATGAGAATACAGTATCAGTATTTCCCCTCAAACACGTTTCCTTTCAAGGTAAAGGCAGTCGGTGATTGATAAAGTAATCCTATTCATGACAAGGGAAATGGACTGGTGCTGTAATCCATTTGTTATTTGCCATTTCTGTCCTTATCCCGTCTCTCCCAGTGCAGTGTGTTGTCAGTGTCTTACTGTGTCCGAATCTGAGCCGGAGGATTCATCCTTTAACATCTCTCCAGTGGTGATGACAGAGTTGGTGTCCAGAGGGCGTGGGAGGGTGGTGGGGGTGAGGGCGGTTGGGGGAGATGGAGGTCTCTGGCGGAAGAGGTCACCGCAGCGGGCCTCGTTAAAGACTAAACAGGCGCCCCAGCCTGTGGCGACATCATTTCCTCTCCAGACAGCCACTCTCACAACGGAGACGGATGATCTGTGGTTCGGCTGTGTTATTGATGCTGCGCTCCTTTAGCTTCCTCTTTCTTAGCGTTATGTTTACAAGGCCGGCGCCAGGCTTGTCTTTCAGCCATGATGACTAATGTGAAGGACTGTGAGCGTCTTGAGATGGATGATTGGTTGGAATTTTTCATAGGATAGATTTTTTTAGAGCATACGTTTTCCGTTTTTTATATTTACGAGCCATGGAATGTTACACTACGTTTGGGTATGCTACTTCGCAGGATAGTACGTCAGTCCATGATATTGATTTCAGTTCATTTCAATATGTAGGCATGACTAGAAGGTGTGTTTCATTGACTGCCCATATCTTTGAACTATCCCGTTCAGCTCACAGGTAAGCCTGTGTCTGTGAACGAGAAAATGTGACAGAGTCCTGTTGTCCCATTTTCAATGACTGGTTGATCACTGAAGCCCAGCAAACCAGTCAAATTGCCACAATGAATCCAATTTTCAGCTGCACCAGTGCAAGAAAGCTCACTAGCTACCAGACACTCCTTAATGTACCTGGACAAAATATGAATTGCAAAGTTTGTGTTAGAAGACATTCCTCCACTCAAATTCACAGTGGTTTGCATGCGCACTCGTGTGATTAGAACAACTGTATGAATTGACATCTCCCTTGCTTGACTCTTGCTAACATTCCATCAGATTATTTAAAAACATGGCCTGGAGAAATGTCCTTATTTGAATGCTAGATGGCTGGCTTGATGTGCGTGGCAATTTTGTCCTTTCTTGGAGATTGAGAAAAGCTAATGCTGTAGTGCTGACTTTACTATGCAGCCCATGAAAGGGGGGAAATCCGTAGTATTGCACAGATGGATTTCCAAGGGTTTGTCGACTGTCTGAAGGCCTTGATAGTGCACCTCATGAAACACCTTATGATGAAGACAGGACTGTCATCACTGGACACTTGTTTATGAATTGATTGGGGGAAATTCAATATACAGCAGGAAGACATCTGTTCAGGAAAATATTGCTCTAATTCATGTCCACACACAGTGTCCCTGGTTGCCTCTCCTGACTCTTTTCATCAAGCTCAGGCACGCACAGACAAAGCTCCGTTGCTGACTTGTGACTCACTCAATGTGATTTTACAGTTTTCTCATCTGTAAAGATGTTATCGCTACCGCAAATTAAGTCACTCTTACTCATCAGCTTTTGCAATGTAGCTCACAGACTAACAGCCTTATCCTTTGGGTGAACGTAGTAAATCCCACAGATCAAGATCATAAAAGGCAACAAACCGGTGTGCCCAGAGTCAAGGGATTTATCCCAGCAGTATTTGAAAAATGATATAAAACCACACTTCATATTTTTGCCATGTAATGGCCTGTAAGGCACATTAAAAAACATACATCATCTGCATGGAGATCTAGCCACGGCTGCAGATACACTCTGGTTGGCTTGTAGTCTTGTTACTTGAGGATGTGTGTGTGTGGGGGGGGGGGCACCTCGGCTGCAAGCAGCAGATTGCATTGACGACTTAATGATGACAGCTTCGAATCAGTCTTGGAATATCTGTCTCAATTGATATGCTCGGGAGAGGAAGCAGCGGACCCAGCTTGTCTCCAGAGGGGCCGGCAGAGCTGTCACTCCCAATAAAACGAGCACTTGGTCCTGAAACCATTGGGTTGTTCTGTGAATGGAATCCTGAGGATGCGCAGGGTTGTGATTCATCTACACTTGACTGCCCCCATGCCGGGATTTGACTGCGCCATAGGTTTCAGTGAGGAATCTTTTTCTGCTGTTTATGATTCCATGTCTCCCATTTCTGTCTCCTGCTCTCTCTCTTTCTCTCTCTCCCCACCTCTCTCTCTCTCCATCTCTTTCTCTGTTGCATGCACACAAACAGCCATATGCACACACTGCAAATGCAAACACACACAGTACATTTCTTTTCCCTCAGGCTACCATGACTCTGTGGGATCCCCTCTGGTTTTAATACTTGTAAATCAATAGTTCAGACGTCACAGAGGGAGACTGTTGACCTTTGACAAGCCACAGACTCCTGAGAAATTAAACTCAAGGAAAAATGGGCTGTGGATTGACGGCTGAATAAGATATCAACATAACTCTAATTGGGGCAAGGTAATTAAAGCTGGATAGCATAGGTCAGACGCAAGACATTGGTTATCCAGGCATAAAGAGCACATATTTTCCATTTGTAGCAGTCATGTGATCTCGTATTCCTGCTTACAGCCTGAAGGATATTTACTCTTGGGTGTTATTTGACAGATTGATATTCAATAATATGCTTTCTCCACCATAATTTGTGCTGTGTGTTTCAAACCTTTGAGATCCTGCTTGTTTACATGAAACACAAACAAACCTTTCAGAACATGACAAAACATGCTGTATTATTTATGAAACTCCAACACTCTACATGCTTGGCGGCTAGAAACTGTCTTGTAAAGAATCCAGTCCATCTCTTTTCAGCTTGGTGACACATCAGCACCATGGACAGCTGCATCTGTGCAACCAGTACCATGGCTGACCGAGCCAGCTCCATGATAGCAACACAGGAGGAAGCAACTTTTTAGCATAAGTAGTTTTCAACAACTATGTAGCTTCATCGACATGTTTGTACAGGGGTAGATATGAGCCGTCTTCACACCCCTCCACCAACACCTTGTTCCATGGAAAGTAGCACAGCTGTGTATGTGTAATTACATGACTGTGGTTCCTGTATGGTTTCACATTTATTCATGTCGATCCTTGAAGCATCTTTTTACCACGTTTTACTCATTCTTATTCAATTATTGTGATCTTCAAGCACTGGAGCTGGGGGGACGTTTGTTTGGGACCTTATTCAGCATGCTTGTGTCAACAGAAGTAAAGTCCAGACACCAGGCTGTTAGATGTGGTGCGCATATGTTATTTTATCTTCCCAGCAGTGATGCATTTAAAAGTAAAATTCGGCTGCTGATATTCATTTTGCGTTAGTAGAAAAGACAGCTTACACCTTCAGAAACTGCTGTGCTTCTGATTATAAAAGTTGAACTTTCATGAGTGTGGACTTTGATTTCTGCTGATCTATGGATGCGACAAGAGAACACTGTGAAGAGGAAGGAAGCGCTGGATAACAGCAGTCTGCTACGACCAAAAAAAGACAAAAAAAGAGTCAAAGGGAATGAATACATTTCCAGATCTTACCAGTGATTGATTAATCATAACAATGATATGATTGAAAGGAGGTAGAAAATACTTCCACAGAAATGAAAGACGTTGAGAGCAATCCAGTGAATGATTTTAATGATTGCCAGGTATCTATTTCTAATGAGTAGCACTATACAATATGTACAGCACTGTGGGCGAGGCGGGAATGCTTCTATGAGGGAACCCTGGTTGCCAAGGAACAGCAGTAGCAATTGCACACTTAGGTTTCTAATTTAGTCTTTCAAAGCAAACGTCTCTTCTTATTGTGAATGTGTGATGAACTGCCATCCGCATGCATTCTGTAGAAACGGCTTTCTCCTAAGCAAGCAGCTACTCTGCCGGTGCTGCTAATAGCAAAAACAAGGTTGAAAACCATAAAGTTTGGCAAACTATAAACTTTTCCGGCAAGAAGGTATAGCTGTGGGCGGTTGTCACACATGACTGTTTCTCACAGAGCTTCTCATTGACAGGATAGCAATACGTCCCTAACGCACCATGTCTGCTCCAGAAGAGAAGACGATGGCCATGAGAACACATGTTTGCCCTCTAACACTTTATTCATCTGATAAAAGACAGCAGATGTGTTTGTGGCTCCCTTGGGAAAATCAATTAATCATCCCAGAATTAATGGAGCTTTTGGATGCAAGCGCTTACCTGATAATCAGAATGCCTCTCGTCCCTGCTCCCATGCCTATCTTCCTCCCCCAAATCTGCCCCTCCCTCTATCCCCTCTTCCACACTCGAAGTAGAAAACATTGTGTGTACTGACAGACCACTCTGAGATCACTTCATTTATTCAGCAGAGGCTGGGGCTAGAGGGGTGGGGGGGACTCTTCCGAGGGCAGGCGAAAGTGTGCTCCCACCCTTTCTATTTTTTCCCGCCTCACTTTCCTTGTCTGCGATCACATGATCCACGAGACCAGTTTGGAAACCCTGAAGCTGCTCTAATTGGCTCAAGCTGCTCCCCCTACTCTTTCATGGAGTCGTCTCTCTTTTTGCTTTAGTCAGACGTGGAATCGGTTCGAAATGTCTGTGGAAAGGAGAAGGCCAGCTCCCGAGTTCATTTGCTTGAATAGTACACTGCTGACACAGAGAACGTGTGTCGGTTCTCCACCATTAGAAAGATTATTTTCGGTCGTCATTAGGTTGCAATTGTGATGCAGTGCTACGATGCCTCTCCCAGAGAACTGGGAGGCATAACTCCATTCAGTGGTGTTACTGGATGTCAGTCTTGTGCTCATGCACTGAGCAAAGGCCAGGGTTGAGAATGAGGGAAGAATCCATATTGTGAAACCTCAGCCTTCCACCCCTGTGCTTCGTACGTGTCCAATCCATCACACTGTTGTTAGCTTTGGAAATGCTTATTGATGCTTGAAGGACTAGGAAGGGATGGATTCTCAACCTTCAAGTTACCAACTGCATGATGTTGTTCTAGTTGAACGATAATAAGAGCCACATGTAGCATTAGACTATCAGAAACATGTACACATTTAAAAAACATATATTTTGGGGTGGATTACAGCTGTTACTTACTGGCAAGTTTAGTGTTTTTTTAAGAACTCAGATTACAGTTACTTCACACTGTACCTTGTCCTTCTCTGGGCTGCAGCGCTGTGAAGGAAGCTCAGGCCGTTCCTTCGTGGCTGTGTCGAGTAATAGCCTGCAGAGCGAGGTCTCCTAATTGTTCCTGTCAGGCCTGTAAATCATACAAGTCTCGTCGTTCCCCTCCTCACTCAGCCTCTCTTGCATAATCCGGTTAGCCACAGTAGCACCTTATAGAGACTGGGCTTACTGTATGGCGGAGGGTAAGCTGCTTATACTTTAGGAATCCCACACTGTGAGATATGTCATCACATTTTCTAGCAATTAACCCCATTAAAACAAAGCCAGTGAGGTCTCTCAATAACGACTAAAAAGAATCTGTGTAATGGCTTTGAGCCTTTCATTCTTTGGTTATTTCTAAGAACAATGCATTGCTCCCTTGCTGAATACAGTAACAGTTTTCTGCTGAATAATGCATGGAGCCCCCCAAAAACCTCTCAAAGGTTGTTTAGTGTTCTGAAACAACTTGTTTTTTGAAATGGGGGTAAGAACAAGGGTGAAAAGTAGCATTGGTGTGAAACGGCAAACTGTTCTGTGTATTACAACCCATGGAGTGACGTTCTTCTCTCTGCCTGTGCCCTTGGTTTGTCCACAGACAGACTCATCCTTCAGGTCTGTGTCGAATGACCACTGCCTGCCATGACACCAAAGGACAAATCTGCTGTTTCATCATGGATGCTGAGGCTAACCCCTGACATAGAGAAATGCTGACTTGGGCCATCCTCAGCGACACACAGATAAAGACATGGACTCAGACAGACACACACACACTCAAGCACGCGCACGCACGTGCACGCGCACATGAATGTGTGTTTGAAAATGAGTGGTAAGACGGAAAATGTACCGTAGGGAAGAGATACATGGCTCATTCAGAGGTCAGTGCTTCTCTAGACCCACAGGAAATCACATAATCACTGAAGCAATCAATAAAACTATCCATTCCAGCCTAATGCTAGTTTACAGAACAGAGAGGTACAATGGCATTAACAGGATAGCGCACAACTGTCCCCTAAATCATAACTTACACTGACTGTCTGTCTGTTTGCAGAATACTGTGTGTGGCCTCTCCACTTGTAAGGCTCCCACATCCAGTCGGCTTAACATGGGATAAATATTAGGGAGGTCTAAGCTTCCAGTTTCTCTCTCAGAAAAGATAAAGGGCCGTGTTGAGAGGAGGTCTGAGGAGCCGGATTCAGAGCTTTGGCGCCTACAGATTGGTCTAATCACGGCGTGGCCTCCCCCTGACTTCAGACTGCTGCTGTTGGCTCTGCCTACATCACTGAGAGGTGAACCAATCCTGTCTTTGTCCGCCAGCCGACGATCAGGAAATTAAGTTAGCCACTGGGCTGCTCCAGACGGTCTGTGGCAGATCTCTGCTAAGGCCTCGGAACACTTAAGCTATTAACCTTTTCCATGGGATGAACAGGATGCAATACCCTATCTGCCAGTCTTCTTATTACAACTTCTGTCTTAAATTTTCTTCGTCAAAGTGGTGGAGAGTGCCCGTGTTTCACCCTCATGTGCAGCAGACCACGTGAAATGATTTCTGCTTCATTCCAGATGTCGTTCAGAGACTGGTCAGAAGACCGAGTCGTGACAATGATCTGAATGTAAGTAGCTCAATTCAAACCCACGTGGTGCACTTAGACAAACAGGGAACTGTTCCATCCAAAAAGGTTTTAAACCAGAGACGGTTTGACGGATAAGTGCTGAGAATAACCATAAAACAAACATGTTCCCTTCTGAATCACTATTCTCCACACTCCCTTTCTGCAGCTTTCAATCAGTGTTCTTCTCCAGCTCGCTACATAAAGCATACGAATGGCCAACATTCAGTCTCTTGTCTTTTCTACGTCTTTGGTAAGAATGATTTCACATTCATACCAAAGCTCCAGGGTCCTCTTGAAACAATTAAAGAAATGTCAAAGGCTTCTTAAAGGCAGGAATGTCTCCCTGGGAACTGCCTTCTGACAAATACTTCCTAGAGTTGTATTAACATATTCCATGCACACGAATGACTGGTGGCAGCCCACAGCAGGGTGTTTCTTAATGAGAGCCAACAGAAGGGAGATACTCCGTTTATTTGGCATGAGCCAGCATAGTGTAAAAAAAAAAAAAACACTAAAATGTTGACATGTTTAAGGATTTAAATGTTAAACGGACATCTGAAAAAAAAACCACTACAAATTTTGCTGACATTTCATACCAATTGAACACTTGCATATCGAGCTATCTTGACGTAAACATGCAATTGTACCCGTCTTTAACGCTATCGGTGTTTACAGTTGCTATTGATTGGTTGAATATAGAGGACCTGGAGGCACCTTCAAGCTCTGATTGCACAGGACTTCGATTACTCCTTTGATTATTACAAGGACTTAGGAGACCCAGTGACGCTGTGTGCTGTCCATGATTGCACCAAAAAAGACAGAATCCATTCCTATAGAAATAAGCCATACTATACAACTGACAATGACCAAAGACGGTATGTTAAAGAAACAATTAAATAGTTATTTTGCTGCTCCTTCTCAGGTTAGAGGAGGTCAAGCCCCAGTGTCTACATCTCAGACTGTACTAAACACGCTCATTAGAATGCCATGTATGCTCCAATCAAATGGTTATTAGATGTGCATCTGAAACGTCCAGACACGTTTTAACGCTGTCTTTTCTAACCGCTGTCCCCATTCCGAACATGCCATTCCCGGGAGCCATTTTCATACACTATGCATTAGAAGTAGGATAAATCAATGTTTTATGTGCTCTGAATTCTATTACCGGTACTTTACCGACCCCTGATGTTTTTTTTGTTCTTGCGCGATGTGCCAAGAGAAAGAAGGCGTCCATACTGGTCAGTATGAGTCCCAGAGAATTGCTAATATTATGATTAGGATTTGAAAATATTGTTCCTCTCTCTCTCTCTCACCCACTCTCGCTGTCTCTCATTCTCTCCAACCCTCTCTTTCTCTTCTTTACCAACTCCTGTCACAATGGTACAGGAAGTATTTCTCAATTTGCAGCCTCCACATGCTTTCCAAATGAGAGACACTTGAAAGCCATACTGGTTTTGTCTTCATCTGTGTGTCCTTCAAAGGACAATGAGCCCTAAGGGACTGCAGCAAAACGACTGCATGCGAAGGACAATGAGCGAATCTCTTCTGAAAAATGACTCAATGAATATTAATTAATTATAAGCCCTGAGGTGTGAACTAGTTCCTATTTTAGTGAATATACAAATAACAATGTAATCAATGATGAAACTACACAGGCGTGTTTGCTTATTCACTGGCGCAAAGGAAGGGATGAAAAATAAAGTTGATATACATTTTAATGGAATTAAACTGTATAAACACACTACCAGACATTGTAGTAAACCATCCCCTGTAGGATTTATAATTTATCCTAATCTTAAGATATTCGGCATAAATTGTGCAATATGATATGCATGGATGCAATGGATCCACTGAACACTTTCCTGTTTGATATGTCGTTCAGTACAACGCATGGAATTGTTCTAGCTCACTGCAGGCTTGTAAACTGTGCTGTGTATATGAAGCATGAAATTTGTCATTCAAGGACATTGTTCATACTAATTGCTTATCTCAACACGACTTATTTGGTAATTGATGACTTAATGGAAAATAACATAACAGGTAATTGATGACTTAATGGAAAAGAATATTATAACCATATGGTGACATGATACATCCCAACCAACACTGAAGCAATACGAATGCTTTAGAGACACAACTGTCAACCTCTTGAAGCAGGAATGGAAATAAGTTCCAATGTTTAAAAAAGAGAATTCTCTCCTGATCTTTAATTACACTGTAACAAACGCAAAAGAGAGAGAATGGTCTTTAGAAGGGGTGTGGATGACACAGTGTTAATTATGTTTATAGTTATCAAAGTGTTCTGCACATTGCTGAAACCACTAATGAAATTCAATCTGTCCACATTTCATGAGCTCCTCATTTCCCCGGCTACGTAATTGTGTGATGTGTACGCAGAAAGTATGGGGATGCAAACACCGGCACACACTCCCACACGCACAAGAACAGACTGAAACGCACACTGCCACCCACGCACATGGGGACACACAGAAAGGCACACATAGACATACAGAAATGCTATAAAGAAGAGTTGGGTTACACTGCAACTTTAATCAGCGTCTTGAATGCTCAACACATTATCCATCCCGGTTGCTGAGATCGCACGATTGACACTTTAGCAAGACGTTTCTTCCATTACCACCTGGGAGTCTGTCGGCTTCGTTTTCAGGTGACTCATTTTTTCACTCTCTTCCTCTCATTTTTCCTTACGCTGCATTCTCACTTTCCTGCATGGGTAATGTGAGCCTGATCCGAATTCTAAACAGGAGCATCCACCCAGTTCTAAAGATATCACAAACAGTCGATACCTGGAGCATTATTTTTACCGCCGTTTTTTTCAGGATTTGTTAAAGCATTGTGGATTTCCACACTTTCTCTCTCCATTTATCTTGGGTTTGGAGCGTTCTGAGGTTTACAGAGGGCGTACTGCATAATGATGTCATACCCTTTGTCTGGTTCCAGGGCCTCTTATCCCCCTGGTAGCTCCTCATGGGCATGGAACCCTGCCAGAGCATGCTGGGGTGAAGGTGGGTTCGTGGGAACTGATGAACAGAGAAATAAATGAACATCGCAGCAAAGCTTTGCATGTGACATGCATGTGGGATAAACGGTGCGCAATCCTGAGAGAATCTGTCCTCGCCGATCGACGTCGAAAAACTATCTGCGAGTTGACCAGAGGATAACGAGGTTTTTCAGTCAGTACATCTCGCTGACATTCTCCATATGATGTCACTCTTCCCAGTCCCATTTTCTTGACTGGAAAGCTCTGCTGAATGACCTCAACCTGGTAGATAAGGGCTATATGCCTGGAGCGTGGCTGTGAGGTAGTGTAGCTACAGGTCCAGACCATTCATCAGATGACAGAGGTCTGTGACTGCTAATAGACAGCTACCTGCTGCTTGGTTCTGAAGCGCTGACATCTGCTCAGGTATGGAGTTTGGGAGATATAAAAGATATGCTGCATTTCCAGATCTACCATGAAGGACTGACAGGAAACCAAGGGACTGACTTCAAAGTGGTGGCAGTTGAGAGTGGCGCAGCTGAGAAGCACTGATGTTTTACACACACCAGCAGTGTAGCGCGAGGAGATCTGATCTGGTCCTTTATCTCTGCAGTTCAAGGCACCATCTTTTTTTCCAAATGCAGACAGGCAGTAAATTGAAATTTCATATGAGCTACAGAGGATGACAGGCAATGCAGAAAAGATAGCAAAGCTTTGAGCAACATGAGAAAACATCCTGTGTGAAAACCTTTTCTTCGGGAGTTTTCCTCTCAAAACAGGCTAGTTGATTCATTATTCCTCTATGAAAACAGCAGGTGTAACATTTGAGGTTGAAGAAAAAAAAGAAATATCTTCCAAGCATTCCATTTTGCCCTGTCTCTGAGGTAGAGAGCTGGCAAATGGATAAAACACCTAACACAATCCCTTCCTGCTGATAGTAAGGGGCAGTCTAACAAGCCCATCTTCCCCTGACTTTAGCCTCTTAGAGACAAAATGAGCCATCACCGCATCTGATGGCTTTAGAATGGAGAAATAACCAAGACTCAATCAGCACAGAGTTCTAAAGTGGGACGCCTTGTGTCAGAGCTGCAGCATCGGCTCTGTGGCCGCAGCTGCAGCTTGGCAGAACTGCCTGAGAGGCAGTCTTTTACTTGCTAGAGGTGTCATTGCTCTTTTTCAGAAAAGGCAGCAACAGCTCATATCTCAGGTCAACCGGCTTCTACGTGTTTGAAATGAGCTTGCCTCCCCTCTCCCTAGTCTGTCCTACACGCTCGTCCACACATCATACATTTATGTTTCGGTTTTGAAGTGAACATGCTGGGACGTAGTCACAAAGGGGGTATTCTAGTAGAGTGGCTCTAGGAATTCACTGCTTTGTTTGGAATTCTCCACTGTGCGTCGGAACAATTTCACTGCAGTGGGACCCCTTTTATGAGCCCAGGTGCAGTTTTTCATTCGCTCTGCACTCCCAAATTCCAGGGATTACCAGCAAATACTGAATCCCCTCAGTGCTTTTGTGCTGACCTTTTTGTTGTACCCCCCGCATGTGCAGCACAGCGAAGACATTCCCTCTAGATGGTGACAATATGCAGCGTTTTACTTTCTAGAAACCTGCAGCATCAATAGCCAATAACTAATCTCATAGTTTTGTTTGCCTCACTGGAATCACTTGAGAAACCAGAGTGTAATCAGGAGGATGGAAGATATTAAAGCAGGATGAGGGGGTGGCGCCCCTGCCAGTTATTACCATGGCGACCTCCTTAGTGGTGTCCCTCTGTGACATTTATAAATGAACTCTTATTTATTCTGTCCCTGCCCATGGGTGTCAGGGATGGTGTCACCGGTCTAACCCCTCTAAAAGGGGGTGACAATGACGTTCGACGACAACCCAGCCAGTCTGCTGTCCTCCCTCCTTCAAACAGAGCTTTGTGGCCCCTGGAGGTCTCTTATAAAACCGCCTTATTGAGTCCGGATCCCCACTGCTCGTGTGAAATGGTGGACCGCAAAGGTTGAAATGGGACTGACCTCTCCTCAAGCAACGTGGACATTGACATGCAGGAGGTGTACATGTTTTAACACATCCATGTCACTCTTACCAACACCTTTCCTTTTCAGCGTGTGCTCACATACAGAGAACACACCTTATTGTGTCAGAACTCATCGGCATGTTCCAGGTCAGGTGTTTTGTATGGTTCTCATTTCCTGTTTTCCTCTCCTCCAGTGTTGGAAGGGGGAGGAGTATCTTCTCTTAGTTGTTGATGGCGCCTGGAGAACTTCCTCATCTCAGCCTTTGATGTTTTCTGATGAGACAGATTTCATATCCCTCAATTGATTTAAGCCCAGTGCCTGTAGGTCTGGACTGATCGTGCAGTGGAAACCTGGAGAGGAGAGGGAGTGACAGGCAAAGACAGCCCACCACAGGCTCTACAAGAAACTGGATTGATTCTCTTTAATGTTGGAGCTTACTGGATAATGTCATGCACGCATTGCATGCTGCTGTGTGCTCTGGTGGGGGCACACTATTAACTCTGGCCAGACGCAGGAGTCCAAGAACCCGGTCGAATAGCAATAGTTGTTTTTGATGAAATCAAACATTTTCAGAATGTAATGTGATGTCAAATCTAGATCCAGCTACAGGATTGGACAAGATGATACTAATAGGACACATGGAAAAGCCAGTGCCAGATGAAGTTTTGTACAGTGTCTCTTGTCAAGTCTATCAAAGTAAGTCAAAAATACACCGTTTATAATTGATTTGGTAATATGCAAACCAGTGCATCTAATCGAGTCTCAACATTGGCTCCTTTAAGATCTACAAAATTATTTAACCTGCCTCTATGACATTGTACAATATTTAACCCGCTCAACCCATGACACACAAATCCTCTGGTTAAGCTGAAGATAAGCTGACATACCATATGAACAAGAACCAAGGAAAACCTTCAAGGTTCACGCCCTGAAAGCACCATCTGGATGTCTCTCAGAATGGAGAGGGACTGAGGTGGCTGGAGTGTCTTACCATCATATCCTGGAGGGGCGGAGGATAGGAGGGGAAGTTGAAAGAGAGGGTGATGGAGAGAGTGAGAAGCTCAGAGAAAGAAGAGAGGGATGGAGAGAGAGATATAGGAGGGGTGAGAGGGGACGACAGAAAAGCAGAGATAAGTCTATTATTAAATTGGTAGTGCGAGACAGCGGAGAAGAGATGGACCGGTATGAGATGAGGGGGTGAGTGAACTCCTTGCTGAACCATCGACTGGGCATTTGAAATCCTCCTGTGTGCTCCATCTCTCACCCTTTCCAATCCCAGCCCTATTATAGCCCATTTAGATGGCTCCCACTGTGCTCACCCCTCTCAACAAGCAGACTTAACTCATTGGTGGCCAGATCCAGCTCCTTAGTGACCCTCATCACACATCTTAAGTCCTACCAGGTCGTGGCACATAAGTCACTGGAAGATTGGCGGGAGGTTGGTTGTTCAGATACATTCCATGAAAGTGTTTCAGAGAGGGCCAGACTCCGGGGTCTGTCTTACCCTAGAGAGATCTGTGATTGATGATTTGGTGTCCTGGAAATCATTACAGAACTAGATTAGAATTGATCCCACTGGAGACATTGGGCTACACTGAGTCGGTACGGTTAACAGGGACTTGAAGGAGTCGAGGAAATCATATTTATTTTGTTTTTCTCTGTCTTGAGGATTTATCTGTTGATGTTGGTCAGATGCATTTCCTTCATTCTTCTTCTTAAAATACTATTATGCTTCTGACGCAAATGCAGCCATACAGTACAATTGTTATCATGTATTCCACTTGCAGGGATTTAGTGTTGCTGGTAATGCATACAGATCTCTTCAGCACAGTCCCAGAACAGAGAACTGCAGTGGTGTTAGAAGTTCAGGTGAACAATCTGTGCTTACTCTCAAGTCGGATATAAAACTGAGTCAGACTTATCTTGCTGAAGCAGCCAGAGTTTGTATCCATGGTCATTTTAGAAGAATACTATGGGGAGGTGTTTGTGGACCACTGATGATATCGAAAGAATACATAAACACGACAGAAATGAAAAAAAATTGCCTGAATAAATTGAACTGAGACCCTTGTTTGCTTCCACCATGGGTCTTTTGTGATTAGCATGAGAAAACAGGCTGACCGAACAAAGAACACAGAAGAGCTCTCTCCTGCACATCTCTGAAGACCATCTGCGGTAACCCACCCTCGTGTCTGGCTGCACACTCAACAATCACTCACAATTTCACTCGGGATGTCTGCTGCCGGGTAACTGAGAGAATCTAGCTGAACGTCAGTTGTCATTATAGGCATATTGGTTTCTATACTACATACGCCTCATGCTAGAATATGTGCGTCTACTTTACAGGGCAGAATTTAATTTAGGAGGTATACTAAACAAGTATTGGCTCTGCATACCTGACTGGACCTGCACTGTAGAGCTGGTGTGTTAGTCAATACTGTGGGCAGCAGAGCTTAACTGGAATCCCCTCTCTCCATGCTGTACCCATGCTTCTCACACTGCACAACAGGCCTCATTAAAAACCAGGGGAGCTGCAGCAAGTCTATGCTCTCTTGTATATGATACCTGGTTATCATTCAATTTGCAAGCTGAGTACAAAGAAAAAATGCATAATTAAACACACTTTAGTAAATCAGGCCAACTATAAATGTCATCAGGGATGAATTGTTGTATACCAAAGACTGGGTGTCCAATTTCAATATGTGCGCTTATTTATTTATTTCGCATTTTATTATTTTGCATTTTGCCTTATCTCTCAGAAGCATTGCAGTGGAGCTCTCATTCCCAGATATTAGAGGGGATGTAATTAATTTTTGAATTGGAACCCTGACCATGATGAGAATTGAAATGTACAGTATGAATAGCTCACCGATTATTCATATTCAAATGCCGTATGCCGTCTGAAATTGTCTTGGTCTTCTCAGGAAGGCAGACATTTCCAATCACTGTACAACAAAGGCATCATTGGTGTGGTCTGAATGAGATGCTCCCCTCTCGGCACAGCCGCACACAATCACATCCAAGGGTTCAAACTTTTCTACACGGGTGCTTCACTCATCCTTTGTATCCATATACAGTATAAGGCCATTGTCATGGCAGGTATAATGATGATTGCGCTGCAGTGCCAATCGAAGAAGAGATCCTCCAAATATGCAATTATGTAATTACTAATCAACCCATGGCAGACTTGCAGATAACAGCGAGACAAGATGGAGAGGGGAAATGCCAGTCCTTTGCTTCTAATGATATCAAAGAGCGTTAAGTGCATCGTGCCTTGCTACTATTAGCCCCTTGATACCATCAGGGTCGGTGGTTCATTAGCTGGACATGGTAATGGCAGCTCTCAAACGCCATTCCGAGGAGTGGTGAAGCAGGAACAGTGCTGCTCTTTTTTGCACTTTTTGGGATTTGGAGTGTATTCAATCTGCCATCGTTACCAACATCCTGCAAGCCTTTGATGGCCCCAGCTAACTGGTGGAGGGGAGCCAGAGTGTCTGTCATTTGAATTCATGTCATTGATATGGAGATTCTGTTTATGCACATCAAATATGCATCCCTGGTATTTGGGTCAAACTCCCAAAGTCAAAACTCTTGTTTTATTTCCAAAGTTGGGGATGATTTGTGATAACTGGGTTTTGATTATGTTGGGCGGACAAATGAGGCCTGTTGTTGAGGATGTCTAATGTCTTGTCGTTTTTGTGACCTTTAACCTCTAGTGTTAAGTACCACACATTAGCTGACCTCAGCAGTCTCTCTATAGGGCTCTTCATATAGTTTGTCTTCCTTGATTTCATGCTTTGTATAATCAGTACGATAAATCCCAAAAAGCTACTGTAACATGCTGGTCTGGGTCAGAGGTCGTTCTAGTGAAAGCTGTGTGTTTGGGAAAGGGGTTTAAAAGCCAGGTGGCAGTCCTTTTTTTGGAACATTCCAGAGTTGCACATAATCTTTGTATTTGTACTGTGTTTTTACAATCCGGTGTCTTGTTTTTTGGTTTTGTGAGTGTGTCTGTGTGCCTGTCCACAAGTGTTTTTGCGTGAGCACACGCGCAAGTATGCATGTGTACTTGTGTGTGTGTTTCTAATACTGTGTGTTCATGTTGCACAAGGTTCAACCACCCATTGACTACATGAATCAACGTCCTTTTCTCTACTAACGGTTACTCCTTTTTAAGCAAGATCGATTTTCAAGTGTGAGGTTGGTTCTCAATATTTATTATCTAGAGATTGCTGTCAGAGAGGAGTAATGGTTCTCTGCAGCAGCACCGAGATCAGTCTTGGTAACACTTCCCTCCTCAGTCCATGTGTGTGTCGTCGTATGAAGCTTTGAACTCAAGTACTGTGAGGTGGGAGTCACTCCACAGATGACATACCGTTCCCTGTTTTGCACAAAGATAAACAGGGACAAATACTCTGACATCTCAGTAAAGATTACATCCGCTCATTTCCATTTTAGACCGTGTTCAGTCTCACCGCAGCCATGGGCTGTGGGTACAATGTCAGTGGAACACACTGATTATGGAATGTAATGGCCGTTGCTGCAGAGATTAGTTTGTTTTGGAATTGGAGAGGGGCAAGCTGGAGTCTCTTTCTTGGAGGGATACTATTTGTGATACAGTTTTGTTTGGGATGGGTGATGGTGAGGGATTATCAAGGGATTATCTCCGGTTTCCTCCTATGGCCAAACACAGAAAAGGTTGATTACTAATGATGATTTATTTGCATATCAGGATGTTTCCCCACTGCTAGAATAATTTCGTTCTAAATGAGGTATTTCCCTCAGTACGCTGCAGCATTCGTCAACCTCTCATATTTTGTCTCATCTGTTTTATTTCTGGATTTCCATACCTGACGTTTTATTTGATTTATAATTCATGCCACAGTGATGTGATGATAATGATGATGATTCCTGAAAAAAACAATGTCTTTTCTCATAAGACACTAAGCAGTAAATGTACTCCTTCTGATTCTATAGGAATGTATCAAAGAAGGGCAACAATTCTTTTTTATTTAGGGAGAGCACCAAACGTTTTTCTTCCGACAAGCACTCAGCAATCTCCCTCAGAGATGGAGAGATGACAAGAAGGAGGGTGGGAATTTTATGTAATGGTAAATTCTCCTACAAAATATTTTCTGAATTTGAAAGTCTATTAACCTCCATTGAAATGTTCAGTTTAGACCTCCATCTTGTTTTCTGGGTCCCCCACTGTGGACTGCCAGCCTCATATAGCTCCTCATCAGGAAACCCGTTGATCTCATTTTCTAAATTGTATTTGATATTTATCTCCCCCCTCTTACGCATGTCATAGTCAATTTCGGATGACATGTTGGTGTCAATGTAATAATTTCCAAAAACCAATAAATTGAGTCACGGATGATGACACGCTTGAGCAACTGAAAACTCTTTATATACATTCCTATAACCTGCTCTGTTTGGAAAAATATAGTTCAACATTTAACAGTCTATTATTAATGTAAGCTTAATACTGTACAGTATGTCTGTGCCCAGCACACATTTCAGACAGACACGTACAGGCACAAACACAAGTCTTGTGTCTATGAAACGCTTGTGCTGCAGCATATATGTGCTCTGTTTCCTTGTGTGTTTTATATCACCTCTTACCTCTCCCAGCCTCCACATCCCACCTTTCACGCTTTGCCATTAATGTCTCTTCTTCCAGCACTTTCCGTGCCCACTGCGTCCTCTACTCTGATGGTGGAACAGACAAGCTGCCACTGAAGACAGCCATCCCTCTGAACGATAGATGGCCCTCATCTCACCCCTTCATTGTGGAAATGAACTTCCGTCACTTGAAGACACGCCACTGCACGGAATACAAACAGAGTGTTGGGTTGGTGATGTCGCGCCCTTTTTCATTTCCTCTTTTCGTGCTGCGTGTATCAAAAGACTGACTCCTTCTTGTGAACCCACGCCACCAAGATAGCTCAGCATACGTCTGTAATGTTAGGGCAGGATTTGACAGAGCAACGGGGTTTGGTGGGAAAAGGGAGAATGGTGCCAAGAGCTCCTGTCAACCTGCTAAGATGTCAACCTGACTCTCAATGTTTACATTGTCACAAACGTTGACAGCGGTGACAGTGACAGTACTGATGATGTCATGTGACTGAGGTCTATTGTTCTATGCGGATGGGATATCTGATTCACATACAGCATCTCCACATGCGGTCTTAAAAGCAGCCTTAAAAGCTCTCTCTCGTGTTCCTTTTTAATGTTTCACTGAGCCTCTGGCTCTTCTCTACACTCACAATGACCACGGAATTGATAGAATTATGTATCCACCGTTTGAGAATGCACCGTGTCGGCCATTCCCTCTTATTGCCTCAGTAAGTGTGATGCATGAGCAGTGAAGCTGGGCATGTAATGAAAGGCTTACCTGCGGGGGGTATGACCAGGAGAGTTGGGGCGATCGATAGGGGTTAGCCCACTTAAGTGGTGTGGATGGACCACGTAATGAACACATACAGAGGTGTGGGAAAGCGAGTGCTTGTGGCAGAAGCAGGTCTGATTGCGCAAGTCAGTCATCATTCCTGTACTGACCTCTGCGCCAGGCCCTGGTTCTACCCCTTAGCAACTCTCTGATGCGTCTCTTGGAGCAGCACACTGGTCTCATGAGTCAGGCCCATGTGGAAGGCTGCGTTTGACACGGATGTTTAATTTGTGCAGGGTCGAGTTGCTGAGTCTGCAATGTAACCCCGCTCATCCGAATGTTTCCCCTTTCCCTGAAACCCTTTCAATCATCTCCCCAAGAGATAAGAGAATACTGTAGCATCTGCATACATGTAAACGAGAACGTGTGTGTGTATGTGTGTGCGCGCGCGTGTGTGTGTATACCTTTGTGTGCTTGTGTTTCTGTGTGCATCTGTTGATGTGATCCATAAGGTGAGAGTGAAGAACTGTGCTGAGTAGACAGGACTGGTAATTGCATACATTTGATTGAGCCACACTTGTTGCCCCCTGTGTAAGTAATAAAAGCTGTGTTGAGATGTAAAATGTTATGTATAATGTGATTATGGTATCTCTGGGATAGAAAATGCGGATCGTGACAATATTTGGTTCTCTCTCTCTTCCTTAAGCAGGAGTTGTTATTAAACCAAAAATGCTCATGTTTATTTTATTGTTTCCTTTTGCTTTGTACTGTTGCTTTCTGAAAGTGGTCCTGAGAGAGACCTGGATGATTTGAGCTTTTGTGAACTTGGGTTTTCTGTTTCTGAACAAAGGTAGCTCTATTCTCTGTGTATTCCACCTCTCGCTGTCTGCTGGGCCTTTCTTTCATCCTACCCACAGCCAAAGTTGACCATACTGGACCTTCGCACCTGATGCCACAATAAAAAACAATCTATTTTACCAGCTCTAACCTGGTCCTAACACACAATGTTAACATACCCTTCCTTTCCTCTTTGTTACTTGGAGAAAGCTCGTGATTTCAGTCATAAAAGCCTACTGGTAAATATATTTTCCATAGAAGAGTTTAGTTCACTTACATTTGCTGAGGTGGACGGTTAAGAAATTTAAAGGAAAGATATTTCAGGGTCAACTAAAAACCATCCTGTGTTATACAGCCCTAAAGGCAGAGGATTGAGGTGGTCCACAGCTAACAGCATTTATAAAGTTTGCTATACAAGGGAGACATTTCCTTTTCTGTAGGTTATCCCTCACAGTGGGCAGGAAAACTGCTACTGCTCTGTTCTGCTGACTACAGATGACTGTATCCGTTAAAGTTTCCTCTCAAAGAAGCCCAATCAATATTTAATTGCCTTCCCCTTTGTCTGAGACATCTAAAGTTCACCTCAAGTGCACATAGGACTCATAGAGGATGATATTAGCTTCCAACACTTGAAGCACACACAAAAAATGAAATCTTCAATTATACAATATATCATTACTAAAACCTCTCTATACCTGCTTTGAAAAAACAAGATCGAGATTACTTTTGCCAGAGCAACCACGAAGCCAATTCAGCAATGGGGATGAATACTGAACGCTTTGATCAAAGTCTACAAGTAAAGATTCTCTCTCTCTGTCTCTCTCTGTCTCTCTCTCTCTCTCTCTCTCTCTTTCTGTCAGTGACAGGAATCCGAGAACCAGTGATATTGATAGGTGACTTTCAGAAATTCGCTGTTGAAACAATGGGACAGAATGCATGGTTGTGTTCTAGAAAACCATGTAGCGATAGCGAAAAGGTATTCTAGCATGAGGCTGCAGAAAATGCTATGTTGCACGTGAGTGTCTGCAGTAGAAGTAGTGTTGGATCAGCAGACACCTCAACTGAACTCGATTTTTATCACAGGGGAAAGACATTTCCATGAAAATAGTCAACTGAGATATATGCTTTTTGTCTCGCGTTCATCCAATGAATGTTTGTACAATACAGGTTAAAAAAGAGACAAAGGCTATAAAAAAGATCCTTCACCCTTTGCTGAGGACCAGAACTACGGTAAAGGTTCTACAGCATGGACATTTCGTGTGTTTTTCATGGATTGCACCTCCATGTCCCATGATGCTTTCTGCGGGACCTTGGCCTTTTTTCCCTGAAGGCGGTCATATTCTGTGAGAGGTTGCAGCGCTTGACCGAGCAATGACATCACAACACAGATAGCAATCACTGTCCCAACCTCATAATCAATAAACCACATCTCGGAAACCTCAACGGTGGGAGGGGACCTCTTTCATGTTTATAACCTCGAACTGTATATTTGCTCAATCAACTCCAGGCCATGTAGAACAGCTGAGATGTACTGAAGGTTCCCTGCGTTCCACGACAGTGTGGCATCAAACAGTGTTTCCCTCTCTTACACCAGCAGAGATTCATTGTTTGTTTGGTTTGTGGTGGTAATTGTGAGCTCAAGGTCCAGCTATTTGATATGATGTTTTCAGTTCCATCTGTCCCCTGATGACTGTTGGACCATTGTTCCAATATTATGTCTCCAATGTCTTTCTTTATGATAAAAAATAATTGACATTACAGGTTGAAGGATTGGTATATATTGCATTTTAGTGCACCTAAATCGACATAAAAGTCCAAGATATCCCCTGGTATTCATAGCATTTATAGAGTACAGCTTTAATGTGTGTTGTTACTTTCAGGATTTGCTCAAGCCATGAATATATGAGGTCTTTGTTTTTGTGAAACTGATAAAACGACAGAACCACAGGTTATAAAAAGCGCCTGGTCTCCCGGGAGACGACTGATAGGCCTGTCGGAGCTGTCGAGGGGGCTGTGGAGGACAGCCCCTGCTATGCTGATGAGGGTTTAAAAGTAAAAGCTAATATAATAGATGGATCTGACAAGACTTATCGAGATCTCTTGCCCATCTTCCTTTATTGCTGTTCACTTTGTTCCCTCTCTTTCCCTCCCCCTCGCAGTGAGCAAACATTCCCAGTAGAAAGCCCTCAGTGTAATACCCATTCAGTTGATCTGCTGAGGTTAGCACATGCGGATGAGCTGTGCTAACCTCGGGTTTTGTAATTATCTAGAAGAGGGAAAAGCTGGGAACTTTGAGTTTCGAAGGGAGAGCGGACAGCTTTTCATCTTAAAAATACTCCTGCGTTGTTCTTTTCACCAGTCTGAAATTGCCCGTTATTATCCCCCCCCCCCCTTAATCTTTGCTTGTCATCATTTATAGCATGCGTTTATTTTTTTGGGTTCCCTGACAAAAGACCAACAAGCCCACGATGGTGGGTACACAGATACTGAGAGCTGCTAGAGATAAAATGTCTTTTCAATGTAATTATGTACTTTTGTGATTAATCTACATCATTTTCAGTTTTAGGGGATTCCATTAGATAGTATTAATTTCAGGAATTTCTTATTTTAAAGCAAACAGCAGGCAGAGGTGAACATTATACATCTGCCAGATCCAATTACATTGTTTCTTGCATGAGCACATTATAATTTTTCATTTTAGCATGACTAATTTCTCTGCTAAAGAAATGATTTACATGAAATACATGATATACATTAATGGTGAATCCATTCATATAGAACATAATTGGTATCATGTATCTGTGTACTTAGCATTGCTTTTTGAAGAGAGAAAAGAATTTGCTCTGATGCACATCAAATTGAATGACATTCTTTAACAGCAAAAAACAAACAAACAAAAAAACATTCTAACCCACAGACTCCTGTGTTCTGAGAAGACATACATGCCCAGGAAACCCAGGCCAAAAGACATCATCTTCCTCCGCAAAGCTTTGCTCTGTTCAGCAATGTGTCACAAAGCAGAACAAAACAAGGACAAGGAGTTCCGATGAGCAGTGTGAAAACTTCCAACTCCTTGAAGTTGTTTCGACAACTTCAGGTGCTGTCAGCCAGCTTGGTCTCTACATACCTGTCATTTGGGCTGTCTCAGTCTGTGGTCTCCCACTGAGATAATCTAATGGTCCTGACAGTACCTAGGAAGGACACAGAGAGAGGGAGTCGAGTCCAATGACTGGTTTTGTGTAAAAAAAAAAAAGAATATACGTATCGTTACAAATGACATCCTTCTTTTAATCAACCCTGTATGAGATCAGATCAATAGTTTATGTATCTGACATCTATCCAATTTGAATTATTCCTTCAATTTCTATAAGGGGATTCAGAGAGAACTGTTCCAGAATGATTAGCAGAGTATTTTTTAGATAAGAATGATTGAATAACAGCTCATTGAAGAACAAGTGTAAACAATGTGATGATGTCAGGAAACGCAAATGAGATTCCCTTGACATTTCAAATGCTTTTCTGTAGAGGGGATCTCTACATAGAGTATGGCTTGAAACATTCACAACATCGACATTTTATTGCAGTGTAAGTGATGAGCTATTGGAGGTTTGAGACAGAGGGTAATTGATTAGACACAAATAGATTTAGATGAGTCCATGGGTGAGACTGTTTAACCAAGTGGCACAGAGTGCTGTGGAGGGAGTTTCATCAACTGTTTTCTCTATTTTGGGCCCCAAGTACGTTATGTTCCCATATTGGTCTATGTTGGCTGAGCAGGCTCTAATCTGAGGGAAGGAGGTGTTTTCTGAGCATCATAAACATTGTTTCAAGAATGATTTGTGAGTGAGAGACATAGCATGTCAGCATCAAACAGCTTTACTCTAGTGAATACTGAAGCAGCAGACAAAAGGAACACTTAGGTTTGAGAGACAAAATGGTAACGGCTGAAGAAGACAGCAGAAAATTGATTATTGAGGGAATAACATGTAATATAAAAGCTATAATTATTTGTGTCTCCCCTGGAATCACTATCCAAAAACCAAGGCCATTATCTACTGACACACATCCAAAAACGAACTTTGTTTTTCCTTCATCATGAGCCTGGAAACCTGACATTTACAATATATACCCCCAAACCCCTTCAATCTAAGATATCAATATGTCCACCCTTGGTTCAAATACCACATTACTTCAACAATTTCCTTTTTATGTTTGTGTTTGTGAATGAGCGTGTGCATGTGTGTTTGTATGGTGTGGGCGGCCCGCCGTCTAATGAGAGGACTGTTGGACCTGTGGCAGGAGAGGTTTCCTGTCTGGCGGAGGAGGCTAGGACGTCTCCCAAGGAGGACAGCCAGTCATGGTTGCACTGCGCCAACAGAGACGTTTGTCGGTAAATAAATCAGGAAAGGTCAGATCATCCCCCGCTCCGTGCTGCAATTAGAGCTGAGGTGTGAACTCTGGGGCCTCCCCTGCAGAGGGGTGGGGGAGGGGCCACGCCACTATGACCCGTTGCTCTTCAATCCAAGCCATGGAGGAGCAGCACTGATGTGGGGCGTGTACTTGTGTGTGTGTGTGTGTGTGTGTGTGTGTGTGTGTGAGTGTGCACGGGTGCGATTGTATGTGTATGCATGTGCGAGTGGGAGGCAGATTGAATAGGATTTCTATTCCAGCTTCAATTTGTTTTCATGCTGCATTTTGATGCTGACAAGGAGAGACAGAGATGCATTTGTTGTGGGATTTTCTATCTTCTCTCTGCCCCTGATATAACTCATTCATTGATATCACTGCGCTGGAGGTTTCTGTACCTATCTGGCCCGTAGACTTGCAATATTTATCTCTTCTGGATACTGTGTGGCCCTGGTTGTCCATTGATACCATGCCAAGGCAAGCAGTCAACTCAGTGCTATAGGCTGCGTCTGTGTTGGTACAACGATACGATCTGATTCATCAGTATTTCAAACAACACAACAAAAGTTGCTTTTCATCTTTCTCTTCGTCCCATAGCACCCGTGTGTGCTCACCCGTGTGCACACCCGTGTGCGTGTGGGATGCGTCTGTGTCTCTGTGTGTATTAGGGTGTTGGCATGGTTGTGGAATATTTTATACTGTATCTACATCGCCAGAAATTGCCTCATTATTATTGTTTTAAGTCTAAGACTTTTGCCAAGACTGTAATGTATTTTTGATTTGTAAAGATGTTAGGGTATCCAGCAAACAACTAAATGTACCAGTAGTGGTGGATGGAGATGGGCACTCCTGACATGCTAATGTTATGGGGCAATGCAGAGTTTCCAGGCCTAAATGCATATTAGAAAAGCATTGTTTTGAATCACAAATCCATTCTGTAGAGCTCTGTATAAGCCACCCCCTTTACGAGGCCAGATATCTGGCCAGTAAAATGTTTATGACTACTCTAAATAATTAGAGATTGGGAGCCAATGATGGAGACGCTGTTGGTGAAGAATGTTCCTCTCCAATCACCTTCTCTATTTGTAACCACACTGAGCCTGACCTGAAAACCTAAGGACAAAACGTTTTTTTAATCAAAGTTTCTAAAACTCAATTATAGTAAAATGATTAAGGCTCTCTATCTCTGTCTTTAAATATTCATTTAGTTGCACATTGAAAGAATAATTACTCATCGATTACCTATGTCTGCACACCTTAGCCGATCGTTACACAGTGGGAAGGATTGTTAAGGAATATCAACTCTGTCTGCTTCCCAGAAGACAATTATATTTCCTTGACAAGGTTTGGGGATGGAATTTAGCTGATCTTTTGTGTCAGTAGAAATATGAATATCATGGAATAGACAAACACATTTGTTCAGATCAGAAGGTCATACAGGGGCTCCACAGATACCTACAGATCAGCTTTGCTAAGCAACCTAAGCTCTTAGAGATGGACCATTTATTTCACTGTCTTGACTGAAATGGAACAGAAAGCTTCAGCGATTCAATTGATCGCTCTGTTTGGATTTGCGCTGCCCTACTCCTCCTCCTAATCTCTGCTGGGGTTTTTTGTATGAGTTTTCATGACCACTAAGTGCCTGAATCCTTTTCTCTAGTCTTCCATGGCACTCCTGTTTCTGCCTCTTCCGTCAAGGACAGAGAGTTGTGTTCCCAGGGCACGAGACCGACGCTAATGCAAACTTACATCACTCGTCCCTGTTTTGGGGGTGTGATTTCTTTTTTTCTTTTTTTTGAAAGGGTCCTTTTATTTTGGAATCCTTATTTTTGGACCTGGCTTTGCCACTTCACTTCTTCACTCACCAGGGTTCTCACGCTCGCTCCATCTTTCACTCCCCCCCTTTCTCCCCTGCTGTCTTTACCCTCAAGCCATCTCTGTTTCTTTTTACCTTTGTTCATCCCCCCTTCCTCCATCCTTTCACCTACGCAGTCAAGGCGCCTCTGTCCTCCCTCTCATTTCCATATCCAAGACATTGTCACAGCCCTTTAAAAATGAGGTTGAGCTTATGTTATTAACATATTCATTCCTGATATTAAATACACAGGCTATATGCATACACTACTGATATTCAATTTGCATCAAGAGTGATGTCCTTTTAGCTACTGCAGACACACTTGCTGCAATACACCTTGCCAGGGTCTTTCCTTTTTCCCAGCAACCTTAACAAACAAATACTGTATATGAAGGCAGTGACAGGCAGATGTAACACTGTTTGCAGTAGCATATGACAGCATACATCTATATTTGGTTATGTTTAGTAAAAAATGTATAATATGAATAATTTATGTCAAATTTGAAGAATGGAGTGACACATAGTGTATTATTTCTCTCTAATGTACCCCCCCCCAAACCACCACCATCATCCTGCCATCCGTTTCCCAGTCATTTAACTAATCATGTTCATCCCCTTGTCGACAAGAGTTGGAGCTTTTGCAGGGAAATGCAGAGCAGCAGAGAAATGCGTAGAACGTGCATGGCAGGGCCATGGCGATTTAATGAAAACAGATGTTTCCCCTACCGGAGTGACAACACATTCTTCTCTGGTTCCCTGACGGAGGAAGCGGACGTGCTGCAGATGGCCACTGTGCCCGCGGTCATCATTACCTGGGACTGCTCTAGAGACTGCTGGTGAGGGGAGGTGTCCCATTCCTATTGGAACACAGAGACATACGACACGCTATACAGTCACAGGATAAAGAGGAGTTGAAAGGCCTGTGGCAAGAGATAGACAAGATGGCACCTGAGCAATGATGAGACGATGTCAAAGAAAGATGGAGAGATTAACAGATAAGAATGAGAAAGCAACAGACACATGGAAACAGGAACAGAGAGAATGAACAGAGTGAACAGAAGAGACCAAAATCGGAAGAGAGAAAGAGAGTGCGAAAGAAACAGAGAATGACGAGAAGACTATTGTTGGTTGGATGAAAGTGGAGGTATTTGAAATAGAGCATAATAGCAGGTTGTGTCTGGCTCCTGCTGAGTGTGTTTGTTTCTACATTTGCCGTGTGTGGCACTCTGTCTGCGTTGGGTGAGAGTGTGTTTGGTTGTCGATGCTCATGTATGCGAGAGTGTCGTGCTGTTCCCAGAGATCTCCTCCACATACTGAGAGAAGGCAAACAATGCTGGACTGAGGAAAGACACAACAAATGGAAACAAAAACCCAAACTATGCCCACTCCCACTGAGCCAAGGAAGGTCCCAGTGATGCTCGCTCCTTGTCTCCTCTCTCTATCACTTTCTCTTTCTCCTTCAGCGTAGATGAATCCCTCAACGTAGCCCTCTCAAATTGGATTCTTTCCTCCAGCGTAATGCAAAAACGAAAAACCATTCATCAAGTCTGCGCCATTGCGCCACGCTCCTGTTACTAGTCATCAGCTGGAGATAACTACGGGTCAATATCGCTTCCCATTTCGCCGGCTTTAACACTATCATCCGATCTCACTGTTATTTTCTCTCCTGTCCAGGTCTGCTGTCAGAACTCCCACTTTCATAAATGAATGGTTTGAGATGTGTTTATTCAGGAGAATGTCCAGATTGTTATCACAGCTCCAGGCGCTGTGCTGTAGATTCTTTGCTCACCTCATGTCAGTCGTTTAAAATGAGGTTTGATAAACCAAGGTTAATTTGACTTTTGGTGAAGCCCAGTTCCCCACGCTGCACTGAAAAGACAAAATACAGGCAGGATAGTGGCATCAAACGAACACATGCATTCACTTCAAATTTAGTTTTTTCCTTCAACTTTCTCCACAAGTGCAATCCTGAAATGTCTACATCTTTCTTCATGTAACAAGACCCATAACTCTGCTGGATGATAACCCTAATGATTTGTCTTTCTTCCAGCTGTGGTGGTGGTGTGGCCATGGCTCCGGGGGGTGAAGAGAGTCTCCCACTAATCACAAGGTTGCTAGTTTGATCCCTTGCTCCTTTTGTTCATGTGTCAAAGTCCCATCAGCAAGACGCTGAACTTCAAGTTGCTCCTAATTGGCTCTGATGTAAATCGCTTTGGGTCTTAGATTCTCTTACGTAGCGCTACAAACAGCGCTACGTAAGAGCGAGAAGTCGTTTTACTCATTTTTAATCAACAATTTTTCCATGACGCAATCAATTTACCTTGGAACAGCAAAGGGGTATTTATAATCAGGAGTATTATTTGTGACATCAGGTGATAAGTCCATCTGGGGTCTATACGACAGGTTAAACACAACTCTCATTAAGAGTCTGCCGGACACTTTCACATGAAAGGCTGCTGTCATGATTACTACCATTGAGGCTATCATCAGTGTTTTTCTACCTATCTAAACCCACAGGAGAGTAACTAATCAGTCACAGCGGAACTTAATCTCATCTATTCTTATCCAATTGCATCATGTGTTGTCTTCAAGTCCACTCACACAATGATCCATAGATAATTGCTTTTTAATTAAGCGTGAGCAATGACCACATGAGAAATGTTACACTTTCAGCAAGTAACTCCATCATAATTTGCCTAGCAGGTTTGAATGGTCCTATTAAGGCGCACACACAGAGGCACCAAGATAGAAAACCTAATGACCAGTCTTGTCACATTCTTCTAAAGGCTTAAAAGCTGCTGGAGAGAAATCCACATCCATCCTGTTTCTTTCTCTGCTTGTCTTGTGTTCCTGATAAATGGTACTGGTGTGATGTGATGAACATAATACCACTTCCTGATTGCTTGCAACAATATTGGCATGTGTCACTCAACTCCATATGAATTCACAAAATCCATGTCAACTGTGTTAAATGTCAAATGAAAATCGACCTTCAACATTTCACCAAAAACAAAATGTGTTTTTAATCACAATATCCAAATGGCAAGAGGGAACAATTGGAACCCACAGTAGCACAGGGCGCTGAAAAAAAAACAAAAGACTGGTGAAGTTCAGACAGTCGTGATAAAAGAACTGTACCAACAGGGCAAAATATGCCATGCGTGTATGCTTAATGCAAGATCACTCCTGGATTCATGAGTCAAAAGCTGTCATTTGCATAAAATAGCATGCCAATCGGAAAGGTCAGAACTGTCCACAGACAACAAATGATCTCCCTTCCTCCAGCTTTGCACAAATACATAAAAAAACAGATGCCAGTGTGAATCTTGATGAACTCACAATGAAATTCAAGAAGTCTATCTGGCTCAACAGATCTTGTTCAAAGCATTCAGTCATTTCGAATGAGTGTCTTCACAGCTGAACATGGTACCGTAGCTGACTTGTCATATCCCGTGCATTTGTTCATGACAGCAGTCGTACTCACACACTTCCCTACACATCCAGATGATGACACAAGGGTTTTCTGTTTGTTTCATGCAGGCATCAAAAAGTAAATTTGCTGCTGCATAACCTGGACCAGTAGAGTGTTTATTTAACACTGCCTTAAACTAAAACCCTGAGTTTACAATGGTCATCCAGCCTCTCTACCTACCTGTCAGGTTGCCTGCCTGCCTGCCTGCCTGCCTGCCTGCCTGCCTGCCTGCCTGCCTGCCTGCCTGCCTGCCTGCCTGCCTGCCTGCCCATCCCAAGGTCGTGTGTGGCAGTGTGTGAGAGAGATTACAGGACTAATGGACAGGGCTCGACTCTAATGAAGGGTGCTGATGAGGAGGCAGCATTGTTCCCCATCGACAGATCAGCCGCTGCCATTTCCATTTTCATGGGTGCCCAGATGCATCGCCAGGGGAATTTCATGGCTGATTTGCTGATCTCTGTGGAGGGAATTTCACAGTAGTGATGTGTGTGTGTGTCTGTTATTCTGTACAGTTAGTAAACGCAAATACAGTGCCCGATACAAACAGTTGAGAGGAATCCTTATGTAATCATATCATTAATGAAACATAATGCCACAGGACAAAGACACTCTGTAACTCCAAAAAAGCATCTGACATCCAATCGCAAACACAAACTGTTCCTATTTAACATGAATGATGTGTCGAGTTTGTATGTCCAAACTACTTAATTTTGGTTCCCGATTGAGTTGTGTCAGAATGTGCCTTTTTTTACAGCATTTTTCGCATTGCGCGCTGTTAGACCTAAGCTGCACAATGACCGTGCATAGAGAGGCAGACGTTCTCTCCCTCTCGCTCGTCATAGTCTTACAGAGCAGTGCAACACCTGCCTTCTGACACCAATCTTTTTTTACACTTCAAATCCCTTCTTGAAACACACAGTATGAAGGTTAATGGGGGGATACAGCACTTTGTCAGAGAGAACTGGACCTTTCTAGACAACACAGACAACAGATAACTTCGATGGCCATTGTTGACTTCTGAACACTACATCATAGACTGCAAAGGAATGCTTCAGCTACAACGGTACAGCTTGAGATACAGGTTGATATTTCGAAGAAACTTTGAGGAAATGGACATTTGATTCCACACATTTGCTACGAAGAAGAAGACTAACTGAACTGTGGGCTATAGCCTCCCATATAAGGATTCACCTTCACTCAAAGGAGATAAAAGAAAGTGATGAAGGTCAAGTGAGAGCTTTATTCAGGACAGGAGTCTGTTTGACATGCAGGTGGGAAAACAATTCTCTCCCTAAAGGTCTCCCGGACCCTGGGGGAGTGTGCGTGGGCTAGGCTACTGCATAGCATCATCTCATTGCCTTTCCAGCCCATGTCCTTTTCTCTAGTGATATTTCCCTGTGTCAGTGCTTCTGTGTCCCTGCGATTGGTGGTCTTCAGTTGGGTTAACATTTTTTCTGATGTGATTCTTTGGTTGATTTGGGACAACTCACGTGTTTGCAGCTATTTGTGTTTTTACTAGTCACCAGTACCATAACTAAAATCACAGAAAATAGTCCATTCTTATTGACAATAAAAGCATTGCTGACTAGCATTAGTGCTCGTCAATCCGGGTGTCATAAAAAACAGGAAAAACATTTTCTGTTGAGTTTAATAAAGATTTGATGAAATGGCTGAGAACAGAGGCACTCTCCATTACAGAACTAAAATACACTCCTGTATCATCACAGATTAACTGGCCTGTGAATGTTTGACCGGGGGAAAATGTTGACTCTTGCATTGGAACTTAAAGGAAATTACCATAATAGTATTGGACATATTTGAAAAATGAATTACAGATTAAATGGTTCTCAAACAAAATGAGTTCACCAGCATTGAGCTTTAGTCATGGTGGTGCCTTAACTATTTTTAGTGATTCAACACTGCCCCCATTTGACCCATATCATATACTACAGTCTTGGTGATGCTCAGCTCAATACTAGAAGGCATAAGAGGCACAGTTCTTCACTCAGATATGTGTTCCTGTAAATCTATAACACATCAATGGATGATGTTGACAGCCTTCCTACACAGGCCTTGAGACAACAAAGGATTATTTGATACTGTGATCTGCGCCAGTCACTGTGAGAGTGGTACATTATGAAACTGAGTCAAGAGGTATGCACACATGAAAGGGGACCCCCAGGAACCAATTACAATTCAGTTGGCCATTACTGTTCCTATAACAGCTCTGTGATTGGCTGACTGATTCTGATGACAAGTGCAGTAGCTACAGACATCTGATGGCAATTGGTGTCTTCTGCAGTCGTGTAGAAAAGTATTTCCAGTGATACCAAGGAGGAGTATTGAGATGTTTCCCTTCCACACGTAGCATCTAATTTAATGAACACATTTTGTGTTATAGATGGAGGGACGTGTGTGTGTGTGTGTTTGTGTGTGTGTGTGAGAGAGAGAGAGAGAGAGAGAGAGAGAGAGAGAGAAAGAGAGAAAGAGAGAAAGAGAGAAAGAGAGAGAGAGGTCTAAAATCAAGGTGTTTACCTGATTAAATCTTTCAACTAAAATAACCAAGTCTTGAGAGTTTTACAGTCACATTCTTGCCTCATTTGTACTTTGAAAAACATTTAGGGAGGTTTTTTTCATTTTGAATTAAGGTAGATTTAGCTCAGACATACAGGGAAAATAGAGATTGACGCATATATATATATATATAACACATTTGAAATGGATCCCAGTCATGCTCCACCCTTTCACTTAAAAACAAATAGTTTTAGCCACATGTGAGTGTTGGGACTCATTACAGTGTTCCTCAGATTCTTTAAATATTCATGGCTTGTTTCCAGTCCAAGCAGGGCACAATTACAATTGCAAAACAGCTTTCATGAACTGCAGCAAGCTTTAACAGGAGTAAACATGGAAATATGCAACAGAGTAGATGTGAAATGTGAGGCACAGTATATTACATTAATACATACTGTATTGAAATGATTTATCTTCGACGCCTGTTAGTGTTTCTCCTGTCCAATACTTTAGTTTTTAATATAAAAATATTCTTAAAAATGCGCACCTTTCAAATGCAAATAATAAGGTGCGAAAGACCACATGAAGCAACTACTGTATTGTTATTAGTGGTTTGAGCAATTTGCCAGCAGATGGCTCTATTGTGCAGAGAGCAGGAGCACTTGACTCACTGGAGCATGAAACATTATTTCCTCTTTAATAATGCTCTTGTAAAATAAGTAATTATTTATATATTCCATGCTAGTATTATGAGACACGATAAAGAGGTCTATACAGATGCCACATGTTTGTTATTGTATATAGCATTTGATAGCAATGCTTTTAAACAAAAGGCATGTCATCTTTATCCAATCAAAGATTACCGAAAATGCAGCAAGCAGGTTTTTCCTGGGTTCTAAATGCTCATAGTGAAACTATACGAGACAACAAAATTAAAAGCATTTTGGGGTTTGCTCCAACTCTAACTTTGACATACATATTACGGTCAATCAAAAATGTATCAATGAGCAACGACTGATGTGTGGTCAATGGCAACGTAAAACTCAAGAGCATCGATTTTCGGGATGTAGGAGGACGTAGGAATGTGAAGGATGTTGAAGGCCTCAGCTAATACACTTGGTCGGTGCCCGGGGGAGTGTCTACGTTCGTTTTGCTGAATGCTTAGGACTGTCATGAGGCGAATCTATCTGCGGAACAGAGTAGAAGCGCATCCTCGGAGATTTGCTACGTGGAATATGTAGGCTACGTAAATGCTATTTATCTTATTGAAATTGGGTGACACTTTACAAAACTAACAAGTTAATTATTTGGTGAGGCTATTAGAAATACTATCATCCGGCTCTGCGAGATCTGCAAATCGCCCACACGCAAGGTAAGATCATTTAGCCTATCGGCATTTTTCACCGCGGTAGTAAAATATTTCCGTCACGCAAAACAGTAGATATCCTTCAACACTGTTCATTGAAGTGCAGGCCAACAATAACCTAATAGGATAAGCAATTTGCATTATCGTAATGGCACGGGCCATTAGCCTATACACATTATGTTTAAGCTGTTTAGTATTATACCACTAAAGTGGTTGTTTGATATGACTATAATCTCTGTTTTATAGCCTAAACAAATCACGATATCTCTACCCTTGAGAGCAAAATTAAACCCTATATTTGGTAGCGTGGATCGCATCTAAGCATGCGCCTATCCAAGAGCGTAGCCTACAGTAGACGACAACGCTAATATGGGTTAGTAGAGCAAACCCGATGTTCAACGTTCATTACAGCATTATTAAAGCGTTTACGAAACGTTAGATGTTAGAGGTAAACCGTAAGGCTTAAACATGTCAGTGGCTCCATGTACGACTGAATGTCAGTCTGATAAAAACACCGTCCGCAATTTCTATATGAGGAGTCAGATTGAGGTGACTGTAACCGAACCGTTAATAGATGAGGCTTATTGATTGATTTTAACGTCTCAAATCACAGTTCAGCCCAACCGTGCAAGAAAATCTAGAAAATGTTCCAAATGTGTACCATTCCGTGAGCGTTTGACAATAAGGCAAAGAACATAAGATAGCAAAGTGTCGTAGGCCCACTGCCTGAACGTAATTACCTGTCTTGCATTCATTTTTCATTTAGCAAGCGGAAGATCTTTTTCAGATCTACCCCTGAAATAATTCTTCAATCCTAAATCGTTGTCTTGAGTTACATCGTCTTCGCAACACATGCTACTTAAGGCAAAGATTCATACTGCATTCATTAGTCAGTGATTATGTATTCCACCACTGATGGGATGGAAATGCATGCAATGGTGACTTTTTACTCAAATTGGAGTTGGTGCCTTGTGTTCATTATGTCAATGATATAGCCTGGCCTAATTGTGCTCTTGTAAGTGGATCTTAGTATGTGCTTCCTCAAATCTACCGTGATCGACTTCTACTGAGGTCTATTAGTTCCCCTCCTTGTTAACTGTTGCAACCACACACAAAATGTCTCCACCTGCTACCTGAACGTATGCAACTCTATCGCGGTAGAGTTGTATGCTGACACTGCTGAGCTAGGGCACTGACAAGTCATCTTGTCATAGCAGCTTCAGAGCGATGTGTTATGGTGATCCGTGTATTCCAGGAACATGGTCCTCCTTGCTATTACAATGTTTGCTCAAATGACCCCGCCATCTGTCTAAGGAATCATTCAGTGGTTACCATAGAAGCACAATTGCATTACCGTCTTACAATCGAATCCAGCAGACTTTATGGCTCAATCAGGTACCGTTTGGAGGGTTGGGGATGGATGAAGGGATGAGAGAAGGATGGGGGGGAGGATGAAGGGATGAGAGAAGGATGGGGCGGGGGGGGGTAAAGAAAGGACATGTTACCATCTCTGTGGGGATTATCAGTGTGAAAGGGTTAATGGGTCGTTTCTACTGCACACTGGTGAGTATTCACCATCTACGCTCCTCTATCACAGACAGTCTTTGCCCAGAGTTGAAGTGGTTGTTTCCAGCGCAGCAGTTACTAAACAGTATCTTGTAACCAACTTTAAGCCCAGTACACTTGGGAGATCAGCGTAGACCGTGTTGACGTCCTTGTGTTGCACATTTCATAAAATAAACAGCAAGGCTACGTCATCCGTCATCCAGAATTTATGTTGTACGTGTTAATGCAGGGGGTGTTTACTGTAGCTGGGGTTCCACAAATGGAAGGGGAAGAAACGGTACTTTTATCCAAAGTGATTTACAATAGACCATATACACTCCATCTTAATCAAGGGTGTGTTTCCAGGTGTGTTTGAGGCTAGCTGTCGAGACCGAATGAGGGAGTATTTCTTATTGTAATCCTTTATTAAAAAGCTTTAGCTTTAGAAGGTTGTACATTTTCAGCAGTGTCCCAAATGTATAAAATGGTGATTTGTGCAGGCCTGCTCTGTCAAGGCGAACGCTGGCTAACGTGTGGTGTTTGTAGTGGGATCCTGCTAATGTGTGTTTTAGCCAGCAGGCTTGGGTGAGACAAAGGACATCTCCTCTCATTGCAGCTATAAATATGGTAGATACTGACTGTGTAATTACTATGGCCGTGATAAACGTATGAGGCTGTGAAAGGTGGTGTTTTCATTTTGGCTTTCGTGCGTCACTGGCGTATACGACAAAAGAAGTTTCACTATGCTGCATTAAGACACCAGGACTGATACTGTGCATGTCATGTGTGCCTTGTGTACTTGTTTGAGTGTGAGTGGGACAGAGAGAGAGAGAGAGAGCTTGTTTAAGTAATGTGCTGAGTTTACCGTGGTAATGTTCATTCTGGGTATGGCCTGTCTAGCACTCGGTACAGCGGGGACAGCCACTGGAGGAGAACATTGTTTCCTTGTAATCATAACGTTAAAGTGCGTGGGACTGGAATTGCCTGTGGTCTGTGTAGGGGATGTGGGATGGTGCATGTGTCTGTTCTTGTCTTACAAAATTACTCACTGCTATCGAAACAGTGTGAGTAGCTGAAGGCTACTGCTTTTCTAGTCAGAGTTGTGTTTTAAAAATTACAATTTGTCCAGGGCGGTCCCATAACTTGTATATAGGGGAGGACAGTTCCATATACTGTTAGGGCTACAACACAGCTGGAAGCCTGTGATCTGACTTAGAGATTGTAGAGAGGCGTTCAAGTACAGAGGATGTCAGTGTTGTCATTTGGTCAATGAGAAGAGCAAGACAAACCTGTTCCTTTGAACAAACAATTTACAGAGAGCAAGAAGTGTAAATATTGGGTTGATTTCATCACCAGAGAGATTTGAACTGTTGACAAAGTACATTTAATGGTCATATTCTCATTCTCACGAATGGAGCTACTGATTATGAAATCAATGCTCAAAAAATAACGTCTCAAACTGGTCATGAGAAGGAGTTGATGAAGCTTGTCGCCACACGGACATGGGAGTTGGAGAGTTGTAATTGTAATGATCATGTTTTCCGGAGCTTAGTCCCGCCTAGGCTGTGGCCCAGAAGTGTCAATTTCGGTGCCCTCAAACTGGAGGGAGGAGATGACTGGAGTCAGCCGTTCAAGTTTTGACTCAACGCATTCACCCACATTCAATATCACTGTCAGTGCTAGAGATATGGAAATGCAGTCTGTAGTTTGCTCCAACTTAAACCAATCTGGAGTTATTCAATAAGTGAAAAATAAAACAGTAAGTGGGACTGTCATGTAGGCCTAATACATTTATGTTCCATTGTGTTTGAGTGTGGAGTAAATAACCATTCATCAAGCTTCAGTAGACGTCCAGGATGTTGAAGAAGTACAGGACCTTGGTTCCTGCGTGAGTCATCGATAACTCAAGAGGGTATGTAATGAAAGCAGAGCTGAGCACGTGACCTTCAGAAACGCCAGATTCCCTGAAGTCATAGAAGCTAGTTTGAGTCAGAGGCCATCCTCATGCATTGCGCAGGATTTACACGTTCAGTCAAAACACTTGAATTGAGTTATGTCATACTTGTAAGCTTCTATTTTGCGTAACAGTGGTGCATTCCTGTAGCATTTTGAAACTATATTTTGTCTCAGTTGACTAAACCTTCAATTGAATTTTAATCCAAAAGTGGATCTGAAACTTGCAGAAAATTCCATACTATAACATAAACCAATTTACTGCAAATGGAAGAGCAAAGTCATACATACATTTCCAAAGTTGTCCAAAATTATTTTTCATATTTCAACAAGATTTATACATTAGACCCAATATGGGAATGTAATGGAATGTGTGAAACATGAATTATTGATTAAGTCAAGAAGTGCTCTGAGATGACTCATGTGAAAGTTTAATGACTGGAGCATGTCCTTGCTTGCAGTCAATGGTGGGATAGGAGATAGAGGTTTCAGGAGCAGGTACTTCTCTTTAACCAAGACACTTCATTGAGCTCCAGTCTGTCTTCTATGTTCTGGGCCCCAGGACTGAGAAGTTGTTATGGTCCTGCCAGCCCAGTGCTCAAGTCAATTTTCTTTGTAGTTCTTATAGGGTTGTACAGTACTTTTATTTTTTACAGTTACTGTTACTGTTCTGTGATGTATATAGATCTCATTTCAATTGTTTTTCATCACGTTTAAGTGTACTGTGCTGTAACCTTTGGCTTGCAGTAGAGTTTTAGAAACAATCCAAACGACAATTATTGCATATTCACTTAAGGCTTTATCCAACTGCCTTCCAAGAATGGACTTAGCTTTGCTGTCGCTCATATGCGCTAACTTCTTGAGTGCCCATGGACAGCCAAGTATCGTGCAGGGGTTACACACCGGCACTGCTCCATCATCCTAAAGCACTTCAAGCATCTGGGAAGTAATACTAAGTATAAGAGAGTTTGATAAACTGAAGAAACGGATGCAGACGCAGCACGTTTAGCAATATCACTCCTTGCAACTCCAGAGACTAGAAACAATTGCTGCCAGAAAAAAAAGTGAATGATTCATGCATGACTGGCAGATATACTGAAGCGATGAACAGTGAGTGTGCATTGGCTTGCTTAGCGAACAGGATATGACAGCCTTGTCTCTTTGTTGGGTCTGCTGCACGCTGGACTACACAGCGGAATAGTACATTACTCATGATAGTCTGCAACATTTGCCTTTCTTTCTTAGACCCATTTACTGTTTAGTATCATCTTTTTGTTACTTTACAGACGACTTAGTACTTTATTACAGTATGGGTCAAGGGAACAATGGGGACTTCACAGGCAAGTGCACTTCATACTCCTGTTGTGTGGATATTATGTGCTTAATTTAATGTGCAAGGATGAGCTTTTACATTATGTTTACAGTTGGTTGACAAAGCCTGCAAACAGTTCTATTAAATTCACATAAACCCTTTTTGAGAACAGTAGGTCGTCTCTGCTGGCTATTGTTGTACACTCAAATCAGTTAAGCAAATGAATTGTTATGGAGGCAGACTTCTTCATCTTAGGCCTGCCTGAATAAGTCAACTACACCAGGACTGTTGCCTCTTCTCATCCCTTCTCTACCTGCCTATCCTCTCCTTTCCTCTCAGAATCAGAATAGGTTTTATTCGCCATGCAAGATATACAAGCAAAGAATTTACTGTGGCAGGGAGGTGCAAACACTTCCTCCCCTCCCCTCCCCTTCCCACCCCTGCCCTGCCCTTCCCTGCCATACCCTCCCCTCTCCTCTGTTCTCTATGCTTTTCCTCTCTTTTCTGCTCTTCCCTTCTCTCTCCTTTGTCCTGGCGATGACCAGGCATCAACAGTATTGCTTTGTCTCCCTCACCTGTGGGTGGAGGCAGTGGGGAGGTCTGGGAGTGAGTGGGCACTGAGAGGCATGTCTTCTCTCACATAGCTGACATAGAATAACGTCACAGTACAGTCTTTGTATTAGACCATGGAGCTCACGGTCCTAAATGTTAGCACTGAATAGCGTGGTGAAATACAGGGACATACTATGGACCTTCTAAAAATAAGTTGGCTGTCCATTCACAAACAAATTTAGTTTCGTAATCATGTTAGCCTTGGTTGATTTGAAGTATTGTTCTGTATCTTTCTTATTGAAAAGGGGCCCTAACTGATTTTGGATGCCTTCTGATTTGGAAACATTGTATGTGGGTGGGATTTGTTTTGCTTGGAGATTAAGGGCTTGTTCATTCTTTTCAGGAATTGCTTTGCCACACTGCGTTGGTTTGAACAAAGATGGTTGTCACTGTAGAGAAGACAAAGCAAAGCATATCAACTCTCTCTCACACATAAACTGTACACACACACACACTGTGTCAAAGTCATTGTTTATGTCACTGAAGTACTTCTTTGATTATGAAGTTAGTATCTAAGCTGCTTGTTCTCTTTCCCCTCCCTGTAGGTTGTCTAGTATGAGCCCAGGCAGTCTGTTCCACAGAATCAAGTCGTGTATCATGTCCTGAGTCTACAGCTAAGACATCGCAGCCACGCCTCCACTGCTCAACCACAGTTTGTCCTGGTATGAAGAGGATGTGAACGTGGGGACAGAGCCCAGCAGATCCAATTTGAGACCCAGCCGGAACTGCAACCCTGCTATGGACTAACAGGGACAGCAGGACAGCAGATAGTACACAAAGACTGTAGCTGCCTCTGCCTGGAACAGTGATTCCTGTGAGTACACCTCGGAACTTACCACAGGTCACAGCCAAGTCCAGCAAATCCATTCAAATTCATTTAGTGAAGATATATATAGATAGATAGAACTTGAATTGCTCCTTGGAGGAGGGGTGGGTTCAGGTTTTGGAGGGGTTTTCGGCAGGGATGTAGTGGTAGGGGGAGTGGGAGAGGGAGAGGGGGGGTACTGCATTCTCAGCATCTCTATTAAAATCATTATATTTCAACCTGCTCTCTAACTTAACTTCACTGATATCAGGCAAGCCCCAGACACAATTGTTTGTGTGGAATACATGACTAAAACAAGATTATGGAGAAATCTGAGTTGAGTACTATAAGCCTTCTTCAGTATCTTATAGTGACTGAGTGTGCGGTAGATTATAGATTTTATGCAAGATGAAAAAAAGCCTTTGTCAAAAACTGAGGCCTTTGCCTTTTCCCTCACAGCAATATGACTTTTTATGTCAACCAGCCTACTCCATAAGGTGACTGTGGCAGGGGACAGTATTGTAGTATGATTGCAGGATTATTGCGTGGAACTTTACTCTGTATTGTCTGAGACTAGCTAGCATGACCTGCTAGCGTGTGTGTACTGCATATAGATGCATCATCCTTCATTCTGATGCATTCAGACATAAAGTCTCTCCCAGGAAGACAGTTTCTCATTATTGCAATACCCAGCCCAGGCATTAGTTTTCTCCACCCTCCTCTCACCTCTGCTCTCCTCCTTTGCTTTCATCGCATCTCCTTTTTCATCTCTTTTTTCTTCCTGTCTGTCTCTTATTGCTAGCTGGCTTCCCGACATGGATTTGTTCTACAGCTGCAGTGGGTTTTTTAGCTGCAGTGAATGCTCGGTGTTTAGGGACTGGTTCTCCACCTAGGTCTGTCTGGCTGTCAATTTATTTTTCTTCCTCTCTCTCTCTCTCTCTCTCTCCATACCTATATTTCTTTCATCTCGTCTCTCTCTCTCTCTCTCGCCTACCAAATGGATCTCTCTCTCGTCTCTCTCTCCTCTCTCTCTCTCTCTTCCTTCTCTCCTCTCTCCTCTTTCTCTCTCTCTCTTTTCTCTTCACTCTCTCCCTCCTCTCCTTAACCTCTTCTCCCCTTCTTTCTCTATACTCTTCCTTTTCATCCTTCTCCCTTCCCTCTGCTAGGCCCCATGTAAGGAAAAACAGAGAATGGCTGCAAGATTGATATATACATACTAGAAAGAGGAACCCTCTTTCACCCCTCTAAAAACTTATATTGAAGTTTCCTGAAAGGGCGTTTGGGGGTGCACAGGGAATCAAAGCAAAAACTTGAACTGATATTGATGATTGAAGCGAGGGTTTCGTTTTGCTTAAATACCTACACCATCCCTCTTTATGTCTATCAAACGAGACAAAGATCTAGTTTTACGTATATTGCGAGCAAAATCCTTTAACATCGTTGATGAAGCAGGAATGATAGGATGAAACTGATATTTAAGGTGCAATTTGTGTTTTTTCAGAATCGTGCCTGCCATCTGTACCATTCCTCCCACCTATGGTCATTCGTGTCCGTGTAGCGAGGTAGCACAAAATCACAAGATCTGGGAAGGCAGCATTCTACAAATCTCCATGTACATTTGATTGACAAAAGCACCCTGGAGTGATGTTGAATCATTTACACATCATAGACATCCATCACCTGCCCATCCTAACCTTCCATCGCTGTGAGTTGGGTTTGAGTGACTTCATAGCGTGCCAGGTCAAGACCTGAAGACTGAGGTCCTTTGAAGGTTTTACACTCTGCTGCACCTTCCTGTCCATCCTGATAGACAGCTTTGATGGTACAGTATGGCCAGCTCCGAGATGTTTCTGCACCGGAGCGTCTTTGATCCTCACAAACCTGCGGAATCAACAAACCAGCCATCATCTGAAATAAACAATCCGTGTCTGCAAATGTGATCAAAATGTGTGTGTGCACGGATGTATGTGTGTGTTTTGACTAGGCAAGGCCTGTGTGTACGTGCGTTGTTTGTATATGTGTGTGTTTCTTTTTGTGTTTGAGTATGTACATTTGATCGTTTTTGTTTGAGTGTGTGTGTGTGCGCATGTGGCCATTTCTGTATCAATCTGTGGAAGTTCACGTGTTTCTATCCATCTGTGTATTACTGTGTGTTTTAGAGAGATTGTTGGTGTATCTGGAGGGCAGTAGGATTTTCCATTTCATGATTGGGATTAATCATCCTCCTGCCATCGCTCACTGTAATTCAAGGTCACATCGGGTTTATCTCCCTTCCTACCTGAATGAGATACTTTTACAACTTATGGTCAATATATCTGCGTTCAGCATTGAGGTTTGTTTGGTTTGCACAGGTACAAATGAAACACTGGGGCACAGTTCAGTGTCTGTTCGAGTGTGTTTTCATTTGGAGAGTTTCAAAAAAAATGGTGCCATTGAAACAGAGTGAAATATGAATGACTGTCCTTGCATGAGAAACCCGTCCGCACAGGAAAAACCTCTCAAATCTTAGAGCTCGTCTACTTCTTCAGTTGTAAATGGACGATTCTATTCCGTCTGCTTGAATTATAGAGATACCTCGGCCTAAATTAAAAGGTTACAACTCTGCTGAAAGGAAATATATATACATATATACATTATATATATATACATTATATATATATATATATATGTGTGTGTATGTGTGTGTGTGTGTTTCTCTGACCAGCAGGGCTATATTTAATGGCTCTTTTCTTAGGCTCTTCTTTGTTCCCTGCTGTTGTTGTGAGAGGAAGCTGAGGTGAGACCTGAGTGGTTAGGAGCTGTTTCTCTGAAAGGAAGAGCTGTGTCTGTTCAGAAGCCTCACAAAAATTCCTCCACTGGTTTTGGTTCTCTTCAGATTCCCCTCAGTAGTCCCCCCACTTCTTAGGGGGTTTTCTTATCAGAACATCTAAACAGTTGACATTTGATAGACTCACCTTAACCTACGGTCTGTACTGTACCAACACCAAGTGAATACGTATTGACCGTCAATGTGTAGCCCATGTCTTGCTCAAGACATTCAGGGCATTACCTGCTATAGTGACTCCTGTTGCTGCATTCCGGATGGATGACATGGGCTGGGCGTTGCCCAGTGTCTGCTGTAGCGTACTAATAGCAAATGATGCAGCACAACTCCGCTTCCTCTTAAGCATTTATCTGCATAGCGTGTGTCGCGGGCGAGGCTACAGTAATGACATTGTTTGCATGCTGGCTGTGTTTGCAGGGAAACCCTGAATCCCACTACCCTCTTCTGCACCAGCACAGAAACGTTTTGCCGCTCTCTCAGTTGCACGTCCATGAAATTCCTCTTTCCACAGGATGTCATGAGTCCTGCAGGGACAATTTCACTGTTTCTGAGAATTGGATCGACGTTTATGCTAACTGGTTTAAAGCAGTGATTGCCATAGCTGGACTTCTGCAATGACTTCCAAAGACCCAGACCAAGATGAAATTGAGGTGTTGTGTTTGTGTGTGTACACGTGCGTGTTTGACGGTTGTGTTCATGTGTGTACACGTGCTTGTTTGACAGTTGTGTACGTGTGTGTACACATGCGTGTTTGACAGCTGTGTACGTGCGTGTACACATGTGCGTGTTTGAGGGTCGTTTTTCCCAGTGGGTGTTTTGAGGGGAACAGGTGCTGGCTCTGTCGGCTTGTTAACACCAGAGAGAGATCAGGCCTCCGCTGCTCCATATGGCACAAGAGCTGGACATGCCCTGTGGCTGGGTGTGTATCCATCCATGTGCGTGAGCATATACGTGCACAGGATGCAAGCGTGTGCATTTATGCGTGTGCGCTCGTGTATGTGTGTGTACAGCAGCTAAGCCTGTAGATGTGCACTGGCTGGCGTTATTTCGAATGATTCTCCTCAACAGAGGCAGTAGTTTGTTACACACCCTCGTTTCCTGGAGAGAAACGTTCCTGCATACAGACCCCAGGGGGTTTTAGTTGTCTCCCAAAAGTCCCAAAGTAGGCCTAGACCTTTCAAAATGACCCAGTTTTGCTCAAGCTAAATTGACACCATGAATTATTCTTTCCATTGAACGGCATCCGGCTCTGCGAGGTTGATGGGATATAAATGAGGCCACTGAAGTCTATCTCACTTCTTGTTCTCGTTTCACTGAGGTCGTTTAAGCCAATTTGCCTGGCTGGATTTTTAGCGACTCTCTTATTTGCTGGAGGGAAGGGGGTTGATTATGACTGATGAATATTTCCTTCATGTCATGAGAACATAGTGGCTAATACTATAATACTACAGTCACTGTAGGCTACTAATTTGTGTGATTCTCTTCCATTTTAGTGATAACGGTATGTAAACCCATTCACCCTGACACAGTAAAGCACGCTGCGTGTTGAGGTCAAGAGGGAGAAATTGAAGTATTTCATCACCTTCTTCACGATACTTTAGATTTAGGTTGTGAAGAGCGGCCCCGTATCTTGTGCCTGGTCAATCTTGCTTCTTCCATTGTGACTCAGTGTATAGCCCCTAGGCATGGCAGGGCCACATGCACTGCATTGTGATAAAGGAATGTGAAACAAGCAATGGAAATATAGGCTACAACGTGTGAGTTTTGTTGAGCATGTTGGAAAAAAAGAAGTCAAGGACAGAGAGAAAGAGAGAGAGAGTGAGCGAGAGAGAGAGAGAGAGAGAGAGAGAGAGGGAAAAGATGAAGGGGCGGAAGGAAAAGAGTGGGTGTGCTTGGCTGCTATTAAATGCTACCAGCCATCTGTTCAGCGGCTAAGTGTTTAGCCAAGAAACGCCTCTTTATCTTAATGCTCTAAGTTCCTTTAAGCTCAACATCCCATCGTGTCATGCCACTCGTCGTCCAACAAACAACGCATCACATCAACAATCGTTTTCTTCTGCGTCTATCAGTGCTTTCTGATAAATCACTTTGCTTGGTCCCTCAATCTCCTCTGTGGTGTGCAAGAGTGAAATATTGTCGGAAGATCTTGTTGCAACAACCTTGCAATATGATACCATGCTTGGAGATTATGCTTATCTGTCCTGCAGCATTGAGGCTCCTACTGCTGTCAGCATGGGTCTGGTTTCTGCCACCTATGAGATAATGCTTCCTGTTTGGTTTTGATATGGTTATTCTGGGGGATATTAGGTCTTCGGTGATGGACGGGGTCGTGCATCTTAGTGGGCATGGCAGGGGAGGACAGGAAACCGTTTTAGCATTAGAAGCTACACTGTCAGATGCTGTTGACATCATACTCTCATTTCCAGAGAGGCGACAGGACATCTGTGGACCAGGGCTGAGGCTGGATCTGCTTGTCTAAGGCCGCCCTCTAGTGGGCATAAATATCAATTACAGATGAAAAGGTTTTTCAGAAGTTGAGAAACATGTATTTAGACACAATATACCATTAGCATTAGTACCATTGGTTGACACTCTGTACTGTAAGTTTGTACTGTAAGTTTTTTCTCACATAGATTCTTGTTTGTGTTTTTTTTCCCCACAGTGACAATGGTGTTGTTTCTGATCGCAGCCACAATAACCTTTAACAACTCCTCCCATGAGAATCAGACCAGAGGTGAGTACCTGTGGCTTTGGACACAACAACAAAAATTCATCTTCTTTTTCAATGTCTCGGCTGACTGACATTCAATTCAACTCCACTTTACCTCAGAAAATCCCTCCCCCGAGGGCACCCACGTGCTGCCGTCAACACTGGTCATATCTCTCCTCCTCATCATCATCGTCCTCCTCGCTGTCTACCTCCTAAGGTAGGCAGAGATAACTTCACGATACATGTCTAGCACCACTCTCAACTCAGTTTGACCTCACTCCGCTCTGACCAAATCTGGGAACGATCAATCCTCCTGTGTTCCGTCCTGTGTGCAGTGGGCCCCTACTTGTGTGCAGACATGTATGTGTGTGTGTGTTTTTGTGTGTCTGTGTGGTGGGGTGGGGTGGGGGGTGGGGGTGGGAGGTATCCAACGAACAGCTGCAGTTTCACAGACAGAAAACAAAGGCTTTAAAGAATGTGATTACACCCCTCCCAGAAGCTCATTTTTTCTGGCTCTCTATTCAGTCAGTAGGCAGTTCTCCTACAGCTAAGGAAACTCAGCTGATCATGAGTGATAAGTGCTTTGTCTCTTTCCAATGGTAGGTCGCCATGTCTTCAACTCGTTGAGCTAAAAGCCTGGGGTGTTATGAATCCACATGAGCCGTTTCTTATTTCCTGTTCTCCTCCTGTTCTCCTCCCGTTCTCCTCCCGTTCTCTTCCTGTTCTCCTCTCGGTGTCTCTGGTTAGGTTCAGGAGCCACAGGAAGGCTCTTGTCACCTCAGTCGATAAGAAGATCCCCAATGGTTTCCTGGAAGAGCAAGGTATGTTTGAGGAAAACGGACGTTGTAAGTACAGAAACTTCTAATAATGCTTCCTCCTGTCACCGGGAGATGACGCATGCAGTTATGATAGTCCCTGCTCTGTGTCTCCCCCCCTCCACCCCCCATTCCCACACCTTCCCCCAGGGGAGCAGACTGTAGTCCTCCTCCCCAGGTCTCCCTCTCCCTCCAAGAGGTACTTCCCCATCCCTCTGGACTCTCTGGAGGACGAGTACCGGATACGCTCGGCTGACGACTGCAAGCTCTTCAGAGAGGAGTTCAACGTAGGGTTTCTCTCCCACCCTACGGGCACGATACACTGCCGCTTGAAGCCTTGCGACAAGGAGATGCGACGAGCTAACGAGTTCACTGTTTTAGACATGCTGTAAAATATGCATGGAGGTGGACCTGGACACTAGGAAATGTATTTGATGAATATGCAGGATTGAATATGCATGAAAGTCCTCTTGATGTTGCTTCTTGTGTGTGTGTGTGTGGTGTATGTGTGTGTGTGCGTGTGTGTGTGTGTAGTCCTTGCCTTGTTGCTTCCACCACGGTTCCTTTGAGGAGGCAGGCAAGGAGACCAACAGGGAGAAAAATCGCTACCCCAACATCCTACCATGTAAGTGACGGAGCCTCCAGAACTATGTGTCCTGTAGCTATGGTAACAGCTGTAGCTATGGTAGCAGGCTCCACTGTAAAGTTACTATAAAGTGAGCCGGGAACTTGGTCCATCTTCTTCAACTCTCTTCTACAGATGATCACTCCAGAGTGGTGTTGGCTCAGATAGATGGACATTTGGGTTCAGACTACATCAACGCTTCATACATTGATGTGAGTTGGTGTTTAAGACTCCTGCCTATGTGCTAAAGATGTTAAGGCATTGCTCTTTGTCAAGCATATCATTTCACCCATGGGCTGAAATCATTCTTAACAGCGTGGAAATTCGACACCAAAGTTAAATATTTTGAAGGTTAAAATCCTCTTTCTTCTACAGGGCTTTAAAGAAAGGAATAAATTCATCGCAGCCCAAGGTAGCGGCTTCTCATTTCAGAGGGGAAAGGTTTCTTTTAACCAAAAGCTCAGTGAAAAACTGAGTGAGAACATGCAGACGTTTCATATGGTTCTTCTTCTTCAGGTCCAAAGCATGACACCGTGGCTGACTTCTGGAGGATGGTCTGGGAGCAGAAGACTGCTACCATTGTGATGCTGACTAACCTCAAAGAAAGGAAAGAGGTGGGGTTCCACCTTTTAATTGTTTTGCTTTTCAAGGATTTCCCTGTGATTTCGCAGCTATCCTTTACTTGTGGCGGCTTGTGTCTGGAACGTTGGACATGCTGAAGTGCTTTGAATGTCAGGAGTCGGTTTGCCTTCACAACCCCAAGTCACGAGAATAATTAGTTTGACCCTTTTTCAACTAGAAATCCATGCCATGTGTCATCTCAGCCAAATTACCCAGCATTATAGGCATCCCGTCGTATCGAACCTCAGAGTGATGATCGATGATGAGCAAAACACTGGGTTTAACAGTCAGAATAGAGATGGAAGTGGATCAATAACTGAATAATTGGCGATGCGGCCCTTTGATAAAGCACTATAATTAGTCCGGGACCCTTATTAATGAGTTCACACATCTCGGTGTAGGATCGTTGACAGAGTTAGACCGATTCTTATCGAAACCTGTGTTCCCTGTGTGTAATAATCTTAAGCCCTTTTGTGCCGCTTCACTGGTCGTCCTTTGCTTCTCTGCAGGAGAAGTGTCACCAGTACTGGCCTGAGCATGGCTGCTGGATGTACGGCAACATGAGGGTAGCCATGGAAGACTTCACTGTCCTGGTGGACTATACCATCCGAAAGTTCTGTATACAATATGTACGTACATGTATCATCTTGTGCCTGTGCAAGCTACTGCCACTAACAAACGTGTTTAGTCAAAATGTCTAATCGAATACACATGTTATGAGACATTACATGATGCGTGTGTGTTATGTGCGTGTTATGTGTGTATGTGTTTTGTGTGTGTGTTATGTGTGTGTGTGTGTGTGTTTGTTGAGCAGCAGGGGAGCGATGGCCCCAGAGCGCCTCGTCTAGTCACTCAGCTCCACTTCACCAGTTGGCCAGACTTTGGGGTGCCTTTCTCCCCCATAGGCATGCTCAAGTTCCTCAAGAAGGTGAAGACAGTCAACCCTTCCTACGCTGGGCCCATTGTGGTGCACTGCAGGTAAAGATCTGGCAATGGGTCGTAGGCGAGGACTTCGAGCCAGAACACATATAGGGGGTGACATTCATGACATTTAGCTTGTATTCAAAGCATCTGACAATAATAAGTTTCTCCTGGAGTGGGTTGGCGTTAATGTGGTTGTTTACACGATGACGGTTCGATGTGAGAACGTGTTAACTGAGATGCTTTGGACCAAGATAGCAGCTCCAGGGAGGTCGGTCAGTCAGTGAGTGTTGGGCTCTGATGTAAAACTCCACGATTGAAGGCCAGGGCTTTCTGCAACAACTGCTACAGCAGCTGGGAGACAGAGGGCCTGGGGTCGTCAATGGGCCCCTTTGAGTTGTCCCCTATAACTCTCCTCCCCACCTCCCCTTACCCCACACACACACACTCACACACACACACTGACATCCCAGGTCGCAGCCTGAATGACCCAGATGCCCTCTCGTCACTCTCTCAGGGGGGGAGGGCTTGAATAAAAAACGTGTAGACGAGGGATTTAATCCATTACTGACATCTGACAACAAACAGCATATGGTGATCAGAGGGATGTACATAATCCTAATCGCAAACAATTCTGTCTCTCTGACCTCTTCTCTTACACCTCGCCTTATTTACAGCATATTGTCACTCTCTCTAGTCGTTGAAAGATAGCCAGTACCAGGGTCGACATCTGTTGCCATTGTTGGTCGTTGATACTGAGCTCAAGATGCTGATGTGCGCTCCCTCCTGTCTCTGTCTTCAGTGCGGGGGTGGGGCGGACCGGAACCTTTATCGTCATTGATGCCATGATCGACATGATGCACAAAGAGCAGCGTCTTGACGTGTTCGGCTTCGTCACCAGGATACGAGAACAGCGCTGTCAGCTCGTCCAGACAGATGTAGGTTTACCCCGAGAGCGCTTTGCCATGTGCAAGCTTTCTACGAAAGCTGAGAAAAGTCAAAAGAGAGAAAATATGATTTTTTTTCCTCCCTCCTTCTCTCGTCTCCTCTCTTCCCCGTCCCTCAGATGCAGTACTCCTTCATCTACCAGGCTCTGTTGGAGTACTTCCTGTACGGGGACACAGAGCTGGACGTGTGCTCCCTAGAGGGTCACCTCCACATGCTTCACAACACAAGAGCTCCTCTTGACAGGCTTGGCCTGGAGGAAGAGTTCAGGGTGAGGCCACACACACACACACACACACACACACACACACACACACACACACACATACTCACACAGACGTGCAAAAATAGACAGAAACACATACAGTTCTCATCCTCTTCCTCAAGTGCCTCTTTTGTCTCCCTGCTGTCTCCTCCTGCTCTGTCCTCTCCCCCCAAGACCAGGGTTTTTCCAGACATTTCCAGAACACCTTGGTCGTGGTGTTGGCTATAGTTCTGTTTACAAATTAAGCAAGCACTACATTGCCCTTGCACCTAACTTAGATCCAGTGAGTGACATTCTCTCTGCCACACATTCCTCCCTCCCTCCCCCAACAACCCCCCCCCCCCTCCACACACACACACCCCATAGAAGCTGACCAATGTCCGCATAATGAAGGAGAACATGAGAACAGGGAACCTTCCTGCCAACATGAAGAAGAACCGCGTGCTTCAGATCATTCCATGTAAGGAATACTCAGACACTCTTAACTGTTCCATAATACATCACAACCTCCTGACATCAAAGTTCTGCTAGCATGTACGCGGCTCGTGTTTCGTGCTGGACACGAATTTCTGTCTTAATAAGTCATTTGGCACCATATTTGGCTCTAATGACACCACTGAAGTTATCGACCTTCTGTAAACTCAATTTCAAAGCATGGTGAAGTTCTATCTTCTTTCCCTTTTCATATTCATATTTTCCTCTTTGCTTCAGATGACTTCAACCGGGTCATTCTATCTGTGAAGAGGGGCCAGGAGTTCACGGATTACATCAACGCTTCCTTCATCGATGTAAGTAGACGTTTCCTCGCTGTCGCCCCCACGCGGCCGCCTGTACCGCCTTCTCAGACAACGCGTGTTCTTACCGTGTGACGTTTGCTTCTCCCCGCGTCCGTGTTCAGGGCTACCGTCAGAAGGACTACTTCATCGCCACCCAGGGCCCCCTGCAGAACACGGTGGAGGACTTCTGGAGGATGGTGTGGGAGTGGAGGTGTCACTCCATTGTCATGCTCACTGAGCTAAAGGAGAGGGAACAGGTAGTTTCCAGTTACAGTACATAGTTGATGAACACACGTTATAATGGGCAGAGCTGCTACGTCCTCTTTTTCTAGATAAAGAACTCTTTTTAGTATCTGTGTTGAATGATCACTTTTTTTCCTCCTTAGGACAAATGTTTCCAGTACTGGCCAGCAGAGGGCAGTGTAACATTTGGAGATTACACCCTTGAGCTCACGAGCGACACACTCTGTGACACTTTTACTCTCAAGGACATGGTGCTCACATACAGACCAGTGAGTCTAAGATCATATAAAGACCACAAGGAAATGGGCAAACAGCTGTTGATGTCATTCAGTAAGACAGCCCTACACTGTGTATCCTCTGTAATTCTGGGATACAATCTATGGCATGGCATCAGTCTATTAATTATTCAATAGATTAAGTTAGCTATGTCCTTTTTAAGCGTGTTCAAACCCATCCTGTGATTTAGAGACATATGTTGCCTGTCCGTCTCCAGGAGAAGCATTCTCGACACGTCCGTCACTTCCACTTCCACGGCTGGCCGGAGATCGGAATACCGGCGGAGGGAAAGGGAATGATTGACATCATCGCTGCCGTGCAAAGGCAGCAACAGCAGTCTGGAAACCACCCCATCATAGTTCACTGCAGGTAAGGGACATGCAGGGTCCATCCACAGGCTTGTCTCTTCAAATCACTTTCTGTCGCTTTACTTTACCTAACCCTCATGTTCCCTCTCTCTCTCTCTCTCTCTCTCTCTCTCTCTCTCTCTCTCTCCCTCTCTCTCCCCCTCTCTCTCTCTCTCTCTCCCTCCCTCAGTCTCTGTTATATCAACAGTCCTGTCAACTTTCTTTTATATCCAGTTTCAAAACTGAAATACCCAAAAATATTCTGAACAAATCGCAACCTCCCAACCCCATTCTGTTTAATTTCAAATATCTTCCTTCTGAAAGATTGCTCAAATTAATTTAGCGTCCTCCAGCAGTGGACCTTGTGGGCTGTGCCTAAACCATTCATGTGATCCTTTATAAAGACTTAGCTGTGAAAGCTTTGATCGGAATCTAGCTCCAGGTGAAGTGATTCTAATGCAGCTCAGCCCAGTGGGATTGATCCAATCCTCCAATCCACAGACAATTAAAGCTCTCCAAGAGAAATCTCCTTCGACTCCCATCGTGATTAATCTGATGAAATGAGCTAACGACAGGAAACGGTGTCATCACTCCCTCCGATTCCTTCATCACCACTTGTCTAAGATGGGCTTTTTAAAGCTTTTTCACATTCCTTAGGGATAGGGGCTAGACCATGGCTCTGTCTCTCTCTCTCTAACACATGCTCGTTCTCCCTCGCTATTTCTCCATCTCTATCATTGTAAATATTGACTCAGTGAATTACCTGACTGATTAGTGTAAGCTTTAGGATTAGCACATCTTTAAGTGAGTCTTCGAACTATTACACAAAGGTCACCTTTCCCTCTGCACGTTGTTCTGTAAATGGGTAATCACCTTTTCATTTACTTAGATCTTTCAAGCGAAATTCGTAAGAAATGTTGTAAAAGATTGATATTTAGCTCTTTAAACACAAAGTTCAGTCTGTTGTTGTAAACATTTCTCCTATTTGGCATTCTGGGCTCAGTGACAATACTTAGAACCTAGAGTAATTCTCTTGACGTTTCAGGCATCTCTTCAAGTTCCTCCAGAGTTCATGTCTTCATATCTCAAGTTCTTCCAGAGTTCATGTCTTCATATGAATGCTTTGCTTCCAGACCATCAAACCTTGACTATCCATGTTAATAGTTGAGTCCTGGTTTTGCTCCACAGTGCTGGCGCGGGTCGAACTGGGACCTTTATTGCTCTGAGTAACATTCTGGAGCGGGTGAAAGCAGAGGGTCTCCTGGATGTGTTCCAGTCAGTGAAGAGTTTACGCATGCAGCGACCTCACATGGTTCAAACTGTGGTAGGTAGAACACACGACAGGGGTGGGGCTCAATCGCACATCAACTCTTTTGGGGGGGGATCATATTCACACTTGCTGTTGTTGTTTTTTTTCTTTCAGGAACAATATGACTTCTGCTACCGAGTGGTGCAGGATTTTGTGGACATCTTCTCAGACTACGCCAATTTCAAATGACGATATCTGGCTGCCATATGCTCTTCTGTGTACAGTATCCATCTAATGTATGCAATTTTTTCAGAAACTTGTTTTCTAAACCAAGCTGTTTTTACACTTTGCACTTCCCATACCCACAGTACTTAAACATATTGTGACATATTGTATAATAATTGATGGGCTATTTAAAAGTAGGTTTACCATCAGTTGTCATTCTGCTTCTGATTATTTTATATCTTCGACATACATGATCTTTTAAAGTAAATATGCTTGGCTCAATGGTTTGATTTGTGATTAGCAACACAAAAGGTTTCTATCTTATTTAAAACATGTATATAGTTTGCATTTCGAGTTATTTATGTTTACATTTTAAAGCTATTGCTGTAAAATAGAATAAATGTAACATTTTTATTAACGAGTTGTATTAATTATTGTTCTTATTTGGAAGATGACCACTAGATTGCCTTTATTTTGCCTGGAGTCTTGCACCAAGGACACACCATATACTGTAAGCCTGTTAGTCTCTGGAGATTTTACAGATTTATAAGAAGTCATTGTGATAATACAATAATAGGAACAACTGTGAGCTCTGAGTCACTTTATGTACAGCATATTGTTCCATTCACGCACCCACACATAACTGAGTAACAGCTGCTGGAGATTATCATTTACAAACGCTGGCCCGTATTTCCATATTACCTTATTGCTTTAATTGTTTTTCTTACAGGAATCACTTAGTGTATTAGCTATGCGTTTAGGGCAGCTCAGATACAATGGCTTTTGATTTGTACGCTGTAGTTCATCATGTCACAATTGTTAAGACCATTTAACAGAATCTTCTAAACATGCATTGGACCTGTTATTTTATGCTTGCATGAATGCTTGTTTAAACAGTGCCATAGTATGTTGATTAGAAAAGAAATTCTGATCAAATGTGAATCGTCACTAAGTGACTTGAACTTTGAATTGGCATACTGTACATTGAGCCAGCAACGTGTTGTTTTCTCTTGTTTTTGCGGAAAAAGGGACATGTATACATATTTATTGAATGTTTAAACAGTTTCACATACAGATTTCATACTCATCCTTGCTACTTGATAATAATTGTATGGTGAAGTAAGTGAGTCTATTGCAATTTAACACAGATTATTTGATTATTGCTTCTACAGCAATATCAGATAACAGGCATCCATTTCAATCTGCTTGTGGGATCATCTTTTTAATAATCTGTTGTATTTAAGATTAAGATTCTTTACTCTGCTTTTCTTCATACCAAAGGTAAACCAACTGATCCATGTCCCTTTAGCCAAATAAATATGCGTTATGATTGTTTTGTCATTCTATGGTTGTGATTACAGAATCTTAGCTAAACATGATGAAAGTGAGAAAAGGGATTTGGGATTGATATTGTGCACAAGCATCTTGTACCTGTGCTGTGTCCTGTATAATAGTTTGTATGGAGTTTACTGTTAATTTGCCAATGCTGGCTGCAATAAATTAGTCATAGAAAGTTATATCTGCTTCAAATGGTCATTTACTTGGATTCAATATTTCATTATAGATCTTCGAATCACTATACCAAAAAAAATCTGTTCAAACGTTTGAGACCACTACTGTAAATACCTCTATTTTTCTTTTGTTTTGATAGTAACACTTTCTTTTACGATCAGAGTGAAAAGTTGAGTCTTTGATATAGTTACAAAACATGAATTATAAGTTAGTAGTGGATATGTTAATTACATTGTGGACTTGCGAAGGTATGGACTCCACAGGTTTGTGGAAAACCTGATTATCCCAACATTGGTAATGTTCCAAAGAGGTTCTTTTGGTGTCACATAATGACTGGCTTTCTCAGTCTTCAGTCTTTTTTTAATAGTCAAATATTGTCTCAGATTTTTCAATTCCTCAATCAGCATTTATAGAGCATGCTTAAAAACAACTATGGTTGACCAAAGAGTTATATAGAGGGTAAATAATAATAGTAAAATAGTATACAAAAAGTATATAACAATGTAGATAATGTACAGTGATAAAAATATAAAACGGTTAAAAGCCAGAGACATTTGCACCCTACTGTACATAAAGATGGATCATCGATGAATACATTTTGAATTCCCTACAGTCTCTGAATGCAGCCAGTTATTTAGCGTGAGCACTTAGCCCCATCCATTAGGGCAGCTCTGTCCCTTAATGTGTCACACCTGTGGACAGCAGATTATGCTCCCGATGACACCACAGCCATCCACAACACCTATAAATACTGACCCCCCCGATTCACCTTTCATGTTTTGAGCACAACACACACCTAGGTGAGTTTGTTCAACCTTACCATCCAAACATTATTAACTACATCTGATAGTAGGTAAATTATCTGTGTCCATGTTTGCATTTTTGTCCTTCCAGCTCATATGGATCTTAGCAGCAGGACGGTGGTGAATCTGGTGTTGTTGGCACTGGTAGCTCACGTTACAGTGGCCCAGCACTGGTCCTACGGGTGGCTACCAGGGGGGAAGAGGAGTGTTGGAGAGCTGGAGGCTACTATTAGGGTAAAAGTTCTCTTATTAACAAACCATCAATCAAATATCCAAATCCATCCAATGTACTGGAAGCCCTTTCCACACTTGATTTGATGTAATTGTATGGTACAACTGTTGTACACTTTCAAATGGGGGTGGGTCAGATATATTGTAAAACAGATGGGTTTCCAAGTTAGCAAGAAATATGCCTTCTGGTTATATGTAGTTGGGGTTATATTGCAAGTTATAGGTTGTAGTCGGTCTTGTTCTGTCGAGATAATGGGTTTCTGATTTAATGCATTCAGATGATGGGTACAGGCGGTGTAATGTCTGTTCCTGAGGAGACAAGTCTCAATGCACTGGAGAGGCTGAAACCATATGATGTCGTAAGTACTCCCATTCATAATTTATAATCTATGTATATTAATACGTGCATGTGTATCCACATCTTTGAAATTGAATGTTGAACGTGTTGTATGAGTATAGTTTATCTGTTGCAGTTGTATGACTGTGTAAAGTGGACAACATTATCAGGGTTAAATTACCCAGTATTTACCTAACTGCTCAGACAGTTTAGATGGCTATCAAGACAAATCCTCCATCCGTTCTGTACGGTTTTCATTGAAGGTATTCCACAAAAGAGATGACTGTAAATGGATATGATAAATATGCCATTATATATATACTGTGTTAAAGCACATATGACATCTACAGGGTTTTGTAACATATCTATGTTTATCCATGGCCACTCAGCTTCATGATGAATCAAATCATTTCAAGACTAAGAAGCACCAGCCAAACAAATGAAGAGTTTTGAATCCAAAAAGCCCAACAAGCAGCAGCGGAGACAGGATCCAAGAAGATCCTTCAACATTGTCATCCCAATCTGTGACATACCACCGAATAACAACGTTATTCCAGCTAACATTAGATTTAATTGATGTGATTTACTTGAAGCATAGCTTCCTGTATAATTGTAATAAAATGTAAGTCTCGAAAGGCTGATTAAAAGATGTTGCATTTCCTTCCGTTACATTGCTCACATCCACAATTTTGATTTCAGTTTGTGACCCATCAAATATAATTCTAGGTTGATCTGACGCACCATGAAATTATAATCATTTTTGTTGTTTAATCATGTCATGACCGACATGCCTGGTCAACTTGTAATACAACAATCCTAGCATGACAACATCTGGTGATAAAGTCAATTAATTAGAAATCAATTGTGTCATTAGATTTAAAACCAATTTGGAGACTAATTTAAACCATGCATCCTCATGCAGAAAATATGCTAGATATTTATCACTTGATTTGAACTCTCTCAACTACAAATAAAAAGCCATTTCACCTGTTGAAATACAATCTTACTCACTTTAATTTTGGACAGACAGGACATGGAAATTTAGTTTTCTCTTGGCTATACAGGATTACGGTCACCCGAAAACAGACAACGTGCAAAACTTTCCTGACTCTCCAGGAAATGGGTGTTCATTATAAAATTGGAATTTCATATCAGGGAAGTGGCAGAATCAGCAGGGGGCATATGTTTTAAAGAGAACTCATTTTGTGTTAAAGCCCCACAGACACCGGAGCGTACTAATCGCCTGGTGCATAAGGGGCTGGGATTCATGAACTGTGCTGACACCGGGGAGGCCAGGCATTGTTAGAGCGTGGTTGTAATGCACACCAATGAACCCAAACCCGTTGGTACTACTGGGAGAGAACGAACATTATAAAAAGCACATAGAATTAGAAAGAAATTAAACCACATTCCATTGCACTTCCAGAACAATGGTTCCTCATTTGTGATACTTCACATCGTCGGTTTAATATTCATGCTTGTAATTTGCATAACGCAATCATTTCCTTTGATGAGAGAGTACCTTCGTATTTCGAATTTGTATTCTTGAACTTTAGGCTACCTCTTCTCTGAAGTTTGGTTAAGTATTTCGCGTAGATAACTCTATTATAATACTCAGAAAGACTGCTTCCCTAACTGTAGCCTATAATATCTGTTGATAGTGTAGGTTTTATTTTGCAAGTGAAATAATTACTTAATATCCTCACAACAGATGCATTGGGAATGTTCATTTGTGATCAAAACGTTCTTTAAACCAATTAGATTGGCCTATTTGTATCCAAGCGATCCCCCCTCCCCATCCTTTGTATCCTTTGTGAAGATAAAACTTTCTTTTTCCGAATGTCCTCATCAAGGACCTGCTTAATTGCACGTATTTCAAGACAACGAAACCTGCTGGTATCTATGGTTTCAAATTTGATTTAACCTCACTTTCTCCTTCGCAGACCCCCTGGTGAATATTCACTTTGTTTACCCCAAATTAAACTTCATATTGTTTACAGCCTCTCGGTCCCTGAACATTTTATAGCATTTTAGAATTTTTTATTTATTTATTTTTTGTAATGATTGTAGAGTTGGGATTCATTTGAATGTTGCCCTCATCTGCATGAAAATTATATAATTAACTTTTGATTAACCGGCTCGGTTGAGTTTGTTCCCCCATGCACACCGGTGAATAGTACCCACCGCATTTTAATGACTGTTTTCCAATTGAGCGGCGACCTTTTCATCAAAGAGCTGCAACTGGAGCTAAACAACGGTAGAAAATAATCAGGGTGAAAACAATAGTAAAGGCCGGCAGGCTAGGATGTCATCCTTAAATATAACAACAGAGATGAAAGCGACCTTATTGGGCTTCAGTGGATGTGGCGAGAAGCCAAGTGCTTGTGTTGTTGGTCGCCCATTGTTAGCGCTTTGGAGGTCACATCCATTGGCACCCTGAGAGGGAAAGGACAGGAAGGTAGAATGCTCCATTGTTACTTGTCCTTGCTCGGAGGGAATGCTATTATGAAGGGCAATGCATTTTCGATAGTTAGATTTTGGTGCCATTCACTGCAGCTTCAAAACACTACATTGCTTAAGGAAAGACTCGGCGCGTTGTCCAAGGCAACACTGTTTCAATAACAAGCTCCTGTCCGTTCAGCGCGTCCAACTAGCCAGGCAGGATATCAGATGTCAGCCTTCAGTAGTTGGGAGAAGCTTTGGGTTGTTATAATTTGCATTCCTAAAAAAAAGAGAAATAAAAACAAGAACAATTGTGAACAGATTAGTCACTTTTAAGCATTGCTTAAGACAGCCAAGTTTGAACTGACCGAAGTTGTTGATTCTATCAGTTGCCTGTTGTAGTGTCGCACAGACTAAAGCTTGAGGAATTTCACAGCAGAAAGCTTTTATAATGCATATCAACTGGAATTTGCGTAGGTATTTCTGTTTCCATTGGCTTAAGACGATCAAAGTCACCCTAAGTGGGAGTTTAAATGTCAAAGAGGTGTGAAAGTGGAGATTTGGCAGTCTTTGGAATGGGCATGTTTTATCAAGAAATGTTGCATCGGCGGGTTTATGTGCAGTTTCACGAATCTAACTGTACTTAGACGATGGGGCTCACATCTGTAATTAATTACTGACTTTGTATGGAAAACAAAACTCAACATAGTATTTTATTGAGTACAACTCGATAAACTATAAAGCCTGTTCAGTGATTTGTTGTCATATCCCCATCTCTCCACAGGGTGACACTCTTGAGCTGTCTGATTAGTTATCAGCTCTGATCTCAGCCAATAAATCAATCACACAGAAGATACCTCGAAACCAAACAAAGGTTTCATTCAAATTAACCAGCTGCTGTAAAAAATATTTCCTGTTGCAATGAAATGAAATAAGTGATTTCATGTTTATATTTTTATTCCGATAGCATTTGATTTATTTGTGACTGAGAATACATTGGACTTTAAAACAAACTGAACAGATTCGATCAAACTTTACAATAATAAACTGGCTTAATACATTTTTTTTCTGGGACATGTGTAATCATATCGGCCTTACAGGCTCAGTCATACACATTTTACAAGCTGTTTGCTTCATTAGATTCTAGCTAGTTCTTTGCCATACGGCAGAGTTAGCTGTGGAAGCATGCGTCGGCCCTCTCCATCTAGGCTGGCAGGGAACCATCCTGTTGAGATCCGACTCCTCTCCTTTGATCAAAGAATAGTGTTAAAGCACTGGGAGAAGGAGTAGGTATAAAATATGAATGACTACAGCTGTGTTTTGATGGATATGTCTCAAAGTATCCCAGTAAGACACTGCTAAAGGCCAGGAAATCTGTTTGTGTTGTGGAAATAGGCTCTTTCCACTCTTGTTTCTCTGCCAGTTTTATCGTCGGTAGTTTTCACGCTGCACGTTACTCCAGCACTCCTTTGTTGGCAAAGGGATGTACTCCAAATGTTATATCTCTTACAATATGAGATGGAGATCCACGGAGCCGCTTCTAGTAATGTGAATGACTGAACCATTTACTCAAAGTAGTGAAGTTGATCTTTTGTATTATTCTTTTACTAAATCTAAGTTCCCATGAACGGTGTGAGATGTATGGTAAGTAGAGAGATGTGGGATGGAGCCTGTGTCATCCGTGCAGAGTTTGCGTGATTCCATTTCCCTTTTTTACCCAGTGGGAGCCATGACTCACTGAATGCTGGAATTTGATACTGCAACATCCCTGTCTGAATTACAGAGATAGGACACATTTTTCTATGCAAACAACTCTTTAAAAAAACAACAACAAACAATGTAACACTAACATGCCCTACACTGACATCCATGAAAAAAGCTGAGACTGATTCTACAATCATTCTAAAGTTAAGAATTACCTCTGGAAATCCCTTGAATCTTTGGATTTGTCTTTTGACATAAATCTATAAAACTGTGTTCAGTGCGGTTCATCTATCAGACCTGTGGAAGGACGTTGTCCCTGGAACTGTAGAGGGGGGTAACTTTATGCCAGGGGTTGATTAGCCCTACTAACCGGGTGACTCCCTGAATGCCAGGGTCACTCACTGCAGGGATGAAAGGCTCAGATCCTGTCAGCGAGGGGTCATACTAACCGCCTGTAATCTTTGGGGTGCTCCTCTCCACATGACCCACATCTAACACTGGTTCCATCCCCGAAGCTTACCCCCCTCCCACCTCTGTTGTCCCCCCCCCTCCCCTTACCCGTGGCCTCAGTGCCTTATCCCCCACCCTGATGCCACCTTCAGCTCCCCTCCTTCTCTCCGACTGGCCGCCCCTCTGTTCCCTCCCCCTCCTCCATGCCCGTTTCAGCTTGGTCTGGCTGGCCACAGCAAGGAGTTCGCCTGAGCTCGCCGCTACAGCAATTAGTACTGTAAGGCTAGCTGTGGGGAAGACAGAATGCCGTCCACACTCCAGCCCCAGATCACGAGCCTCCAACACGACTTCAAGGCAAAGCATGCAATTAGCTACAATAATGATAATGTGTCGTACAGGAACAAAGGGAGGTTGAAGCAGAGGGGTGGTGTCGGGTGAGTGGGGTGCTAATAGTAGGGGGGGGTTATTTGAATAATCTGTTGCGGATAGGAGACCGAATCAATCTGATTATCAAACGTATGTACTGATGAATTACTTTTATGCCTCTAATTATCTATTCTTTTCATGACTAGACCAACAGGGTGTTTTTGCACACTTTTTTTTTACCATCCTTGGTCAGTGGTCTTAAGACATCACACTGGGGCTAGATCTTTTATTTCCTGTAAAATAGATGTGAGGGATAACTCATGTGGCTAGGCTGCTGGGAAGAAAGGCCAGAAATGCGCAGACACATTTCTTAGTTGACTTAATTAAAACAATTTTCCGAATTCATTTGGAACCCTAATTCAGTAAAAAAGACCAAATTGGATTTGATGTTCGACCATCATAGCTTTCCATAACAAACCACAGTGGTCCAACTCCAACAGCAGAGCTTCCTCAAACAATTCTACTGTACCCAAGGTTGCAAGCTGATAGAGTTAAGAAGCTAGACTTTGACTAGTTCAGAGCACTGAGGGCAGTTGTATTCTGACTGCTGTGAGAGACCCGAGCCTGTTCCTCCAGTCTCATATGTGGAGGTTTAAAGAGGATATTTCACTGGGTGTTGTGCAAAACGAACCGTGTTCCCCAGAGCTGCAGCAACTTCACCTTGGCGGAGTAATGCTGTGATATTCTGTTTATTCTTCACTCACTTCATTTTACTCAGAGGAAATCCTCTGGAGATGGCTTATCTCGGAGCTGGAACAGGTGCACTCTAATTTACTCCTATTGCTTAGGGAGCCCAGGGGCCCCTGTAGAGAAGAAAGTAGCGATGTAGAGTTCTCCACTATACAGCGTACAACAGCCAGAGAAAGAGCATTTAATGGAAAGAGAACAAAACTGTGGCTTGGAGTGCAGCCCTATCGTTTGGATGCAGGAAGCCTTTTTATTTTTTTGACTTTCCTCGAAAAAACAAAAAACAAATTCCATATCTCATCGGAGTCTCTCTTGTTTCAGCGCACAGTGTTTACTTATCTCAAAACTGTTTTTTTTTTTGTAAAAGCACCCGAACAAGTTGGACCTGTTGTTTCAGTGTTGCTGCTAAGTATCAGCAGAAAAGAACGTTGGTCTCGATTGTCTTTGAAGGCTTAAGGAAAGCTTTATTATTCAAAAGTTAGTGTGCCTTGTCTTAGCTAAGACCTATTTGCGTAACCCTGTTGAATACAAAGGGTCTATTCTCTCATCCCCCTACACCGAGAGAGAGCTAGGCTTTCAAGGCACAATTTACTCTCCAATTCCTTCTCTTAAGAGAACTGTAGTTTTGAAGAGCCAAGCTGATGTGTTATTTGTTCGGTATATTATAGGTCTGAATTCAGTCAGTATTTTTGTTTTGTGTTGTCTTCCTCCTGGGAATTATGCAATCAAAGCAGATGCCTCCAGCAGTCTTGAAATCCCCCCTTGTGAATAAGAGAAAATCTTGTACACTGCATTTTTCTTCTGTCTGTATGCTGGATAGGAGGAAGGGGGACATGACAACAAAGAAACAAATATATGTGCTATTGTTGAATCTACAGGACACTACACAACACATTTTCTAAAGATGGATTTCTCCAGTGTGTCTATAGTGTGATGACAACTTGCTGTGGTTCCTGCCTGGGACATTATAGCAGCACTATGTGACAACTGCAATATCTCTGTGAATGAGTGCTTAAACCTTCTCCTCTGATATGTCACTGTGTTATTTTATAGGGTTGTTATCAGGCTTGGATCTGAAAGATGATAGGCTTTCTTCTGTTCCGCTTACTGCAGATTGTGAATGCAAGGCAGGGAGTGGTAACCCTTCATTGAGCTGGGGATGTCCTGTACAAAAAAAAGGGAGAGGCAGAAAGAGAAAGCACTGGAGAAATGTCATACACACTTTTAATCAGAATCTACTCTCAGTCATTGTTTTTAATTACCTCTCTGCGTGACATAATTTGGTGCGAGATGTACATGCTTGGGGGATTTTCAGTTCTTGTCAACTCAAGAGCATTTGAACCAATCAATACCTGTCTATCCTGTGGCAAACTCATAGTTGGCCATTAGGAAAGAGCTGCTTAAAGTAAGCTCAGCCAATACCATTAGCCCTAGCCTAAGGGCAGTTCCATGCCTTAGTCAGGGTAGGCACCTGCCCCCGTAACCCCCACCTCACCCCCTTAACCCCCCTGTGCCCCTCCCCCCACCATTAAGCAGGTCCCAGGAGACATCATTTGGACACATCGGCCAAAGAGCACTTCTTTATTCCCTCTCTTTTCTTTTCCTGGCTCCACCGAAAATCAATACACCTCCCTTTTTTCTTATTTTCTCAATTTTGCCTCAGTGTGATTCTCCTCCTCTTCTCTGCCAGAAGCTCATGCACTATCCTTTTTTCATTTTATCTACAATTTCCTGTGACTAATAGATTTAGGGCTCACATTTCAAGCTGGTGGAATCGAGAAATCATTAAGCCATTTTCCTCTATTGATATCAGAAGGGGCCCCCTTGTCTCAGGACTCTTTTCAGATACTGTTTTCTGGTACCATAGCTGACTGCCTAATGACATAATGTGCTGGATCCTAATGCTTTGATGTTATCATTCACAATTTGTCTGGCAAACAATCATTTCTAGCTTTGCCTCCGTATTGTCAACTTTATGACGCACTGAACTTGGAGTGAGCTATCAACTGTGATTACTGCCCTTCTTTTTACCAGACCTTTTCTCCTCTGTCACAAGTCTGACACCACACCAAGCCCCAGCGATGAGGAGATAGTGTCGTACTTCCTGGCTCCTGCCATTTGTATTCCGGAAAATACCAACCGCAGAAGGTACAAGCATGCAGGTCATACAACAAACCTGTTCAAAGGTTCTCGTGTGGGTTATCATAGTCCTGCACATATCGTCCACCCACTTCTTTAATAACAGAAAGATAGGGTCAGCCCTAAATCTTGGGCACTCCTGTTTACGATAATAACATAGGAGAGTAATAGCTGGTTCCACAGGACTGGCAATGTCTGTGGCCGCCTAGATCGATCGGGGGGTCCTAATGAGCAGTAGTGAGGCTGTGGCTAATGGTGTTGTGTCTGGTGTTGGTGGTAAACGCCCACGTTGAGATTATCATTCCCAGGAGGGCTGGGAGAGGTTGGGCCAGCTCTCCGCCCTCAGGGCAGAGGCGACACACTTCAGAGGTCAAGGTAACGTATCAAAAGGACAGTCAGGGCCTGCTTCCCTCTGTTCTCTGGACATATGCTCCTCTGGACTGGCACCACTTCTGTCAATGCAGTTGTTCAACGGCAAACTTAAATGTCTGGAGTTCAAAACACACCGAAAAATGATGATCTCCAATCGTTTGCCGTAGTTTTTAGTTATGGTTGATTTTCACGTCTGTTTTCCACGCCACATCTGCTGAAAGTAACTCGACATATTCCTGACTCGACATCATTAAAGTTCAAAGAACTTCATTCAAACTACCCAGCTGCTACTAAGAGACCAGCAAGAAGACCTGACCGAACAGACTGATAATTGCTTAAGTAGACTTTGGAGATCGCTCTGGCACCAACCAGCCAGTCTCCTCCTCACACCCTGGGCAGCCATTGCCCTTCTCCATGCATGGACATGTTAGCATTGTGACAGTCAACCCATGCAGCAGATTGAGGACAAATGGAAGTACCCGCTAGATACATGTCGTCTTTGAAATGACTTGATGGTCCCGAAAATGTACACACAACTGCATGTCTGTTGTGACTTCATGTTCTCTAATAGAGCTGCATTGGCTGACAGGCATCCTAAGATCACATCAATATGTTAACTAAAACAATTTCCACAGCCATCAGACTCCTGTTCCCCGCTCCCTCTCCCCAGAATGAGATGAATTGAAGCCATGAAGCCTAAGACGGCTGCATTCTGATGAAGTCACCCAGAGAGGGCAGCCTGGCCTGCCCTGTTCTGAGTCACACTGCCATGTCCCGGCAAATGTTGAGCATGTAAAACAGATCTGTCAATTATTCAGCATGAACTGTAGGATGTATGGAGTGACATGGGGGGTGGACAGGGGCCGACAGAGCCTGGGGCAGAGAGGGAGGGGGGCCGCTTTGATGTGTGTGTGGGGCCTGCAGAGGAGCAAGGTGTGCTGGGTAATCTGATTGCCCCCCTCCTCCAAGACTGATCCCCCCGATGTTCATTTGTTTTCAGCTTTCTCGATCTTTCTCTGAGCCCTACCTCTCTCTCTCTCTTTCTCTCTCTCTCTCTCTCTCTCTCTCTCTCCCTGTCTCTCTCTCTGTCTCTCTCTCTCTCTCTCTCTCTCTCTCTCACCCTCTCTAAATTTGAATTGCTGATTTGGACTAATTTCGCTGTTGCAGTGTCACAGGATTGACATGACTCATTGATACAGTGAAAGCTAAAAGTTCTGCTCTCCAGGGCCCCCTCTGGTAGTCCTACAATAGCAGACTTAATTACATTAAGTTCAGAGAAGAGAGAAGTTAATGGTTGACATTTTCGCTACACCATGAGTGCTCCTTCCAATAACAATGGAAAGCTAAATAAGATTGAATTAATATGCATAGCTGAGCCAGTGAACTTAATTGTCAAGTTGCTTTTATCAACCTGTCAAAGGATTGACAATTAAAACAGCCTCCGTTGAAACTTTAATGAGAAGCAAGTAGGAGAGCGGGATGATGAGCGAACAAAAAGACGCCAGCTTCATCCGCCATGAAAGACGTTACAAGACAACCACCCATTATTATTTCCTATCAGGATAAAACTATGCAAATCGTATTATGCATTTTTAAATAATGAGTCAATGAGCTATATTTAATTTATTACCTATACTTTCCAACTTAATATTTAATGCTGTTTTTAAGTTGTTGAGTACTTTAGATAATTCAGTGTCAATTTTTTTTTCTTCGTTCTTCTCAGTCTGTCCTTTTGTGTGTGATCTGCTTTGCGATGCGCATTGAGTTGAGTTCAGAAAGAAAACTTTTCAGCACTCACAAAGTAATATGTCTCGTTAACGCGTGCTGAAAGACGAAACAATGCTCTCAAGTTCACCACAACCTGTTTGGAGACGGAGCCACCATTTCCATCGGAGTGGTTCCCCAATGTTGACACCAGTATGTCTACGTTCCGGAGGGGGACTTGAAACTGCTGACTCACTCCCCATGAGCTGGTTGTTGTTCTCCCTTACAGATGTGACCGTTAATAGGCCTGCATCCATAATCATTAGTGTGTCTCAGTGCACTGGTACCCGATGGGCCCTGTGCGTCTGCCATTTTACCTCGGTTCACTGTGCTCGCTTGCAGATGTGAACGAGACACACACCTGCTCTGGGGCTCTCAAACAGACCGGCGCCATCCGTCACAGCTCGCGCCACGCTCGCTCTGTCGGAACAAGGCCCTGGTTCCGGTCCAGCACACCTCAGACGGAGGGTCAGCGGCCGTCTCTCTCGTGATGAACCCAGCGTACCATGAATCATATCCTGCTGTCCCTTCATGCCCAAGCCATCCTCCACTGTCCCCCCTCACTCGACTCCCTCCGTCTCAACCTGCAGCCCCTCCACCAATGCACCCCCCCCCCCCCCCACCCCTCTCCCTTCCCCAAAGAGCACTCCAGCTCACCGGCGTATCGTTGTTCAGCCAGGTAAGACTAAGTCTGGGGGAGGGAATACACAGGAACAAGCATGTTTCCCCTCTTCTGTCTGCATCCTGAGTGGAGAGACAGACAGCCGTAGCAACGGGAACAGCACCAGAGCTCCATCCACATCTTCCACGGGCACCAATCCACGATTCACACTACATTTGTTGATTTGTGCACGGGCACATCTCAAGCCAGCTTTGCTCCGATGACAATCTAATGAGGCCAGCTGGCTAAGGACCCTGAACAAACCAAACTGGAGAGACAGAACCAAAACTGGACTGGCTCGCTCCGCTCCTCCAGATATCTTGGCTAACAGACGGCCTCTGAGCACACTGCCGATTTGGAAAATCGCACGTGTGTTTGTTAGTATGTCTCTCAAACTCCCACGGCCATGCCTGAATGGGAGAGTCCATGCTATAGAATCCCCTGTTCATGCATGTTCTCTGGCTTCCCAGCAGTAGTCTTGTTGGAGAGTGTTGTTGAACAGCAGAAAGGAGGAGATACGCCCTGAGGCAAAGCCGGGGGAATTCTGGTCTGACTCTGAATCCAGAACAACTGTAGCCTACCAATGCAGGCTGCAGACAAGCACGTGTTATACCTAGCTAATCAAGAGGACCTGTTTTTATCAAAAATGACTGTTCCCATTACATGCTCGTATTAGAGCACTTATGCTGTCTTGCAGTATGCAAATACCTGAACGACAATATTTTTAAGACTTTGATTAAAAAAGCAGACTAACAGACTCTTTGGATTTAAAGCTAAATCACTCACGCTACTAAAGTAAATTAGTATTTTCTTTCACACCTTATTATCCCCTCGAAAATGACACAATCCACCTCAAGTGATCCCATCTCATTTCAAAACATGTAAAATAACAAAATAGCACTTAAAGTAATTTATTGAGTTAACATTACAGATATACCACTATGCAGATAGTTCTTTTTATGCTTCTTAGTTTGGACTTTTCGATGACAGATTACAAACAACACTTCCTCTCAAAATAATAAAAGGTGACACACACACACACACACACACACATACTTCTCTCATACACACACATCTTATTCTACCACATCCCCTTCATCAGATCAACCCCTCAGGTCTCAGCCTCTCGCGGTGACTCCACGTGAGGCTCCTGCCCGGGAAGAGAGAGCGGACCAGGGGGAGCACCTTAACAGGTAGCCTTGGGGTGCTTACAGGGGCTAGGGGCAGCCCAGAGAGAGAGAGAGAGGCTCTGGGAAGCTGCAGCGAGCAGCTCCTCTGCCTGTCCGCTGATTATGAACAGGTCCCAGACGGGTGCCTTCAGGAAACCCCCCAGGCTACTCACAGCCTCCCTCTCCTCCGCCACCGCATCAGTCGCCAGGGATCTGACTGAAGTATGAGGGAGACACAGCCGTGCATTGGAAATAGGCTCGCGCATGTTGTTGCCTCTCTGTGGAAGTTCTACATCTGTATTAGACAGACACAGTGTGATGGAAGGTTCGCAGCTCGGATGGTTTCGAGGGGAAGCTAGTCTGGTTTTACCTTATGGAAGGAAGCTTTTTTGGCGATCGCTAGCTGTAACTTTCTCGGAGGGAAACATTTGCTCAGTGTAACACTTCTATATTTTCATATACAAATGTGAATGATACAAGTCTCACAATTTATTTAGGCATACAATTAGCAGACAGTGTATAAATACCCAGCCTTGTACAACAGCGCACCTGTCCAGAGGTGTGGAGATTACAGATCACATTCCCCCTAGTGGCATTCACTGTCTCTGTAGCAGTGTGTAAAACCCCACAATAAAACACAAAAACAGAGAGAAAAATCATAACTAATGAGGCTATTTAGCACCCAGCACCTGACTTTGGCCTGAGATCTCCAGGAGACATTAGAGGCAATTTGCCATCGACTTCGGGGCTTGGGTCCCAAATGTTATCAATGAGCTTGTCAGGTAGAGACCTAACCTCCTTTTGTTACCTCCACCCTCCCTGTCCCCTTCTCCCCCCCGGCCCCCCCAGCCTGCTCCCTGGGCCCCTGAAGAGGAACCAACGGCGCCGTGTCACACACCTGTTTGGCTGGAGGCTGCGGCCCGGCGACGCTCCGAGCCGTGGGTGTCTTGTTGGCAGCCCCTCACCCCCCCCCTCCCCCTCGTCGCTGCCTGCTACGCCCTGTGGAAGTGTCAAAATGGCAGATGATGGTTGGGGTGTGTGCAGCTGCTGGGGTAGAGGAGTGCCAAGGGCGCACATTTCCTGCGGTGAGTTTTAATTTGCTCAACTCGCGTCTTCCGAACACCCACCAAACACCCACCAAATACTCCCCCCCTCCTCCACCTCCCTATACACACACACACAAACACGCACACACACCCTTCATCCCCCTTCTTTCTCAACTGCACCCACAGAAAAACAATGACATACGATCAGGCATACACAGGTAAAATACACCTGAACCACATAAGAACTGCTGCGGGTGGGTGAGAAGAGGAGAGAGCTTCAATCGGAGAGGATTATAATATTTCAGTAGATAAAAGCTGAGTCCAAGCATTCAAACATAAACCCACATCTCTGTTACCTATCTTGGAAGTGAAAAATCACATTTGCGAGGCACGCGAAGCCATGTAAACAAGCTCAGGGAAGTTCTCTGAACTTGCTGCTCGAATATGCGGGGCTAACACGACTATTATACTAGGGGTCTATCTCTCTTGACATCTGTTATGCAGTTGTCACTGGTAACTTAAATCCCCATTGATCAGACAGCTCGAGCGAATCTGTTATAGTGTTTTTTTGTTTTTTTTTACGAACTCCCACTTTGCGAACAAACCCATTTTCACACGGGGCACACGTACATACCTGACAGTTACACCCAAACAAGCCGCGCTGTTTACTCCAGAACAAACACATAGACGCCAACCAGCAAATCTATTCTCAATACACACATCACCCTAGACGTAAAGAGATTCCATTTTCGCCTACCGGGAGTCTTTCCTTTTTTTTTTTTTGCGCCGTTAAATTTTTTTTTTCTCTCCTGTGTCAAGACAGCTGCCTTTGATGCTGGCATCTAATATACAGGGCTAAAAAACTATAGTTTGCTGTGAGCTGACAGATAAAACAGAGCAAGACGCCATTACCCTGCAAAGCGGAATAATGAGGAGACCTGAACACACAGAAGACAGGAGCCCAGTTGAATTACCGTGGTCTCTTATCCAAGGTGGGAGCTTTTTGACAGGTTTCCAGGCAGCACAACACATTTCCATACCGACTCTGCTCTGTAGTGCCAAAGAAAAGCTTTGATGAAAACATAACTGGGAAACTGGGAAATCTTTTGTGTGTGTGTGTGTGTGTGTGTGTGTGTGAAAGAGAGACAGAGTGTGTGAGCACACGCGGACAAACGTGTGTATAGAACAACAAAGACAGAACGACAACGGAAAAACCAAGCAGTGTCAAGCTCTAACTTTGTGTTCTCTAATGACTGTGTGAATGTGCCCTTACACTTCTCTGTCCTTGTCTCTCTTCTACTGTAGCCATTGTCTACTTCAGATGTTTCCTTGCATTCACTCTTGTTCCATTCATTATTAACGTGCATTTGGTCGCTTATTCACTTGAATTACTAATGAAGCAGAACGATTTAACAATACGCCTCAGATATAAATAATCCATTGATAACTCCTATACCAGACATGTATTACCGTACCCACTGACATCACAAATTCCCTTATTGTGGTTAGAATCCATGTCCCGTCTAAGAGAATAGGTTTGATGTTGGATCTTTGGCAAGGACACCCTGTACTGCGTTTTGGCAGGGCGCTGTGCTGCAGTATGCTGCTGACTCTGGGTCTTAACGACAGGCTAAACGAAGCGGGCGTTATGGCCCCCTGGATAGGTCATTACTCGTCCGTGGCCAAGAGCTAAACTGGAGCAGGGCTTTTTAAAGAGGGGAGCAGGTGGGTTTCACCATAGGGGCTGGACCGGGCCCAAAACCAAACAGCCTTAACGGTCTTTATCTCCTTCATAATGAGGCCACGGTCTCCACACACCCTGACGCTGCCCACATAGGCTAACACAAGAGTATGGGGGCCCTGGCCCTCCCTCTGGTTAAACGGTGACACTTTCAAAATTGACCCCACTCCCATGCAACTAAGGAACAGCGGCACGTCATAAATATCTATGCAAAGGGTATGTAGTCAGCTCGCTCACTGATCTTGGAGAAAATCCTACTCTCTAATTTGGCAATTATTCAGTTCAGAGTTTTCATTAATGAAATAGAAAGCAACGCCACCTGCTTTAGTTTAAATATAAAACTCCACAGACCTGAATAACATGTGCTAAGTGTTCTCTATCAGCCTATGTATAGGTACAATATATATCGACAGTGTGCTGGAAGTGTGTGAGTGGTTTGTGTGTGTGTATCTCTGGAAGTAGCGAGAAGAAAAAAAAGTGCTGTTGTCCCTCTCTTCTCTCACCTGTCTGAGTGGGTTCTCTGCTTTGGTCCCTGCGCTCCCTGCAGTCTTCTGAGCCCTGTCAGCCAAGTTGAACTTGATCAACATCAAACGGCATAGCATTCAAAAGTATTAGTGTTCGCTGCTGATGGGCCCTCTTGCTATCACAAATCAGTCCCAAAGCTACTTCATTATTTATCTCTAATTCATCAGCGCTGTCTTCTTGTGCACACGCTGAAACACACACACACACACACACATATACACAAGCACAAACACACACACAAATGCCCAAAGCACACGCACACAAGATAAGTGCAATTTGTGTTTCACTCCCTGCCTTTGTTTTCCTGATATCATGTCGTTTTGGGTTTTAGTTTCAACCTGACTCTTTTAACCACTCAAATCTAACTGAGCTTCTCATTTCGCTCTCTCCTCGGGTCAGTTCGCTAAGAAAAACATTTGTGGTGCGTGTGATCAGGCCTCTGCTTGTACATATAAAATGCTGATGATTGCAGGGACCCAGCCGCTCCAGAGTTGTCCCAGGAATCCTGGGGAGTGAGTCCTGGGGTAGCCCCATGGTGCCTTGACCCCTGACCTAGCGTGGGCGATCCCACCAGATGTGGAGTGTGTGCTGGGACGGTGGCGAGGGGCGGCTCAGTCTCACGCGGGGAGGCCCTGTCTCCCCAAACTGCCACAGAGAGCATGGCCAGAGGGCTTCTGTCAGCACTGTTATCAATCACGCTCTCCCTCTCACTTACTCTCTCTCTCGCTCTCTCTCTCTCTCTCTCTCTCTCTCTCTCACACTCCCTTTTTCTCTCTCCCGATCTCTCTCTCTCTGTCTTCTTTTTGACTTTCTCGTACAGACACACACACACACACCCTTACTCTTTTCTCGCTTTCACCGTCCCTCTGTTTTTAGATCTCCTCTCACTCCTCGTACTCCTCTCTTCCTCTTTCACTTTTGTCAACTTTATCACTACCTAGAGTTTGGCTGTTTTAGACCCTCGGATGTATAAACTTTCACCCTCAAAAAGAGTGCTCTTGCTCTCCACATTTGCATGGCTGACGAATGAGACTTTAATAGCATTTAAATGACTAAACTCAGTCCAGAAAAAGGGCCCTTTTGGAAATCTCCACAGAGTTAAAGAGATTTGGCAAGGAGGAGGTGGCTGAGAGAGCAGACCCTGGAAATAGGGCAGGCTAGGAATGAGACGGACGACGACAGGAAAAAGGCTGCCGAAAGCTGCCAGAAAAGTTTGGAACATCCTTTATTTCCTGTACAGTGAAGCTCTCGGCTAGCATGCACGAGTCACGCGCGCTACAGAGTAGGTGGCGCTTGTCCCGCGTCCTGCCCTCTGGTGTGAGGTGTTCTCTGACACATGGTCCTTTGAAGGCCGGGCCCCTCCCAGCACTAGCATCCCTTACATCTGCAATCAGGGCAAATGGGTTCCAGCCAGCGGAACAGACAACAACTAAATAAACAACATACCTGGGGTGGATACCCTCCAATTCCGGCCTGCCAGTCTGGCTTTGGTGCATTTTTAAAACATCACTCGGTAATTGAAGACGAACGCTCACACTGCCACATTTGCATGGTGGGTTGTGTGAGCGGCAGAGCAGCTGGTAGGCACCAGTACGACTCCGGCTCAACCAGTCCCTCTGACTTCATATGTAGCACTTAATTGGTTCCCAAGGCAAGAATGAAATATTTAGCTCGCACGTCCTTTAAAATGCGATTGATTTTGATCTGACAGCTGTGCCTGTCCCGCGTGAGGCGGAGAGAGAGAGGGCTGTCTGGGCTCGTTGCCTGAGAACGGCTCCACGACACCCACTCAGGCGCGCAAACAACGGTGTGGTCGTGGCATGAGAAAAGAATCGTACATGGATGCCATATGCTTTCAACCCAGACCCCTTCGTTTTGAACCTTTGAGTAAGGCCAGTTCATGGGACTGTTTATACACACCGCTAATCTTAACCAAACACTGGACTGAACTGGACTCCCACAAATTACATGTAGCTATGTTGAACTCCTGGCCTAATAAAATACTTACGCCAGCCAATGCATTTGGTTCTTAATCTAGGTAATGTGTTTGGGCTTCTGTGAATATGTACATTAAACAGGAGCATACAAATAAGAAAACGGTACATTTGAATTAGAACTGGTTAGCTGCACAGCACTTCGCACTCAGCCATCATGCACTTACCAGCAGTCTACCATCCATGCACATAATGCGCCATTGAAAGCGAGCCAGATTTCCAATCAAATTGAATTAATGTGATTAATTGTGTGACAGATATATGCCACGCAAGGCAAAGGGGTGGTCACGGAATAACAAGATAGAACGACATTAAAGAGGAACCTGCACGGAACCCAGACCAGGAGCCCTCCCCCTGTCAAATTTACTAAGCTGCAAATTACGCACAAACGGATATATCCTTTCATAGAACAGGGATGGTTTTCTTCACTTTATCCTACCTGTCAAGCTCAGAACATCACAAGCTAATTCTTTATTAAGTGAAAGGGCATCAGGGACCAGATGATCCAATTTAAGTACACTGGGCAGAATAGAAGACTAATTAAAACCCATATTTTTACATTATTAATTTTGGAACTTCACTTTTAATGAATGTGAAATGACAGGACTTCCATTTATATACACATACTCTTTGGGCTAGCCAACAGGGGAATAGAAGTTGTGGTATACTGTACAGCACTGGAGGGGAGGAACAACTGGGTAAAGAGCATCGAGCCTGACATAAGTTGTGAGTCGACAGCACATGTCCGTCATTTCTGCTGTGTAAATACAACAATGTTATCTGATTTAAATAAACACCCAAATCGTGTTCTGAAATAGTTTACGGGTGACTTCCAGGGGACACACAGTGTGACATTTTGGGTAGCTGAACTGAGCTAAAGACGGAGTAATCAGGACATCTGTAGCCGGGAGAGAAACCTTGTCATCCAGGTCTCATTCTTCCTGCAGGCACCTGGAGTGGAGCGCCTCCACAGTGTTTAATGATGTGCCCCATTTCCACTCACCTCCATTCTACAGTGCTTCGCTATTTTAGCAGCGTCATCCTTAATTGTCCATCATGCCCTCTAATCAGATCATTAGGAACCTGACCCTGTTTTACGGCTCACTTTAATTATCTAAGGCTAGCTGTGAAAAACCTGTTCTGGACTGAAGTTTTTCAATAGGATTCCTGGATCTCTTTTCGGAGGTGCAATGTAAATGCAGCGTGGTGGGATGTTTTATCATGCAGTGTTGGTTGTACAGACATGATACAAAATTGCAAGGTGAGAGACAGTTGTTTTTAACCAACTGCTGAATATGTAAAAATGTTCTTTCTGAATTGTATGTTAAAGGATGTGGGGTGGTTCTTGTATACGCCCAGTGTAGAAATAGTTACTTTTGTTCAGCTATCGGTCCCAAAGGCTCCTGTATCCTCACAATCCACAAATAGACACAAGGCAGATTTCAGGGAGTCGTTACTAAAGTCTAATATACAAACAGCAACATTAAATTGTGTTTTTCTTTTTTCTTCTTCTTTTTTTCCTCCCTCAAATGAAGTGACCCCTTGCATGGAAACAGATCTTTTTTTCTCCGGTTTCAGGAAACTCTTGGAAGGCAAGAGCAACATCCTGACTTGGTGAGCAGACAGGAGAGGTGCTGACACGCCGACAGGCAGGGGATCCTGGGAAAAGCCACAGACAGGAAGAGCCTGACTGACTTTGACCTCCGGGGTCAAGGCTGGGGGTTCTGCAACTGAAAGATGTTTCCAAGCCACACTCAGACTATCATAGAGTTTCACAGGAAATGGGCTGGAAACACGGCTGCTGTGAAATGTAAAGGATCCTTTTTTTGTTTGTTCTTTTGTTTTTGCTGCGCGACCATAAAATGTATTTTGGCTTCGGTCTAAATTGGACATATATTTGTTTGATATCAAGCACCCTTTCTCTGCGAATGAGTGTCATACTTTAAGTGAATAATCGATCATTTTGCCCACAAACCTTTCCAGAGAATAATGCAATTTGATGTACAATGCACTCGTATGTTGTCGCACTCTTAAACATGGGTTGCGTTGAGTGTGTCATTGAGTGTGTCATTGCAGACAAAAGCAAACTGTGTTCCTTTTGGTGCTCCAGTTCTAGACACATGTTTTGAATAGAGAGCAGCAAAACTTTTTTCAAGTGTGCTAAAACCTCCATAGGCCTTTTTAGATTTTCAACCAAATTGGATGGGAGCTTGTCCTCGCCCCAGTCAGACAGAAGGACCCATAAATCAAGGCGTCCATCGTCTGTCACCCCTCCGTCTCCCCAGTCCTCAACTGTGGCCCACAATGATCCGGTGTAGAGTTTTTAACAGCACAAGCGTATCCATCAAATCCACCGAGTGGCCGCCAGGCCGGCTCAGCGATCGATGGGTCCGATGTTCTCTTCCCCTCGGCCCACGTGCTTTCATAGTTCCCCCCTCTCTCCCGCGTGGAAAGGTGGGGGGAGGGAAGGGAGTGGTGGTGGTGGTGGTGGTGGGGGGGGGGGGGGGGGGGTGAGAGAGGAGAAGAGGAACCTCATTTTAGCTGGTTTTAGCCCCGGGCCACTACTGTGATTTTACCCCGCGCTCCTGGCCTGACGTCATTAAAGATGCATGATGATGGATACCATGAAGTCAACCTCTCCGAGGAGGTTTGGAGGTGGAGAAGAAGGAAGAAAGAAAAAGAGAGAGAAACCTTGCTTGTTTTTTAGATCACACTAAGAATAAATCAAGACTGTTTAAATGTAGAAGTTGCGACTGGATGCATGTGACTAATCTTCCAGTGCATCTCATATGAGATTCCTTTCAGCTCGATTGTCTAATGGTGAGACGTGATTTGGCCAGTTGGTGGTGCTCCTGTCACAGTAAATCCAGGAGGAGGATGCTCAGCGAATCAGAAGACTTCATGCTTGGCTTTACCCTGGCTGGGCGGAACAGACATGGGAAACAATCATGCAGATTTAGACATTATATCTGTGCGGATCTGCATCGAAAATGGTGTTTCTGTTACTAATTTCAGCCTTCTACTCCTACTTTTCCACCCATTTCTCCTCCTACTACAAGCACACACTCAGAAGATTATGGAGGCCATTTAGAAAGTTTGACTAAATTATAATCAACGGCTGAGAGTTTGAGGAAGTAGGGGAAAAGGAAGATTTGCATAAGACAGATCATGTATCATGCAAGCAAGTCGTGAATAGTAGTCCATGCATGTATAAGTCATCTTTCCGTAACAAAGGTATAGAACTTTACCCATGTCGTTCTGATTACAGTAGCTCTCTAACGCCAGCCGAAGAGGAATGCTATGTATCGGTGTGCATTACCGCCCCGTTTCGACATGGGACACAGTGGCGGCTCATTCTCAGTGCTGGGACCCCAAAGGTGTGTGCTTGTGAGTGTGTGGTTTCTCTTGGTGTGAGTGTGCATGGCCTGGGAAGAATGTGTGTCTCGAAAGGGGAATGACGTTGGAGACGTTTGACAGTTGTGCTCCTTCGGTTCAAAGGTCATGTCAAGTCCTGGATAAGCCCAAGGTAGAAGGTTTCACAGGGGCAGCACAAGTCAATGGGTATGGGTAACCTGTAAAGTAGACAGCGTGGCAGTAACAGGACCTCAGTGGTGTGTCAACGGCTAGAAGGAGAGTCTGTTGCCACGAGGACACATTTATTGGCTCTCAAAACAAGAAGGAAAGTGAAAAGATTCAACTTTTAAACTCCATATGTACAGTTTATAGGTGTCCTACGCATGGAGAACTCTCTCAACGACACTTTTCATCAGCCCCCCCCTCACCCCACAACCCCCCCCCTTCTCTCTCTCTCCATCACAACGTCCACGATTCTCACATTCCTCGGCCAGTCTGTTTCTCCTTCTCCTTCTGTAACTTTCTCTTTTTCTCACTCGCACACAGACGCACATGCACTCTCTTCCTTTTTTCCATTTCACATTCTACACCCCCCCCCTCTCTTTCTCTCTCTCTCAACTCTAACTGCAGTTGCTAGCGTCTGCCTTTACCCGCACCGTGTGCGCGTCCCTTCTGGGGAGTAGGATGCGGCCTCACTGGAAGACCCTGAAATAAGGCCTTTATCAGCCAAGCCCACACAGTACCAGGGGGCCCCTCTCTCCTGCAGCAGCCTCTGATGTGGAGGGGAGATGGACAGACTCTGCGGTCCTCTGGTCCAGCTTCAGAACAGGATTCAGAGTATTGTACCATTCAAATTAAGCAGGCATCAAAAGGGAAGAGGAGGTTGTTGTTGCTGTATTGTCTTGTGTTATTTTAACCGGCTTAACTCAAGCCTCTTCATGGTGGAGTGTTGTGGCACTGGATGCCGATGATGATAAGTGGTGGATTCTGTGTTAAGACTGCTAAGCTGCTGCGCTGGCTGAACCACAGCCCTGGCTCTGCTTGGCGGTTGTTGTTGCTGCTGTGCCCGGTTTTGGCTGTGGTTGAACCATTTCAATAGGTTACCATGGATTTATCCAGTAGAAAGCGCTGAGTTGGCTGTCCGTGGACTGTTTCTTCATGTCACCACTGGGACACCGGTTTATTTTATGATGCTGACATTTTTTACATTTAACATCTGGTGAAAAATGTAGCATTCAGAATTGAAACTTTTTTTGTTTGTTTATTCTGAAAGAAAATTAAATATTGCATCAATTTCAATTGACTAATGTACTTGTTTTTATATGAATCTGAGTGCTATAGCTACAGAGGAAATCTGTTGTTCATTTTGATCGTTCTAATAAACACAAGCTTGTCTGCTGTCAAAACATTGAATCAATGCAATTTTTTTAAATGAAACCAGTGACATGTAAATATACACAATAAACACATGCGGTGTTTGCAGAAAAAAAAGTTTATTATTGTTGTAATCTGAAAATGTGTCATTCCAGTTCAGTAAAGTTATCACGCCGTAAAACCTTACAGCTCTGTCAGTTCATGGTACTTGTGAACGGTTCTCTCTATTTTCCTCTGAAAACTGTCTATTTAATTTAACTTATCTGTCCTCAATGCTGTAGCTATTAACTGCCTTCATATGTTAAGGCAGTGACACCTCCTCCATTCTCCACAGCTTGTTTAAGAGTGTCCCGCCATTGTTGCCCGCTACGCCTGACGTGTTAATAGCTTAATAATGCGAACTGGCAAATAATGACACCTCGTCACAAAGGCTAAGGCCAAATGTTTACAAGGGAAGCGGTAATGTATGATGACAGTAATCTGAATAAAAAATAATTTACTGGCCTCATCTCATTTGCAGTAAATTTTCACTTCTCCCTCCATATAGCTGGTGCTCAGTAGACAGACACCCTCCTTCTCTCTCTCTCTCTCTCTCTCTCTCTCTCTCTCTCCCTCTCTCTCTCTGTCTCAGTCTCTCTCGCTCTCTTTCTCTCTATCGCTCTCTTGGCCTGTCTCATTACTGCCCTTTCAAGTTGTGGAAAAGGAAGAGAGATTTGGAAAAGGGGATGGATGGAAAAAGTGAGAGAGAGGGTGAAAGAGAGAGATAGAGAGAGAGATGGAGAGCCAGCGGCAGAGGGATGGGGGGACTAGAGAAAAGGGAAAATGAAGCACTGATAAAGCCTGTTACTTTTCAAAGCCATTTTATCTTCTATTGTTCACGGTGGAGCAGGAGTCGACGGAGAAAGGGGAAGTTCACACTGATTTCCAAAAGTCTCACTTCTTCTTTTGACAGATGTGGTGTCAGCTTTGTCGTTTAATTAAAAGGAAATGGAGGTGATGATTGCAACACAGACGTGATCGGATATGGTAATGTATTTACAATCATCAAGATGATCGTCATTAAGGATGTGTCAGGAAAGTATTCATTGTGGGATTTGAGGTCCTGAGCTGTCAAATGTGTTTTTCGGTGGCTGTCGTGTGATTGCCATGAGAACGCTATGACAATGACAGTCACAATTAATAATTTGCAATACGTTTTGATGGAGCTTTATACAGAGTTTAGTTGTGCTTTTGTCTGTGACACACAACACTTATGCCATTGGTACCATCTCTGTTAGTCTATGTCATTCAAGAAAAAATGAAAAAGGGCGAGTACCAATAAGGATACTGTAGCTTTTCAAAGCCGAAAAATTACAAGCAGCTCTATGAGAAACCTCTGATCTTCCCTGCAGCATAGACACACATAGTACAACATATCACAATTATCAAGAAATAAATAAATGCATTCCTTACAAAGCACTCAATTTCCACCGTCACCCTAACAATCACAAACTACTTTCACTGCACCTGTTGGATAATGAATAATTTGCGGTCATTTTAATTGCTTATGTGACAGCTAATCATCAAAGCATTAATCTATTTATTCGTTTGAACTTCCTCCTAGTTGATAACATATCCTGCCTTATTCTCTAGAGTCTCCACATCCAGATTAAACTGTAGCAGCCTCCTCCAGTATTATGCAGATGTACTAGAGTGCTCTGGAGTAGATCTGCATTAACCCAACACTACAATTTACCACAGCTTGAATATCCAAACACAGTGTTCTTTCTTTCTTTCTCTGTCCATCTTTATTCGTACATGCGATTTATTAGACTTACACATCATCATGGTTTGGTTAAATAAAAAAGTTCACCCAACACACCAGACCCCTGAGGGTCACCAAACTTAGAAGGGGTTCACTGACATCTAAACAATTTGCACCATGAATCCATGACAAACAACAGATTCCAGTGTGACCAAGAATAGTCTTTCCATCGACACCGAATGCAAACTGAACCCTAACCATCTGCATCAGAAAATCACTTCTCTGTGATAAAAAAGAGTGAAGTCTTAGAGAGGGAGGGTGAGCGAGAGAAAAAACTGAGCAAAGTGAGCAACATCTGCCCTCAACTCTCTGAGAAGCGGAGCATTAGCAGCAACGTGTCTGGCTGCTGGTGGCTCATCTGCAGTAGCTGGTGAGCTGGGATTGGTGCGATGGCTTTGGGGAAATCAGCCACTGTTCTCTCGCTGGGTCCCAAGCATGGCCATTAACTGACTGCCAGCAGCTCTGGGAAGAAGAACAACAGATGCCAGCCACTGAAAGGCCTCCAGCTCTTCAGCTAAACCAATCCCAACTGAGTCGGGACGGGCCTCTGTAGATTTTTGGACATACAGCGAACAAATGTGGACATGAAAGGGGGAAGAGGAGGGCTGTTCTGGAGGTAAAGATTTGTTAACCCTCTTGAACTTGACAAGAGACGGTGCTGGAGCGCAGATTAGCCCTCTCAAAGCTGGCTTTCGCAAAGGTTTCAGTGTGTCTGTCTGTGTGTGTGTGTGTGTGTGTGTGTGTGTTCGTATGTGTGTGTGTGTGTGTGTGTGTGTGTGTGTGAGTGTATGTATTTACTCCAGGTTACTTAGCATTTACAATTTATGTCAGACACTGGTACACTATGTCTCAAATTACAATCATATAGCAACTGCATATTGTACATAATCAACTTATATCCCTATGCATCTCAAACACATTGTCCAGCCAATCCTTCCCTACACTATCTCAAATCAATCTTAACTTAGCCAAAGAATTAGTGGTCCAGAATATGTCCTGGGAGGTGTGTCAAAAGCATGGGACGGTGGCAAGAACACATGTGATAGGACGATGACCACGTCAATCAAGATGCAGAGAGGTGGGGGAAGAGAGAAGGGATGGAGAGCTAGAAGGATGTAAAAGGGGGGATGGGGAGAAGGGATGGGTGGGTGGGTGGTTGGGTGGGAGGGTGTAGAAAGCACAAAGGCTGGGTAAACACAGCTAGGCCTGCATCTGGAACCAACTAAAAAGATGCTTAATAATGCAGAGGCGAGCAGGCGGGCCCTGTGCAGCTGTCGTGTGCGCAGGACCATGAAAGACTCTCCATGTGACAGCTGGCTCCTTCGCCATGGCTCTGGCTCCAGATCCTCTCTCTCTCTCCCTCTGTGGTCCGCTGTGGCCAGGAGACAGCAGATTAGGGATTAGCCAATCCCTGCCATCCTCATCTGGCCCATCTGCCTGCCAGCCCCTCCCAAAAATCTGGGAGAGTGGAGCGAACGGGACTGGGGAGCAGGACAGGAAACAGGGATGGGGGAACACGGGGAACAGGGGATGGGGGAACATTCGAGGAAACAATGGGACAAGAAAACCAGACTGGTGAAACGCCAGTGAGGAGAATGTTGCTGTGAGAGGAGATGTTTGTACTGGATGCAATGAGCAATTCAAGGAGAGAGGGGAGGATTGATTGATGATGAAAGGCATGTGAATGGCAGTGATGATGATGATGGTGATGATGATGATGATGTGCCTTGTTTGTGAGCGCATGTCTGAAAGCGATGTTTTGCGCCTGCTTCAGCAATCTGGGTGTGAATAACCACGCGAGTCTAATGTGCTTGTGCTGATTGTGTTGTTGTGCTCACCTCATGAGGTGTTTGTGTCAGATAGAGAGTGTGACATTTGAATGAGGAAATCGTGGATTCCAAGGAAAAAGACTTCATCATAAGCGCATCATTTTTACACCTGAGCTCTAGTTTGCATGGATGGTGTGGCGTTTTAATGAAAACGAATGGGTCTTCAAGCTTTCCTTTATCTCATCAACTCATGCATTCTTTGTGAATTCAGAATTAATTGAAATAATACCTGAACAAAGCTGGCATACTTTAATAGTGCCTAAAAATACTCCCTTGTATGTTGTCTACATATCAAAGAGAACCACTTGTCTTTTTGTAGTCTGCCAACTTGGATTTGGCAAGAGCTAAAAAGCACATTCACAGAAAATAATTGCTGTTATCTGTTGAAGTCAATAAAAAACTCAATATCGCCGTGCGAGATAAAAGACAATGGTGTTCACCATGTGTTCCTGTCAAGGAAGTCCAGCAAATGATGTAGATGTAGAGTCTTTTTATGGCCATTACGAGTGCACTGTGTGTGACCCCGTACTAAAGGCTGAAACAGTGAATCATGGAACATCTTCTCTTTCTGTTCAATTCAAATGTGTCCCTCACTTTAATATGAACCAAAAAACAACCATCCATTCCATTATAACGTCACCATTTCCCAACCGCGTTTGCTGACAATAACCGCTTGTCGATTATAAATAGTCTAAGATCACACGTTGTTAGAGTCTCATTTCAAAATCGATGAAGCGGCCTAAACTTTTGGGACCAACTAAGACGTTGCAACAGTGGTTAAAAACAAGTTCAGTCACTCATAACTGCTTTCCCCCCAGAAAGGAGCCCCACAGCTTAACAACAGACCCTCCTCCTCGTGTACCTATTTCCCCCTGTGTTTACCTTTAAATTACACCCACGATAGTTTCCTTGTCAAAGCAAACTCTCCCTCTCTCTCTCTCTCTCTCTCTCTCTCTCTCTCTCTCTCTGAGCCAGGGCTTCCGAAGAAACATTAAAACACTTCCTCATGCAAGCCTTGGCCTCCCATAGGGCAGCATCCAGGAGCAGAGCCTCTCTCCCAGGCCTGCCTTCCAGAGAGGATACTGCTGCAGCACAACCACCAGGAGAGTCCCAGCTCGGACAGCGGTGGTTAATATTTTAATAGCCTACGGCAGAGCCCCTTCTCATCCCGCTGAATTCTTGTTGGTCGATTGAAAAAGCCCACTCTCTCTCTCTCTCTCTCTCTCTTCCGCAGTTAAGATCCCGATTTGAGTTTTTAATTATTCTTTTTTGAATTCCCCAACCAGTGCTCCTCTGTTCTTTTTCATTTGTGCCGTACATTTTTTTTCTTCTCAAGACTATGAGAGCCTTGGGATCGCTTGACAGTGTCCTACTTAACTTTTCACTTTCTTTCCTGTGATTTCTTTTTTTCCGGTTTGAGGGACGATTACTGATCAATCCATGGCTTCTCTCCCAACACCTCTGTTTGTATTGATCATTCAACCGTCTCTCCTTTTGAACTGTTGGGAAAACTTGTCAGAGCAGGTAAAAGTGATCAAATCCCCTTATGACACCATATCTCTGTTCTGTGAAATCCTTTACAAGGAAACTTGTTTGCCTGCAAGTACAAACCCTTTTGAGTTTCAAAAAAGCCACATCGGTCTAACAGATTGTCTTGCAACAAAACTTCCGAACAACAACTTTTGTTGTTTCCAGTGATCATCTGAAACATCCTAAGTCCAACAATCAACAGAAAAAAACCTACTTAGCTAAACTACTGAACACTACAAACCTCCAGTGATCTCACTCGACTGAAAACTTGGTACATGAGAGGCGGAGAGAAAGATATAGATAAACTCAAACCTAGAGATTCTAAGAAGCGCTTTTGATTCAAGGACGGTTTCAGATTGGTGTTGATGTGCATGGCTGAATGAACATGTGTGCATGTGTTTTTGTGTACATACATGTGTGCAGCTGTGTGTTTTGTGTGCGCGTGTGTAGAAAATTGCCATTAGCGGTGCTTGCAGGGAGGTGGCTGGGATTACAGCATCATCTGCAATCAGAAAGGAGAATGTCTGAGAGTTACATCGACACTGCCATGGGTTGTTCTGTTGTAGTCAGACCACACACCTGGGGGCACGACGTAAATATTGCTGTGACAGTTGTAACATTGCCCAACTGGGAGAAACATTGTTGAGACACCCCAGGAACATGCGGAATATAGATTTCAGGTATATTAAATCCAAAACAATTAAAATGACCTAATTCACACAGCATTTGTTTCATCATTCCTTCCGTTGACTGGATGCAGACTGTGAGCAACTACAGCACTTTTACCTGCCATCATTTCTCAGAGATGAAACACTTTTGCCCTCCTTTATTATGTCAAAGAAAAAATATATCACACGTAACCTTTAGCAATTAAAGGTCTCAACATTTTGGTGAACAAGCACTGCCCTCTTGGACTGTGTTGACCCGCCCTGCCCAAGTGGCCCGAGGGAAATAAGCACTTATTAAAAATGGAACACCAACCTCATCCCAACCGTAGGTGTCCCATTGTATCTTGTGATTCAATGGCTCCTTACGTGCAATAATTGTATCATTAAAAAGGTTCTATTTAGAGCGATCATTTACCTTAACTCTGACATATTACTGTATGTTAATTGATATTTAAACATACGTACATAAACAAAATTAAACAGTTCCAACATTTGCATACTGCTTTAATTTTTAAATTCGTTTGTAAGCCTTTTTATCACTCTGCGGTGTATTAAAAATTGTTATAATTTTTGTAAAAACAACATCACTATACTTGTACCTTCCTCTTGATTTGATGTGTAAAGGACTAAGTCCTCTAAATCACGATGTGGGTTTGGGAAAAGTAACAGCTACTTTCTCTGGAATAACAGGAATCCCTTGACATGGCCGCTCTTTCTTTGTGCTCTGTGGCATCATTGCAAATAAACTTTCTGTCTTTTAGTGTTTCCCCTGGAGAACATCTGTGTATAAAAGTACAAGTTTTGTACTTCAAAATAAAATGTACTTCAGTGTCCTACATACTATAAGTTGTTTCATGATTTTGAAGTGAATGACACTTTTACTTCTGATATTAGTTTCAAGTTGAACCTTGTTCAGTCTGTTCCTGATGATGTCATGCCCAACAGTCATGTACATGCAGGCCTGGACTGGTAATCTGGCATACTGGGGCAAATGCCCGGTAGGCTGACACACTTGGCTCTGACATGATATTTCATTTATATATAAATCTTCATAAACGTTTCTTAATATGGCCAATAACCAGCCCATAAAGCAGAGACAGCGGTCCATTGGTTCATTTTCCACACTGATACTGGGCTGATGAGCGACCAATTGTGCTGAGCCTGTCTGAACAAAAATGCCAGGGTCATTTTTTGTATTATGTCTTCTTTGTATCCAAAATGTATTCTTTTTACCACACAACTTATGAGCTATCGTGGATGTGGACGCGTTCGAACGTGACGTCGAAAGGAGAGGGAGAAAAACACAGCTCTGAGATGGTGAATAAAACAGCAGTGTTGCTTAGGGGGGACCATTTGGATCTCTGCTTCTCTTTGTGGGCGTTGAGATGAATAAAGGAGGTTCTTCTTGAGCATGCATGCACCGTGTGCTGGTCTGGGAGAGACGGGGCCCTGCCCTGTGGACAGATAAAGGACTGATAGGACACCGGGGGATAGGGCAAGGACACGTGGCGGTCCGCCCCTGGTCATTGGTGACAAGAGCAAGGGGACGTTAAACACACACACTGGGCTGACTCCACACTTTGATTTAGCGCTTTTTGCTTAATGTTACTGAGGGGGGCTGCTGAAGCCCACTGGTGATGGGATCAGCAGATCTCCCGAGCTGTCGCTACGAGGAAGCCTGCAGAGGATGAAACCCTCACCTCGCCCCTCCCTTCTGAGCAACCCAAGCCTGTGTGTGTGTCTCGTGTACGTCTGTTTGCGTGTGTGACAGAGAGTGAGAGAGAGAGATGGAGAGGGATGAGAAATATATTTAAATTAATCTGGCATATAATACTCAAAAGGGCATTTAGCCATTTTGCTATGATTTATAATGAATGGGTTAATACTTTTTCAATGATGAGAAATTGGTGCATCCGGAAAAAGAAATTAAAATCACTTCTAACTATAAATAATAACCCAAACGGATCAATGTCGGATCAATGTCAAATGGATTTATGATGAATACGGTTACCTAACCAACAATAACAGTGTCAAAGATGCCACGGGAGACGTTCGCGAACATATGGATTTACAACAATGTTGGGATGAGTCATCAATCAGGAAACACCAGTAACATGTAGGTAGATAACCTATCGTCTGTCACCCACCACACTGTTAACCTCAGCCTCGGCTGCTGACTGATCCAAGAACCAGACAGACTTTCAAGTTGTCTTAATGGAGCCTAGGCAGCTTCTCTGGGTGTTTCATGCTCTTATGGAAAACAGGCCTTTCAAATCCCCCTGCAGCCCCAATCTTAATCTCATTTGTGAGTATGAGCGAAGGCACGACAGGGCCAGGAACATCCTCGTCTTCCTAAAGCACCGATTCATTCGTCAGGAGATTTGGGGGCGTTTGACACAGGAGGAGTGATTTAATTGATTTTAATCACACACCTGAGATAGGGAGAAGGAGAGGGGCCGCCCTTAACGATGATTCAGAGGCCCATCCGATTCAGACGCTCCCCTTTCTGCCTCCTATTTGTTTTCATGTGTTAGAGCCTTGCATGAAATGACTTTGCATTATAAATATCACAGCAGTAAGAACAAAAAAATGTGGCCAAGAACCCTCTTAAATGATAATCACTCTTCACCGCGAAACCCAATGTCAAATGTTTGGGATGAAGATGAATCGCACACTTTCTTTTAACTGTGAAAACTGTTAAAAGTCAAACGGGAGAAATAGGAGAAATTGATTTTCCATTTCCAAATGCATCTTCCAGGCCTCGCGACAACACGGCTTGAATTAGTACCTCTAGTTGACTTACTATTCAATGTTTAACGGACACACACAGTGAGAACGTTCCAGAGGCGATGCTCAACTTTGTACCACTCAAAGATGAATTTTTCCCTCTTGTCTCTTCAGGAAGTATGTGCATTCCCCCTCCCCTCAGTGTACCATGGTAATTTGTTATGAAAATCTAGTCCAAAAGCAAAGGGGGAAAATCAGGACCAAGCCATTAGCGGGGAAACTGTTTGGTGAACATTCTAGTGCACCAACACAGAAGAAGAGAACGGAGGATAGCCCGGGGAGAGAGAGATTTAAATATGTAATAAACTAATATTTCATTTATTTGGCTCACAGGGGAACCTGACCATTTAGTTCCAGCATTCTGAGACGAGAAACACACCCTCGTATAATGAGCAGCACTGCGAACTATCAACATCTTGGAAAAAATAAGATGGGAATGCAAAAAATGTATCCCAAATAGACGTGTACGTTGCATCAACGGCATGTGAGCCCCCTCCTGCTTCTTTCCACTGGCGGTTGTGGAAAAGTTCTGCACTTCTGGAGAAAGGATCGATAATTCCATCAGGTCAGGGAGTCAGCACGTCAAGGCGATACGCAGAAAGACAGACGTGTGTCTTGTATGGTTTTCAAGGGTTTCCACTGGCCTCCTTTCTTCCTTCATAGCCACTTTCTCTGCTTATGTTTGCCATGGTGGAAATATGCAGTGATTGTAGATTGCATGTCATTAGCACTGCACCCCTCCCCTTCACAGATCCATGTAGAATACAATGCCATTCATTCTTGATGAGCTTGCTGTCACTTTTAATATCTGTTAGTTCTGGTAAAATGAATGACAGTCAGCCTTGCAATAAATATAACATGCACTGCATGAATTTTTCAGAGAACAAGAATAGGAGGCTCCTGTTACTAATTCCTTTTCAAATGTTTAGATTTAGAACGCTCTCAATGAGTGCATCTTTTCAAACTTTGGGCCACGGCAGAAATATATTTCCATCTCATTAATAAGCAAATTAGGAAAAGGTCTTTCATGAAAAAGAGATGTACAGTACACAACCACAATCTCCATACTAAAGGACAAGTCTTTGATAAATCTCTGTGGACTAGCCCTGGATGCGTGGGTGTGTGTGTTCGCACGTGTGCACGTGGGCTTGCATGTGTGTGCGTTTGTGTGTGTGTGTTCACGGTACACATTCCGCATACATATAGAACTTAAATGTTGTTGACTTTAAAGCCCAGAGTTCCAACATGCTAGGATCACATCAGTAACCAGTAATTCCTCACCGCAGACCTCAGTTTCCAACATAAACACCAACTCAGCCTATAGCTAGCATCATTTTGACTGCTCCTTTACATGACACGAAACAGCTAAGCAGCACGATCGTGAATGTGTACCGCTCGTCCTAAACACATATCGTCCTAAATTAGTGAATTGGTCTCTATGGCACATGGGGAAAGGAGAGAAACGTTTGGATATGCTCAAAAGAAATTCTCTCAAAGGAAACATATCCTCAAAGAAGTCTGGGGAATCAGATATTCTTTTTAATGTCTGGATAGCCAGTGAGGCTACGAGCTATGTCCCTATAGTAGTCTCGCCATGCAAACAAATACTGTGCATGCAGCAGTGTCAAAAGGTTGGCATCAAACTATACACGTTAGAAAGTTCTATTACACAGGTTAATGACTGGCCCTGGATGGGTCACAGCAGGGCAAACATGACATTCTCATATTTCATATATTATTGTTAATAAGAATTTGTTCCTTCCTGCACGACATTCATGGACTGAATTTGAAAACACTCTGCCATTCAGAGAAGGCTTTCACCTCAAAACAGGGAGGTTGTTAAATACTTTCACAAGGTCAGGTGTATTTATACAGTGCAGTGACATGACAGTAGTCATAATTTAATGATAATGATAAGTAATAAGTGTGACAGAAACCATGACAATTCCATCTCGCTCTCAGAGCAAATGTCATCCATATTTTAGCCATACCGCTTATTATAAATCTCGGCTTCCCAGCGTATGAATTAAAATTCAAAGATTTCCGCTCATCTTGAAAGACAGAATTATGTGAATTCCTAAACATAGTTGACATTGACAGGGGGAAATGGAAATAGAGAGGAGAAATATATATCTGAATATACTTTTCTTGTGGGCTATTTTAATGAGCTAAAACCTCCACTTCATGCCATTTCCTTGGCTTAATTGATGATTATGTTGTTACACAGGAGAAGCACTTCACTCTCTCCTCCCAGTCATTATGCTATAGACAGGCAGCTCCAGAGGCTTCAAAGGCAAGATGGACTGATTTAAGATGAATTCAGCTATCCCTTGGCCCACAGGTGAAAAGAATTATTAAAAAATATAATCTGTAAACAGTGCATGCTAATCACCAATTAGCCCTCTGGCTATATCACACAATCTCTGTTTGACTTGACCACTGTTACGGCCCTGCTTACGGCCTCGGTGTATCTCTTTTGACGGCCCAATTACAAATTCAGCTGAAGAACCATAAGGAGAGACCTCCTCATGAATATTTAACGACTGCCACAGACACGCACGAAAGGGGCACTGAACTGCATGTCATAAAGGGAATATTAGGCAAGTAACTACCAATCAATACTCTCTTGATCTTGACGGTATTAGTGTGATGCTGGCAAGTTTTTTTTTCCCCGGTTCAGTCTGCAAGAAGAAGAAGATGGAGCAAAGGGTGATGAAGGGGGTAGAGCAATAAGGGGCGGTGCACTCGCTTCTCCTGGTTATTCCAAATGAAGTCTCTGGTGGAAATCATACACTATCTGACTGGAAACAGCGCGGGCACTCTGGAATCAAACTCCAGCCTCGGTGGTTGGGCTCAATCTGAAGGGACTGGCAGCTCTCTGCCACTGCAGGAGAATAATTAGGCTACTGTCCTTCACAATATGTCAGAAAGGCAGAATGAGGAAGTGCATGTGCGCACTCTGCACTTCTACCTCTCTCCAGCTCTATGTGAAGGTCTAGGTCTGAGATGGTAGACAGAGCATGTTGCTGACTTACAGCGAAAAACGATCACTGTACACATTGTATAAGCAGTATAGGGCTTCAGTGTTTTCACAGAGAGGTGGTTACACAGAAGATATTGTTCCCATAAAATTGTTGTACAGGTGACAAAACCAGTTCTAATAGGATTCCTATCTGCTGACATTGTGGAACTTTGTACCTAATTATGTTTTTTATCACTGCATTCATTTAATTAATGGAGATATATAGCATTGTAGATGTGTAACATACAGCATTTTCTGAACGTTGAATGTGTCAATTACGGGGACATTTCATTTTTCCATGCACAGTAAGTATATGGTACAGTCGAGAACATGTTATATGGTGGCATAGTGTTATATGCTAATTGGTAATTTAATGCTAAGTCTTGTCACCTTAAATCCATTCTCTATCTTCACTAACACCAAGACGCAGCATGGAGCATTAGGTAATTATTCAATAGAATGTGTGCATTTAAACCTTTTTCACCTCTATCTATCATTTCTATGTGAAAGACAGACCTCTTGCAGAGCTGGGAAAGCTTCTGAAAATGGAACAGAAACGCTAGGATACTGCAGAATTGTTACATTTACACGACTAACATGTATGTATGTGTCAAGGAACCTACATTCAAAAATGTCTCAAACAAATGAACATTTTAGTACACTTTCCATTTTGGTCCTCCTGGTTTGCAGCTAATTTGTGTGGACGTATTACACATTACACGTGATCACAATTCCCTGCTCGGCTCAAGTCAGTGTTTACTTTTAAAAAAATGTTGAGGATGGTCAACAAGTGCAGGTCGGCAAATTGTTCTTACTCTGAACCCTCACCAACGACTAAACACCCACCTGCTCATCCAATAACATCAAATCACGGAGGCTTCCCTTTCCAGGCCTCAGAGGGACCTTCTCCAAGTTGATTCTTTTCATTTTATTCCTGCAAAGGGATAGAACCCCCCACCCCCCCACCCTACGCCGCTTCCGTCCTTTATCTGTTGGAGAGAGGGGGGGAGGGGGGGGGAGAAACAGCGGATTATCGATTTGCACTCAAACAGTGGGCCAACCTAAAAAGCCCCAATGAATTGTCACTCATTATTGAAATTATCAGGCACTAATTAAACTGGCAACCCTAAGCCCCCTGGGCTGCGCTCATCTCCAACTGAATTTCAGCTCCTCCGACAGTAATGGGTAGGCAGCATTAGCCGCTACAGGATGCTAATGAGCCCTGGTAGCTGTCTCTCCCTCTTAGGGCCTTGTAGAGGAGCTATGGCTCAGCTGTATGTGAACCACTGGTGCTGTATTTGTGAACTCTTGATTCAAGCTAGTCGCTGCCTTTGGAAGAATGTACACAGCCCGCACAACACACAGTATGCATTTTAGAACAGGAAATGAATGACAATGATTTAAGTTTTAATCTAAAGTGATTCTTACTGTATACAAATATTGTATTCATTTATATGTTTATTGTATAATCTCCTTAACTTTCTCTCTGTCTGCCCCATCTCTCTCTCTCTCTCTCTCTCTCTCTCTCTCTCTCTCCCTCTCTCTCTCTCCCTCTCGCTCTTCCTTACCCGTTCCCTCCATTAAAGTTGTTGACAGTAAGCAGCCTTCCCACTCCTCCTCTATGAAAATCAACATACATGGTGCCAGTTGAGAGTGACTGACTTTATCACATGGTACACAGCTTGTTAATAACTTCCTCTGACAATTCCTCCTCTTTTTTGCTGGTGACCAGGGGGACAGATGTGATTGTCATGTTTGTAGGGGAAGAAAGACTCTAAACAATGATGTCACGTCAGCCTCTCTATTAAAAGACTTCATATTTTTGAGCGGCATAATTAATACTCTTGGGCACGCCGCTTCCAAGTTGGCACTCCAGGCAAAGGGCTGCCACTCACCTGATAATTATTTTTGGAAACGGAGCCCAAATTACAAGTGATTGACAAATGCAACAAAGCAGAGACTGCCTCCAGCACTGGTGGAGAAAAGAAATGAGAAAATAGTTAACTAGATAATGGTAGTCTGAACGTGGAATTAAAGTTTGAGCCATTTCATCCTTTTATGGCTGTAAATGTAACTGTGGCCAGGGTCACACAGTTTAACCTCCAAATCTGCTTATGAAAGCATTATGAGTTTTCAGCCTAGAGTACTCTCAAGCTTCACGTTCATAAAGCACTTATTCCTTGTTTTGTGGCTATGTGGGAATAAAAATAATCTAGGCTTTCACCCTTGTATGATTCATGATCAGCGAATCGGCAAATGTTTAAGGGAGATCAATAGTAAACAATGTACGTGAACACTTTGAACATGTACAGCCAAGTACTGTCTGATCACATCTCTATTACAAATCAGATACTCTTTGTATCGGTTAGCTTGTGCGTCCAGCGCTCCATGCTTCTCTGGTTTTACATCTCCCCCACTCCTAAATCAGACTCTCTGTCATCCCACTCGGAGGAGAGGGGGAGGAATTATGTCAAGTTATTTGTTTTGTACCAATATGAAATATTTATCGCGAGTGAACACCTACCAGGAACAGACGATGGGCCGGAGTGCTTCATCTTGCCAGCCTCATATTTGGCTTCTACCTCCGCAAAGGCCAAACCAAGTCCTGGGGGTTTTCACTGATTCAGGGAAGTCCGCTGGCTTTGAATCCACATTTCAAAGCCCGTGCTGAACTGAAGAACAGAGTTGGAACTGGAAATATGTGCGTACACACCACTGTAGCCAATTATATGGAGATCTTCCTGGCTTGTTTTGGATTTATCCAATGGGTTTGAAATGCATATCAATCTCCACGCTAGCTTATTCCCTGTTTGTCCATTGATTGTGAAATTTGATTTAGCTTTTGTATCATAAAACTTGAGAGGAGGCTGGGTGATTTGTGTCTTTGTGGCAAGGAAGTTTTCCACTTAACTGTTGTATTTTGAGGGAGATGTCAAATTACTGTACAGTCACTAGTGGTTATTCTGTTTTTCTTTTGCTGTACCCTTAACACACATCATATACCATAATTGAAGCTTGAAATATTAGTGTAAGAGGAAAAAACGAGAGATTGATGGAAAGGGGTACAGGAAAAACAAGGCGGAGGAAACATTAAATCCTGTTAGTGAAGTTATATTTCAGGCTAACACACTGAAACTAGCCATGACAGGAAAACCATGACATAAGCACGTGGTTAGTCAAGCCATCGCTGAAAGTGAATTCCTCTACAGTGAATCTTGTATGAGGAAATGCATATGGCAAAGGGCAGTAGGGTTGTTGAAATAGAAGTATTATTTCTCTATTCCAAGTGGACTACTAAACTTTTAGATTATTGATAGTGGTGATGTGTTGGAGCCCTGCTTGGTGTCCTCTGGTACATCGTTAAGCATGTATCAACAACAGCCTCCACCCCCCTCTTCACTGGGAAACCCATTACTGCCACAGAATGCTAAACGCATTAGAGGAGAGGCAGAATGAGAGAGGAGGGGAGGAAAGGAAAAGAGAGGGAAAGTAAAAAAATGAAAAAGAACGAATAGTTGTACCTCTGTCCAAACCTATTACAACACTGACCCTGCGTACATCAAAGCAACAATGATTGAGTTGGTGTCATCGCAGACCTCGACTCCTCTGCCAGTGGTCCTACCTGGAAAACTCTTTCTGATCGAGCCCCCGTTTGATCATGCATGCGGGCGACGCATGTCACACTGGGTTATTCCCACAGTTAATATTCTTTCATAACCTGCCATGCAGGCCCAACTTGATTATTTTGGCATCTGGGCAAACAGCTATGGATTTCAGGTGGTGCATACAGTATCAGAGACCCTGGTCACCAGGGTGAGGCTATTCGCTGAAAAGGCAGCGTTCTGCAGAAAGACTCAGCACCTTAGAGTAATGAAGCCAGGGTTTCTCCATTAGAATGGACTGTGCAGGTTACATTAGAAATGCATGAAGGGCAATAGGTGGTTACCTTAGGTCTGCTCCAACCCATTTAAATATTCTATCATCTCATATCAAAGCTGAAACATGGGTTCTTGACAGGGGGGTGGACAGTGAGAAAATAGCGCATTGAGATTTCTCAAGTTCAAAATGCGATCAAAAGTGGAGTGATCGTAAACGCTATGCTACTCTCCTGACATGTGCTGCGGTCTTCAAGTTAATTGTTCATATTCAGCGTATCGGGGCAGGCACATTTGGAAGACGGTACAGCTGGACATTCTTGGAAGCCACACCACAGTTTGGAAAAACTTGGTGCTTGGTGAATAAATCTCCTTTCTCAACACACTTTTAAAAGCGCCATAATTTTTACTTTGCTGTCTCATTACAAGAGTCCCGTTGGCTTAGGAGAGAGAGGAAGCTGCCCAGAATGAAGACCTGAACCTGGGCAACTTTCCTGCTGTCCACCCACCCTCTCAGAGTCTTGGTGCTTACTTAATCATGATTAATCGCTGCCTGGATAATCAGATACAACATCAAAAGGTTGGAGATGACAGTCCAAGGACGCTGGGGAGGAAACAAGGTATACCAGGCGTTCATTAGCTTTGGCATGGCAGTCACACATTAGCCCATAACCCTTTATTGTCCTAATTAGGCTTGAGAGGGGTTGCTAGCATTAACACAACCAATATTATGCACATACATTCATAGGGATATTAGTTTACCCCAACCTTCAACCATAAAATGTGTTGCACTCGGAGGGTCCCTCGAAATAAGCTTTGTGTGCTGTTCTGTAGCGATGGCCGTTTGACCGTGCAGTACAGCATCCTGGTTGAAATTCAATAAAATAAGCTGGGATGATGTTTTGTATACACTTTAGCCTGCTCTGGATGAGGATAAAGTGTCTTCTTTCGTTCCATTATTTTACTCATCTCATCACACACTTTGACGTGGAACATGTCCTGTATATTGCATTTTTCATCCTCCTATGATTTGAAGTCTCTGTGGATGATGCCTGGCTTGCTGAACGCCATTTCCCAGCTACTGTAGCAGTGGTACTGGGCCCGGTTCAACCCCATTATTTCTGGGAGCCAAATTCCCATGGTCCCAGGAAGAGGCGTGCCAGCTCTGGCTCCTTGGCTCTCTTCCCTGGTATTGTTTCCTTTGTTACATCCAGAGCTGCATTTCAGCCCGTTAATGTTTGCACTGGGAGGTCCAAATTCCCAGTGTTCAGCCTTCGAAAAGGTAACTTGAAGTTCAGATTGCAACCACTTCTTTTTTCCCCCTGCAATGTTATTGTAGTTTTATTGTAGTTGGGTTTTTTTCACTCTCTAGTATTCTCCTATTGGATCGCGTTATATTTCTTTTGGTGAAGGAAATGTACACATTACTTTCAGGCACAGTTCATGTCACAGTGTATATCAAAGTGTTAAAACATACAGTTCTGCTCTGCATGAAGCCAGAAAAACAAGTTTGTGCTACAACAGATTATAAGGGGGAACACAGTGGGTGTGCGTTCATCATTTGCATTGACTTGCTTAAGATTTCCTGGCCACAGAAAGGAATTTACTGATAGCCCAGTACAGTCAGCATCGACAAACTGTGCATGGGTTTGTAGACTCACCATGATTATTCATAAATCCAATCCATTTCTAATTTAATTCTGCCAATCTGCAGATTACTCGATGGAGTCTGCGGGACACCTCGGAATTACCGCCACCAACAACAACGCCTTGAGCATCCGCACCCCCCCCCCCTTTCCAAGATGACGGCATTCCTCCGTATTCCATCCACTTTATCACCAATCATCGCACCCTTCCCACCCCAACACTTTTCCTCTGATGTCAACTCATGTCTCCATCATGGCGGCTCACACGTGGGATTAAAAGCAGGGTTTGTTAGCTCCGAGCAGCGTGGCGCGGGCCGCCCCAGTTGATGTGGCATTCCGCGATGAGCCCCGGCGCTGCTTTCCCAGGGCGCAGACACGGCGGTGTCAGGTAACTCTCTGAGGAAGAGCCACACGCCCCTGCAGAGAGCAGTGGGAGACCCTGTAGAGCAACTCAGGAGTTGTAATAGCAGCTTTGAAGACTCCAGTCCGTTAATCCCCCATCATGTGATCATGTGTCTAATAGACCAGCACGCAATTCACAGCATTGTGGGGGATTGTAGATGTCAGTCGCACCAGGAGAGGTTTAGAGTGTGATGTTTGGTGACAAATAAATACAGTCCCAGCAACACGTACAGTCACATACACACACAAACACACACACAGAATGTACACAGACACACACGAGCATGGTACATGCTCACACAGTAGGCCTGCGATGAGTGGTTGTATATTTTGAATGTACATTCTCTCTAATACCATTTCTGCTTTTCAAAGTCTGATAATTTGATGCAATACCAGTCTGAGGATTTAGTGGCGTTTGGTACTTTTTTCATGTGATTATCTCTGAGGTGCCCTGCACATTAAATGGCTGAGTTAACCTTAACACATGTAAAACCATTATGTCTATTGATGACAGTGGTGTATAATCCTGCTTTACGGTTTGATATTGACACTCATGATCAAATGCTAAGCTCTGCTAGCAGATAGGTCGTCGCTCTCAAGGGGGCTGCGAGACAGACAAATGAGGCAGCCTCTGACTGGAGAAGCTGGAGCAGAGTAATAATGCCATCCTGCATGTGTGTGTGTGTGCGTGCATGTACCGTGTGTGTGCGTGCACGTACCGTGTGTGTGCATGCACGGATCGTGTGTGTGCATTCACGGACCGTGTGCGTGCGTGCGTGTGTACAATTGTGCGCACCCTGTTCTGTGCGGGCTAGTGCAAAGCCAATCAATTAATACTTAAAGTGGAACCAATTCTTGTTTCACTTGGGAACTTACTGAGGGCTTTAGCCCTTCATTTTAATATGGAGGCCTGCATTCCTAATTATGGACAGAGCAAATGAATGTTAAGCCATGCCAAATTAAATCTTAGTTCATTAGATATAAGCTCTTTAAAGATTGAAGGAAAATATTTGAATTTTTTAAAAGTTTGAACATGCTGTGTCCCATTTTTAATGAGGACCATGCAACGTGAGGAAAAAAAAGAGAAGCGTCTTTGTGTGTGGATGAATAATCTAACCAATATGAAATATTAAGTCACTGTTATACACTGTTTCTCCTCAGGCTGCTGTGTTAGGCAGGATAATAGAAGATTTTCCTTTGGTGACGGGCTGCTTTGAATAAAATACAGAGGTGCATGAAGTTGAAGCTCAATTGTCTAGAGGCACTTGACTAGACTCTAGCTTGGAATTACACTGTCAATATATTCATGATTCCTCAAAAAGGCATTGTTGACACGCGTCAGTTTTATCATTAGAAGTAGAGCTAGTCAAGACCGAGTCAAACAGTAAATAAGTAAACTTTTTTTTCTCGAAAGAAAGGGCTGAGGTTACAAACTTCAAAATGTGACATTTGAAGTATATTTGCGGGCTTGGTAAACTTTGTTTCTGACCTCATCTGGATTATTTCCACAGCAAACCTGATGCTCAGGTGTGTTTGGAACAGCGTTCAGGGTTCTAATGATAGTAGAATGGAGACTGTAGTACAGCTGACATTGTGTTCTCTGTTTTACTGGATAATAGAGAGAGCAGATGTTCACTGTGGCAGCACCCTCTCACCAGTCCTCTCCCTTCCTCTCTCTCACGCCATGCATCACACTGATGTCATTTATGGAGAGCTACAAAAAAAGGGAGGAAATCATTTGTGAGCTTTTAACCTGGAAAGGAGGAAATCATTTGATCTGAAGTTAGTCGTGAAGCAAGGGTTTTTCATGTAGAACACATTATACTGAGTAGAATGATTTAATGTAGAGGAGTTGGGTGAACAGTAAAACAGATCCAAAATGAGAACTAGTTTTGCTGTTATGTTGAAAAGGAAATGCTCCACATCAAGTGATATTCTATTCTGTTTGGCGTTTGTGAATTGAGCATTCAGAGATATGATATGCTTCTGTAACAGAGCCCTCCCTCCGATGTCTTATGAATTATAAGGTTTTCGTCCACATAAAACTTGATAACACAGTCCAGATTATTATTGTCTCTGTTTTTGTTCTGACAGAATGGAATAACCATTAAAGAACCTTGGATGGAGACAGTGACTGAAAACAGTAGTAGGCGAGTCAGTCATTAAACCTGGGATTCTGAGTAACGACTGACCCAAGGACAGGCAGGAGGAAAGTTTTGGTTGCTGAAAAAACTAAACAAAGACAGTAGGCCTGCAGGAAGCAATAACAGCTGCCATAGCCGCTATAGGCTGCGTTGAAAAAGGTAGCGTTGTCTGACAATCAAATAGAAGGATTACATTTCAAAACACAACCAAATTAGTTAACAATACAGACATGTTGTTTTTTTTCTCTCACAACAATTCTTCTGGTTAGATACCACCGCTGCTTAACTGTATTACCGGAGGAGGTTTACACCATACCTGTTGAAGAAGCGGAAATGTCGAATGTGCTCCAACGTCTTTTAGCGTGACACCCAAAACCCCAGAGTGACGGTGCCTCTTTCCCCGCAGGAGGAACAGAGGAGTCGATTTGTTGAGGGCCCCCAGGGAACGTCTTTGCCTTGAAAACAGGTGGCGTAACACCGCACCACAGCATGCCTTCAGGGAATATTTGCAGATACTGAGGAAACACGCGAAAACAAAACATTTCGCTCCGACAAAAACAAATGACACCTACTGTAGCCTACAGAATAACGTAGGAAAGTGATTAAATCTTTTCACAGTCTGACACATTTTCCTTAATGTTTTTACCTTAGAGCCAAAAGATATTTTGGAAAACAACAACAAAGAGTCAGATAAAGAAATGTCATGTTGATAAATGTTTTGCTTTGCCTTTGTTCCTCACATATTCAATACCGGCTGCTGTAAGTGCGTTGCCGTCTTCCTCAAGAGTGGCCAATTGAGTCACTCCCAGCTTAGTGAGACGAGCCAGTGAGGCAATTTCTTCATTTTGACAAATCACTCCAAAATATATTAGCGCAGAGGCCAACTGTCAATCTGGCCGCCCAGAGGTCCTTACAGGCCTTTTGGAGGCTCTGAAAAATGATGTAATCAGCCCGTCCTTCCTCCTTTCCGGGGCTCCATCCATCCTCTCTAAAGGCCCGGTCCCCTTGGCCTCGCTCTGGATCAAGTCCCCATAAGGCCCCCTGACCCCGTTACAGACGGCTGATGGGCGGCCCTGTCACTCCAAATGGCTGCCCAGGTCCAGCCGGAGAGTAACCCCTCACTGTGAGTAAACCTCCACGTTATTTCTGTTTTATAGTCGACGGGACGGATAACAGTGCTGAATGGATGTGGCCAACTTTGTTATTGTCACTCAGGAGCATGCAGGAACGGGTGTCTGAGAGTCTTAATGGTGAGGAGGCGATGGAAAGGTTGGAAAAGTTATGTGGTGTCGTTTCTCAGCGTGGGAAAAGCAAACTTCATTCCTTATACCGTGTTGACGGAGTGAGGAAAACGATCGAGGTGTGTTATACAAATACTTAATTTTTCAACGCAGAACTACATACTTGGCTGTGTCCTACCAAAGATGACGGTTCAAAGGAAGTTATTTAAATTTCAAGGAAGGCGAATGACTCATATATGATGTGTATTTTCACTTCTGGAGAGCCTCTGACTTTGATGGGGAGAAGGGAAGACGTGGGTTTGTTATTGAAGTAAAGAATAATAAGGCCACAGCTTGTTGGCGGGCTCTCCCTGTACAAAGACCTTGATATGAATCCAATGCACTATGTATGGCCCTCAGAACAAGCAGGAGAGACAGGAAAGCATGTGGCTTTTGATCCGGCTTTCCTTCTGTTGTCTTTTATCTGACCCGTCCTCCAAAATTGTCGCAGAGGCCTGGCGTCTGACGCCAGGAGACACCGCAACGCTAATCCTCAGGTGCCCCGGTTGATTCCACAATTATTCTTTTTTCATCTGTTTGAATGAACGGTGCTATTAATTTAGAAGGTCAGCCCACCTTGTTTACATGGTCTGCGGTTCTGGCAATGGTGTGTGTAATCAGTAGAAAGATTGTAATGAACACAGAAATAAATGGAGTTGTTTGCCCGAGTGTGAAGCCGAAATCTAAGAGAAGCTGAACTTGACGGTTTAGTAGATGAGTTTATTGTTTTTACGCTTCCATCCTCCTTTTCTGTATCTGAAATACGAACTCACAGCGGACGAAGTTGCAAGCCATCGGCTGCAGCTCCACACCCTCAGAGATATCCAGAAAGAGCATGTTCTTCAACTCTCTATAATATGATCATGTCAGCGAATTACACTCTGTGAACAACTCAGCGAGGCTTCAGAGAGGAGGGCATTTGAAAAGATAATATGTTTGGTTTGGAGCCGATCCGCTGAACATACATTTTTTCTCCCACATAAATTTCCACAGTCCGCCCCTCCACAGCAGTATATCCCCCCTAACACAGAAACAGCCCACTCTAATTCACTGGATTCAGCTTTTCGAATATATTGACTTCATCCCCCTTACCTAGGGGTAACATTTATAATCGGAAATGTGAGTTTATATGTACAGTAAATAATACATCTGAAGTTTTAAGTGCTTTCAACCCCAGTGTGGAGGTGAGATTGGTGTTTGGGAGTAGCTACAGTAGTCACCTCTGGACAGTAACTGGACAGTTACTCAGAAAGACCTGACCTGGAGGCCCCAGACTTATGAGTGAAAGGGTGTAACAAGGTATAAAGTTTTGTCAAATTGAAAAACGATAAAATCACGTCTATAAAATTGGGTGCAGGAAGGTTAAAGCTCTACGTCTGAAATTTTGACAGCAGTTATTTCCAACTTGAATACATATAAATATTTATTTATCGAGGTGTTGGCTATACATTTGTTTTACGCCTTGACAGTATTTGTATCCATGGGTTTATCTTATATAATCTGACAAAAGGGGTATTTGTTACTGTAACCCAATACAATACATCAAAAACACGTCGACAAAAAGGTCATCAAGATAGATTTTAAAGCAACCTATCCATTTACAAGTTTACAACAAAGTATTCGTGTCATAACAATCTCAGTATATCAAGTTTCCTAGGCCATCAAAAAACAAAGGCAGAGACTCAGTTTAATGATACTGGGAAATTGAAGATTATCCTGGATATGAGTGCGAGCCTACAGTTTTCCTCTAGTGTGGGAGGTTGCAGGGCTCTGTATTAGTAATCACAGGGGAGTGTCGAGAGGTGGGAGAGAAAATCTGCCTCTCCTCTCCTCTCATTCATCATGCCTTTCCTCTGGTGAGGAAACATGGCAAATGGCCAAATGAATGCACTTCTTAAGGCGCAAAAGTCTCCTCTGATGTGCCTCTCATTGAAGTCCTGTATTAAGGGGTGATTTTCACAGATATTACTGTTGAGCTGTGCTTCCCTTGCCCTCGAAACGCGAGTGTGTTGTTGCTGTATAGGAAGATAGATTTTGCGACAAGGTTTGACTTCAATTAAGATGCAGCCATAACAATGTAACCAGGATTGTGTATGAGGTAAGGCACATAGGAGACCCTATTGGGTAGATGAAAATGTACTGCACATGCAGAACCCCCCAGAAAAGTGTACGTTCTCTTCATTTACATTTGTTTAACTTTGGCTGAAAATAGAATATTGTGGACATTATGCACGGTAACCTAATTCAACCCAGTTCTAGTTTACATTACAGTATATCTACTAGGAACTTAGTCAGATAATGGGTTTCAGGAGAGGTAATAGAACAGTACTGTACAGTGAGGTGGACAGAGCCACAGGGAGGTGCTATGGCTCTGCATACATTCACATTCACTTGTGTTCTACAAGTTAAGCACAACAGACAACAATTGACTTTTGAACCCTGATTTGTTGCCCTGTATTCCAAGGTTGATAGTACCCTGGAACTTCATACAGAGAATGAAATGCAACAGAGAATTAATTGTAGATCTCGAAAGAATATGTTTTTGTGATTGGGTAGAGTAACGCAAGTCCTGATGCTAAGACAGATTAAAGCTGTGCAACGTGGTTAACAATGTCATATCAAGTAAACTTGAAAGATTTGACAAAAACACTCCGCATAAGTATGACAATTCTTCCCTTGTGATGTTCAAAGTTTTCATTTATAATAAAAAAAAAATTCCTATTTGAGAGAGTTGGGAACTGATTATTTAGCCATTTTTGAAGGGCAAAAAAAACAAGTACAGGCATTTTCACAAGAGCAGAAAGTCTCTTTATTAAGAATACATGATTCTTTTTATTGTCGTTCCAATGTGCAATCGCCCACGAATATAGGAAGCTCATTTCTGGTGAGATTGCCAGGGAGCACTTCCAATAACGTACAGTATATATTTACCTACAACATCAGGATATTGCTGTTGAAGCTCTAAACAGACAAGGTCCACTTACAGTTGTCGTATAAAGAAGGGAAAACTGTGGTGTGGAAGGGCCTGAGAGAGAGAGAGAGAGAGAGAGAGAGAGAGAGAGAGAGAGAGAGAGAGAGTAGCAGAGCTGCTGTGGTGAGAGGGGAGCCAAGAAGTCTTAGCTTGTATAATTACACTCTCAGGATGGCATATTTACTGTTTCTGCCAGCGAGGTCATGCCTTCCATCGTAGTAAACATAGTGAGGTATGAAAGAACCAATTACGGCCCACAGGGTGACCTTTTAACAACCATTACCCCATCCTAGTATCCACACATTATCATTACAGCACTGTGATTCCTACCAAATTACAACATTACCCCGAGACGTTCAAGTGAAGGAAACGCATGTTCCTGAAGATAATAACAGCAGATCCTGGCGAAAAAAAGTACAATGAAAGCAGACAAGTGAAAGAATACAGCGAGAAAGGGAAAGATGAGAGGAGGGGTGGGGGGGTTAGAACAATAGACCATACAGTACATTAGCTGTGGATGTCAAGCACCCTAGTCGTTCCCAATGAAAAGCACAACAAATAAGACGTTGGCCTGTTTGTATTCATTATCAGTCAGCACATGCCCCGGCTCCTGCATTAAACATTAGACTGCCTCTGATGTCTGCTTAACAGTTTAATTCCCTCCCCGCCGCTCAGCCTGTCATAATAAACCCAGTGAAGCACACACAAAGTCAAAGAAGAGTGTGAGGGGGCCGTCTCCGTGTGCTTGTGATGAGACTGTAACACTGCAAAGTGTGTGTGAGTGTGTGTGTGTTTTGGTGAGTGGTCGAGATCCAGACAATACTATCATTAAGCCCATGTCCTCACTAGCCCCTGTCAAGCCATGATGATAGAGAAGCTGAACATAGATTAGCTCCATTTTTGCAACACGATGACTGTGCCCATCCTTTGTGTGTGAGTGTGCATGTGTGTATGGGGCGGGGGAGGGAGGAAGGGAGGGTTGTAAGTGTGTGTGGGTGCATGTGTGTGCACGCTCCCTATCTCCCAGCCACAGCCAGAGGTTGGCACATACACCACATGGTCATAACAGTCTCCTTGAGAAGGGGAGCAGGCTCTTAGTTTGGCAGGCTGGGACGGGCTGGCACCGAGATGAAAATCCCTGTCAGAAAGGAGGGGACCAGTGGGCACCAAAATCCCCATTCTAAATAGATGATTGGATTAATTAGAGAAATCCACTGTATCCAATGCAATTGTGTGTGCTCCAGAAATATGTCCATGTTATTGGTAAAGGTATGGCCTCTGACTCCTGCGTTCACACACTAACCCTGGCATAAGGGAGCCCATCTGGTCTCTAATCTGAGAGCGATGGAAATATGAAGTCCTTCACTTCCAATGAACAGTTATATTACTAGAATTATTTCCCTTTGATTAATTGAACCACTTAAGAGTGTATTTGCTCGAGTTGCATGTTTAATTATTTGCCATGAAAACATAATGTGCAGCTGTGTGACAAACAAGTATTCCATTAATAAAACACATCACTGACATATGTTTCAGTACCGTGGCTGGAAGATGGCAAGGTGTGGGTTTCCGTCAAAGACTAAACGTAGGGCTGATTTTAGGATGCTAAATAGCACATTTTGTGTTCACAAGAACGTCCAACAAAAATAGCAAAAAAGATGTACACAACATTGTGTTGCCTCTTGACAAGGCAACTACATTCACAAATGGATGTTGTTTTCTAGAATAGGATTGTTTGCGTTGTAAACGATTCGAGGAAAGGGGCCCAGAGATTGCTACTTGGGCCTTGCCATGCATGTGTGCCTTTAAAAGGCCTGTTTAGCCAGCAGAATGTTAACTAAGGTAAGCACTGTTGTTTTAGCCCCTCAGTAACCACACCAATTATCTGTAAACTTATTTTTTTCCGACTTCCATGCATACTTAATGCATCCCCTGTTTCCCTCTCACCATCTGCCCCCCTCAACCTCCCCCCTCCCCTCCCTCCCTTCCCCCCACCTCCCCCCACCCCACCCCTCTCCTCCACCTCCTCCCCCCACTCCAACATTCTGGAATTTTTATGAGATAGGACAAAAATGGGCACTTCCCTTATTAACATCTCACAGTGGAAATCAAATATGCAAGGAAAGTAGTGTATCTACTAATTAGTGCTGAATTCATAATTACTGTGCTCATTGATGGAGATACATTTGAATACGTTCATTTCCTCAGGGAGGGAGGCAGGCTGTCCGGGATAGTCTGGGAGAAGAAAAAAAAGCCCCCCTAGCCCCCACCTATTCTTTTGGAAATTAGGGATCCGTGGCACATGGCGATACTACCAGACTAAGATCCGAAGTGCCCGCAATTTTCTTCAGATATAATTAATCAAGTGAAGCATGTAACCTAATGAATGTGTTTGATATCCGCTCCTATTCAAATATGGGCTTTATCACGATGTGTGCCGGAATTGCTTAGAGCAATGCATAGGCAGTGACATTGCTTGGAAATGTTCTTCAACAGTTTCTTTTTGCGTGTAAACAATATCCCTGCTTGTCAAGGCATGAAGAAACAGACAGAGGGACACATTTTAATTGCAGTAAATTAATAACAATTAAGCCTCAGGATCTTGAGGGTCTAGCAGTGCTTTGTTGTCGCCCTGGAGATAAAACCACTAATGGCTTCTAGATTTTGACAAGCAGGTTAAAAAAAAGGTGTAGAACAAAAATGGGGAATTTCTCAGAAGGCAGTGTTACAAAAAAAGTACCAGGGAGAATATGTGTGAGCCAGGGAGACTAAAGTAATAATAAAAATGAAAAAACACAAAACCATCTGAATTGGAGACTGATGTGACTGTTGCAACATTACACAAATAATAGAATGTAAAATAAACACGGCCAGCATTTAAACCTAAATTAAACAAACAAAACAAAAAAAATAATACAATCATACGAACGGACATGCAAATTGACGCGCCAGCATAACAACGCAAACAAACATAGGCGTTGACAGACAGACGGTGGGACAGATCTATACGTCCTTACCGCAACCTCTGAGGGTCAGAGCCATGGAATCATGTGGCGGACAAAGCTCTCTAATTACCAAGGAAGACTGTGTGAAGGAGGGTCTGTAATGAGGCACCATGCTGGACGGTTCTCCAGTGAGAGACTCTGCCCATATGCAGGCCTCGGTATTGCTGGAATTTACATACTGCAGGTCAATTGAACATATGCACACTCAAAACTGACTAATGACTTCCACTCGCGCGCTGATTCTATTTCAGACGCTTCTCTCAGGAAGAGGATGTAACCTTAATGAGGGTAATGCATGAGAAGGCCTACTTTTGAAACAGTGATGTACTGTATGCTGGGCAGAGAGGAATGGATGAAGTTTCATACTGCGTGGTGGAGAGGTTGAGAGGCAGGGAAGCAGACTTGGCAAAGTCCGGCAAACTATGAACCAAGCCTACCTCATATCACTTATTATACCCAGAATGCAACACTGTACAGTAACTAGATTCTGGACAGGATTGCATTCTGTATCCCCCCCACCTCCCAAGGCACACACACACAGGCACACACACACAGTTTGGGCAATTTGGAAGATCAGATGGGTGGCTGCATGTTTGTGTTTTTTATGTGTGTTTTATGTGTCTGTGTCTGTGTGTGTCTGTGTGTGTGTGGTGTATGTGTGTGCGTCCATGCACGTGTTCTCACCGGGTCCATCTCCATGCATGCGTGCCTGCGTGTCCTGCATGTGTGTTTGTCAGAAAGTGGAGGGCCATGTTGGGAGGAATGGAGGAGGGCTGGTGTTGGAGGGTGTTAAAAGTATGATGGGGGAAGCTCTTATTTGGCTGGGTGTAAAAAAATGCCCCCAGGTCTCCTGATGGAGGAGACAGGTATTAGCTCTGAGACCACCACAGTCCCAGCTTGCCATTAGTTTCCTCTCCAGCTGCACCAGGATCCGGACTATGAATCTGCCACGGCTGGTCATTCATCAGTTTCACAGTCCGCACCAGCACACACACGCATTCCAATAACAACACTGTGAAAAAGTGAGTGAGTAAAAAAAGAGAGGGAGAGAGAGAGTAATAGAGAGAGAGGATTGAGAGAGAGAGAGAGCGAGAGAGAGAGAGAAAGAGAAAGGCAGCGAATAAAAAGTGGAAGAATTCTTGTCGCTCCGGAGGCTTCTACTTGAGTGAGTGTGTAAGGCCGCTACCTACTGTACCTCAATGACAGTTATCAGTCGAGCGGGACTGTGGGCTTTGGTGTGTGTGCGCTTGTGTGTGCACACCAGAATGTGTGAATACCTCAGTGTGTATGTGTGCACAAAGAGGTGATGAGACATGGTATAAATTAAACCAGGTTCCTGCACACTGCCGTTTCGCACAGTTGAACGTCACCCCTTGTCCCACAGAGTGATGTGGAACTTCCTGTTAAACAGGAAGCATTTAAATGTTGGCTGGAGGGTTATGGAATTGCCTGTGGAAACATATTGAAGGAGGTCAGTTGAAGAGGTCACAACCCAAGACTTTTCAAGTCTAGGGTCTGCTCATCTTTTGGCTACCTTACTGGCTCTAAGATGTGTGTAACATTTAAAGATAACACAAATTCAATTTGTCATCATGTCAGCTGCATCCATGAAATTGTTTCAAATCCATCTTGAAAGTATTTAAAAAAACAGAACTCCTTAAATGTTCACAGTCAAATGTGGCCTTTAAGTCAGAGAACAGGGCTATTGTGTGTTTGCACTCTATATTCCATCCTGTTCAGAGCTCTGACTGAAGGCTGCTAGTTTTGTCATGTACTGTGTATGCTAAGTCAGATAGGGGAACAGGTCCTGGTGATGCAGTCGCTTGGTTGACACGGCCAGGACACAGCCATGGGTGCGCTGAAAGCTCGCTTGAGCCACAGTGACGCGTCATCTCCATCCATCTTCAGTCTGAAACATTTTACGCTAACTGACAGAGCGTGGCGCTTGCTTACCCTCCTCCCAGAGGAAATAGTCCAGACTGGTGTCTTCTTGACATGCACTAAAGAGTGAGCAGTCCTGAGGTCCAAGGGGCCATTGTGTATTCAGCCCAAGACAAAAGGTTATATAGTATGCTGCAAAAAAAACAAAAGATAAAAGAACACACTCTTGAAAGTGTCAGGGAAGATTTTGGTCACATTGATTCGGAAATGACCAGAATTCAATTTAAAGGAAAATGCTGGTCTAGCAACTTAAAACTTATAAACTCAAAACAGAGTATTGTGTATGTGTGGGAAGGGCAAAGAAAAAGAAAAATATCCCTAATCAAAAACTATTTGAGATGTTGAGATGAATGAATCCAACATAAGTCTATCCCATTATCACTTCTCTAGATTTAAATTGCAATAAACCATCTGGTATCCAACATTTTAACTGAAGCCACATGACCTATACAATAACAATATACAAATGTATACACTGACCCACTGAATTTTGTCTGCATTTCTTTCTCAAATAACGTATCTTGGTTGGGCACCAAAAAAGAGGAGGTTAAAAAATAGAGAATTGAGCAGTGGCTGTAGTAATAAATCACTGGATCGCTGGTGACATTCATACAATACGGATACAGTGTTAACTCAATGAGTCGGACAGCCCTAGCCTGTTCCTCCATCCTGACCTTGCCTCCCTGTCGTAATCAATCATGTTGGCACGGCACACACGCTCCTTATTTATTATTACTCTGGACCCGCATGTACAGTAGAGAGGGGGAAATGAGCCTAGAACTAATTGGGAAGGAGCGAGAGGACGGGTGGTGTGTGTGTGTGTGTGTGGAGGTGGGGGGGTGGGTGCTATTAAGTTATAGAGGAGGTGAAGCTCCGGTGGAGTAACCGGAGGGCATGTGTGTCCTGCCGGCTGCTCCAACACTGCTGGAATATGTGCTGAGTGCCCATCATGGCTGTAGCAGTACGGCTGTACCCTGAAAAATGACCCAGTGCAAAGTGCTGCTCAGGCCAACGGGTCACAGGACTGTGAGTGGTTGAAGGCGTTCATGAGCAGGTGTTGATGCTGAATGCTGGTAATGGATGCATTGAGTAGCACTGTGATGGTATCTGAGCATTTGATGAGAGTTCTTAATAAGACTAAGCTATTCACCCCACCTCTCTGACACACAAGTATGGAGTGCAATGATATAGGCCGAATTTGCTGACTGTATAATAATGAGCTGTTTCCCTCAAATATTTTCTGCATAATTGTAATATCATCCTAGCGATCGTTGATAAGCAGGTGTCCATATTGAATGATGAAATGCACATTTCCTTCCAATAAAGAGTTTAACAAGTGCTTATGCTCCCTATGCAGGGTATTGAGACAGGCACAGCCAAAAACATAACAATCTCTGAACATCAGCCAAGCCACACATGTCATACAGAGCCATATGTAGTGATTGCAGGGGGCCTGTCCTGGGCCCCACAGTACAGCAGAATGGCCCCTCAACTCTCCATGAAGGATGGCTGGTAAGGAGGAGGGCCGAAGGGGAGCTGCTTTAAAACACATACCATATGCAGTTAGGAAGAGGCTCATTCATCAGCCCCAGAAACTCCCTAGTTTTTACACCTCAGACCCCCCTGTCTCCCCCAGAGGTTATTCACCTCCTCACTGTACAGCCCGGATGACAGGTCGCTACACAGCCCAGCCGCAGGACTGCCCATCTCCACAGTACCGGAGTCTGAGCGGGATAACTTAGTAGAAGCGGGTTTGTATTATTATGAACTGAGGACGAAATCCGAAGGTAAAATAAATCTAGAGAACAATTCCGGAGACATGTTTCCTTTTCGCTTTCGTTTCACTTGACAGTCTGTTCTCAATTTGTCGGTGTGATCCAGTGACACCTTTAAATGTTAACAGCGAGAAAGCAATCGTAGACATTGTGAAAGGTAATGCCTTGCTAAGTGTTTAGTTAGAAAGCAGAATGTGTGCAATAAAATAACAATGCAGACTTAGAGGGGAGAGTAAATGCTTAAAATACATTGTGTTTGACTTAAAACTTATTTTAAAAATTAAATAATTATTGTATTTAGTCAATCATATATTGCAGCATATGGCATTATAACAATACTTCAGTTTGTTACTGCCAAAAATTATGGTTACTAAATAGTTTAAATAGGAATTACAAAGTGATAAAATGTAAAGTCCCGGCCCAGAGGTATTACAGAGTGAGTGTTCCGGTGAGTTTTACTTGAACCTGTAAGCGACAAACTAGCCTGGCCCTGACTGTTCTGCCCTTCTCCTAACCTTCCTGTCTCTCCTCTTCTTCTCAGTCGGACCTCATCTGGCCCGTGAATGGCACATTGTTAAGTCCCCTCCTCAGCGGTCTCACTAACAGATGCCACGTGCAGACACCAGCCCGCCACACTCAGGGAGGCGGCGGGCTGTGTAGCATTCAACACAGGGCTGTAAATTACATCCCGCGAACACACAAACACGCTCCTCACTCAACTGCACACCAGCAATTTAAAGCATCATTTAAGGAGCATGGCATATCCTGATTTTAGTGTGAGAGACCTCGAGTCTCAAGCAGCGGGGAAGTGGGCCTGGGGCGCACGGCCATGGCCTGGATGAGGGAGATCGCGATCAGACAGCTGGGCTTTGAACTCTTTACCCCTTGCGTTCCTGGGGTCAGCAGCACGGTGGCCGCATGGGTCGACCTGCAGTAAGAGGCCGTCTTCCACAGAACCACAGGGCTTGTTTTCACAGGGTCCCCATGGCAGGCTTGCTTCACGGTGGGTGGAGGTGAAGCATTGTGGAAGTACCAGGTGGAGCTGAAAGGCGGAATAATATTGATATTATAGGCGTGGGTGTAGTGAAGTCTGGTGTGTGTGGATCCTGTAGGCAGTAAAGAAGATTGTCTAAACTGTTGGAGGAAAACATGTTTTCGAAGCGTGTTTAAGGTGGGAGTTTACAATTGTGCCAAACCCACTTTGATTTATAATTGAGACACTCACACATGTTGTGCGTTGATGACCAGGGTGTTTTCAGGTGGCTACCACAGGTTTCCACAGATACGGTGCGTTCCTCTGCATTAGCGAAAAGAGACAAAGTAATAACATGTTTGGAAAGGTCAACCTGGCTAAGTCAAACATGTCTGAGTAGTCTGTTTGAGCTCAAATCGTCCTCGTCTGTCCTCGGTACAGACAATATTTACCCTCTCAAATCCCACGTCTAGTCAAAGCACTGAGGCTGGATAAGATATGTGAGTTACTTTATTCATAGCACTTCAATTACAAAATCATGTATTGGGGGGTTTGAATAAATTAATAATAAAACCCTTATCTGAACTTCTAATATTTTGCTTGGCGAAGGGAAACGAATTACCCTTTTCAGAACTGATGATGTATTACTAGTGTATGATCCTTGGAGGTTTTGCCGTGCTCACATTCATTACTTTCAAGTGCTGAGGTGTATCTGCAATTAGAAGCACCTTGCAGTGGATTTCTGACACTCCCGCAGACTTGAAACACCAGATCATAGAATCATCACAGCGTTATCCTGCAGGAGAGAGGACACCATCTCCTAAGAATGGGGAGGGGGCTGCTGGAGGTGGAGGGGGGGCTGGGGGAGAACAAGAGTGGGGGGGAGGGTTTGAGGGGGGTGGGGGGCGCTTAATTTAACTATGTGCCTATAAGTGAGAGGAGCCGGTAAGCAAATGAGGACCTTTCATTAAATCAAAGGTGATTTTTGTTCTGCTAATGGGCGCCCCAAAAATCTGGTGCAGCAGAGGAACATGTGACCGTTCTCTGTGGAGCCTTCCGTTGCAGTGCACGCTGGCCAGGGCTATTCTTATTACAGTATGCATAATGTAATGAGTGTGCTTGTTTTATTTAATCACACAGAGTGCACCGTATTAGTATTTATTCCAAGCGACAAAGTCAAACACACATGTGGTCTGGGTAGTAAGAAAGAGATTGAACAATACAATCACTCATTTTGGCGTGTGCTCTAATGGTGTTTCTATTTCATTTTGACTGGCAAGTGGCAGCCATTGCAGTATCATGCTGTCAGGTTTGTTTCTCTCTCCCTCCCCCCCCCCCCCCCTCCCCTCTACAGAGCAGTCTTTACCTTGTGGGGTTTGATCTCAGCACCAGTGCACTAGAGCTCACGTCTTTCCAAAGTCATCAGAATATTCGGAACTACCATTGTCTTCAAGTTGTGTGCTGATTGGTCATGACAGAGGCAAAATGGCCACCGTGGTGATGCACCTCAGAGAAGCAAAAGAGCTTTGGCCAAAAAACACGCTGAGCCATTATGTTAAAGTAAACGACAGCACTTCCTAATGTCGTTTGGCAGCGCTAGCATTCGGCAATTAGGGTCTCTCTTAATGCGACGCTGGGAGCATTTCTCCTCAAGGTTAGCGCCTCATTTCCCCACGATGGGTCTGCCGGGCCGCGGCAGATGCATTCTGGGAGCTGGGGGGCGCAAGTTAGGACAGGTGTCCGCCACCTTGGATACCTCCCCTCGCAGCTGGCACCAGCTGGCACCCCCGATGCCCCATTCGGACAGTCTGCTCTGCCTCCTCCGCGGAGGGAGGGAGGTGGGGGGTGGGGGGGAGATTGGCAGGGTTGGGGAGCGAGTGGGGGGGGAGTAGTGGCGGGGGCCATGTCAAGGGCAGACCTGGTACAAGCTCACTCACAGGGCACCCGTGCCATGACATGACCTGGCCACTAGGGGAGCTGCCAGGAGTGAGGGGTAGGAGTAATGTGGTGCAGCCGAGCTGGCCGCTTGGAGACCTGCTCCTGCATCCCTAATGGACCGGCAATGATGAGGCCCAGCAGTGCCAGAGGGTCAGAGGCAGCTTCTGTAGAGGACGCTGCTCAGCGGAGAACACAGTAGGCCACGGCTGAAGGTGCTCTCCTCTGAAGCACTGAAATGGCTCTGCCACTGACACCAGGTAAATGAGAATCATCTGTGATAGTCTTTACAGATTAAGCAATTTCTCAGTCTCTCAATACAGCATTTGTTTAGTTGTTTTTTTATGTTGTTTCTTTTCATATCGCAACATTATGAAGAAATGTTATGCCAGGCCTAAACAATACAAATGTATACACACACTGAACTGTTGAATGGAGAAATCACTTCACATTATAAGCACATTATCCTTGGGGCAACCCAACAGAGTGATTCCCCTTTTCATGATGTGAGTTAATTCTGTTAATACGTCTTTAATGGGGAAAGGCTTGCTCTGTGTAAAATGGTTTCTAGGCTGACCATTATCTGAAATCAACCCTAATGATGGCTGCATTTTATGTTAATGACCATTACCACACAGACCACCATGTGAGCCAAATAATCAAAGAATCTTGATATTTCTTACTTCGCCTCTGAATTTGTTGCTCATGTAAATTTGGGTTACTGATGTAGTTAATGTGTTTTACCAACCCCCCCTCCCCTGCACACACACACCTCCCCACCCCTATTATCTAGCAAGGAGACACCACACTTCCATACTGAACCAACAAAGGTCTTTTCAAGTTATTAGCCGCATCCAGTGTATCATCATTGCCCTCATCAGTCTTTAATGGATAATAACGATGCAGAGATCTCACATTCTACTGTACACATTCTGCACTGTCCTCATAGGTAATTGTGAGGCAGTAATAATAATTTGTAATAACACATGCTGACTCTGGGCGTCTGATGCCACATGGACTCTTTGAAGTGCAGACTGTTGATTACTGTAAATGAGAGCTGTTTCAGGGTGGATTGTGGGTAATTATATGCAGTGCACCCTGGGGAGCAGTGCTGGGACTCAGGGGACAGCATAGTTCCACAGGAGTATGGAGTACAGACACAGCAACACATGCTGGGCCACTGATTCCCAGCGTGATACAAGTCAACAGGGCCGGCTTTGCTTCTTAATGCCTGTGATTTACTTCAAAGCATCACTGTCAACCATCTACAACAAAGCATTGCGCATTGGTACGTGATTGACAACTTTTAATATTTGATGTGCCCTGTCCTGTCCACAGCACTTGATAGCATAATGACAACAATAGTGTGATTACTCTGAACATATTGTCATTAGCCCTTTTGTGAGATACACCTGGGGACATTGCTCACATTCATCTTGTTTGCTGAGTAGGAATTAGAGAGCAATATAAAGAGCTTACTCAATGTCTTGTTCAGTGTGAAGCATAACGTTTCTTTTCTACGACTCAAACGATCATTCATTTGGTGAAAGTGCAAAGAAACCTACACAAAATGCTGCCAATTTTGGAAGACAGTCTGGCAGGGAGAATAGAGGCGAAAAAAATGCATTTTTGAAACGGTATGTGTTTTTAAATTGTCCTGACGTCACATGTATACGAACATTTGTAATTGAATTCAAATTAGAATGCAATGTGTGGTAAAGTTTCCCATCACGCCGGGAGACGGCAATCTCCTTCTCTTCACTTGAGCTCATTTCTCCACTAATGACTTTGCCCTCTGATGCAAGCCAAGGGATCGTCAAAGGTCCTTGAAACAAAAAGGGAAATATAGCAATTACTGGGACTTTCATCGGCAAGAAAGAGATTAAAAACCCTGTGGTTGTATAAGCACCCGAGTAGCAAAGCCTGACTTGTTTCCCTAATAAATGTATATTCAAGCACAGAAATGCTGGGCTCATTGTTGAGGGAAAAAACAGTTTGTTTATCCTCTACCTCAATTCACTCTCCTTCATAATAATGAAATCAAATACATTATGTGTTCCTAATCGGAAGATAACAGCCTTTAGTGGTAGTGTGGTGCATGTTGATTTCAGATCGCTGTACATGAAAAGCCATTGCTTTTTAAGAGTGGCCTGAGGGACACATGTCCCTTAGCCTCCATAACCATTGACACAAGGGCTCCCCAAACAATTTCAAATTATTACTTTATTTTTTTTCTCTAATATAATCCACCCACATTATTAAATTCCCCACCTTCTGGGACCTCAGCAATACAATAACCTTACAGTGCTAAGATGTTTACATTTGAGACAGTCAGCTTTACTTGTAACAAGCATGTAGGTTTATACCCTAAGGACATGCACGCTGCATATGCATGCTACTTGGCCTAAATGAGACTCAGGTTATGTTGTTTAAAGAGGGGGTCAACGTTACCTCCGGCAGGAAGCAAGTCCAACATCAGAAACTGACTGAGCAGAAAATGGCTCCTGCTATTCACAGATGAGATCTATTATACATTAAACATGCTTGTAAATATTTACTAGACTGACTATTCAAATGGAAAATATGTTTCAGGTCATAGGTCAGTGAAAATGTTGTCTCCAGAGGAAGTCCCTTTAGAATAGGGCCGATGATGATAAAAGGCACATACACCCATGAGGGACCAGGAAGAACATTAGGACTTGTTTTACATGTTCAACTGTGGGCCAGTGACAATTCTGGGGAGATAAATGATGAGTACTTATCACACTGGACTGGCTGAGAGTTATGCACCATGGCTAATGGAATGATATGTTTTCATCAATTATATTCAAACAGTGTCATAACTTCGACAAATTCTCTTTTGATTAAGGGATTTCTGTCAAACGAATCTGGCAAAATGCACACATTGGACAAACGCTTCAATAATAGCACTGAATAAATATGCGGGTAGAGTAAGGCAAGTCATTGAGAATCTTCTCGGTTGCGCTGTAGAATAGCCAAACAAGAGACGAGATGAAACATACAGCAATAGACGTCAGTATTATTACCAGTTTGTCTCGCTGACAGGATCACATGGCTCGAAAATTATTTCATCATGTTGAAGTCCAACTACAGGACTATAGTGTTATCTCCTATTTTTGTCTCCTGCTGTATATTTCAGAGGCCAGGAACAATGCAGTCTGACAGACATATTCTTTATGAGGGGCTCGTGGTCTCTCTAATTTGACACAGTTGTCAGAGATAAAGCTCCTTAGAGAGTGTGTCCATGCTCTGGGTAAGAATGGGGATTAAATTAACACCCCCACCTTCACATCCTCTGACCCCAATAGTACAGAATAAAACATACAGAGAGATTCACTCCTTTATGGGACTTACGTCTCTGATTTAACTTCATGGATTTGGTCTCATCTTAAAAAATATTAGATTTACACAAATGGAATGACAGTAAACCCCCCCAAAAAGAATAATCCAAATCCTTTCCAAGACATCCTTTGCACTTGGCTGTGTGTATACTGCAATACAAGGAAGCCTAGTTTACAGTAGCAAGCCACATAAACATTAGCGAAAAGGGACCCTTGGTAATCATTTGTGTAACAATAACCTAACTACGATGTCTTTCCCGATCAAATGACCGAGCACAGAAAATCAAATCAACACAGCAATAGATCATATCAAATATCTAATGAAAACATAATGTGCTCTTAAAATGTCTGTCGGCCCGGCAGCCAGCCATCCAGAGATAGAGAGTCTCCCAGATGACGTGATGAATAGGGAACACCGATGGAATATGCATCAAAGTCGAGCTCATGATTTATGTAATAGCAGTCACTTGGACACTGATTAGCTGCTCTGTCAAGCGTGTAATACGAGAGGCACAACCCCTGGTTTATCAGGCATTTATCTGAAGTGCGTTGCTGATATTATCACTGGATCCTAATGTCATCATTATGCTGCGCAGCATGTGCGGGCCAGTGTGTCACAGCGCCGGCGACACTGCCTGTCAGGAGTTCAAGCCTCTTCATTTGCAAAGTGTTCAGACAACCTCGGCAATATTTCGACAGTAAAATAACGGCAGCACCTCATATGAGTGCAAGGAGAAACAGAGGCTGAGCGGCAGTAAATAAGTCAGTGCTTGATGGATGACAAATGCATCCAATGAGAGGGACCAGAATTCTGAGAAGTTAGATTCTTACTGACAAATAGAACTAAATGTATCTCTACTATTTATGTTACTTCGTTTTTTGTTTTTTTTCAGTAACAAACTTCTACAAAACACATAATCATATAATTTAGGTTTGGACTGCATTTACTGAGACCTGACTCGATCTGATGTAGAAAATTTAAAAAACACTCCACATGGGTTTGTGTGGTGGGATGATGCCATTCAGACTGTCTCTTGTCTCCTCAGTTCTCAAACATGCCTCCCATCAGAAATGACTGCTACTCCTCCCACAGAGACATGGCTGCGAGCATGCGGACACAGGAAAGGGGCGAGACAGAGGCAGACACTGTAGGACAGAGCCACCTACATGAACGAATGGAGAGAATTGCTCATAAACAATTTCTGTCATAATTAAATAAATGGGGTTGTTATTCTCACAAACATCTGGTGCCATACACTAAAAGGAAGCAGCTCCCTGTAAGTCAATCAACACCTCACACAAACAAAAATAGTGCGGGAAACTGAACAGGAAAAGGAGCACTGAGTCTCAAACAAAAGCTATCTGGCCTGGCTGCCAACACAGATAGGGCACCACACCTTGGCAATGATGCTGCTCACAATCAAAGGAACAGCCGTCATCAGTGGAACTCTGTTTGGAAAGGATATCTTGAAAAGATTAAAAAACTTGTGTCATTTATGGCAAACAATTGGGAGTGGAACCTTTATATTCCTCACACGCAAATCGAGGTTGCTCCTTTCACCCTTCCATGGTCAGTAGCCTTTCCTGTTTTGACACTCCAATTTACATCTTTGTGCCCCCCGACAAACTTGTTTTGTACTGTAGGCTACCCGAAGCTGTGGAATGTATGAAAGATAGAATCAGTCAAAACAATATAACTTAAAATACTCTGGTTTCGTTACTCACATTTGCAAGCTTTTGTATAAAACACCACATTTCACATTCCTTTCCATACTGTTTCATACTCTTGCAGGAACACAGGAGAACCGTCAGAAGTGTGTTGAGGCCATTGAGATGCTCTCGATTCAAATGCAATCATGACTCAGGTGTTCCAGCAGAGGGGGCTGCTCACTGCAATCATGTGCTGATTAATTGGGCTTGATTCTCACCATGCTGTGAACATAAGTTGTCCCACACTGTACATGTTGCTATCTGGATAAAGGTTGCAGGCCTCTAATGTCATCAAGTCATCTTTTTACAGTAGGAAGCCATTGCTATCAGCCTATGTACTTGTCTGTACTTGAAGAAAAAGTTTCATTTTGGTTTTCATTTCGCATCAAACCCCCAGTATATTAAACTGTGTTATGTAAATTTTTATTAATCATGCCTGTTCCTGTAATTAGCTAATGAGAGACAAAAAGCAGGTTTAGAGCAGCAAAATGCAAATGACTCTTAGAAATAGCACAAAAAAGTAAATGGCAAGGCAGAGAATCATCCTTCATTGAAATGTCAGAGATAAATGACTCAAATGTCACATCAATTAAAACGGGGGACAGTTAGTAGTTCATTAAAGAGAGAGCCATATTGCACCGTCGGGTACCGTTGCCAACCCTTACTATCTGGGGCAGACTGGCAGCGGGTCCAGATGGCACGGAAATCCTCACAGATTTCAAAACGGTCTCTGCAGGGCCAGCGTTTTCTCCCTGCTTCCACCCTCACCGCGGTGGAGAGGGGTGTGGGGGGGCAAAGGGTCTACACTCCCCAAATGGAAGTCTGCATGGAATGACAGCCTAAAGTGCAGGCAAGATAGTAGAATGCAGAGGAGTACTTGTCCCACATCACTTTATGATTAATGATATACCGAGAGTGTACACTCACAGAAGCCTGATCAGATTATACTAAGTGAGAGAAGTGGACTAATGTTAGCCCCATACAATATGAATAAGGGGGGTACTAAATGCAGTCTTTCACTAAAGATAATGAACAAGGTATTATTGAAAGATATACTTAAAAGAATGTGTGCCTTCAGCTCTGTTTTATTTACTTGTTCAATCTTATCAGATAAACATTTAGGAAAATGGTCATTATATTTTTTCTAAACCTACTTGACTCTCTTCCTCTGTCATCTCGTGAGAGGAGGGCAACATTTATTTTTGTCCAATGATCGCATAGTGATAAGGGAGTGGGAGGCGTTAAAGATTTTTGATTGGCTGCTTGATGCACGTTGTAAAGGAAACGGAAGAAAATATTTGAGATACACACGCTAACACTGAAAGAGTGAAATGTTTACCTGGGCAACAATTTTTGAACGTAAGCTGCAGCAAAGTTGTATCTTTGTAGTAATATACACTTACATGATCCGAAAATTGTGGATACGATGCAGTTTGAATGGCATCCCCATTGCGCGTGCTTAGTACTCCTGAGTTTTTCAAGAGCGCTATGTCTGTTTTGATGCATTACAGTCTGATGTTATTTCAACTAAGACAGAACAACACGCAGGGAACCATGAGTAGTTTCTCCTGGCAAGCAGCCACTGTACTGTTTGTTGTAGGGTGTATGATTCACGGAAAAAGAAAGCCAAACTAAATGCACACAGTACATAAAATGGGTCAAATGTAGCTTTCAATACACGTAATCCTAATGCAAGTAACTTAAATACAGCATCCTTCATGCTGGAATGCAATAAGCCGATTTAATTGCAAAGTTATTTGACTGTTCTGTACTTCAACGTTTGTTGAATACAGAAGGCCATATTGGAAGAAGTGACTCCTGGTTGGAAACCTTTCCAATCAATGTGACCTTTATTTATTATAACCCCCATCTCTCAAAAAAACTCACATATAACATAGTCAATCATCTGCCTTCCCCTCAAAGTAAAAATAAAAAAAAGAAACTGCTGTCTGGTTATTGCCAGTATCCATCTCAGTCGTCAGAAAAGCTGCACGTTTTTGCTGTTGTTAAGGGCTGGAAAGCAGAATCCCATCGGAGTTGCACCCTAAGGAACACATTTAATGCTAGAAAAACATCCCGGCCATCAACCAAAAATGACGGATTGAAAATAATGTTGAGCTATCTAGGGAATCCCCCAGCAGACATGGGAACACACTGCATTGTTTTTCTCATTTATGTGATATATAGAACAGAAAGGGGGAAAATGGACGATGTATCGGTTAGGTAGGCGTATTGTTGCTCTTTTTTCACGAAAGAAACGACTTGATTGTAATGTAAGGATCAAGTCAAATCATGACATTGTTTGAAGGGCATGCATTGCAACATGTAGCGTGTGATGCGTGCGTGCCACGCTTATCAATAGGTTTTTCAATGAGAAAGTGGAGGAAAATGGGAAAAGTTAACCACATTAATACTCTGTTGAATACAAGGCAATTTGTTTCCTGGTGTAGGACGGTGAGATGAGCCAGAGAGAGAGCCAGTGTGCCCAGAAGACCATCTCATTGCTAAGCCCCCTGGGAAAGATCCAAGTCAGCGCATGTGAGAATGGTGTGCACACCATCCACATCATAATGGATGTGGCACCTGCTGAAAGGTACTGTACAACAGCCCACTCAGTGACGTTATAAACAAAGGTGTGAAATTTACAGGCAGACAGAATCCACTCCCATGATGGAGTGCCACCATTCCTCATCGGAAGCAGGGCGTTTTTGTAGATCCCATAAGAAATATCCTGGAGAAAGTTGGGGCAAAATATGAGAGGTGCTAGAAATATGAGGGGCACTAGAATACGGCTGAGCTTGAAATTAGATTTCTGATGGCATGTGGTAGTGATTCTTCCTGCAGCATATTTGAAATATTTGAAGAAAAAAAAATACTGTTTATTATCCACAAAGGTGTTCATTGGAGACTAAGTCTATTGGGTCAGCTAAGGCCAATGGGATCATGCCTGGCACTGTACTCTGAAGTTATGTTAAATCCCAGCTGCATGCTATATGTCAGAGTGTAAACAAGCACTTTCTATACTGTAGCTACAGTAAGGTGCTGTGTGATTCCAGCAAAAAAAGAAAAAATCTGAAAATGATTAAAATCTCCATTAAAAGTACTCTTCAATTTTACATTTTCAGGTCCACACCCGACATCTTAGATTAGTTTTGATTAGATGGAAATTAAATATCCATGTATCACAGATTCACATTTGATAAACTTGATTGGTTCTGGAAATTAAACAATTTTCAAATGCACCACATAGGAAGTCATCCTTTTGAAAATGTATGGCAAATTCTAATTTATGGAAACCTATTAATGTGCTTGTATATTATACCTCAACATGTGTTTGCTTCATGACTATCTCCATTTTCCTAAAATGCATCAAGCAGTGAAAGCATTCTACTTGTTAATGAGTAGAAGTGAGGAAATTAATAATATGGAATTCTGATTATAAAAGATGTCCTGTAACCATGCACATCACCTTGCTCCCTCTCAGTCTGTATGTGGTTTAATTTGTGTGTTCAGGTTCAGTAAGAATATGCAAATGAATGTAATGATTCGCATCAGTAGATCATTTCTCAGTTTAATATAATTTGCTATGTCGATCATACGTGTAGTCTCCATCACATTTCTTGTACGTCCACAAATGGGAGAACAGAATTGAAATCCAAGCCTAACCCATCATCAAAATCATGTTTTTATCATGGAGAGATGTACTATAAGGCTCCAGGTTTTGGCAGCGTTCGTGGAATTGTAATGTGAATGAATGCGAATAGAATAAGCGGGAACAAAGCTTTCGCGACAGTGATAAATAGTTGATTGATAAACGTCATTATAGCTCCACAAATGCTCTTGAAGCATTGCTCACACCCCATGACCGTCAGCGTTCTAATGGAAACGTGCGAGGCCCCTTTTTCCTTCTTTACCGATCTAAAGCAACATTTCCTGAAATAAAGCTCTGTGGCTTTAACGACAGCCCTGCAGGCACCATCAGATGAACAAATTCATTACATCTCAACAACCCCTTTTGGGGCCCAACTCTGTTAACCAGTTTCCTTCTAGTTTAGCATGGCCAGAGCGTTCACTGAAAAATGACACACATTTTGTTTACAGGAGATTACTATAATCTGAAATATGATGCTTTTCGACCTTTACATCCAGCATAGACACATAATACAAAATAGGGAGTCTTTTTTATTAGGGTGCAATATGAAGAAAAAAAAGTCTGAAAAGAATAGAGGCTGGACTTCTGCCCCAAGACATTTCGCGGGCATATTATTTTACAATGATTTGATCAATTTGTCTGTCATTCCGACTGAGGTGTGGAGGAGCTGGAAAAAGCAATTTAGCTTGTGAGGTCCTCAATAGAAATGTACTACAGGAGCCCATGTGTGACATGTTGCATTAGAACTTGAGTAGTCTTTATTGCCGGATAATGTTGCAAGGCAATACTGATATCAATCATTCTTTAACAGCCAGCAGTGTTTTTGTGAAAAGAAATCTCGCCCAACAGATTTTAGAGCAATAATTGATGTATTCAAAGCTGAAACTGCTTCATCTTTATCAACAATACAAAAAAATTTGCAGTGGAAAGACAAGTGAATATACACCAGAAGCTGGAAAGCTGTTCAAAATACGCTCCTCTTGTATGCTTCCATAGAAAATTCTAATTAATATTACACGCATAAACAATAAACATTCTGTCTCATTTGCATATAGATATAAACAATATATTTGTGCATCTGAATTCCCAGCACACATGGGTCATGTGATCTGCCGAAAATCCTAAGTGGCTCAAACCAAAATTATCATTATATTTCCCAGGCTATAAATCCGCCTTTTTTTCCCTGACACAAAGCCGTATAAATCTGTGTCTGATTTTTCACATTGCACATTGTTTTTAGTTAATGATTTTCATCTGTTTGTTGTTCCTCTGATAGCGGGGAAATGTACCATATGCTCCGGCAAAAGACAAATGATTAGCAAATGCAATTCTGGACAGCTGTCTGACTGAAAGCGTTTGGTTGATAGCATTCTGCTACCATAATTAGCTTAAGCTTTGGGTTAATTAACTTTCTACCTGGATATGCATAATAATAGCAGTCTGTAGAAAGCCAAGGAGCTTCCAATATATCAGCAGCAAGGGCTGCCGTTTTATTTGGTATTTCACCAGCATATTTCAATTTCAAGAGGCGATTTAGGTCTGGAGTGTCGTCAAATATTGTAGATTTGACTCTCCAAGATAGATAATTCTGAAACAATAGGGGTATATTATGAGGCAGAAATGCCATTTCTGAATGTAATTAAAGTGATGAAAGCAATCACAGATTTTTTTAAACGCTTTTGTTGAGCAGCAGGCCTGCTTGAAAGAAATACCCATCAGGAAGTGAAAAGAGGAAAGAACCTCTCCAGTCCCTCTATAAGCAGCTTGTACATTCAGAGTGAGGTACAACAGTAATTAGTCTTTTGAATAAACCTACTCACTGAGTCTCTGATTAGCAGTTGAGAACACTGTATTGCTCTTAAGGAGGAGGGTGTAGCCTATTAACCAGCAGTTAGGCCATCAGCCTTCCATTGTCACGGACAACATGGGATGAGATGTAAAGTGTCCTCATTGTTCACAGGTCGAGTGTTTTCACTCTTTAGCTCCCCACTCGCAACGTGATCACAGTCGCATCGGCGTGCTGGGGCACTTACTGGTACTCCCTCCTGTCTAATACCCTAGCTGTCAGTGCAGCTTGTACACAATCCCAACTACTGGTGTGAAATGTCTGAGGTGACGCATTTATTGTTTTCTCACACTCATGGAGTGTTGTGAATCAATGTTCTGGATCACAGGGAATGTGTGTTCCCTATTCAGGGGCAGTTTCTCTCTCTCTCTCTCTCTCTCTCTCTCTCTCTCTCTCTCTCTCTCTCTCTCTCTCTCTCACCAAGGTCTCTTATCAGCAAATGTAGGCCTCCCTCTGTGGGCCAGTGGGGGTTGGACTTAGTTAAGTAGAGTATGTTACGGATTTGGAGTGGGTATGGTACTGCTTAACATGTCCCTCAACACTAGACCAGCATTACTGCATTCTGAAGTAAAAACAAATGGCTGGAAAGAATGTGCGCGAAGCAACTAATATCTTTTTGTGTGATTTGTCTGTTTGCCTTTTTGGACCACCATGTATTACAATATTCCTGAAACCATTTTGTGGAAAGTTATGTTAATGATGTACAGTTGTAAATGTTGTATTTTATTTTCTCGTGGCCTTAGGTAATCCCTGGGTTGTATTGTGCGAGGAGGAGTCCTCAGCTGTGTGTTCATTAAGGTGCTGTTCCCACTGGCCCATGGACCCATCTGCGCTCTGTGTTTACGGCCATGTCCCCTGGGACCTCCCCCAATCAGCCTGCATGTGTCATTTCCTGTGTAAACCAACACCTGTGTAACACACTACCTGTACACCGCCCATCGCAGACGGACGAACCCTCTGACAGTCCCTCAGTCGTCAGCTGAACATTAGGGAATGTTGAGATTTTGCAAGCTAGTTTCAGGGTGATGAGTGTTGAGTAGCAGAGGGTTTGGGCTGAGTTCCAGTTCCTGTTATTTCTGCTCTGTCGTCCGAAAAACTTTTAGCGCGTGATGATACTCGAGGTGACTTTTAAAATGGAATGGAGTTCTGTGTTACCGTGGACTGTATAGTCCTTTACCTCGCATATTCTTCCGAGGCGATATGCAGAGAGATGATTTTACTCTGACATCTTGGAGAGGAGTACGAGTCAATTATGCCCAAGTGTTGTTCTTGCTTATCTTCCTCCGGCACCAAACAAGGATTTAGTCAAGGATTTAGGGGTGAGGGGGCGGTGGTGGGGATCATGGTAAGCAGTTCACAACAAAACACTCAAAACTCCTGGGAGCGGGCACTGATTTAAAAATAAATTACAGAAGACGAAGCGCTAACACTCCAGGGTCCTCAGCAATGCTGGCGTACACAGGTGAAGATTAGCCTCCTCGCTAATCAGAGGAACAAGGCAGTAATTTGCTCCGAACACAGACAGTAATTAGGACTTGGTGACACTGGATTCCCATAATGCCTTTGTGCTTGACATGGTCAAATTTCGACAGAGGCTATCCATGCAGGGTCACTGTCCCCCGTCTCTCTGTCCATAGCTGTGGAGTTTCCTCTGGTCGCAGTAGCTAGTTACATGTGATCCCTGATGTACTCTGTGTCTCTCTTCCTGGCTTCTTAGCATTCGGGTAATTGGAATCTCTTTCGGCGGCACTTGAGAATCGAAGACTAAAAGCACCATTTAAAGTGCTTACTAGTCACTTGTACATGAACATAGCTGTGTTGGGTGTCTATGCAGGGAATTATGGAGCGAGGGTAAAGCTCTAGTAGAACATGCCTACATTGACTCCTGTGGCCGCTTAGCTGGGGGGAGGCCTGATCGCTGCACGCTGTGTTTCCTGCTCTAGAGTATAATTATTTTAGCGCAGAAGCTCACCGTGCAACTGAACTGGTTAGTGTGAGACCCATATCCTCTTTGATGGACACATTGTCTAATAAGGCAGCTATTACATTTCTGGAGAGCAGTTAATGGATCCTCTGTTGTTGAGTCCGGATGACATGCTGAGGTTCAAAATAGCTAGACTGTAGGGCCTGTGGAATAGAATAAGGAGGGCAGCTTAGAGTGAGCTGCTTTAAACGCTCCTGACTTCTCAGAGGCAGCGTCTCGATCCACATCTGAAAGATCCTGGGAATGCTTGAACGAGCCGTATTGAGCAAGTGACTTACAATTGTCTTGCAGCCTTTGGCTGAGAAACCATCAGGATCTTGACATTCATAGAGACGTGGAATAGTCCTTTTCCCTTTTTTAGACAGTCATTTCAGGCTGTTTTCATGCTCTCTTGAGTCTTTGACATCTCCCAGTTAAGTAGCCGCCGCGATGAGGCTAAGGGAAATATGGACTGGTCTTGGCCTTTTCTATTTCATCCTCTGACCCGCTGTGTTACCCATGATTGGTGAAGGGGAACTCTGACAGGCCATGTCAAACGTGACAGGTCATCCAGTCAGAATGAGCCTTAGCACGCATCACAGGATGAAGGCATGACTACCCATTTTTTCCCACCTTTTTTTGTGTACCACTGTCCGCCCCCCCTTTAGCAGATTGACGAAACCATTTCAATTAGTCATGTCTGCTAACGTCTGCTGTGTCTTCAAGCCCAGCAGCTTGACAGTCATACTGACGGAGGATAAGACTATTGCAAGTTTGTTCGTTTTTTTATTCCTCATGGTAATCTACAAAATGGATGCCGTTTTTTTTGCCTTCTTCTCCTTCTTGAAACAATATTTCCCGGCTCCCTCACCTTCTTTGTCCCTTTTGATTGTTTCCTCCTGGATGATGAAATAACCACCTTAACGGTGATATCAACTCCCTATTCATTCTTTTATATTAGAGGAAGAAAATAGGTGGAGAGCCAAATGACTCACTCTGCACAGCAATGATTTATGGTAATTGGGAATTGATTGTGACAGGAGCACAATATTAGAAATTCTTTCAAATCACAATCTGCTATCAAGGGAAATATTCTCTCAACTGCTGCAAATCATTGCCAAGTTAGAGTCAGTATCTTATATTCACCCCAATAAAAGAACACAAACCTGATGTTCCAAATATTCAAGCTTATTCAATAGGAATTTACAGTAGCAGTTAAGATTGAACCATTTTGCTCATTGACGAGAGATACTGTTGCATTGATAGGACAGATGTAAAGCCAGTATAAATGATTAGGTTTTGGAACTGAAAATCTGGGCAGGATGTTCTGTGTTTTTTTTCCAGGAAACTATAATTTATCTATATTTTCTGGGAGTCCGCCATTGTAATTGCAAGAACACAGTGCACAGTGATTTGATAACCTTTTGAGGTTTCCACCTGATACAGTCCCACCAATGTTTCCAAAACCCCTTCAGATTTGCACTTCGTAGACGTTCATTCTGTGACTACCCTGCTGGCTGCACTGGGCTTTTTGTGTCAGCCGAGTCTCACTCAGACACGTTTAGCATGAAACTGTCAGCAGAAGAGGGGGAAATTAGCCCTGGTGACAAGTGGGAAGTCTCAGCGTGGGTCAAAGGGGCTGAGCCTTAAGCAAAGGTGCTCTAGCCTTTGTCCAGCAGATTGTCGGGGCCCGCGGCTCCAACAGGAACATTTCCACACACAATATCCCTGAGCTGTCAGTGTGCACTGGCTGGAACATCCTCTCTGAGAGAAAGAGGTGGTGGTGTGGTGGTGGTGGTGGTGGTGGGGGGGGGTGGACTAGAGAGGGGCGAGAGGGAACAGTGGCCTGAAGAACTTCACTGAGGGAAAGGGGATGGTGGGCGGTGGGGGGGTGGGGGGTGGGGGTGCCGGCGAAGTAGGATAGAGAAATAGAGGGGGGAAATGAGGAGGGAGCAGAGGGAGGTGGGGGTGGTTGGGGGGGAGGAGGGAGGGAGGGAGGGAGGGAGAGAGAGGAGAGACAGGAGAGACAATGACAAGTAGAGGCTGGCTGGGCACTCACCCATGCCGACAGAGATTGCCATGAGCCATGGCCATTGTTTGAGTGGGTCTCAGTGCAAGCCACGGGTGGCTTTCTCCGTTTTCAACACTCGCCATAAACTGTGGTTTGGTTTATTTACACTTCAGAGTATTTACACCTTTTACAGTATTTACACCTTGTGTTAAACAGCACCCCAGATAATCAAATCACAGCCACAGACTGCCAGGCAGTGCTGTTGGCTGCAAGCTAAACTGCTGAACTGTGCCTGTCATAACACAGGGGCAACTCTTTCTCCTCAGATGTTGAATAAAATGCTGCTCAAACTGTGACCTCCTGAAGTAGTGTAAAAACACTTACGTGTAGACCCTTACCATGTTGATTAATGTACCAGGAGGTCGAGCCACAAGAAAGATTTTCTGTGTGTTTAACAAAGTAAATGTGTATTATTAATACCATACAGGATAAACCAATTTTCAAAAAAAGAGCACTTAAATGGTGATATTATTTATTTATAGGTCCGCACACCAGTTAATGGAGTTGGCGGTGTATGTTAGATCTTACACACAGCTTGAGGTCCACTTTGCAGTAATGCACATGCTTAGAGAGGACTATCCCAGTAGGGTCTTTTGCAGGTCAGTCTTGCTGGCCTTGACCCGGGAGGTGGTCAGTCAGCAGCGCTGAGACAATCATCTGTTACCTGACGCCGACTCCACCGTCGGCAAATTTCTATAGGCAGCCGTTCACTCGCTGAGGTATACAGGATGCCCTTTTTTGTGGCTTGTCATCGCTGCTTTATAATCACATAGCACTATTCCATTTTCATAAAGTGTTCTCTGCTTGTGGCTATTCTTTGCAATGTGCAAGTGTCAAAAGTGTTTATAAACTCTATATGCTATTGAAAACGGACTTGATCAAAGTTGTCTGCAATTTCATGTTCCAACGCTTGATTTCTGACATTTCCTGGTTAAACACTCTGAAACTGTTCTGTCACTTAGCATCTAAGTCACTCCAGGCATTTTATTACACCCTTCTGGCACATCACATCAATCTCCAACTAGGAATTCTTCATCCTTATGACTTTTCCCTTCTTCTGGACGTCCTAGGACAGACGAGGCCCCCCAGAGCTGTGTGGTCAGCGAGGGCCGTGCAGAATCCAGCCCTGAGTTGCAGTGCTGCGTTGAATGGCTCCAGGCCTACTTCTCAGAGCCGTGGACCATAGGGAGTCTCCCCCTCCCTGCCTTTCACCACCCCGCCCTGCATGGAGGTCTGTCATGGATAAATATTTGCAGAGCCATGACTGGGATCGGGCTTTCACTCTTAATTGTCAGTTACATCACTTACACTCGCTGGCGCACTGTGTTATAATGAAGTATTTTATGGCTGAGGGAGAGAGGGAAAGAGTGAGAAGGGGGGGGGGGGGGGGGGTGAGGTCGGGGCAGGAGGGAGGGAGCGAAGGAGAAAGAGCGAAAGAGAGAGAACAGAACACATAGCTGTAACTTGCTTCAGTAATCTGTAGCTCTCACAGTGCGTGTTAGTCTTGGCCCGCTTTCCCATGATTCTTGGCACATTCTTTGAAACTGATCAAATTCCACTCTTGACATTTTCAGACAGGAAGCTTTTTTTTAATGAGAGAGCATGTGAATGGTTGTAAAGTTTCAATGAGCTTATTGTTGCCTTGACCAGTCACCTACTGCAGTGGACGGGAACCTAAAGAATGGACAATTAGTGTCCTTTCAACCAGACGTTGTGACACCATAGTTCATTATTGAAAAAGATGAAGGTAATGTGAGTCAAATGCACCATTTTGTAGAGGTTCTTGATGTATTTTTAAAGATGAAAAGATGATTCACTTGAAAAAAAACCCCATCTAGGATTCAAATTGGTTTTGAAAGAATACTATAAGCATATTTCCTTAGACAAGAAAAAGTGCTTTATTGTTTTCACTTTTCAAACAGGACAAAGGCATTTGAGGGAAAAGCGAAACAGTAAAAGAAACACTCTAATGCACGTATTTGACAACTGTGCTTCTCTTCCTCTGCAATCAGGCTGTGGTTGCTCTCTAATTTCATGCAGATCCACAGTACTTGAGTGATGGCATTTTCAATGAGCAGGTAGTCCGTCGAGACCCTGTATACAGCTACGAGTCCCACGCTCCCGCAAAGGCAATGCAGAAATACATCAGGACCAATTACGATATCAACTTTCAGCGTGATTCCCTTCGCCACCAAGTGCTTGTGTACCCGCCCCAGGCTCTTTCAAATCGCATCTCATCTGAAGTCTTTGGGGTTTTAATTAAATTTCAGGATAGATGGAATTCTTCATTAGTACCTGATCTGAATAGGTGATTGTGCTGTGCTCTCGCTCTCTCCCTCGTCTGTTGTTGAGTGGCTGAATAAATACGAGGCGTAGGGGTATGCAGCTCTCAGCAGTTAAAACCACAGGCCATTCTGGGGTAGCTATGTTAAATTCCTACATCCGGAGGATTCGTTCCAAGGAAAGACAATTCTATGATTTTATTTGGGGTGATTTGCAGGATCTCGACATCGTCTACAGTCTTATTATACATCGGGTACGAATAACAGTAGGCTTTGTACACTGAATTCATTGCTTCTGTCATCCAACCACAGTGGGAATAAGACAAAAACAAGTTTAATCAGGTCATTGCCATTTCTGACAACCAACTTTTTTTGTTGTGGCTGTTGCCTAATGTGTTGCGATCTAGAGATTCTGGATGTTTCTTCTGCGGCGTGCCACGCAGTCTTGTCGTGACCTCCTCACGTGCTCCTGTGTTTAGTTTATTCACTTCTGACAAAACAAGAGGCTTTTCATCCAAGCTGTCGCTGGATAGCACTGCAGTGAGGTGACATGAGAGGAGATGTGAGGCCCGTTTTCCACCAGCGTTCACCGGCGCTAAACACATCACACACACCTTTTCGGTCATCTGAGGTCGGAAAGGAAGTTGTGTCCTGGCGTGCAGGTGTACGTGTGTGTGTGTGTTTTGCGTGCACGCGCTCCTCCTCGAAAACACAAACCTGCTTAGAAACAATGCATCTTCTTATCTCATTAATAAAACATCCATCTGTAACAGTGGAGGGGATCTTAGTGGGTAAGCGGGAATGTTCAGGGAAGGGTTGGGGTGGGGGAGGGAGGGAGAAAAAAAAAAAAAAAAAAAAAAAAAAAAAAAAAAAAAAAACAAAATAAAAGATAAAAAAAAAAAACAAGCGGGGGATGGGTGTAGGGCCTGGGAGAGGGGGGGGGGCGCAGGCTTCAAAGCCCCAAAAGACTGAGTTCCTGCAGGAGAGTGAACCTCCCTCTGTGCACAGCGCAGGGCGAGATGAGACACTCACCAGGACTCACCCCTGTGATGTGGAGAGGAATTAGGGAAATGAACGTTTTCAGACTATCGAATAATCAGAGAGTCATCAGCGCCCCGTCAGCCTTCAAAAGTGTGGATCCATCCGGACTCAAGAGACACGTTGACTGGGAGTCAAAGCCTCCCCTCCCATTAGGCCCAGAGGATAATGAGGGAGCTGATTCTTCCACTCTCGTCTTCATGCTCTTACAACTACAGCAGTGGGTGGATGGCAAGTGAAATGTCCCTGTCAGTCAGGACCATGCGTTTCCCTGCTGTTTGGGAAATCTGATCTGATCGCCTTTTCAATGACATCCATGAAGAATTATGAACAATTCGATCTATTCTTTTACGAGGTAAATTTGGAAAGTACCCACCATCAATATGCTCATAATCGTGTGATCCATTTCTGCCCATCGATTTCAGCCCCAACCAATCAGGTCTCTCCTGTAGCCTGGCTTCCTAGCCTGCTGGAAGGTAATGACCTGTGACATAATTACGGGATGTCCGTAAACCTGTAAGTGGTCCCCCTCAACTTTTATTTAAACAATTGACACTGGTGCTCCCCTATCTAAAGAGGGTCCTGACCCCAGACACAGCATATTAAGCCCTATATGAAGTATGGGGCTGGGGGACCGCTCTGGAAATCATCCCAGGTCACCTAAAATGACCTGCATGAATTCCCCCGGTTCAGCTGTGCTTGGAGCAGACTTCTCCAACCTCCATACTTGCAGTTCAACCTCCCACCCTTGCATACGTCTGAAGAACCAGCCAGGTCTTTTAACCCGACGGGTGCAGTGGCTGTTGGCCACAGACTGGTGCCGTTTGGCTCGGAACGTTAGCACTCTGGTGTTAGAGCACAGAGTGGCACCATCACGTTGTCTTTGAGATGGGGTTTTCAATAATGTGTGCATCAACAGGGATTTGTCAAACCCGCAGTCCCTATCTGTTCCGGCGCGTTATCGTTTTGTCATGAGCGTTGCGGAGATATGAGAATGCGCCACGTGCGCCACGTGGCCAAATCCATGCTGCATGAGTAGGAATAATGTATAAGAGCAATTTTGATAAGGGTATATCTCCTAGCATTAAGTCTGCGCAAGAAGCCATCAGCACTCTCGTTGACAGCGTGATTATTACCTGAAAAATTATTAAACAGTACCTACGGGCCTTGTTGAAGACAAGGAACCCACACGGGTGTGCATCAATCAAATCTACCCCCTTTAGGTTTTACACTTATTCCCCCCAGTTTAGGCAAATTGCCTTGTTCACGTGGCTTTGTGAGGGAGAATGACTATAAGGTAGGGAGCCTGGGGAGCAGAAGATGTTCACTCTGTAGAAGAGAGATGGGGGAGGGGGGTGACATGTTTTCACACAATGCCAATTTAGAGTGATTTCACATAGATCACTTGTCATGTGCTCTCTTAGACCATGTAAATGAGAGAGAATGGGAGATCACTAATTGAATTTTCATGACCGTGGTGTGGGTGCAGCAGACTTGAGGAATCTTCTTTCACGATAACAAGATCTTTGTTTCGGGGATCCACCGTACAAAGGTGGTTTTCAACCACGCGGATGCAGCACGGCGCTCTGACTCTGGCGGCTTTTCTCAAGGAGAGACGAGCGTTGCCACAAATGTGGTATATTTCTGTTTCACTGTGATGTTGGTTATCCAAACATGCCTTTCAGACGGTGTCTGGTGGTTGTACAGTAAAAGATAATGCCTCTACCAACGTGCTAATGGAATCAAAGCCGTTAATATGGTCTCCTAAGCTGCAGATGATTCGGTGAATTCCACCATTTAAGAGAAGATGATATAATGAATCTACTCTGAATAGAAAGCAATTAAAAGGACAAATTGGTCTGATTAACCTCAAAGTCATCCCACTGCCACAAATGGTATGCAACATTCAAATTATTTTTATTAAAAATCTGGAGCACATTTGCAGTCTTTTTGGCCTCTCTTAATCCTTGTAAATGAAAGAGCGAACTTTTTAATTTTAGCTGTGACCTTTCCTTGCATAACCTAGATTTTTCTGCTTTGGAAATAATTTTCTCATACCAAACCGAGCACCATGTTAAAGTGCTATTTTTAAGGTCAAATCGAGGTATTTCATTATTTCTGTAGACGTTGAATAATCTTTCCATAGAACGAATGAAGACAAGTGAAGACGATTCATGAAAATCCATTTGGTTTCTTGGACCGCGTGAAATGTCAGGCTACAGCTTATACTGTCCAGTTAAAGCCATTTTAAGTGGGTACAATATATTTATTATGTTCATTAGGACCCCATATCTCAAGGAGACATAGTCAATATGGTACTTTGCTGTGAGTGTCTGTGAAGTACTGGAGAAGTCCAGCAGTTCTGCATGTGACTGATTTCAATAAACGCTGGCCCTCCTTTCTTTCCATCCTTTCTTTTTCCATCTCTGTCCTCCACTGCTCTCCTGTCCTCTGCTCCTCCTCCTCCCCTCTGCGTAGACGCATTCTCCAGCCGAGTCCTGCAAACTCTTCTGAGGGACGTGAAAATGGGAGAGACGGTGTCGTACAAGCGCCTGGCTGAGATGGCGGGAAACCCTCGAGCTTCGCGAGCGGTGGGAGGAGCCATGAGGAGGAACCCGGTTAGTTAGCCTGATTTTGTGTGACAGACACTTCTGATGTTTAAACTTAACGCAAGGGCTTCAACCACAACTAAACCTGTTGTTCTTTCTGCTAATGTAGATCAGGGTATTACATTTAAAAACAGCTACATCTACTTGGGATATACATTCATTATAAAAGTCGCATTGTAATATAATCCTAAAAATCCCTCGGTGAGCCGCCACAACTCTGAGGATCTCCACCGGCAAAACTTTGGTTCCGAGGCCTCTCCTATGTGGTAAAACCACAACTGTCTCTTTGAGGGAACATGATTGCTGTCTTTTTCCCAATGACTCATTCACTCCGTACAAAATGGAGGGCTAGAGGGCAAGTTGCGTGTCTCCTTTTGATCAAACCATTTGATCAAAGCCAGTTTAGCTCTGCCCATGTAGCGCTGTGGGCACTGCTGGTGTGGCGTGTCTAACAGAACACTGTACCTGCCTCTTCTGTTCTGGAACCAGGCAGCCGCTCATGCACGCACACAAGCATGTATTGTTTAGTGTAGGCACATATGCACAGTAATCACTTATGCCAAAGGATTATTTGCCTTGGCAATTTTTCATAGTTGTTGTGTGATTTCTGGATAACACTTAGCAAACAGCTAAAAGTGTGCATGAACAGTTATTAGAATCTGAATAAATAATGTCGGTATATATTTAGGCTTTTTTAAATATTTGGAGTTATTTCTCAAATATGCAGTAGACATACATTTGCACAAGATTATGTTTCAGTCAAAGCATTCCGGACGCATACTTGACAGCTGGGCTCTTTTAGGCTCATGATTCAGCTGTACTGTAGAATCAGATTGTCAGTGTCAATTACCTGTCAGTGCTGCTGATACACTTGGGCTTCAGCTGTGAAAAGCTCAGTGCCGTATTGATTCCTGCCTCACTGTGGTACTTCTTTACCAGGATTTGAGTATTGATAAGCTGAGTGTAGTGCTCTATCCCCAGGTGAAGAGGCAGAGCCCAAGGCCTTGAGGGTTTGCCCGCGTTCACTCCAAACCTAGGGAACTCAGTATTGATCAGAGTATTCTAGCAGTACCTTGCTGTCTGCAAGGTTAATCTAGGGGTTGAAAAGTTTTATTGCTCTTGATATGGTAGTGGGTTTAATGATGGATTTGAGCTGAAACCACATTGGATTTCCTTCTGCTGTACGGCTATAAAGGAAGGAGTGGTACAGCCATCACACCATGACAACCAACCTTGCAAGGAGGAAACATCTATTAAGCCGTAACCGCTATCTCCAATGCATGGGCGTAACTATGCAGAGTGTAAACAGCAGTTTGCAAATTCAATATTTTTGGCCTTTTCCCTGTGAAAATCAACAATAAATAAACAATGGTAATGATCTTGTCGTCAACCCCTTGCTTCTATCCTTATCCCCCAAATTCACAACCAGAGGAGGGATTTCTGCCTGCTTGTTTCATCCTTTTCCAGCCATTTAGTTTACAAAGAACTCAGGACCCCCCTGGCAGCCGACTGCAACAAGCATAAACGCTCCACTGACTCCCTCTTTTTAATGATCACAGGGTTATCACATCTTAATGTTGACACCCTCTCCATTGAATATTCATCCTGCTGGTGTTTTTGCCCATTAATTTTTGATTGCTGCTTTGCTTTATACTATTAAAGAGCAAAAAACATTTATGTCCATCCAAAGACTTAGCAGCTCCTCTCAATGTGGATCTATTGAGTATCAAGCTTGACAGTTATGGCTTCATGAATAAATGAAACAATATGACTCCGGTAAAGAAACATGAAAATGGTGCACAGTGGATTCATGCTTTCACACTGTGTCACGTTCCGGAGGCTTCATTCGCTTTATTTGGGGTGAGAGGCAGGTTGAGCGACTGTCTTTGTTATCAAACGCTGCAATAGGAGACAATAGGATCGCATTTGTGTTCGATTTCGTACAACGCGGCACAGTGTCTCTCAAAGGCTACGGTGACCTGGCAACATGAGTACAATAATTCTCATGTTCTACATCTGATTGAGTTGAAAATGGTTTCGTTGCCACTAGTAACCGAATGCCTCTGTTGCTCTAAGGTTCCTCTCCTTGTCCCCTGCCACCGGGTCATCTCCAGCAGTGGCCAGAGTGGACCGTACATGGGTGGCAAAGGGAACCTTCTGAAGCAGTGGCTGCTTAGCCACGAGCAGCTATGGAAGGATGGATGAGTGACAGCGCAACCAATCTATCGCTCACCGAACCAAAGCACTCCAGCCTCAAGACTATTCCATAAGAGCTGGGCCGGCTGGCCTGTTTGCTTCTGTTCTCCTTCCAAATTAACCGAAACTTGAGGATTTTCTTTTCAAAAATGCATTACCGTTATGAAAGTAATGCATGGTTCATGTGACAAGAGAGTTGTTGTTAATTGAGTGTGTTCAGAAATAACCTTAACAGAGAACAGCAGGAATTACAAACATGATCCCATGGGTGTCTGTTCAGTTTGCCAGATATTGTTGGAATGTTTTTTGAATTATTTCCCTAAAATATGTCTCTTGAATTGTTTTCCTTCCTATGTTGAATTACTCTTTGTACTTCATGTTGGCTATTTCATTCCCTGCCAACTGAATTCTTTGTTCAACATCCAGTACAGGGTTTCAGCATTGAATCGGTTTAAAGCTTTTTTCTGTCCTCATTTACAGTGTATTAATTTGTTTAGTATGCCCTATCAAGTGTCATTGTTTAAAAACTCTTTTCTGCTTTTTTCACAAAGAAAATTAAGTTGTAAGTTTTAATTAATGTCATTTCATTCACTTTCACAATATTAGTTATCTTACTAAATGCACTCATGATTTCGATCAAGAACCTCCATTAATATCTTTTCTTAATTTGTATTTTTTCTGCCACCTACCATACATCTGTCTAATACTCGAGTCACTTTAGTGACTATTCCAGTTTCCGTCTCATTTTTAAATAGTGCTTTCCAATAGAGGGCAGTACAGAACGGAGAAAAGAAGTCTGCTTTGAATTCTACAAAGAGCACTATACCCTAACTTAGGTCATGTATGCATTCATTTCCATCATTTGATCTCATGGAGATGGATACGATCATCCTCTTGGTGATCAAGCCCTTACAACACCTCTGATGTTGAGCGCTTGACAATATCCTCCGCTGATTCAAATGACAGTATCCCTAGACACGGTTTAACACTGGTCAGTGAATATTTCACAGTTATGCGCTGCACTGTAAATATAGTAGTTTGGATAGTACGCTCTACTGCTCAATTTTGGTAATCCCCTCCACTCTCGGAGAGCAGTGTTGAACTGACCTAGCGAGCCCCAGGGAGACATTACCAATGTACTGTTCAGGTAGCCTAATCCACCTTCCAAAAATATATCCACTATAACCTTCATAGAAACCAATTCAGAGGGGCTGCTGAATACATTTGCACTGAAGCAGCCACATTCGGAATTTCCTCCCCTATCAGCTCGCTGTGGATCTGGCAGTGGTGCCGGACTCCCTCGCTCCGCGCTGCCATCTGAGAGGGTCTCCTCGTGTAGATGTTGAGGCGGCAGACAGGCAGATGAAGAATGGGTCTCCGTCTGCGGTTTCACACAGGGCTAATGATGCCTGTGGTGACTACAGGCTACAGTCAGCCCCTTAACGAAGGGAGCTGTGACACAGCCACAAGGGGTCCCATTTAAGACAGGGCCACTCTGAAGTGCACTGTAAGCACCCTCTTTTTTTCTTATAAATATATATATCTTTCTTTTTCTCTCTCTCTCCCTCTTAAATTCAGTGGCATACCACACAATTTAGGAGTGCAAGATATTGATGTCTGTAGAGTTCTATTATTTCTGAGTGTGAAAGACAGTCTGGCCACATCACAGTCTCAGATTAGTGGAGGCAGTGTACTGTAAGTAATTGGTCATGAGAGGTGCTTGCTCAGGGATCAGAGAGCTCACAAGAATAATATATGCCCTCTCTACAAAGAATGAATGAATAGTGTGGATGTATATTAGCACCATGCATACGCTCACCCATTCCCTATCATTCTGGCCCTGGGATTCAATGAAATTAGCTTTAAAGAGGTTAAGGCTATCTCATCATCTGCATGGTAAATCTCAGTGCAACGCCTAATTTTGACCTAATATCTGCCCCTGTGCGTGAGTGTGCACGTGCGTATTTGTGTGCTTGTGTATGTCCTCGCATGTGTGCGTTCGTGTGTCAGTATATGTGTGTGGGTGAAGTAGATGATATTGAGTCTGACTTCATAAATCACCCAGACACTGATAAACTCCCCATGCACCCACACACCGCTAATGGGCAACCCTTAAGGAGTGTGAGTGCCTCGTGCGGCGTTTGATTCAACATTTATTAACCCCCTCACACACACACTCTTTCTCTGTCTCTCTCACACTCGCACACAGACACACACATTAGAACCTCACAAAGACAGAGGGTATGGTCGTTGGCTTTCCAGTGTTCACTGCAGTGCAGTGATCTGGTCAGGCCGTATTAATCATGGCTGATAGTCGTAAAAACATTTGAGCCTATGCAACAACGTTCTCTACCGTTTCCATCTCATAAGTTATATCCTGTCTCCAACTCCTGGCTTCTCATTTCATATCCTGCCACCCCTTCTCATTATAGAGTCATTTTCTGCACCCACATCAAATACACACACTTTGCTCCCAACTCTCCCACTCTTGTCCTCCCCTGGCAAGTACTACTCTAATTACTTGTAGCATTATTATCTCCTGAAGAATATATAGTGTGCTCACCTGCTACGAGCTACATGGCACATCCCCATTAGTCCTGCAAACGTCCTTCCCATACAGCCTCTTCCCATTGTAGCGTCCGTGGCCCAAGCAGACCGCTGTGTGCCAAGATATACGAGCAAACACAAACTGTAAAGAACACATGCACCTCTTTCACTCATCGTCTATCCTAGACAGAGAGTAATGCCACTTCTCTGCCAAAGCAGTGTTAGCCAAGCAGATATGGCCATGTCCTCCCGTCAGACACACAGACGTTAGCGCGGGCTTGGCAGGGCTATCAGGTTTCCACCCCCGCTGTCAGGCTGGGCTGGGATGGCCTCAAAAGGCCCTGACACCACGGCACCGCGCAGCCCAGCCACAACAGCTGCCATCGCAGCGCCTAATACCAGCAAACACCACCGCGGTCCAGCCGTTCTATCAAAGAGGAACAGGGGTTTTCAACAACACGGCATACTTTGATGCTGCTGTAATGATGGTGGTGTTCTTAGGGAGCACGAGTCAGATGGGGCCTTTGTCTCTTTTGAACAAAGAAACACCCCAACAAAGAAGCCCAGCTCACTAATGGGAAAACTTTGATTAAAAGTGAGTAAAGGATGCCTTACCAGCCCCTCTGTGGCAGTCTTTCAAATAAGTTACAAACTAGTACATAACAAAGGCAAAGTTTGTCGAAGTGTTCATATCCTTGCAGGATTGGCTGTGACTGAAACTGTGATTTGTATTCGCTTGTAGCATCGTATGGTTAGTTTATAATTGTGTCTTGTTGAGTGTCAGCGAAAGCATGAGCGCGTCGTTCCAGGCCATGGCAATTACATATCATGAGCAGCCATATGTTACATGAGCGTGTGCATGTGTGTGTGTGTATTCCTTCACGTATTAATCCATGACCACAGCCTCATTGTCAGAGTGAGAACTTGAGTGTCTCAGGCTGGAGAAAGTGCAGGTCTAGCCTCGCTCATGTTGACGGAGGGGCCGGCACTTCAGAGGCTCCAGGACCCCATGGCACCAGTCTCCCCAGTCCCCCAGACAGACTGGGAGCATCTGGGCTCTGTCAGCGCCTCTGGCCCCCGACAGACTCCGATCTATATGACGGCCCGGAGAGGAGTGGACTGGTGCAGGACTGGGAACGAGAGAGGGAAAATATGAGCTTGGAGCCAAGCAATGCATCCTGGAACAGCATGCCACATGTTGACTTATTAGTGACATATACTGTGGGATTGATTCAGAACTGATATTTATAGTTGCTGGTCACCCTTTGTAGATTTCTTTAATGTGCAATGTTGAATCATTGATTAGATAGAGACAAGATAAAATAATTGGCCTGTATCGATCAACATTGGGAAGCACAATTATTGCCACAGAATGCCAAGGAATGAGAAAGCACATTTTCATAATTCTCCACACATCATTTATATATATATCTACACGCTGAGAAGATTATGCTTAAATTGGAGACGCTTGATTATCAAATCCAGGCTGCAGTTCTGTATGTCAGTAGGAAGCTGTGCCTTCTGAGAGTTGCCAAATCCAGTTAATTAAACCATACATCAGCTGAAATCAAAATACACCTACTGTCCCAATCAAATGTGACAAGTTCTAACATCTCCCTCTCTTCCTTAAGTTCTGCGGTTATTCACCCCCCCCCCCCCACCAAAAAAAAGATATCAACATGTTTCACTTATTATGATTGACGATTGATGATTAAGTCCTCCTGCCGACACACACTCGACCAAAGCCAGTGAGTTGGAATTGGATGTGACACATACACAGTTCTGCGTGTTAGGTAATTTGTTGACGAGGGGCCAAATTCATTTATGGAACAGCAGTATTGGCAGGCATGGACGCTCTCTGCAGAAACAACGATAATCACAGGGGTTTGGCACGGTGTGACAAGGACCCTTTAGGGAAAGACCCTTACGCACTACTTTGTTGGCCGTTTCTTCCATGAGATGGAGGGACGCTTTCTCTGTACTGCTTTCAGGTGGGCGACCGGGAGAGAGGCTGCAGAACAGCGCCTGGGTCTGCTGGAGAAAGTTTGCAAAGGTTCCTATGTATATTTAAAGAGGTTGAACTTTTTGAATGCAAAGATTGCCCTCGTTAAATGGCAAGTGTCTTTGTACAAGGTGGGTAGGCATAGGAAATGGGACAATTTCACTTGGATTTAAGTGGATAATGTTTGGGAGAAAATATGAGGTAATAGCCATGGTTAAGGCTCCTGTGAGAATAGGCCATGAGCAGGACCCATTCTAAAGCCATTTAATCTCCGCATTTGTGCTCCTCCATTTTTTCTGCTAATGAGCCTTATTGACTATCAAACAAGAGCTGTCGTCCCCCAGCATGCACCAGTCTCAGACCCACCCTGTTTGTCATGGTGTCCTCACAATCAGAGTCGAACGCAGGACCAGGCTGGCAGTTTATTGGTTCTCACAGCAGTGCTGCCTGAAAATGGCACACTTCCTGTAGCTTTGCAGCTGCCACCTCTGCTACTTCCATTACTTTCTATAGCATGCAGATGTTGTATCAACATTCCCCGCCAAGGGGACTGCAATAACTGTGAGATTCATGCCATGTTTCTGAGGAACGTCAATTTCTCAAGTGGCACAATTAAAGAGGGAAATACAGTACCAAGTTTTTCACAGGCGCTGAAATCGGAAAAGGTCTTTTTTTCTCATTTTTTTCCAAGGGGGCTGTTTCATAAGGGTTCAGAAATCCACCCAATTTTTACAGCCCTTTTCCTGAGTTGAGCTGTTCTGTGAGTCTTTGTGCGGCAGACCTGTCGCGACCCACAGCGGATATGGAAATGGGGCTAAGGTTTTATAGGCCAAACGGATTGGACACAGTCAAGCTCGGGGGGCATGAATATTGGATGTTATTTCTGCTCTCTTTTTTATGTAATCCATTGCCAATACATTATTAATAGATGATATCATATCCAGAACTAGTGGACAAAGCACTACAGAGGGGAGCTATGAAAGGACCTCTGTGTGGTTGACTGTGGCAGAGAACAGAGTTGAAGTGATATTAGTTTATCACAGTTCCCTAACACTTTTTGACCATGGTTTCTGCACTGTGTGCACCATGGACAGAGTAAACTTCAGACAGCAGAGGGGAAATACAGTCAAGTCTCTGCCAGGGGTTAATCTGGCATTTGTGGGCTTGAAATGCAATACATCATTGATGAAGTATCAAATGACACCCAAATACAAGTTTAATGGATTTTGAGAGCTGGGTTACTTTGCTCATCCCACTCTTTTGCAAAGAGGGAAGATGGAATCTTTGCATGGATCTGGGAGGTTTCTGTCTAAGCTGACTTGGAGTGGGTTGTAGATATGAGACTGAGTACTTATCTGATGGACCGGTTCACAGGGAGCCAAACACTGAGCTAATGTGCTTCAGTGAAAGAGGTCGTCCTGCCCGTCCGGAGCCTTCATAGTGACACTGATCCAGTCAGTCTTAGTAAGCATTATCACTTCAGCCTAAATAAAATGCATAAGTCTACACAAAATTGTAAGTGAGCCCGCACAAGTGGTATCATGATACTGCAGTTCAGGTATGCATACGGTGAGTATATCTATATTTGGGTTTATTCTGAGTAATCGTTTATGTTCATAAGTAAAGTTGTGTTCCTATGAGAAACTGTGCAGGTTGTGCGGGGGGAGAGTGTGGTCTGGCTTGATATAGAACCACTGCCCACATGAAGGAACAAAGAGATTAAACCTACACCCTTCAGCAATTGAACATAACAGTAGTTGAACATACTGTATAAGGAATGGAATAAGTCTTACATAGGGAGGGGGTGTGTAAGGTAATATTCTTTTTTTAAGGTCAGTTTGAATTGTTTTTCCTCTTGGGAAAGTGTGGATTGATAAAACACCAAACAAAACCCCCTTTTCTGAATGCTTGTCCTCCATGGCCTCAATGAAGGTTTCATTCCTTTATATCATCCAGCCCAATTCCCAGCGTGCTCGGCCATTGTGGCCCCTTTCAACTAGGACTCTCCATTGACTGGCTCATTGTCCAGCGGGAGCTTTTGTGAAGCGCTATCACTGGAGCACAATCTTTCACCTGAACAGCAGACAAGGCCATGCATAACGCCTGACTCACACATCTACATATATGCATCTGAGGAAGCATACAACAGGGCACACAGGGCTAGTTTGCAGGAGCCCTCATTCCGCACTCACAGGGGCGGTTAGCGCAGTAATATGTTGCAAAGGCAGAAGATAAACTAGCTCCCTCTTACAGTATGTGTCTGTGTTATTGAGAGTGGGTTTCCCTGAAATATAACAATGCGTGAGCAGATGTTAGAAGCCTGGCCCTGGGCTACACAAGGCTAGTCAAGATCGATAACGCTTTCAATATTTCTTTCCTTTGACAGATAACCGCTATTGAGCAAAGTCTTGATAAGAGTGGCAACATATGGATGTAGCGAGCCTTGCTCTCCTCTGATTGCGTGACCCCTTGACCTCTAGTTGTTTTGAGAGAGCGGTGGCCACATGGTCTGGGGGTGGGCAAAGGGGCGGGGGAGGCTCAACTGGGCCCTGCTTATGAGGCGTTATTGACTCAGGATTTATAAATATTTAATGCACACATTAAGATCATGGTGGAGGGTGGCCATTAGAGTTCTCCAATAAAGAGGCTCTCCCCATGATTGAGTGGTGAGGCAGGGCTGAGGCAGGAGATGAAGCCGTGGCAGGGGATGAGGCTGTGGACATGGATACAGAGGACTGTTAGACCTGGCCAAGCGCCGGTCTCCAGCTAGCCACGCCTCTACCGCTCGGTTAAACTAGACATGCTAACAAGGATTGTACATGCAGAGGTGCTCGTTAATGAACTCAAAGATGTATAGAAGAAAACCGCTGTTCCTGAGATATAAACACAAAGTTAGATTGGATAACAGCAGATCTGACTCTAGTTTATACGAGAAATAAGATTCCTCATTAAAAAGGGTACAGACAGGACACGACCAACATGGTGAGGGCTGCCGCCTGCCTATGCTCTACAGTAGATAGATGATGTCATTGAACTGAAGCGAAACAGCAGTGAGCACAAGCATAGATCCAGACCTGCGTCTCCGTATCTGAAACAGATAGTGCTTTGTCAGGAAGCAGGTGCGTGGACTATTGTTATCAGACACATTGGATTATCGAGGGAATGTTTTGAAGCACGAGGCGATTCCAGTCGAAAATGGATCCGCTCATGTGCGTATCTGCCCCTCACACTATCAGCAACGCCTGCACTATCTCCCCCCACCGCCAGATCCATGCAAGCTGGTGACATAATTAGCCGCGATATGCTGATTACTACTCAACTTCCATTGCCTTAATTGTGCATTAAAAGGAGAGGTTGCCATGGACAATGTTGCTGTTGATGAGAAATTGACATTTTCTGACCTGGTCTCAGCAAGCACTCAGGAAGCCAGATAAGATGTTTCGTTGTTTTAAAGGAGAGGCACTATTCTCCCCCGTCACTCCGCTATCTCTCAGTTTGACCCACTTGATGAGTATAGATTTCACAGGGTCCCCTTTCAGCTTTCAAACTATGAGAGGTTCAAAACGATACCAACCCTTATAGACAAAGGATAACCTTGCTCTTTCAATGTATTGATTCTTTATTAACTTGGTGGCTTAATGCAATGAAATGAGGGATTTGAATGGGCCCCATTTCGGGCACTTTGAATAAAAAGGCGGCAGTATTTATGAAAGGGCTGCAATGCATTTAACAGCACTACTGAAGTGAGATGCCGATGTAGAGATCAATAGGAATACATCTCAAAGTCAGAATCTTTAAGCTATAAGAGGATATGGAACAGAATACTCTTTCATTTTTGGGGAGGGAAATTGAAAGGACTTTTATGACATGTGAGGAAACAGCATTCTTTTGTTTTCTAGTCAGACAGATCACCGAAAAAGTCCACAGTTAAGGAACTATAATTTTTTTTTACTGAAAACTTTAATAAAACATCACTTATTCATTTCTGTTTCCATTCCAAATGTTGACATTTTGAATTTTCTTCCCTGTAAACACATTTAAGCTATGTGGCAGAGTCATAAGTGGTGAGTAAAAATGACTTCTATACATTCTACAAAACAGAAAGAAAATACAACCACAAATGGAATTTCTTCCCCCAAGGTTGTCCCTCATGCACGTTAGTCTCTATTGGATCTTAACAACTATCATATGGGTCACAAACAATTTATTTGACAATACAACCAACAAAGTTTTCTCCAAAATGGTCGGTATAGATAATTTAAAATCAATATAAAAATAAACGATGAAGTTTGACTTCCCCTTTAAAAAAAAAATGGACAGAGAGTCTTGACAGAGTAACAAAAACTTGAGGATACATGTGAAATATATGAACATTGCATTTCATCAAATACAAAAGAAACAAATGAAGGCAACAGTTCTTGGCTGAATTCTCTGTGCTGCATCACTATATTAAGGGCATGACGATTAATACATACATAATGAAAAGCAATATACAAAATTTCCAAGATAAATACAATATTTATAGTTGATATGTTACAAAATGTCCCCTCAGTGAGCGCAAGTGTGTATTTGAACAGAAATATGACAATGCACTATTCTCTAATTAACGCCTACATGGTCAATGGAATTTCATTTTACTTTAAATGTTTTTTGTTGGTCTAAAATAACATGGAAAAGACAGATGTATAAATATTTAGCACAAGTTTGGCAATATCACAATAGTCTACAATTTATACCACATATAAAACACATAAGGGAATTGGAGCTAGAGGGAATAGGATGGCCCTCGTCAACAAGAAACAGACTTCACAGTAGCCTAAGAACGCATTAATATACAGTGCTAGCAAAAGGGTTGAAAAACATGGCAAAACACACTTGCTTAAAAGGAAGCTCTAGAAATGGAAGTACATAGTTTTTCATCAACAGAGACGAGCGTTCTATACACGCCAGTGTTCTGGTTGAATCCAAGAGAATTGTTTTACTTTTGAAGATGATTTCTAGCTACAATAAATTACAAATTTAATTTAAAATGCAGGAATGAATCAGGATACAATCTTGCCCACTCAACCCCTCCCCATTTAATTTGTAAGTGTTGTATTTTATGATTGATTTTCTACATTATATATTTCATATATTTTCCAGTTGAAATTCAAACTTTCTTGGCCCCTGTGTATTTTCTCACACATAAAAATACAAAAAAGTCACATTATAAAGACACACAACTGTTGTGAATCTATTAAAAGATAGTTGAAACTGAAAACAATTTCTGAGGCAAACAAGTTCATAGGTAAATGTACTGTACATCAGTGTTTACATCAAAACCAACTGTTCAGTCCACAGAGTTCCTTCCAGTACAGTATGTGTGGTTCAGGGGAAATAGCCGAGGCAAAACTACAACCCCCACAGGTATCCAAAATAAACACGTCATCGTTCTTTGTCCTCTTCAAGGTTGATAAAATGGAAAATGAGCAACAAAAATATTGGTCACTAAAATGGTGGTCCTCATGAAATCCTTTACAGGTCCAAAATTCGAATTTGTGAAATTGTCTTCATAAGAATGTTGTTAGTTCTTTCCCCCCATCTTCATTACAAACAGAATATGCTTGACTATAGACTACACCAGCATCTTCTTCGTGTGCTAACGGGGTGTCCTGTGTCTGTATGTGTGTGTGTGTGTTTTTTTGTGTTTTTTTTTTTTTAGGGGGGGGGGTGAGAGGGTGGGGGGTAGACTGGTGCTTGAGAAGGGGAAAGTGCATTTACATTGGAGGAACAACCAGGCCGGACATAGCTGGAAAAAAAGAAATGACATTTTAGACAGGAGCTACAGAAGATATGTATTTTATATGACAGATCATACATACACAGCAAACATGTTGAAATCATGCATGTAATTGTGTGTGCCTTTGTATGTGTGTGTGTCTGTTTGCGTTTGTGAGTCTGCATGCATGCGTGTATGTGTGTGTGTGTGTGTGCGTGTGTGCGTGCATGCGTGTGTGTGTGTGTGCCTGCTTGTGTGTTTGTCATGTGCGTCAGTGTGCGAGTGTATGCCTTCCTAACAGGAGAGCTTCAAAACCTCCCTCTTGCTCTGACATTTCAGCCCCCAGCACGCCAGTCTTGCTATGTGTGATATTTCTCCTGGCGTTGGGGTAATGGCAAACAGTGGCCCAGACTCCCTGGAGACTGGCCACGGCGGCGCTAAAGCAACAACATGGTCACTTCCCACAATGCCATGCTACAGTACAGACCTCCTCCTCCCTGCTCAGTGAAAGGACTAGACGACACACTCTAACACACTCTATACTCAGCCCCCATCTCCCCCCACCCCCATCCGCCTCCCACCACGACTTTATACCTCCAGTTCCTCACTCACTAAGCCCCATTTCAGAGTCATTATCTAAGACAGCATAGATTAGATCAAAAGGTAGTTCCTTCTCCTTCACCAAGACCATCTGCTAGGATATCATTAGCAACTGTACCTTGCCCACAGTTTATATGCTCACTATTTTCACACATTTTAACTATTAGGCTAGTGAGGTACCAGGATTAAATATTATTATATTGCTCTCACTATATTTGTAGAGTCATGGTTGAAATGCTTTTAAGTTTGCCAGCACAGATGATGGCAAGGCATTGCTCATTAATTTCTGCACAACATGTATTAATAAGTATGAACGTGCAGCAAGATGAACTTTAATTTCCCACTTCATTAAGCCCAATGTTATTAATCTTGGGGCACACACTACGGCTAAGCTTGTTTTCAAAGCAATCATGTTGGTCATGACACACGCACAAAACCTAATAAACATAATTACTAAAACAATTCTGGGAAGGTGTTTTCCTACGACCTCCGAGAGGATTCATTTGTACTCGCGCACGTGTGTGTGTGTGTCAGTGTGTGTCTGTGTGTGTGTGCGTGTGTAGTGATGGGTGTAGATTGTCAAAATGCATATTTGTAATGATTAGTCCCTCACCAAACCGGACTGAGGCCTGAGCAGCGGTATCTGACCAGTAGTCCGTAGGGAAGGGATGGGGGGGTGAGGGGGGCTCACCTTGCAGTCCGTTGCCGTTGGCGCTGGTGCAGGAGGGGGGTGGGGAGGCCTGGGGTCGGACCACAGGGGCAAAGGCGCTCTTTTGTTTAACTGCGGAGACGATAGGGAAGAAAAAGGAGGGGGGGGGGAGAGAGAGAGCGGGAACGTGCTGTGAGCAGAGATTCAGCTTCAGAAGGCAGTTGGAAGTAAGGCAGTACAGCATTACAGCCAAGGGCTGTCTCACCACATCAAATAGCACTACAGTCTGGCCTTATCAATAATATCATACTCGAAAAATACCAAACACAAAGAGAGCTCTTTAGAAAGGAGGAAATAAGTATATGTAGATCGATTGTTGGACAGTGCAAACTAAAAGCAGCTGATATAAAACGATGTAAACCCAACGTCGACTACCCAATATTGTAAACAGACCATAAATGACGTCGTAATGCCGAAGAGCTGCTCTGGGAACAGCAAAGTTATGCGGATGGGGGGGGGGGGGGGGGGGGGGCGCTAGCTGGGCGGCTACTCACTTCCATATGGGGAGTTGGCAGAGGATCCGTTGAGGAAGCCGGGAGAGCTGGGTACTCCCAGGTTCATGCCAGCATTTCCGTAGCCATTCATACTGTTGCTGACGGTGTTGTAGCTCGACTGCTGGGGGGTGCTGCTGGAGATGTACCCACGAGGGGACACACTGCTGGTGTTCCGACTATAGCCCACTGGAGAGACGGATGGACGGAGGGAGGGAGAGATAGGAGGGGAGGATGGTTAGAGATGGAGGGGCTGTCCTCCGCTTCCTCTTCCGGTATTTGTTGGAAAGCAAAGCTGCTTCCATGATCACTTATGGCAGATAAAATGTGAGTTCACATTAAGTGAAGCTAAAGTGTAAATCACGTGGCTCCTCTACCTGCTTTATCTGAATGAGGGGGTAAAGTAGATGCAGTGGTTGTGGTCCACCAACCTTGGTCGTTCCCCTGTGACTCGGACACGTTGACGGCTAGCTGACTGCCAAAGGAGTTAACTCCCATCATGCCATGGGAGGCGGTGTTGGCGAGTGAGGGGATCTGGTTGTGGTTGCGGGGTACGCTGTACAGGGCCTCAGCAATGTCAGCTGCCCTCTTCAGGATAATCTCCTGGGACAGCGAGGGGGAGACACAAGGAAGTTGGGTTATTTACATTTCTCAACTGTCACACTGGGTGGCTGCTTCTTTGTCCAGGCCTTGTTTGATGCATCGCTCCTGTCAGTTTACCCATGCAAATAATCAAGAAGTGAAGGTCCATCTCTGACATCCATCTTCCATACAATTGCAAAAAGGTTCACTGGGATTTTATTTGATGTGTGTATTTTTTGTGTGCAAATCTTTGTCCAGAGAAACATCTAACATCAGGTAAGTTAATCTCCATACCTGGTTATTATGTGGCATCCCATATAGGGCTTCAACCAGGTCAGCGGCTCTTTTCAGTAACACCTCCTGAAATAGAACAAAATAAAAATACAATTTTACATGACTTCATAAATAATGACTCTCCATATAGCTGTGCAACAAGCAGTAGTATAATACTGTAGTATTATACCCATTTCAGCCAGGATCACTGAGAAATCAGAGGTGTGTTCAATGGTACGGTAACTAAATACAACCCTGAATCGAAAGAAACCTGTTCTCTGTTTGTCCACTTACTCTTTGGTCTCTAGAACCACGGGGAGCAATGAATAATGTTCCATATCTTAATTAAACCGGCGTAGTCCTCTAAAACAACACCTCACCCTTAATTTCAGAGTCTTGCGTTTACTCCTTCAGTTCAATGCCGAGCCCTCTTTCTTCAGAACAATAAAGTGAATTAGCTCGGGTTAATCTAGTTTTGTCGTAATGACATTAAGGAATTTTTCAATTAACCTCTTTGACTGGCTGTTGTAAAGGACTTCACAAATGACTTCCCATCCAGAGAGAGCTGGGTGCTTGTGCCTTGGGGACATGGATGCTCAGGATGGGGTCTTATCCATGTCTGCATGCTTGCCCCTGCTTGACAATGGGGATTAGCTATGTTGCTTTGGTTTTTTGACAACTGAAAATGAGTTGGCCCTGGATCCTGAGCTGTCTGCTCTGTTCCAGCCTCGTGGCTTGGCCTGTTTGTGTTCTTTATCTGCTCGTTGAATTGAACGTTTACAATTAAACCCCAGCACCAGAGCTGCCTTTGTGTTGAACGATGGCCGTAAGCAATATGCTCAATGAGAACCGTCTCCCTCATTTAGGTGTATCTAATGTGACAAAGGGACGTTTCCCATATAGCTTGAGGTGGGTTTGAAACGCCTGTTTGTTTGTCACCTGCTGGATCAGTGTGAATAAACTGACGTTCCTGTCAGAAGCCCCGGTTAAAAGCGATGCAAATCTGTCAGTAGAAACACCTCAGATGGACTTTGTTTTCTTCCCACATTCCCCATGTTTTCTTTCGCAGGCCTCAGTAATTTGTCTGAAGTGTTCCATCACTTGGCAATAGCAATCTTGGATTAAAACGGCAGCTGCCGTAAATGAATGTAAACACAGCCTTCACGCCTTCAAACAGCGGCCTCCAAGCCTTGGCCTGCGTTTCCAAGGCGTCGCTTATGGAGTGCGTATGGAGTGTGTACGGACCCCCTTTTATCCTGAAGAGCATATCTCTCCGAGACCTTGATTTATCAAGATGAATCACTGTGGAAGCCACTTTCAGCGTATGCCATGCTCTCTTATAGAAACATATCGCTTAATCCACCCCAAGTTACCGGATGGGTGGCTGTTAGAATGGGCATTTACCTCGGAAATTGGCGTGTATGCTCAACGTTGCATGCATCTAGTTTGCATACAAATAAAGAATTATGGTTGTCGTAAGGCAGGTACACTAAATGAGAGGACCAGCTGTCTTGATGTGTTCTCATCAGGCGGAGCAGATTTCTCTTCTCGCTCGCTGAGTGAGATAAAGTGGTTTTCTTGATTTTTTTTCTGCAGTTAATAATTACCAATAATCTATTCTATCATATTTCAAGATCTTCTACATGGCTCTCAATTTTAAACAACAATTAAAGCAATTAAGACTGTCACGTTTGCGAGCCATGTTTCATTCTCTGTGAACGTCCTCACCCTCCTCGTCCATATGGTACTTTGCAGCAGCAACATAAGGACAGCTGGAAAAAAGAGAGGGAGAAAACGATATTGCCTCTCATCCTTAATCTGTCGTTTACCGCGTGGTGTCTTAACTAACCAAGCTGACTCGCAAGGCTATGCTTAAGTGGGGGCCTAGTCATATCCAGGGATGATGAGAAGTGCTGTTCCCAATCAACACAGGAGTTTGTTTGCCTCCGACGAGACGCTTTCACGCGTATCAGCTCACGCTGTGAATACGATTAGCTGTGGAATAGTGTTCTGAGGGCATTTCCATGTAAATCTGTATACTACTTCAGCATAAGTGTAATTGGCTTTCTTGTCATGGAGACATATGAGAAGACATCATGTTAAATGGAAACAATTAAAGCAGTGAAATGATCTCTGATGCTCTGTGACAAAGGCATGACGGATATTTCTCGGTTTCTTGTTTTACGCAAGGGTCTCGCGTTCAACAACTGTACAAAACGTGAGCGTAAACATAGCAGCTCATCTAAATTCATGAAGATCTATTACGGCACACATGACCTGAGTTGTTACATGACAAATGATGTGGCATTAGATGTTTTACATGACAGCTCTGTGGTCTAAAAACCGCCAAATTGTGATTTCTCAAGCAAAAGATTAGCCTGGATTGTGTACTTATATTATCACAGTTAATAAAAGGGGGCTAGGTTATGTAGCTCGGAGTGCTAATGCCATTATGAAACTGTAAGGCAATTACTCTGTTAGTTCTAGCCTGAGGTAATGAATACATTCAGAAGCATAGGGCCATTAGATGAAGGTACTTCAAAGAGCACAGGAAGAGAGATTCATTTAAATACATGGGTAATTGCTTGACATGAACACATTTGTAATATTTTCTCCTTGTGGATTACACAAAGAATTGGAAAAGAATAGGTTTGTACTCAATTGGAAAAAAAATAAAAGAAACCAAAGCAATCAGGTTAATAATAAAACAATATTGAGTTTCCGCTTTTAATTTCGTAATGAATATAATTTGTTACAGAAGAGAGAAATTGAGTGTGATATAATGTGATATCTAGTCTATTTGTCCATTACTGCCGGAAGGCACAAAATAGTATTATAAATTGTCTTTTTTATATTATGAATCGAAAATTGTTTTATAACAAGATCTTAAAAAGGAGGGTGAATTCAGAAGTCTCTGTTCACTTAACGCCATGCCCGCAAACCAATCTCCTTTCTCATCACTTGACTGCTCACACTTATTGCTTTCATAGTCACCCTGGACTTTGCATTGAATTTTTATCTGTGCTCCTCCCAATGGGTCAGCCTGTCATCTGCGATGTTGTCTCAAAATTACGAGGTAAACTTCAATCAGAGACAGCTTCCCCCCATTTTTCTCTGTGTAGCAACAATATTAGCGTGCATCCCCTGCAATCCATGAGCACTCCTGTATCGGCTTTCTGTCTCCTCACAATTACCACGTGTCTTACTGGTCCAAGGGAAAAGGCTGGTGGAAATCAATAGTGCAGTAATATTATCAACTGGGGGGTGAAGTCATTGAGGAGGGCGGGGGAAGGGGAGCGGTGTCGATTTGCCTTTCTGCTAATGCACACTACACGTCCTCCAGCTTTATCTCCTTTTTATAGAGTCTCCCCACCTCACCTGCACCCAGTAATGGCTGTTCTCTATATGCCGGCTTCTGTTCTCATTCCAAACCTAACATGCCAGCCAGCCAGAGGCGCTTTTATTGGGAATGTGCTTTTGACCCCGAGAGCCGACCCTCAGATGGCAAGCTTAACAATGACGAATCACTTGGTGGGATCATTTACATGCCCCCTGAACCCCATATTTGGGTCCATTAGAGACCAAATCAAATATTTATGTTGTTTATTGGAAGTGCAGGGTTTCATCCCACTCTGTGATTGCTCTATGCTTATGCTGGGAGACCCTGCTGTATTAGGAATAAGCACCCTGAAGAGACTTATCATGGAGTCAGTGTCAAAATGTCCTCGCTAAAGGCGGTTCATTCTAAGAGGAACAAATAAAAATTGCCTCTTTTGATAAAGTATGTGTTGACATTATTGCCAGCTGTGTTACATGTTTGGTGATCTATGGGCTAAATTGAAAAGGCGTTACAGAGACTCAGAGACAGGTCAGAGAAGTTGCACATATCTTACAGATATGAAAGCAACTCTTTTTTGGTGCTCTTACACATTTACAGTTGAAATTAGAGTAACAATTCATGTCCAGGTGTTGTTCTTGGTCTCCATGGGGACCGTCTAATTGAAGCACTTCATATAATATAGTTCCCGTACTGGAGACCGAGTGTGCTGTCGTATATCTGCACGTTGACATGGTCGCACCATAGCACACAGTCTGTTCTTTATTAAATTGTCCGTTGGACGTTAATGATATTGCTGTGTTGCATGCTGGGGTTTAATAGATAAGGTCTTAAAAGGTTTTACGCTATTATTAAAACTCTGAGGTGGTCACCACTTTAGTAGATGCCATGGGAATTTGAGCAAACTAATCAGTCATAATATTACACTTGAAGCATCTGGGATGCCAGTCAGCATATGGAAATGAGAAGGATCGAAATTTTTGAACCAGAGTAATAAATTGCTGGCAGTTGAAATGGAATTGGTGGAACAAAAAGTATTTTTCGTGGCAAAAAACGTATTGCTGGTTGGTGTAGCTTTTCATCCTAAAATGCATCAACACAACAGACTCCTGATGTGCGCCCCGACATCAAAAATGTTCTAAACACTCTTAAAGTCTGTTCCTAAACAAAACAGTGAGAACCAGCCCCTATTAAAGGCAGGTTCTTTTGACTATTAGCCAGACTAAGACTAGGGGGTTAACAGCACACAGTTCTGTAAACAAAAGATTAAACCAAATCGAGCTGTAGAAAATGAAAGGAAAACATGAGTGGGGTAATGACAGTACAGACAAGGCACTCTAGCCAGATTACCATCTCTTCAGACTACTGGAGAGGAAAACGCCTGATTGAGCTATTTTACCACACAGAGAGTTTACGCCTCCCCCTAACCCCCCCCCTCCCAAAACCAATACCGTTACTCTGATGGCGAAGGGGCACATGTGAGCATTTCGGTTCGGTAAAGCTTTTCTGTTTTGGTTTCTTTGTCAGTGGTTGGGCTGTGTGTACTCGCAGGTCACGGCGCTGCTTAAATTGTTATTGTTCAGCAAGAAGTCAATTTTGCCTCTGTGTGTGTGGTAGGGCCTTTGTGTGGGGATAAAACTCTGGGTATTTCCACTCATAAAGCCAAAGTGTTTCCTATTAGACCATGGGGATTATTTGGTGCGACACATCTGTCTACCTCACCATGGGAGCTCCGTATCTACATACACCATTATCTTCACACAAGCAGTTGTTCCAGAGTTAGTTACCTTTGGTAACCTTTCAGGGTCACCAGGGTGCCTTGGGATCACCTTCTGCAGCCTCTGGAAGCCGTAGTCGATGGTCGGCTCATTCAGGGCTGGAAGAGAAGAAGAAGGCAACTCAGTATGACGACTCTTCTTGACTGGAGACATGAACCTACCTCACAAAGGAATACATCACTTCAAGTCACTCAGACATCCATTTCGCTTCAGACGCGAATGAATCAAGTGGACAGTTGACCTATAGTAACGTACTGCATCTTCTGCGCTGTACTGTATCCAGACACCAACAGTAGCGGGTGAACAGTCTCTTTGTAGTTAAGAACCCAGCACGCTGCGAGTCACAGACACTTATGACCAAGTGCTATCACATCAACAACTATGATGGCCCTCATCAAACTCAGACAGGTCTCTGATCACTCATTCATGCCCCCTCCCCTCACTCCCTTTAACCCCCCCAACCCCACCCCTCCTTCACCCTTTCTATCTAATTGAGAATATTGACTGCAAACTACATGGTGGGGGTCTTTTAATCTAACAGTGCTTTAATAATCTGTGAAAAGGCTGCCCGCGCATTGATCTACGGTACGCTGCTGTCAGCCCACCTCCTGTAGCAGCAAGCTGGGCCTGTGAAATACGGCAGTGGGACCCATCCGCACATTCATCTCCAGCAGCCTTCAAACTGTAATCTGGAGCGTGAGGCATATTGGGCGATGAATCAGAGGCACAAAGTAAATGAATCATAACCCCAGACTTGGTGTAAGATCGGTACGGTTTATGTCTGACAGTCCTAATGGGTAATTGAAGGCTTCCTTACAGCCTGATTCTAAACAATCATGTGTGTACCCCCGTAGGCAGGGACCAGAGGGAGGGGAGGGAGGGAGGGAGGGAAAGTGGGAGGGAGGAAGGGGGTGAACGGTGGAAGGAACGACTTAATAGAGAACATCACTTCTCAATGTAGATATCATTTTCAGCAGAGTAACTCCGCCGAGCGCGGCGCTTCCTAAATCAATGGCTTTCTGTGGAGACTAATAAGAGCTGCCTGCCTCTATTCATTGTTCAGCCTGTAATTTGGCCCATCACTCATTACTCAGCATGTAATTTCAGCATTAACACCGCGCAGCTCGCTGGGCCTGCTGAACACCGGCGAACATGAAGGAGCACGCCACACACACAGGCGGAGTCACAAACACTCTGAGCAGGGAGCCGCAGCGGGAGGAGGAGGACAGGATAAACACTCTCTCTTTCTCCCTCTCAACCTCACTCTCTCACACACACAAACTCTCTCCCTCTCTCCCTCCCTCTCACTCTCTCTCTCTCACCCACATTCCCCAACCCACACAAAACTCGACAACGCAAACAGCATTTGGTGCAAAATCGTAAATACAGTAATTGCTAGGTAGAGCATGATCAAGTGGAGCAATTAGGTGCTCCAGCGTGGAGAGTGCAAGGTACTAATCAATGACAACACGCTACCAGATAGTGGCCACGCAGGGTGGATAGATTCCCAGGCCCCGCGGACCCAAATAAACCCCACGCCACAACAGACACTCTGGGAAATTACATTTGACATGTCATCATGCATCCCAAAAAGACAAAGGTCCGCTTTGGAAATGTGCGAACGCCATTTTCTGCTAAATAAAAGATTGATCTGTGTTATTGATTGTACATGACAAGGCTCTCGCTAACATTTTGCCCTCTTTCTTTTGTTATTTCCTTCCCCCCTCCTATCTATGCATAGTGGCAGTCGAGAGTGTGTGTGTATGTGTCAGAGTGTGCATCTATTATGAGAGTGTGGTGCAGTGTGTGCGTGAGCACAAGTGTCTGTGTTTGTGTGTGTGTGTGTTTGTGCATTGTAGCCCTGCCAGACCCCTCTGCTCAGTGTGATGTAAATTGTGTATGTGTAAAAAGCACTCCATAATCAGGCCATCCATCATCAGAGGCTGTCACTGGGCTCTCTCCGGGTGATACATCACGCTCTCCTGTCCTCTGCCTCAGCTGGGGCCTACCCCAGCCGCCAGGCATGCTGGGAACACAGCACACCACACATCCAGAACAGGAAGGGACTGGGGCTGCCAAGGTGGAGGACTCTGCGTGCAAGGATCCAACGAACATGTTGTGTACAGTCAATGTATTTTAGAAGGAGTTGGGGCAAAATAATCTCCAAAACTACACGCACACGCGGTGGCGTTTGAGGTGAACGGCGAACCCGGGAGCGTCAACGTGAAGCCTCGTCGTGACGCCCCCCCCCCTCCTCGGTGGGTATTAGAACGTGTGTCCTGGTCCTGTGATTGGACGGCGGCGCTGACGGCGGGGAAGAGCTCTGTCGACGCGGTGCTCTCTCATCTATCATGGAGATGATCTTTGTAACAACCCCACGTAATGAAATTGGTGACACACACCGCCATCTGCTATTGATTTCATGCAAATGCTTTTGACAGCTGATGGAGACTTGCATTAGCGCTAAACGGTGCTGTCAGTTGATGGGTTGACAGTTCTGTAGTCATACCATGTACACAGCAGACAGCCACTGGCCACATCAATATCTCTACAAGACTGATCATTATATATACTCAGTACTGGTATTCACTCTGTACAATTTATAATCATTTCATACGGTATTCATATCAAACACAGTTGCCTATTTTTGTCGATCGCATTTTAAGGTAGCTTTATTGTCGATCTTTCAAACTTGGCGGTTCAGGCTGTCTCCTGGTCCAACTGTGTCCAAAATGTTCCACTGTGTTTCCCCCCCTTTTTTCAAACATCTTCCTCAAACGTGCCAGAACTCCAGGAGCTCCGTGAAGCTCTTGGACTCTATAAATGCCAGAACTGGTTTGTTCCTCTTCATCCTCCCAACACAGCGCTGAGGAGAGGGGAGGGGGGTAGTAGGGAGTAGGCCCCCAGGCCCCCCCCCTGAGCCCCCCCCCACCACCGGAGGTTCGGTGAGGAAACATGAAACTCCACACACATCCCATAAATCCTTCTCTGGTGGGAGTCCTGGCTGAGGGAGGGGGAGGGGCTTAAGGCGGGCTAGTGAGCAGCAGTGGGGGAGGGAGAGGGCCTTCTGGCACTCCAGTCCACGCCCGCTGTCGCCCCGGCCAATCAATACGACA